>CM043869.1:11266538-11895769 GCA_023846275.1 Vanilla planifolia | reverse complement strand
CATTGCCTCATAATTTTTATAACTAGGTTACGACTTGAGGCATAGTTATCGCATTCTCTCAAATGTATTTTCTTTAAGATGTTTTGATCTCGAATAGACGAAATTATTTAAGTAAAGGCTTGAGATAGGATTTTTGGTAAAGTTGACCTTTGATAAGGACATATTGTTGGGACTATCCTTCATTCCTTTTATGTTTGATTTTTTATTTAAAAGGGTTGTTATCTTGAGGTAAGCTTTCAAGAGAGTTATTCAGTAAGTAAGCCTCTTGAGATTGCAAATTATTACTTTTACATTCTTAATAAATGGCTTTTCAAGAGGGGGGAACCTTCCTTAGGGTCCCCTAGTTTAAGCAATAGGTCTACCTCTTGATTTTTCTTACTAGTGATTTGGACGAGGCAAGCTTGATCAAAATTTTATAGGAGGCTATGCACTGATGCCTTGTATGCTTTGAAGATTACATCTTTGATTTCAAATGAGCTATTGACTTAACTAATAATAAATTATAAATCATGAAAGATCAATAGGTGTTTGACTCATAATATGAAAGCAAACTTTAATCTAGCTATCAAAGCTTTGTATTTGGCTTGGTTATTTATGATTGAGAAATCAATTTTAATCCCTCTTTTTAGTTTAACATCCTTTGAACTTAATAGAACAAAGCCAATATCACTTGACTCTTTTTTGACCCTTCATCTAAAAATAGCTTCCAAGTGTCTAAAAGGAGCTTGGGTTTTTCTACAAGGAAGATCCCTTTAACCAAAAAAATCTACTAGTACTTGAGATTTGAGAGATGATCGAGGTATGAAATTAATCTTAAATTCATTGAGCTTGATGGGCCATTTTGGCAATCTCCCTAAGACTTCTATTGGTTGAAGGATTTGTTTCAAAGGCTTCTCTGTGACAACATTAATGGTGTGGGATTGAAAATAATGTCATATTCATCAAGTAAACATAAGGAGAGCTAGTGTATCTTTTCTAGTGAAGACATCTTGTTTCTATATCTTTTAAAGTGTGAGAGACATAACAAATGGGTCATTGGATACCTTTGTTTTGTCAGATTAATACAAAAGTGACAACTAAGTTTGAGGCTACTAAATAGATGAATAATAGTTCTCTAAGTATCAAATTGCTTAAAATTAAATGATGAGATAGACAAGTCTTGAGCTCCTAAAAAATATTTTCACAATCTTCTATTCATATTAGGCTAGCCTTGTTACATAAGAGTTTGAAAAATAGTTCAACTTTTTCTCCTGACTTGGAGATGGAATGGTTAACCCCTGCGATGCATCTATCAGGGTATTAGACATCTTTTGGAGTCTTTAGAGATGTCATCTCTAAAAGATCTTTCACATTGTCAAGGTTTGGTAATATTTCCTATTTTAATACTATATAATCAATAAAATTTTGTTGGGTTGCACCAAAATTGTATTTTAAGGAATGAGTTTGAGATTAAATGTTTGACAAATTTGAAAACTTCATAATCCTTAATATCTATGTTTCTCTTAGGTCTTGTAAATGTGCCTCAAAAAAATATTTTTCACTATAGCATCATTCACACAAGTTTCAAGATATTTACTTTTCTAATTCTAAAAGATAGTGTTCAATAACCATTGATAAGTTGCCCTGATATTCTTGAGTCCAAAGAACATAAATTTATAACATAATGTACCAAAGTTGGTAATAAATGTAGTTTTTTTTCTTCTTTAGCCATCTTAGTCTGATGATATCTTGGGAATACATTTAAAAAACTATAACATAAGAAGCCAATAGCCAAATACATGAGATCATCAATCAGAGGTAGAGGATATGAGTTTTTTTTGTTGGCTTGATTAAGAATGGTATAATCTACACACATGCGACATTTGCTATTGCTTTTCTTTACAAGTACCATATTGTTTAGCTATTTAGGATAGTGGACTGGTCGAATGAAACTAGCATCAAGTAATTTTGACACTTCTTTAATTGCTTTGTATTTTTCAAAGCTAAACACTCGTTTTTTTATATCAGAACTTCTGAATCTATATGGAGAGAGTGTTAGGCTATTGAAGTGTTTACCCCTGGAATGTCTGATGGTCCCCATACAAAAACATCAATGTACTTGATCAAAAGCTTGAGAGTAGTTACAAGATTGGTTGAATCAGATAGATCAAAAGGAAGTGAGGTACAAAGGGAAGTAGAATTAGAAACTTCTCTTATAAGGATTATGATGGATGATAGAACCATCATTTTTAAAGTGTTTAAGTAGTATCTCCTTAACTATAGGTGATGAGGACATCATGTTCGAGAAGGACTTTCGACGTCCAAGGACCTGATCTTGTACAAAAAAAAGGGTCAAAATCACTATTCCTGCCACCGACTGCCGCCTCCGCCGCAGCCTCCGCCGCGATAGTGAACCACCCGCCGCTATGCCCGAACCGGATCCAGGTTTGCCTGAACCGCTGTGCATGTGTCCCGCCAGGCGCCTACCCAAGCTACCCGGATGACCCGCGCCGACCCACGCCAGCCCGCACCGACCCGCGACCTGTGACCCACGCCGACCAATGCCAGCCCGCACCGCCGCCGCCGCCGTCGCCGCGCCTCCAGCCATCCGAAATTAGGGTTAAATAAACTTAATTTTCATTATTTTTCTCAGAATTTTAGGAGTCGGTTTGTAATTTTTAGGTGACTTTTAATTTACCCATGTGTCCTTTAGTATTCCCATGTTATGAGTTAAATGTCTTTTCTACCCTTATGGATTCCTATATAAGGGGAAGTCCTCTTCTGTTGTAAGGATATTGAATAGTTAATGCAAGCTTTTGAGTGTTCTTTGCTTCCATTCTGAGTTCGTGAGTGCTCTGAGTGTCTTTGGCGTGCCGACTCGTCAAAGCTCTGATACTGGGAGGAGGGACGCGAGGTCCAAGTGGTGAGACGCCACTCCAGTCTATCATCTTCCTTCACCGCTCAACCATCTTCAAGTGAAGTTTTTGTTTTTCCTCGTCTTCCTTTTTACGAGTAATTTCCATTCCTAGATTATTAATTTGTCTTCAATATATTTTCATTCTGCGAAGTGCAACTTTTACTATAAATTATATTTTAATTTCAACTGGTACTTAACCAATCTAAGTACTCCCTATTTCTGCGTGTTTGAAAGTGTGTAGTCGTAATCGATTTAGCGACTTCTTAGCCGCTATCGATCCTAAGTTTAGTTAGGATTCATTGGTTGGTGCCTTTGCGTTCAACCCTCATCGTATCTCAGTGTGTGTCCCTTAGGGTGACGGCCCTGCTCTTTGTTGTGCATCAGTCACGAATTTTCTAACTAAGCAAATTTCGTCTAGTCCTACATCACATAGGTCTCCCTACACTCAAACTATCCTTAAATGAGTATTAAACTTCACACATAGATATGGTGCCAAAATAATCATCTGAAATGTGTTCATTATTGGTCTCTTGGAAATAGCATTATATGTAAAAGGAGCATCAACTATGATGAACTTGATCATGTGCATGACAAAGCTAGAAAGATTTCTTATTATAAGTGATAATTTGATGGTTCTTTTTAGTTTTAGAAGTTCTTCAAAGAAACCTACAAGTGAACTTGTAACTAGGAGATTAAGGTTTCAACTAAAACTAATTTTATCAAAAACATCAAAAAATGATATTAGCTAAACTTTTAATGTCAATGAGCATGCCTCAAACTTCTATGTTGGCAATTATTCTCAAGATTACTATGACATCGTTATAGGGGTTGCGAAGAAGTAATATATCTTTGGGCCTAAATGATTTTGAAACTAATGTTTCTTGATTCTTAGTCATATTGGCAATCATAGTTTGTTCTAATATTCTTAGGGTAGAGCTCTTTGAGTGGGACTACTTTCATCTGATGAAATCATAAATGATACTAATAGGGGCATTTTCTTTATCTTTTAATACTATATGAAGATTTTAATCATCTTATTTTTTTATGACATTTGGTCATGAAAGATTATTAGAGATAAATTTTGGTTTAGAAGCCTTTAACCGACATTCTTGGAGGCAACTTTCTTTTAACAATCTCTTAATCAATGCTTTGAGGGCCTTGCATTTGAAGATTGTGTAACCATGATCCTCTTGATATTTATAGAATTTTGTTGTGTCCCGATTATTTCTCGAAAGTGGCCTTGACGTTTGATAAAATCCATTTATTTTGATGGTTGCCAAAATTCTTCTATGGTGTACCTAAGAGAGTGTTGAAATACTAATTTTAGTATTCTCATTTATCATGTGGAGTCCTCTTAGGGTAATCTTTAATTTTTAGCAACCTTTTCTATTCTCGATTGTGAGGTTTCAAAAGTAATGATGTTTTTTCTTTTAATCTACCAGATAGAGCTAAAGAGAACTCTTTCTTATTGATAAAACAAATTGTTATATTGAAGATTTCTTGTAATGATTTTGGCGAGTACTAGACCAAGTGTTTTTGGAAATCTCTCAGTTGAAGAGATTTGATGAGAGCTGCTCAGGAGAGTCAAGAGTGCTTTTGATCAATCACTTGAAGAGCTTCTCTGAAATATATTTTTTAGGCTTAAAGTAGTTCTAATTAATATTACTTTAAATCAAGAAGAGATTTAAAGACCTTTTTAGGTATGATATAATAGATGAAGGAAGATAAGAATAACATTTTTAATTGGTCTAATAAGAAAATTTACTTAAGAGGTAATTTTTAGTACAATTTTAAAGATGAATCTTTAAGATATATAAAGAAAATTTTGTATTGGATGGCTCAAGTCATGACATATAAAGAACTAATTATCTCAAATTTTCATAAAAACATAAGAGTCTAAATTACTATAATAAAATATGGAGTCAGGTAGTTAAAGTTTAGGAGATAAAGGAGTCAAAAAATCTCTTAAGCAAAAGGAAACACCTTGATGATATTTAGGTTATATCCCTATTGCCAAAATATACGAGGCTTATTATTAGGGAGACAATGGTGTTCTTGATCAAAAGTTGGAGCTTCTGGCATTGAAAGATTAAGTCAAGAATAAAAAAGAGTTTTAGTTTAATATGAACTAAAGGGTCTTGGTTGTATGGTACTAATAGGTTAGTAGGATGCCATTGTGAAGGGGTGTGTACTTGAAGGCTTTTTGAAATGAGTGTAATATAATGATATTCAGGTGTTGTGGATAGGACCTCAAGTGGCTTTTTATTGGAAGAAAAGATGTTTGGTATATTTTGTAAACTTTTTCTTAGTAAGATGGCTAAACTTATTTTAATTTATTCTTCTATAAGCATAAGAAGGATAGAAAGAAATCTTATAAAGTGTTTCCTATGTTTGTTGTTAGAAAAAACAAAAGGGATTACAAGTAGGCGACTAAAGACATTCTAAAAGTTGAGGTAGAGTTGTAGGGATCTCCACCACCTCTTGGTTGTCACTGTCAGATTCTTCCTTTCTGAGAACAAAGACGTGTTTCTCTTGATATTTTATTTTAGCTTTCTTGTTCTTCCTATAGATAATGTTAGAAAATATTGATGTAAAAAATAGATTTAGGAAATTTAAACAAAGACTTACTTAGGGCAATAACGAGAAAACATGTATGGACAAGATTTCCAAATTTAATTGAAAAAAAATTGGAGCACACCTTTTAAAATGGGTTGGAGCGATGCGACAAAGTTATGGTTAAAAGTACTAGATTTGTGGGTATGTGGCACTATTGAAGGATATGTATAAGGCAATGAGATCGACATTGAGACAGTGCATTGGATGCGATAATGAGTTGGCCTGGATTGGTGAAAACTCTGGTGGTGAATTGGTTTGGATCAGAGGCAACGTTGTTGAGATCGACAGTGACTCGGTCGAGATCATTGATGACTCACTAGGGATTGCCTACAACCCGACTAAGATCGTTGGCAAATTGATTGTATCGATAGTGAGTTAATCAGATCGGAGGTGATTTAGCCTGAATCAATAGTGAATCAGTCAGATCATAGGTGAGTATACTATATCAGTAGTGAATCAACTGAGATTTGTGAAGAATCGATCATGATCAGTCGAGAATCAATCGGGATTGGTGGAGAATCAATTGGGAATATGGGGCAAGTCAAGAATAGGCTTGAATTAGCGTGACGATAGTGAGTGACTCGGGAGCATCAATGATTGGGCTGGGCAAGCTCAAAGTCAGCATCAGCTAGCATAGTTCAGCTTAGGAGGGCCAGAGTTGACTCAAGTATGTGCGGATCGATGCAGATTGGAGAAGGGTAACACAAGTTGGCACGGGTTGATGAGTTGATGTGGGTCGATGCAAGTCTGTGAGCCAATAGCAGTCAGTGCAAGTCGATGTGATCGTGCAGTTCGACGAGTAGGTGTGGGGCTGCAAAGGTGTGTTAGTCCACATGAATCGATGTGAGTCAATTCTTATAACACTAGTAGTTTTTTAGAAAGTTGCATTCAGATGCAATTTTAAATCTCTGATATCACCTTGGTGTCGATGCTCAAGAAGTCGAAGGTCTTAATCCTATGAAAAGAAAAAAAAATGTTAAGGGTCTTTGACGACTTGGTGAGCGATGAAGACGCTAGATCGGTGATGGAGGAGAAGAAATTGATGATTGTTCTAATGAAGTCAGGATTATGCACGGAGGAAGACAAAGATCGCTCGTCTTGCGATTAGTCTTCGATGATGATTGCTAAGGTTTTAACCACACAAGAGGGTTTCCTAAAGCTATTTCCTTCTTCTATTCTTTTCTCCTTCTCTCTTTTCTTCTACTTACTTTGGTCCTCTTTGCAATCAACGAGATGGGAGATTTATAATAGTTCTTGACGAATGGCACTAAAGCCATGTTAGATTTTCTCTTCTAATTTTTAATCCAATGTGGTGGCTTTATAGGAAATCAAAAAAGTGCAATAAATCTTCTACAATGTTATTATTATTATCTTTTTCTTTTTTCAAGGACATTTCCTACTTCTTTAGCATGCCATGTTGATGTTGGTTAATGATCTCCAACATCGCCTTTGTTCTACTTTACCAACCTCATCTTGTTTTAATCCCTTCGTAATGTCCATTGATTTCCGATCTAGGCTTGTTTTCTTGCCTTGTTACATAACCTTGCCTTTATTTTGTTCTAGGTTTGTAGGCCATGCTCTTGTCTAAGTTTGCAAATTTTGTCTTAGTTTAGGCCCATTGTTGTAGTCCTCATTTCCTAAACTAGGATACTCATCCTTACCTTAGTGTAAGGCTTGCTCTCTTGTCTTTTTTTTTTTTAAAATTGCCAACCTTATCTTGATCTAAGTTTGTCATACTTGTTCTCATTTATTGGTATAAGCCTACTTCCTAGCCTTGGTCCATGATCACTACCCAATGCACTTTGAGGTAGTTCATCCTTGGCTTGGTAAAGTTTGAATCTTAGCTTCAATTTTCATAGATATATTTTGTCCATTAATGTCGGACATGACACAGGCTCATAATATGCTACTTAATAAGCACCTTTGCTCACAATAATATAAGAGAAATATAAAAGAAAAAAAATAAAGATCTACAAGGAAGACAAAGATTTTTGATCTACAATGATAATAAATGAGAAGAATTGGGATAGTACAAAATTTATCACCCTAGATTAGGTACGCAGTACTCTCGACAACAACGAAAAAAAATAGTGCATAGAGGACTACAAAATATTGCAACCATAAACAAAATATTATATGAAGGTGGATAGTTTACACAAGCACAAAACTACTACATCTAGAAATCATGCACTATATAATCACTTATTGCTTAAATTAGAAGCTAAATGTAGAAAAAGAACAACCAAAGAACAAAGTAAAGCTATAAAAACTTAAAAAGATGAACAAACACGTTGATCAAGGTGACAGGTCAAATGATGAGCGAGCATTACATCATGAATTCAATTTATTAACTCCAAAAATATATACAAAAAATTAAAATCTTTCTTTAAAAATGTTACATGTAAATAACAAATAAGAAATTAAATTTTTTAGAATATGTAATTATAAAAAATTAATTATAATCATACACATAACAAATCACAAGTAACATTCAAAATAATAAAAGAAATAAACTATGTCATATAAAACAAGTTGGATACTAACTTGACTATCCTATCTTTATCAAAATGTATGAAGCAACCTCAACTCTAATGATGTCATAGCCCGAAGCTATGTGTGGTATACCTAAGAGTAAAAGTGGAACGAGTCAACTATCAACTTTGCGAGTAAATCTAGTTAAAAATAAGTTAAATAAATCATAATAACTATCCAATTTAATTAACATATGCATCTCATGGAAAATAACATCTCATATTCAACACAATAAAACTTTTCTATATGTTATATTACTTTTATTTGGTTTTGTTTTCCTTATATCGCTGACCCATATCTCATATCATGATACATATAATTATATACCCTATTTGACATACTAAATCACATATTACATAATCAAATTTCATATCTTGAGAAGATCTATTACACAACATTTTTTTTTATTGCATATCACATCATATACTGCTTTATTACATTAATTCAAAAAATTACATCCAAATTTGAAGTTATCATAGGACATATTAAAGCTCAAAGTAATATATGTGAAAGAAAAAACAAAAACAATTTTCTTTTTTCCTTACCTTTTCAATGTCATGCAAGTATATTTTCAATTCACATTATTATTTTCTTTTATTCTTTCATGCATATTAACCATTTTCAGTTAAAATTACATGTTTCTCAAGATATTTTTTTTGTTGTACATTTTCATATTATATAATTTTAAATGAAACTTCCATATTCAACGAAACTGTCACTGTCAAACTCATCCTTCTTAAATACTTATTATTTAAACACATTTTTAAACATTACATTTATCATATATACTACAAGTGCAAATCTGGCAGAATGTTTGCTGGAGTGGTTGAATATTGTTTGTTTTCTTTATGATTTTCAAATTTAAAATGTATAAATATTTTTTAAACAATTCTCATCTATCATGCTTTACATTTGTTTCCCCATTTTGAAGTAAATTTTCAAAGTTTTTGTGTATTCATAAACAATGTTTTCTTTGGACATATAAAAAACTATTTTGATTCATTTGATTTTTATATTCAAAATCATGCATTTCTCTTCCTTTTCTAGCATTTGGAATTCTATTCTTCATGCATTTCTCTTCCTTTTCTAGCATTTGGAATTCTATTCTTTAATGCAAGAAGGTTTGCGTATGCTAATTTGTTTTTGGAATCAAAATGCGTCAGAGGCCTACATTATTGGAATATTCCCCACCACATGCAATTTCATGCCTTCGAGTTCCATTTGTAGGTAAATTCTAAAGAAAATTTTCTTTTGAATAAGAAAAATAAAAGCTATATTTAAAAATTTTTTAATTAACTTGAAAATATAGTTTTATGAATATTAGATTTTTTTGTCTTTGATAAAAGAAGAAACAAAGAACTACCAAAATTTCAAATATGATATGTAAACATGGTTTTAATGGCCTTGCAGCCTGACCAATTTTAAAGGTTTACATTAGACCATAGATGATTCTTCCCATATTAGAGATATTAATGAATTTATAAAGTATCATGAAATATTCTTATTATTTATAATTACTTATTAGGATTTTATTTTATCGTTTAAAAAAATTAAATAATATTTTTGTTTTTATGCACCACAATTTTTTCAGTTATACATTTCAAAATAATTTACTAAGCAATATTCGAATTTTGACAACTCTACTCATTAGATTCCAACTAAAATGGTTTGTCATACCAACTTTTATCTCCATGCTCCATAAGAGAATCATTTCTCCTCGGCCATAACAGGAAAGTGTGTAATCTTTATAGATTAGAAGCAATTTTTGTTCACAAAATTTTATTTCAAGAGATTTTAACGATCATTTGATTGAGTTATATCTTTTGTAATATTGATTTCTTAATGATAATATTATTAAATATTGCATTTTAATACTTTTTTAATCATCAGTTATATTTTATTTAGATATTCTTATAATTATATTTTTAGTTTTAAGATCATATACATCTAAATATTACTCAAATATAAATTATATTTTGATATTATTTTTAAATAACAAAATTATACATTTTAATAATATTAGTTAAAGTTATTATCATATCAAATACTTACTTTTTAAGATAATATTACATTATTTGATAATATAATTAAATCAAATATCTATTCATTTTAGTGGCATTAAGGATGCAATGGTTATGAATTTCTAAAAATGAAAAGGGTGTGCTGTATTAAATATCAAGTATTTAAATGATAATATATTCTGGGTATATATATGCACTTCTTTGTTGAGATAAGAATGAAAGAGACATTTTAATATAAAGAATATTTATATTTTTTAGTTGTTTTTTATTTCACTAACAAAATTTATTTTATGCCATAATGAAGAAATTTTTATAGTAAAAATTCCTCTCATTAATAATAAAGATAATGAATTAAATTGTGAAGGAAAAAGAAAATATAGAAAAAGAAAATGGTTATATGGAGAATTATGTGAATTTTGACAAAGAGCTTTAAGATAAAGCATGAGATGTGTTAGAGGATGACTTCGAGTTATATGAAATTTTGATAGAGTTTGCGGTTAGCTAAAATGAGAAAGCTATTGAGAGAAAAATTTCGATTTTTTTGAGGATATGCTTAGTTTTAAAGTTTCTTATGGGAGAGATATATGGGTTAGACTTATAATGATATGAGGAGAAGGATTAAGAAGGTTGGAAGTGACTTTCATGGTTTTAAGAGAGAATGGAATTGAGAGATATAAAAAATATTAGTTTATACTTAAAGTTGAGTTTTGGAGTTTTTTTAGGAGAGATGATGTGAAAGGCTTGGGTTGGTATGAAAATTAAAGTGCAATGGATGAGAGAAGGACAAGATGATTTTATAAGTGTTTGGTCAGTGTGTGAGAGCTAAGTTTAAGACATATAAAGAAAGAAGATCACGAAAAAAAATGGGTGATTGATTGATTTAGAAGAATTGGGTTTTATTTGAGAATTTTTGAGTTAATTTGAGTAGTAACAAGTTTTAGTGATGCTTGGAAAGATTAAGTAAAGATAATATCAAATGTAGAAGGAAGTATAAAAGAGAGAAAAAATTGATATCAAATTGGGAAAGAGAGAGAGAGAGAGAATGGGGAGAGGCATATATGGTGTTAATAGAATAATATATAAAATCTTTTATTTTATTCCACGAATTCACTACATAGTTATACATTAAGTAATAAAATATAGAATTTAGAAAACAAGTTCAAATTCTACAAAACATAGATGATCAAATTTAATCATAACAATTGAAATACAATACACACATATCCCTACTTTGGTGGTCTTGCATCCATCACCTAAGAAGGTAGAACAATTTTTAAGACATTTGAGTAACTTTTAATGGATAATATATTAGATCAAACAAGTGATTTAAAACCCATAAAAATACTTCCAAAGCCTTTTATTTTATATATTTGGCTTAGATTTGACTTCAAATTAGTTATGGACCAAACATGATAAACTTTGCCTTGCAACTATTGTGTGATGTAATCTATTCTTAATTAATCCACCCAACACAAAAAACTTTGACACCAGTCTCTCTGTGTGCATTATTAGTGAACAGAATATCAAGTTGGATATAGCTTTTATAAAACATCTAAAATCTGAGACAAATAAAATAACCTATAAGAACAATATTAGAATAAAAACAATAATTAAAATACTTAAGCAATGAAATATTTAAGAATTGCTTTTAAGTTTGGTTTCTAATAAAACTTTTTCATAATTTTTTTTATGAAGTAATTATACATAAAATAAAGAGCATTTAATATCAAGGATATTCTTATTAAGTATACATGATTATAAATCTAAAATATATGTTATAATACTCATGTTATTATATAATTCAAAAGTTTTTCAGATCAAAATTTCATAATAGAGAAAAGGTTTAATCTCTCGATAAATATAAATTAACAATCATTCATTCTTATCAAATTTTTCAAGAGAATTAATTTATTTCATCAACACAACACATTTAAGATTATTAGACCTAATATGTTATTTTATTAAATTAAGCATATAATAAAAATCATTTTTAGATACATTTGCAAAAGAGAAAAAGCTTGCAATGAATTATCCAAGATAATTTTTGGATCTTAAAACTAAGTTTATGGGTTACTTTGACTTTCTTTATTTCAATTTTTATCTTTAAATTTTTTTCCTGTTTATTAGTGAAGGGAATTTCTTTTTCCATTAATGCAGGGAAGCTTATTAAGGTAATTTTTCTAATTATTTTCATAAACAAGAGTACTTAAAAATCAAATTTAATATGCATAAATAAGTTTCTGCACATGGGTGGTGCAAACATTTAAAGCTAACCTTTTAAGGTCTTATAAGGCTAAATAAATTGAAGCATTTTCAAAGTTAAACTTACAAATATTTTGATAATTCAGATCATAAATGATATCATTTACAAATATTTTGTTTTACATATTTTTATATTTTATTAAATAGGATAATTTTTATAATTTTGTTTTAGTTTATAGATTATCTTTATTATTTATAAATATATCTTATATGACAAAAGCTAGAGAAGTTTTTAACTTAGTTTTGTATTTTTCAAACATTATTCTTTGTTCTTGTACTTGTGTCCACAACTTTGGTTTTGATCCTAGGTTTTAATGTTTTGATCTTAACCCTCAAATTATGATTTGAATTATCTACCATTTTAGTAACAAATATTGGTTGAGATTTAGCTATAAGAGTTTCTTTTTTTTATCCTCGATTAATTTTGGTGTTTGATCTTATTTGAAATTCAAATTTTGAAATTTTTCTTATCTCTCCTCTTATCATTTTTTGTACCACAGCCTCCTTTGTCATGTTGAAATCACCACAACAGTCCCATCATCGCCAATTGAATGGTTTCCTCCATTTCCCCATCTTCAACTACTGCTTTCATCTTTCCATCAATTCAGCCACAATTAAGTTCTTCAAATAAATAGAAAATTGCCTCGAGTTTTATAACCAGTTGTTGCTGTTGTCTTACCCTCACCAAGTAGCACAACTACATGCATCTTTGCCTCCTTGCTTTTAACGACTACAAGCAGCAGGCTTGCATGTCTCTTCATCACTATGCATAAGAGCTTTGCTTAGCCACATTGGAACATAACCAATCGCATGCAATATGTAGAAAACCATAGACATCGTTGCTTCTCCCTCCTATACTTCTAAATTGGGAAATGTTAAAGCACTATTGTTGAAGCCAATCTGCCATACACATCTCCGGCTTGAAGCCAACCTGCCAAGCCAATCGAATGTTGAACTATCATTGAACTGGCCTAATTGAACTGAAATGATGATACCTAAATCAAATTAGTTGTCATCTTATTTTACATTTTGTTCTGGAATTGCTTTTATAAGTAGTTTTTTAGAGCTTTTTGTTCAGATTTTCAACCAAATTTTATGTCATTCATTGGGAACACTTAAGGTATATTTTTATAGTTTTGATTTAACTTTGCGCTTTTAAAATTAAATTATTGAATTCATGTTTATTATCCTACATAAAGTTGTTATTCTTGATACATATTGATCTCTATATTTTGTATCTTAAACTTTTATTGTGACAAATATCCCATTTCAGGATTATGTTACATCATCTTATTTCAAATATCTACATTAATATAATTTGAAATTTTCTTTTTAAATATTTTTTAAGAAGCTATGCAATTTACTCAAATGTGTTCTATTTTTATACGTTATAAAAATTACTATCATACCAAGATGATGTTATACAAAGTTATTGGATATTTAGTAAGAGATTTATTATTAATTCAAATGATCAATCTTTTATTTTATATTTAAAAAATTTTTGAGTCATCATTGATGCCACCAAAATAAAATTTTTTAAATTCCTTCATATAAATTTAGACCTCTAAAACCTTCTAAACTTTGTCAATCAAAGTCAATTTCACTTAAAATTAAGCCAACTTTTGAACCTAAGCCTTTTAATCTTAATCCATCTTAGTCTCTTGAGTCTAATTTAAGTAAGCCATTAAAAGAAGAATTAATTTTGTTTGTATTGGCTCCACAAATTTGTTTGGTTTGAATTTCATGTCCACTTTTAAGCATCAACATTCCTTTACTTACATGTGAATTTTCTAGCAATTCTAATTTTATTATGCATAAATTTTTTAATTTAATTGTTAACATGAAAAGTATGTGAATGTATTTGGGCACAATGAATCCATAAGTTCCATTCAGTACAACCTTCCCCGTTTGAGCTAAATTGCATATCCATATTTTGGTTACTTGCTTTAAGATATATTATATATTTTCTTACTATTTCAAAGGTGCATTAATGTGCCTCATGTATAAATTGTGCTTTAGTTGTAAGACTCTTTTTATTGAGCTTATAATTGGTTATTTATCTCTTTGTTGGGATTGTTTGTACTTATACATGTCATGGTCTTTTGACTATTGAATCATTTGGCTAATTACTTAGGTTGATCCCTACCTGGTTATGATGAAAAGGGAGTAAAATTTGTACAGGTTAATCCCTATCTTTTTGCAACAAAAAGTGGATAGTTATTTAAGTTGATTCCTCTTAGATGAAGCAAAATAAGAGTGGAATAGTGCAAGCCTAGTCATTTGGTCAAAAGTAGATGTAGATCTACATTTGAATCAAACTATCTAAAAAATCATATTATATTTTTTTTATCTTTCTTACACTTTTAAATAAGGATTTTTAAAACTAAAGAATCATCCTAAAACTTGTTTATATTAACTGTTAAGAGCAATTATGGTTATCAAAATATTTTTATAATTAAAATTTTCAACAAGAGTGATCAATTATAATATTATTAAAATAATCAACTCTTAATCAAAGAAAGTAATGCAATTCTACTACTATTTTGTTACTATAATAGTAATCAAATTAACTAAAAGATTTTTATTGTAACATCTGCGTTTGTTTGAATTATTACATTTATGATTGAGTTGAGTAATTAACAATTATATTCAATTATATTCTAGGCAAAAATTTTAAAAGTTTTTTAAATGATTTGATTTTATCTTAAAATTTTAAATTTGCATAATTCATCTCCTTATTATGAACATCATGCTCCTTTTGAAAAAAATATTATCCAAGTGTGTTAATGTGAAGCAAAAAGAGGGAGACAGTTATGCCAACTTTTAAAAGGGAATTGAGAAGAGTTAGAGCATGAAAAGGCAAAAATCAAGAGGATTCTAGCCATAAGCACTATAACACCAAGGAGTTGAAGAAAAAGCTAAGTCTTTGGAGAGGCCATTACATTGATTGAGAGATAGGAAAACTTGTTCAATGTTTATTTAGTTGTTGTTTACTTAGATTGGAGATGTTTGAATAAAATTGTTATTTTCATGATTGATGATTGATATAATGCTAATTTGTTAGAGTACTATAAAGATTTTCAATTATTTCAAATGAAAGTTTTTAAATTTTTTTGTAAATTGAAATATTTATATATATGATATTTCTTCATAATGATGATGCTTGAGGAATACACTTTATCTATAATAATTATTTGTTAAAGCACTATAAATGTTTTGAATTATTTTAAATAAAAGTTATTGGATTCTTTTGCAAATTGAAACGTTTGTATATATGTTATTTTTTCATAATTTTTCACAATGAGTAAGTAATATATATTAGGAAATTATTTATAAGTTAATCATTTTGTGCCATTATCAATTCGTGTACTCATGCTCACAAAAAAGAAGATAAGAAAAAAAGAAAGATAAAATGTTGATTTATATAGATAAGCATATGAAAAAGAGAAAGAAGAGGTAAATAGAAAAAAGGAAAAAGAATTGATGAAGATAAGGAAATGTTAAAAATGAAAGGGTGTTTTAGTTTTCGAAGTGGTGGCCAACAATTTAGAACATCGTTTTCTAGAAATGAGACAAATAACCTAATTATCCAATCTATTTTTTATTGCAGTAATGGTTTCTAAACATGCATAAGTGTTGATGTTGTGATCTTCTGTAAAGCAAAACCCTAGAAAGATAAAAGAAAAATAAATAAATAAGTTACAAAATAGTAAAAGAGAAATGCACCTATAATTTTGCATATGAAAAATTATTTGCTATCGATACTTCATTGACATGATCTATGCTTATTGTATTATTTTAATTGACTATGCATTTGGTTACCTCACAATGTATTTCTTTACAAGTTGTACATGCTCTTGTCATTATGTATGTATTGGTTGGCTTATGTCTCTTTTTCCATAAAACTTTCAAGTCAAAATGAGACGTTACAAGAGAGTAGTAAGAGATAAATCACTTATTGATATGTTACAAAAGATTCCTAATTATATTCTATTGTTTTTTTGTTTAACATTTCATATTATGTATTGAGAGAAAATACATGTGATAGATTTCAAGCCAATAAGGATTGATGGAACAATGGTATTGTAAAGGAAATGTTTGAAAAACTGTGGTTTAAAAGCTTTGTTTAAAAGTTAATCTAATGGGAAAAATGTTTAAATTCACTTTTGTTTTGATTTTAAAGGATTTATTCAAATAGAGCTTAATTGTAAAATATGTTTTGATTACTTGATTCCAAAAGGATAAAAATTTTCTTATACTATGATTTTTATAGGAAGCAAACAATGATTTTTCTATATTTTCAAAATATTAAGAGTAAAAAGAAAGAAATAGTTGTAGTGGCATTGAACTCTTAGAATAGTTGGGTTAAAAGAGGGTCTCCACACCCTCAAGATGGCATAATTTGTTGATTAGGGTTATTACAATTGAATATCCAATTATTGTAATTAAATTATGCTTATTATATATGGCGCTTTATAGATAAGCTTAACCCTAAGGATTGTATCATTCACAAGCTCAATTTCTCTTTTAGGTGTTAACCATGGTAGATTGTCCAAGAACACATCATAGTACTAATAACATATGGAGACTTCTTCAACTTTAAATGGTTTCTCTAGTGTCAGCTATAACTATTAGGTAAGCTTTGCACCAGTTTCTCACCAACTTTTGAGATTTTACTACATAAAGCAATGATATTATCCCTTGCTAAAACTTACAAGATCTAAATGCTTGGAAGTCTTAATTATAATATTCTTCTACCAATAATCAATTAAATGCATGAGATAAGAATAGAAAAAAACCTTATCCAAAATCAAATCAAATCCTTCTTAGAATGTAAGAATTTGTTTGGACAAGAAAACTATTATCTTTAACTATCACATCCTCTTTGATAAAACGGTTCACCTCAAATCTATCTTTGAATGGAAGCATAATATATAAATGTTTATCAAGCACATGTGATACAATTTATACCTTATAATGATTTAGATCTAAAAGACTACAAGGCTTTTAAATTAAAAATATAAAAATAAGAATTCCTTGTAATAATAAACTACTTATGATCACATCTTTAACTTTAGAGCTTCCTATTAGGTGAAAGAGATAGCTACACTACATGATCAACATTATAAAAGGATCATGTCAATGCATTAACATAATAAGGAAAGGATGAGTAGGACATGCTATTGAAGATCCTACAAATACTTGGACCCTTGAATTTCCTTCTATTGCAATATGATTAGGACACTCTCTAGCTCTATGTCTTAGGCCTCCATAAGAGAAGCATGATCTCTCAAGGTGGCCAAGAATTTGCCTTAATTCCAGTTGCTTCACTAAGCCCATAGGTTAACAATCATAACCAACAAGAACTAGATCATCTACTCCCAAAGTTATCATTATTATAAGCAACTTGAAAAAGATTTACCATCAATAAGAAATACATAATCTACTCTAAATCCTATTACTAATAATAACATGCTTTGAAAAAGATGTACCTTTTTTGTGTTTTTTAGCCTTCTTTTGTAAACATTTCTCTCCTCGAATGGTGTTCGACGCATTCTACATTACAAACCTTGTTGCTTCCAATATATTTTCATACTTCTTATATTGAATAAATACCAACATAACTCTTAGAACATTATAATCCTAAAATGAGAAGATATTTTATTTTTTTAAATTAAATTGTTTATAGTGCATGCTTCATATTGTCAAAAAACTTCTCTTTGCTGTCGAAAGCTAGTAAATTTCTTTACAACAAGCTAATCACTTTTACCTTTATCTTCTCATTGGTTGAGACTAAAATATACCACTCTTTGAAAGCAACATACAATTAAAGAAATATAATATTTTGTTGATCAAATAGTTACATTTTTCTTCAATTTCACCACCACAATCTTATTCCTAAATATTAAATTAGGACATTTTTAGTCACCCTTTTGTCCTTTCATTAGATGATACCATTAAATATCTTCTCCATATGATCCATCACATTTTTTAAGTAAAGAGTCAATTATTTAGGAGAAATATTAGCTTTAATCTTTTAGAAAAACTTTGTGAATCTTTCAATATATTAGTTAAAGCCTAATCTATTGACAATGAACCACTTATATTACCCATCCTCTAAATCTCCCTTAGTGGATTGATCATTATTTCTCCTTTCATTCTAAAAGATAGGTTCTTTTTTATTGAATTTTCCATTATTTTACATTCACTTATTCTTAAGTCTAATATTTTTTTTTTATTTTTATCAAATTTAAAAGTGTATAATTGAAAAAAATGTATGTATGTGTGTGCACACATTGATCTTCAAAATATGAAAAAAAAACTAAATAATTATTTTATTTAAACATAGTTAGGTCATCAAGCATTTAGCACTTATGATAAGTAGGGATCTACTAATTAGTATTTTAAAATTGTTATTGTCCCATTCCAAGAAGTCAATAGTTGAAATCTTGGTCTCTCTTTATGATACTCTTCTCCTAGGTAAAGCACCCTAACATTACTTATAAGTTTCAACTTCTTTAATATCACCTAGTATTCATCTAACATGTCATACTAAGCAAAATAATGTCTTACATTAACCAACCAATTACTAATGATTTTGTTTTACAAAGCAACTTTGTCATGTCGATGTATTATCATCTATAAATATCTTATAATAGACAAAGAGGGTATTGTTCCACAAGTAATCTTAATATCTGAAAGTTTTGATTATATATATATAGTTCAAAATCTTTCTTTTTTTTTAATAAGATTTCTCATATGGATGGCCCTCCATCTATAAGCATACCATGATTGACACCTCTATTAGTGATCTGTTCACTAGATGACACATTTCACTATCTTGGATATAAGGCATCATAGGCCTACCAACTTCTTCATGTTTATCTATAAAAACTTTCATATTATGTGAGATACTATTACTATTTATTCATGACTTAGATTTACTATAATGAGATATTATCTGTTTTAAATATTTTACATCTATCAAAGTAGGTTTTCTTTTAAAAATAATTTTACATATAAATATTAGTTTCTTAAATATATAGTTCATAATATTTTTCTCTTTTTATAATGCTAGAAACTTTATCTGTTTAAGACTCTTTTTTTGGAAATATGCAAGAAACTACAACCTTATTAGTGCTTTTTTTTTTACCCAACGACATTGATTACTCACTTTAATATTGGGGCATTTAAGGTAATATCATAAGTTTGGTTATTAAGATGGAGTTTTAATCAAGTCACATGATGCAGTTGAACACCAAACATAATCTTATTATAAACTAAAAATATCAAATTTAATATATATAAATCGATAAATTAAATCTAAGGATACTTCAAATCCCATGGCAAGGATCTAATAACGAGACAAATCTATTACCAAAAGTTTTACTAAAATATTTTCACCTAGATTAAAATTGTCAATAATTTAAATATCCAAACAAATTTTCAAATATAAAATTGATAATAAAATAAAATCAAATTAAGTAAAATTATACAATGCCATATTTGATATATAAAAATCGCAAATATAGATAACACAATCTTAGATACAAAAGATCCACTTGAACACTATTCATCAAACAATTTAGTAAGATAATATCTTTGATTTCATAATCTTTATCTCTATGTATAGTAGATATATGATCAATAATATAAATTTTAGAGATACTCTATAGAACTTAATATATAAATCAACAGGATAACAAAATATAACATATCATATAACACTATAAACCAATATAAAAACAAAATTATGATAATCAATAACCATGATATAAAACCAAGAATTATTTGGAATATTATATTATTATTTAATTATATTAATTTTTATTAATTCAAAGATAATTTTTTATTTTATCATTATCCTTTGAATATAATAATAATTATATCAATATCTAAATGATTTGTTTATAAGTATCAATAATCAATATCCATCCATAAAGGAATAGCTTCTAGACTTATATTTAGTCACTTTATATAAAGTATTAGGGGCACATCCAATAACGCATAAGGCATGGCATTTAGATGTATACTGCATCACCTTACACAAAATACTTATGATATATCCAATAAGGTTATATCATGATGCCAATGTAAAAAAGATACAACCTTCGATTTTATACCTTAGTCATCTTGTATAGAGTATTAGTGGTTATATTTATATCAATATAAATTGAGGATAATATCTTAAATAATTAATTATTATAATTTTATATCATAAGTTATAGTGAATTTATAACCATACAACTAAACTTCTTTTTTCACCATAAAAGTAGATTCTATTTAATATGGATAATTTTATATATGTAGATTCAATTTCATATAATTCCAATGAATGAAATATCACAAAGGTAAATCACATGCAGATGAAATATTCATATTCTAAGAAAATCATGTTATATATATATCAAAGTAATCATATAATGAATAGAATGAACATATAATTTAAGAATAATAATATGTATTAATTTAATAATATATTTATAACATAGTTATCGAATTTATATATATTTAAATCTGAAAACGACTATCATTCTCTTTTGGATTTTGTATAATATCATAGATGTATATATATGAGTTACTAAATAATTCTTTTTAATATTAATATTTAATACTTTTTATGATTATATAAAACAAAACACTCTTTGTTAATTTTTTTACTATAAACTACTATATAATATAATTTTTTTCATCATACTATAAGATGGGAACCTTACCAACCATCATCATTGATCTTTCATTTATTATGCTATATGATTTACACACCATATTATATGATCCCCATTGGTTACCATACATCATCACACTATTTTTATCTAAATCTTAGCACACTCTTTAGCCTCCAACTAGTCATACTGTACGATGAGTTTATCATACAATATGACCAATTCAAACATTATAAATAACAACATCGAACTATGTCATACCCTAAGACGAGTTAACTCAAATTATACTGTGTAATACCCCCATTGTATGGTATGTTTATCAACTCTTTGAATCAACTAACCACTAATTGTATCATACATTGAGTCTGATCTTATGGTACGATCCCCCCAGATGAGGATGTGAAGCTTGAACCAAGCTCAGTTTAATTTCAATTCATCTTTATCTTAACCCAAATTGGCTTTAATATTTAATACTTAACAACTCAAACTCTAACAATTATGCATCTAAAAAAATTTAATAAGCCAAAAGAAACAGAAATTCTTGCTTTCCCTCTCAACTAGTTATGCTCCACTTTTTTTGGTTACCATTGCAATGCTTCCAATAACTTTTTCCTCTCCTTTTTTATTCCAATCCCCTCTTTAACTACTATAGTTGATCATTTTCTTCCTCTTATGCCATTTTGGAGCTCTTCTTTGGGTTTGGTTAAAATTTCCCTTCTCATCTCTCTTTCCTCTCACTTTTTTTCCACTTCTCTCATTCTCTTACTATTTGTCTCCCCTCAAGTTGAGCTTATCACCACTAATTCCTTAGCTACCCTTATTTAATCCGTATTCTCTCTAAGGTAGTAAGGATTTAAACTGCCAAATTACCTATATGCCACATCAATTGATAAATGATATTTGAATTTTTTATTTAAAAATTTATAATTAATTATCTAAAAAAAATTATAACTCTCCATCATTATTTTTTTCATAAAGAGTTTTTCCAATGGTGTACTAAAATAAGCTTTTTAATTCTATTTAAAGAAATCACACATCTTTTGATATAAAGTAAACATTTTAATCAAATTAATAATATTTCAAAAAATATTAAATTTATTTCAATGAAATACTCATGGTAACAATCATTTTGACTTAAATTCATAATTTACAATGTATCACATATAGCTAAATACTAGGATTTTATAAAAATGATGAGACCACTTTTGATATATCTTGCAATGATTTGCAATCATGTTCTTCCAAATAGTGCATCATAACAAATAAGAGGACACAATACAAATTAATTGATTAAATTACAAAGTCCTTTAAGACCATTGGTTGATTTAAGAGACTAAAAAAAGATAGAGTCATGTTGTATCTTGCGCAAATTGGACTATGGCTTGCATAGAAATATGGTTTTTATTAACAATTAGAAAAATAGAAATATCCCTAAACAAATAAGATATACATGCAAATGTGTACATTAAAAGGAAAAATAAACTATGATACAAGTTATCACAATTATGGAAATACCTAATGATAAAGAAAAAAAATTACTTGAGAGCCTTTAATTTTTGTATGATAACTTGAGGCTTCACCTCTTTAGGATTCCTTGTCTGGTAAAGCATGAATTAGAGTTTCCCCATATGACAAGGAATAGAAAAAAACCTTTATGTTATATGAAAGCTATTTTTACTATCTGTACAAAAATGCATATTTATTAAGCCATTCATGCAAGTTTAATTTCATTATTGAAAATAAAAACTTTACATAAACTATTGATTATAAGTATTTTGTTTTACTATTTTATTTTTATTCTTTGATATCTCTTATAAGGATTTTTAAGACACGAATTTATATAATAATGATATTATAAGCTTAAAGGATATTGAAAAATTATTTTTGATAAAAAATAATTTTATTGTTTTGGGTTGATGATGTTATTAATTATACTATTAAAAATATTTCAACAAATAGAGCCTAAGTTAGGCCTAATATGCTTCTAGAAAAATATTGAATAAATCAAAATGTTAAGAATATGGTCAACATAAATCACATTAATTGTGTGTAGTTGTTCAAATACGTTGCTTGGTTTGTAATTCGGACAAATCATTGTCATTTGGCTCCATCGAGGCTTATAACATCATTTTAATTATTCACAAAGAAAAGCTAGCCAAATAGAGAGATATTGTGAGTTAACAAATTCATGTTGAACTATTAAAAGCATTAAAGATCCATAATGCTCTCAAATTGTATGAATCATGTGAATTATTTCAATCTCAATTGTCGCATTTGAATAAAGATTCATCAAATAAAAATCCAATTTCAGTTTAATAATATACCCATAACGGAATAAACAATCTAAATTCTAAAAGTCTATGAATAAAAATTTTATTAATTATCATGCACTATATACTCAATATGCAATTTAGAACAAATCATAGTCTCACTTATATTCAATAACAATACTAAGTAATAAAATACCACAGATCAGGTTTGACGTTTGGTGATTGAAATTTAAAACGGACAACCAACTCAATTTATGACAAGAATATTTCAACATGATGGACTCTCCATGTACTTCTAAATAATCCAATTAAAAAAAGACAAACAAAGCTTTTAACATAAAATAATATACAAAACATCCAAACAAAGGACGCCATTCTGATCTTCTCATCACTTCGGCCACGTTCTTAAATATATAAATATAACTCTGTAAATCGACTCGTGGAGATCCATCAAATTCATTAACATACAGTAAATAGGCAGAACATTAAAAAATAAAATTAAAAAAACACTGACATCCAGCTGTCGATTCTTCGAGACCTTTCAAGAGGAAGAAGACGAGTCAATCTGCAGATTCTGTTGCCTCTGTAGCTTATTATATGGTTCACTGCCAGAAACCCTATTTTTCCTCTTCTGCAGAAACCTTTGCAGCGACCTTTTCATTGACAGCATGGGATTCAGCAGCTGCGGCACAGCCGACGGCAACGATCCACCCACAGAAGACGAGCGCCCGCTTCTTTTCATCCTCTCTTCCATCTCCTTCCTGGCCATGTAGATTATCGCCCTCGCCTGCACCACATCCCCTTCAGAATACTATTTCCATATTAAAATATAATACAAAAATATAGTTTAAGAAACTAAATAGCATACCCTAAATATAGTTGAAGTAAAAAAACTGAGTCTTATTTGAACGGAATACCCTAAAAAGAATTTGATCTTATTCTAGTGATGAATTAGCTAAAGACCCATCAGGTCGTCACTACCTGAATCTCGGTGACGTCACAGATGCAGACACGGCCGCCGTAAAGAATGGTTATCTTCGGCTGCACATCGCCGACGGCAGCAGCTGCTCCACGGGCAGTCGACATCTCCGCCCTTTTGTTCATCGCAGGGACTAATGTTAGGCCATCGCCACGACGGAGTTGGTATCTAAAAGGGAAGTTACAAAAGCGTTGGATCGATTTATTTTTTCACCTTTTGGGTCCGACGGTGGACAAGCGGCGGCCACCACCTGGAGTTAAGCAAAGCTCCGTGTCGAAGTCGAGGTTGTCTGCTTCCATCTTCCAACAGTTTCTAGCTGATGGGACTCGGAAGGGAAGGCTTCAGTGGTCCGCCCTCTTCTCCATAGCGTCGTCGTCAGGAAGAAGAGAGAGAAAGAGAGAGATATGGCCGAGGCGAGCACGGGAGAAGGGTCGCTCGCTTCTTAAGAAAGAGATATAATGGGTGGAGAGAGAGATAGTGGAGAGGGGGTTTGCAGTCTGGCGCGCGCGATTTTATTAATTGCAAGCGTTTTTTTATTTCTTTTTTAACAGGCGAAATAAAAAAGCATTTTCCACGTGTGGAAATAGAGTGGGGTCCACAAAAGGAGATAAGTTGCATTTTTTTTTCTTATTTTTATTTTGTCTAAAATAGAATCGAAAGCGACTGCCGTGGCTCCGACCGCCGCTTGCTGACTTCGCGGTTATTTGATGCGGCTCGAGTCGCGAACAGTCAGTCTCCTAGACGTGGCAATGAAAAAATTGATATTTTATTATTTTAAAATTGTTTTAAAAGGGAATAGATGTCACGTGCGAATTCAGAAAAACAACGTGGTAAAGAGATCACTTTTTGAAAGTGGTGTATAAATGGTAGACTGGAAAACAAGGAAACATCATTTTACCACGACTCCAATAGCAACAACGGCATAACGAGGAAAAATCATTATGCCTTCGTGTTGGAGTAGGTCATCACTTGATGATAAGTGGTATAGAGAATATGCAGTAAATAGTTAATTTATAAACCAACGTTATAATACAAATGACTGCTCACGGTTTTCTTTTTTTTTTATCTATAATTAATACACAAATAAAATAAATTAAAAAGCATATACATACATATATTTTAAAAGTTGAAATCTTTTTTTTTTATTTTTTCTATTCTTGTGTTCTACTTTACATCAAGAAATTATCGAAAGGATACTTTGATATTTATCCTTAAAAGTCATTTTAGGAATTTATTAAACTTTGACCTTCTAGATCATATTAAATATGGTGATATGGCATAGACTAGCATGGTTACGACCTAGACCATGGATTTTTGTTGCCTAGCTTACCTAACATAAATCAATATAGTATGTTTGAATTTAAGAATGATAAGTTACAAAACAATAGTTCATTGTGCTAAGGTTATCAACTTAGACTTAATTAAACATCTATACAAGTTATAAACATGAAAAATTATATTTTTTTTGAAGTTGATATAATGAAAATGAACCTTTTGTGGTTAATACTTGCATCTAAAAAAATCCTTCGAACAAGGAATTTAGTTGAAACACTATCATATGGTCACTATGCATTGTAATTTAATAAAGCAAAGGAGTTCAAGGTCATTAATCATACAAAATCTAACCACACCGACATCCACTGTGTCTACTCCACATTATTATAGAAATTTTTCTCTATGACCACAAAATAATATGTATATGTCGAAACAATTAATAACATAAATCTCTGATTTACCATTTATATTTTATATTCATTTTGTAGACTGGGATTTGATAATAATTGTACGATCATGTAATGTGCCAATATGATAGATTATTTTGACAGGTTAATGTGAAAAGAATTGGTCATTATCATACAATATAAAACAATTACAGAGCAAAATCAAGTATAAAAATGGAGCTAGTTCAGTATGATTAGATGCTAAAGTTAGTTAGTAATCAAACAAAGATGATTAAATAATCATAAAAGAACATTAATGTATAATGCAAAGAATTGATCAGGGTAATATAGTATCAAAGAAGTATGAAAACAAATATCGTACAAGTACGATAATTTGAAAAAGAGAAATTAAGTTTGATTAATTGAGTAACAAATGAATATATTATACAATATAATAATTACAATGTACAAATACAATTAAGTGAATAATAAGTCATGATATCAGAGAATTGTCTAGTTATAAAGTACAAAGAGTTGTATTATATTAATATCATTAATTATCTGTTTTACTAAAAGGAAAGGATGCATCTAAGCATAGTAAACATAAATGCATAATCCTAGTAAGACTTGTGGATGTATTGATACAATCAGTGTAAATATTCATGTTTGATTGAATGTTTAACTAGTCATTCAATAAAAAACATGTTATCGACTAGTACTATATGTTGTAATTATAAGGGTTTTAAAACCCAAAATTATGAATAACTAATAAATTCAATACAAATGTTAATTAACTGATAAGAAATAATGGGAATTAAAATAAAAATGTCATTAAACTAGCATTAAATTGTTCAGATTCAATTATTAGTAGAATTTAATGACTTTGAATATAAAGGGGACATGAGCCAAGCATAAAAATAACGACGTTCAGTTTGGAAGAATTTTTTTAGGAACAAATATTATAATTAACCTTACTTAAGTAAGAGAGAACGAATGAAGAGAGAAAAAAATAATATTTAACACATAAAAGAAATTAAGAGGTGTTGGCTCCTGACAAAGGGCAAAAGGTTTTATTTAGTGAAAGCCTTATTAATTGTGATTATATTAGATATAGATTCAGTATATAGGATTGAACCATCTAAATATTATCATGTATTTGTCTTTTCATTATTTTATTTCTTATTCTTAAATTTATTGTTTTTATAGTTTGCCCTATTCTTATTATGTTGAAATTTTGATGCTCTTATTCTAACAAGGACAACTTAGAGAGGCTAATCCTACTTATGCATTTTGTCATGTGAATGGATACTTCATGAGTTATTAAATAGTTATCCATTATCTAATGAGGAGAAAGTTAAGTTTGTATTGAAGTACCATAATATGGTGTTGTATATATCATACTAGCTAACTAACAATAATTTTGAATTTCCTCTTCATATCAAGTCATATTGTTTATGAATGTTGGATTTAGGGAGGTGCATGCCAATTATTTGTATGCATCCATGAGAAGTTTCGAGAACTAATGATTCTATCTTATATTTTTGATGTATACATGCTTAGACTTCAACCTTATATTTTGTTTTGATTTCTTTTCTATCAAGTGAAGGACCAACTAGTTTAAAAAATCATGCTTCCTTAATTAAAATAACAATTAGAATATTCTTTAACCATTTCTCTAAAGATGACGTTAATTACGATGACTATTGCTCAAATTTCTTTGGTTATGATGATGCTTTAGTTGGTTTTCCTTCAAATGATCTAGATGATAGATTGTCATATGACAATTCAATTGCATAAAGTTTAAAGATAATTTTAGTACTTTTTTTCTATTTAGAGGACTAAATTTTTTCTTACACATTCTAAATGATATGATTATTAATATAAATCACCCTATTTATGATATTCTTTTGATAGTTCTACAATGATGTATTCGAGTATATAATTAGACATTGTTGATGTGATAAAGTTATTATTTTAAAGATCAAAATAAACATGATTTTATTTTTTTATTTAAACAAATAAATAATTTTACAAAGTTGATCAAAATACAAAATTTGGCATGCCAATGAGCATAGCTCTTCAAGAAGAATTTAAGAACTTTTGGTTTATAATTTTTGAAACTTAATGAGTTTTATTGATAATTACAAAAGTCAAGAAAGATGAAGAAAGAAGAAGGAGAAGGGTAATCCCATTCCAATAGTTGATTAAACTTCAACATAAAATAATAAGAGCTCACAGAGAATAGTATTAGAGAAGCAGGATGTTAGAGAAAGAGAATAAAAATTTAGTTAAATTAAGCCTAGAAATATGATAGAATGAAAAAGATGAATAAGGTGAGGATTTTGGTGTTGAATATAGTTATATTAGCTTGTTTCCTTTGTTCTTATTTCTTGAACATTTAAGAAGATGTTTGAGTTGTATAAGTAATTATTTTTGTTTTGAGATTTAAGGCTAATTAAGGTTATGAGTTTAAAAGACTCTTATATGAATCATTTCCCCATTTGTATAGGTATGAGATTAGGTTTAGTTAAAAAATGGACAAGTTGTACTCTCATAATATAATTCTCAAGATAATTTATGTTATGTTAAATTAAGATGTATTATACATTAGGCTTAGGAAGAGCAAAAACCATTTTCTCAAGAAGGATGAATGATACCACATATTCAATGTATAGTATCTTTAACTCGATCAAGAAGTTGCGCTACTATGCAAGAATGGTCCATTGAGCTAAATGTTGGATTCTATAGCTTAGTGTATAGTACATCTTAAATAACGTGTGTTGTCAAGAGTTCATTGAGAAGAGTAGATGGTCTATGGTTTAGTTCTATGTGCATAATGTATGGTATATCATCCGTAACATACCATATGCTAAGAAGAAAGGTTCTTACATGGAAAGCTTAAAGGAAGATATATAGTGTTCATGTATGATATTTTCAAAAGAATGCTTGATTTGTGAGTATTATAAGTAAAAAAAATAAAAATACTTAAGTGATGAGTAAAAAAAAAATGATACATAAAATTAAAACAACATTATCATTGACTAATTTGTGTTATGATTATTATCTAAGAAGAAAAAAAAGAAACAAAGAATGGTTTGAAGCCAATCCAAAATAATTTGGATGATACATCCTATGTGATGATATAAGTAATAAAATGTGATTATTTTTTTATGAGGAATGCATAGGCATGAACATATGATGGCATTATGAAAGATCATTTTCTATGTCAAGGGGAATATAACGATATTTGAATGAAATTATTATCAGAAAATATAAGCATGTATATGTGTGTGTGTGTGCGTGTCTGTATATGTAATATGAGATGAAATGTATTATAGATAATGTGTAGGAAAGGAAATACGTAACTCAAGTAAGCTAAATAGGTTACTTGACCATTATAAAACAAGTAAATGCTATATATATATATATAAGGGGAAATGAGGATATGTAAAAGGAAAAAAGAAATAAAAAAAAGATAAGGGATAGAATAATATTGGAGTAGACTAAATAAGTCTTTTTGTATCTCAATGTATTTTATAATATAAGGTCTTATAAAGATAAAAAAATATGAAATGAAAAAAAAAATTTTTTTTTCTAATACATTATTTTATATTTGATTATAAAGTATATGATGCTAGCATATGATGTAGGGCATGACAAGGCAAGAAATGTATATGAGATCATGAGTTGTCATTAGAGACATTCTTTTCTTACATCTATCGCACTTGTATAAGGTCTTAATGTGTGGAGATGATGCGATTGTTTTATTTAAAAATCACCCATACTTAATGCAAGGTCTAAATTTATTTTGACCTATCATTGTTAGTATTTTATGTAAAACATTGAAATAGAAATGGTTTGTGTACAACGAAATGATGCTAAATAAAAAAGAAAAAGAAAATTGAAAGTGGAAATAGAGTAGAAGGGGAACTCATGCATTGAGAATAATGATATTGAGAGAAAATGAAAACTCAATCACAACCAATAAATATATATACACACAAATACACGCAGACACAGAGACTCACACATGCATACGCACATATGCACACACAGTGGTGACTCACAGTTAGCTTTTTTAGATTTGGTATCATGCTCTCTAATTATTTTATTTTATCCTTTAAATTTTGAAATATTTTTTTTAAATTTTCAAAGGAATAAATATTGTTAAATTTATTTTCAAAATCATTTGCATGCTTGACTTGAAAACCATTTGAAACGCCCTCACAATTTTTTTTGAAAATCATTTCAAGCTTTAAAAGAAACAAATATTAAGCCTTTTCTTTGAAAACACTATCTTTTAAAATATTTTTATTCTCTCTTTTCTTTTAAAACAAGTTTCAAATAACACAACAAAATAAAGTTATAGTACATATCTATAATCTAAGATAAAAAAATAATACTAATGTCACAGCAACATAATTAATAATTATGAAAATATAACCTCTATGTCAAGTACTCGTGATATTAAAACTCATTACTTTCTTATAGCATAATGGTAAGTATCATCTTTATTTTTAAAGTATTAAATCAAAAATAGATTGAGCTAATCATCACTAATTTTGAGTTATATCATATGCTAGGTCAATTACAAATATATAACATATCATAACACAAATATGTAATATAAAAAATACTTATTTTCATGTAATATCTTTTAATTCTTTTGTATTTTTTCTTAAAACCTATCATTTAAGCAAACAATCCTAAGGAATGGCCCATTTAGCTCATTTCTAGAGCTATTATTCATGAATGATAGTTATTACTTTGTATAACATTTCATCCTTTCATATTCAAATTTTGTCTCTCTTTAATAATCATTGTTATTATTTTTTTATCTTTTTTCCATTCTTTTTTTTTGGATTTACCTTTTTATGAATATAATCACAAGTTATATGATTATATGCAATATGTTGCAATCTAACATTTAAATAAAACCCCAAATATATCATGTTCTCAACAAAATAATTATCTTGTTAAAACAATATTAGCAATATAAAAAACAAACATAAAAATATTTAAACCTTATTTTTATTGATCAAATCTTATTCTATCAAGATCATCATGCTTTAAAAAGATTTGCACCAATTCTATATATGTAAATACAAGCTTTCTTATAATTTTGCTTTGTAATAGACTCATTCTGCAGTGTATTCTCTAGATGTATAATTTTTTTCCTAGTTGTTATAATACTACTATAGTATTTTTTATGGTACTTACATTGTAAATTCTCCCTAATCTCCAAATTTCCAACTCGATTATCTTACTAGTCCAATAATGCGTTGGTTATCAATTCCTTTTACATCCTTTATGCCTCAATTGTGGGTTCTCCTTCTAAATGTTTTTTGAAAAATCCTTATCACTATTTGGCTTTCTTTTATAGCAATTTCTTTCATATGGATGCCTCACCTTGTTGCCCTTGGAATCAAACACTTTTCTATCGATTCAGGCCATCTACGATTTGTTTTCTTAACTAGTTGCATGCATGGGTTAGGTTAGAAAATTAGTAGTTTATAAATTAATTATATTTTTATTAAAATTAAGCTTAGGAAACTGTAACATTATTTTTATTTTTTTTGATGATTCGATTTCCAAAAAAGTTGCTAAAAATTTTTATTTAAATCTTTTTTATGAGATCTATTCAATTTCACCCTTTTCTAGCAATATTTGATAATTTAAAAATTTATAAAACTGAAAATTTTAAAAAATATTTATTTAATATTTTTTACTCATCTCCATCATTTAAAATATTATATTTATTTTACAGACGTACAATGTTTTTAAAAAATATTATAATTTTTAAAATTTTCATTTTTTAAAATTAAAATAATTCAAACATACAATATTATCGAGCACATAAATTCTATAATATTACGTGCTCAAATTATGCCTGTAATTAGTAAATTAGCGAAGAAATTTTTAATCATTAAAAAATCGCCATTCTGTGGTTGCGTATTGTCTTCCATCCTGTATAAAAGTCGGCATACGTCCATGTTTTAGGCCGAAAACCCAATCCTCACATTGATAATTACTAATTAATCCAAAAATTAATTCAAAACGGAGGGCGCGATCGCTGTCGGTAAGAGAATTACAGCGTCAAGTTCCGACCGTCTCCACTGGACGACCCGTGCGCCACGTGAATTCATAGAGATCTGCACGTGACGAGCCGCAACCACGAGCAAAACTGCGCACGTTGAACCCTGTGGGATTTGTCTTTGGTTGGATGGGAATCCGACGTGCCTTAAGCCGTCCGATCAACGAACGGTTTCGTCAAGCACGTGACAAGAACGGTCACCTTTCCCAGTGGAACAACACGAAATCTGAAAATCGCTACGCCTAAATTGAGAAAACGATGGAATTAATTTAGGTAGTACTCGATTCCGTCGAGTTCCATAATTTTCCCACGTGCCTAATGCTTTATTGTGTTATCGACCTGCTTTATTCAATTTATTTGCTAAAAAATGGCTGGACACCAAGTCCTTAAATTAAAAATAATGTACAGATTAAATCTTGCGTTTTATATTCTTCATAGATTTACTAGTTTGAATTATTATAAAATAATTTCACTGTTTTCTAAAAAAATAAATAATTATAATTTTTTTTTTTATATATTGAGTAGTGTACGTGCCTTTGTTGATAGGTTACGGAATCTAAACTTTGGGCTGGCTTTAAACGCACATAACAAATTGGTTTGATTGCAGAAGAGAAAAGCTATGATCAATAAAGCTGTGATGGAATCCTCGAACGAACAAAAAGGCATGGCCATGGGCAGGGAAAGTCAATATGGCACGTGAACGAATGTTCTGAATCAACAATGGACTTTATTCCTCATCCACTACCATTGTCATTCTATTGCCAACGAGGCATCTCCAAGTTGAAGAGGAAATCGCTAGACTAGATGTGTGCTAATTCCAAACTCGGTGGGGGCCAATCAAATTGCAAACATGTTAAAATCATTAAAGATGAACCTTGATTGGATCTTGAGTTGGCATGCTTTGACGTTTGATGCAAAATTATAGTAAATTTGATTTTTTTTTTTTTTTTTTCTTATTCTTCTACCTCATTTTAACCTGAATTGGGGTACAAATCAACCCCAATTTGATTGAATATTTGGATATTATCAAATAAAGTCTTATTTAACACATAAACATATATGTTGTTTGCAAATGAGATTAAGGTTGTTCACATATTATAAGTTAACAAAAATATTAGAAACTTATTACTTAATTAATATCACATATGTCTTTAATTTCAGATTTTATATTTTTAATGTATCTTAATCATATATTAAACTTGATATGACTCACAAGATGAAACTCTTCTTAACAAATGTATCACAACCAAAGAGTGGTTTAATTGTGATTAAATGGTTTAAAGGGGTGGACAAAGGCAATGAAGTGCTTCAACATGATGAAAAAAGGCCAATAAAAATCACAAAATTGATAATGATGTGTCTTACTAAGTTAATAAAGTAAACAAGTTAAAACAATATATTATAATTAACAAATGTAATAGTTCCTATGGGGGTAACAAAATTGATGGTAATCATTTTAGTATAGTTGATATATAGACTGATGGATAATATAAATTACATTCTTCTTAATTTAGCTAAAGATTTGTTAATTATAAATATTAAGTTTAATCTTACCTTATAAGTTAAAAGTAATTTATAATCTTAATATATATAATTAATATGACCCTGATATATAAGTTTAAGCTTTTGATTTTTTGGATATTCACCTTAATGAATATTAGGCCCAAACTTAAAATCTCACAGAATGAAAGCTCCATTGTGGCTAATAGATCCCATATGAAATGTCACTAGCAAATGCAGCACAACCCATATGGCATTACAAGGCCAAGAAGACAACTTAATGGAGTACAACAAACCCAACATAGCATTGAAGCCAATAGGCATAAAGCTAATAGGCTAGTAGACTCATTGGTTCAATAGAGCCAACAACCAGTGACATAGTTAAACAAAAGAATTGATAAGAGGTCGATATGATAGCAAAGTAAATGTAGTGTGATAGAGTCAATGGTTTAACAAAGTATACAATAGGAAGCACAGCTAAAGGTAATGGCATAAAAAAATAGATAAAGGCAATACAACCAATAAGGGCATCGAAGGTTATATTTTTGATATATTTGATAAGAAGACAAAATAAACAAGGTTGGCAGTGTTCATGAGAGGACAATAAAAATCAAGGGTTGATTGATTTCTTTTATTAAAATTTAATTTGGATTTCATTGACAAACTAAAATCATGAATAAAGGTCTTTAAAAGAATATTTAAAGTGTTATAGACCACTTATCAAGTTAGGCAGGTCATTTATGTTAGTTATGAGATATATAATGATGGAAAAAGTTGTCCTTAATTGTAATAACTCAAAAGTGGAGACAAACAAATTTAAAAAATTTTAAATTCATTGGTTGTTGAAAGGAAGAAAATTTGACAATATTAAAATTTATTAATGAATCTAAGAAGGAATGAATTATAAATTAATGAAATAATAATGATTTGATTAGATTATATTTCTAAGAAATTTTAGAAATTTTTCTAAAATTAATCAAGAATATTATAAGCTTATGAAATACATTGCTTGTATGGTATAATATACCAGTATGAAGTAATAAAGAAATCTTAGTTAAATGCATTGTATAATACAATATCAAAAGAATGTATAATATGATTAAGAGAGATAATGAATAATTGATGAATATAATAGATTTGGATTATATAATGTATATTGGGTAATTATATGTTATGATCAAGTGAGAGGATCAAATGAGATACAATAGAAACATATATATAAGTTGGATTTGGATCATACATGTATGATTAAACAATCATATAAATAGTATTATAGCTTGAACGAGGCATCACTTCAAGGGGTAGAAATAGTCCATTAAAGAGAGAGAAAGAGAAGTTGGATCGTATCATATGACGTCACTAATCATACCATTACGATCAAGGGAGAAGGAAAATTTCAATTAAATATGATGATAAGAGTAACAAAGGTTCAAACTCATCATATAAATATGATAATGGATATCATACTACACAATGTTATGAGAATAAATAAATTAAATACAATAAAAATTATCATACAAATATGATTAAGAAATCATACAAGTATATTTAAGTTAGAAGTCATTATATAAGAATATCATCAATTACATATAATAAGAGTATTTAGTAAAATGGACTGTAAAAGAATGATAAAAGACATCCTACAATATGATGTAAGAAAAATATATAAGTTGAATAATTTGAAATTAATCATACACATATCATAAAGTCAACAGTATAAGTATGATTAATGTAAATAATAGCAGATGAAGACAGATTTGCCTCATCAATAGTATAAGCTATGGACCAAAAAAGTATGATTTAAAGAAACAAAAAAATTTTTAAACCTCAAAATGTGTAACAATTGAGTAAATAATCACATAAAGAAGTCTAACTAATGAGAAATTGAAGTAGGATAGATTTAGACTTTTAGAGTCTAAATTAAAGCTGCAATATTAAAGATGTTCAGTAGATTATTAGAGAATATGTAAAGATACTATATATTAATCTGGATTAGGTGGTATATGTGATACTTTAGAACTATTTAAAGTTTGGCATTCCAAACTTGTAGTGTGGATTATTAAGTTGAGTAAGTGACAAAGTGATTTTTATCATATCTAATTATATATATATATAATAAAGAATTTAAGACAAATTTTATGTGAAGTATTTTAATAAAGAATAACTCTTGAATAAAAGTTACTAAAAGATGCACATCTTTTTTATGGCATGGTGGTGATTTAAGATAGTAGGGAAGCTTGGGATGTTATTAAAAGAGAGAATTTATTTAATTACTAGCTCTCACGGTAGAAGCTCTCTCATATTTTCGATTCTTATCTCTCATGAGGGATTTGGTTGTCAACTCTCATAGTGGAAGGTCTCTCACCTTCAATTCTTGTCTCATAGAAAATTTGAATATCTCCAATTAGGGTTGGACACACATATTTTGTTTACAAAAGTAGAAGCACATAAATAAATAATTTTTTATTCCATCTTTTTCTTTCTCTACAACTTGATAAGTATCCTTATTTATAGATATCTCAATAATATAATAATTGGCTAATCTAGAAATATAAAATGATATTTACAAATATTAAATAACATATTTTGGAATTCTAAAAGATATTTTAGAATTTCAAAATTCAACATAAATTATAAAAGAAATATTTTAAATAAAAATTTACTTTAAAAGCTTTAAAATTAATTAAATTAAGTAGTTGTCAAATAAATTGTGCATTTTAGGAAATGGTAACCATTGGTCAAAGAAACAATGGGCAGTAAAATGGCCAAGCATAATCGGTGTGATGCAGGAAGAGGTCTTAATGCATTTGCTCCAAGTAGACAAGAGTCATTGTGGGTCGTCTCGAGTCAACACTGGTCATTGTGTATCATATTGAGTCAACACGGGTAATAAGTTGGTGCGGGTTTTGTGCAGGTCAAACGCGAGTCAAACAATGTTCTCGGGTCATGTAGGCGTGTGGGTTGGCTTGGGCAATGACAGCGGGTGTTGGCGGCAACGACGATAGTGGCAGACGGTGATGGACTCCAGTAGCCAACGAAATTAATAAAAAATTAATTTTAATCATTTTAAGTAATTTTTTACCAAATATTGTACTGGTGACTTGTGGAATTGGTGCAACACTAACGAATATGTGTTTGTGAGCTAATGTTAGACGTTCCTATGTCAGAAACCTTTGGAGTAATGTTGGAAAGAAAATGAAGATGCACTAAATTGAATGGACAAAATTGTTGGGAGAAGGTGAACTGCCATGAATGCAAATGGACAATTGGTTGAGTATATAAGAGTGTGCGGTCAAACTTATGAACGATTTTCTAGGAAAATTTTGAATTATTAGCTTCATCCAAATGCATTCGAGTGAAAAGATAAAGAAGGAAGGAATATTTCCAAGAGTTAGAGATGAATTTGATGAGAGTTGAACTCTAAGAAAAGACAAGAACCAAGAACATCCATAGTTGGTATTATAGCACTAGTGAGTTGAAGAAGAAGTTTTGCAAGAAATGAAGTCCTTCGAGAGATCACTACACGAGAAATTAAGAGGTAGGTAGTCTCGTACAATTTATATATGCTTTGATGTATATTTATTATAGGAATGAGACCTTATTAATTTGAGAAGTGACAAGTTAAATATGCTTGTCTTGAAAATTTGTGCATAATTGAATACGTTTGATGCATGATGCATGTTAGAAAGCTAGAGATCCCTTAAATAATGATATAAAATGGTAAATTGGGGATGCCATGTAGCTAAGATTATTTGTTTTAATGTTGATTAAAAGTAATAACTCTACAAGAAAAAAAGGAATGTGATCATTCAACTTGAGGATGATAAGTTGTTTATTTGTTTGCTATGTTGTCAATATGTTTATGAATTACATATCAGTTAAAGTGGAAGTGAAATTGATACATTGACAAAATAAGAAGAATAATTGAAGAACAAAGTAATTTATACTTATGTTGATTCTTGTTAAAAGGGTAGCTCCCTTAAGATATGATATGACATAAAGATTATTAAGGATGCATAATTCCTTATGAATAATAGTGTTTTTATACTTGTTGGTTTTCATATGTTTCTTGAGCATTAAATATTGTATTGTTTTGTGTAAAAGCTTTGTTTGTTTTCATATTAATGTGACAATGCTCATAAAAAAGGAAAAGAAAAGAAAATTACTATTTTGATAATGGTCATAAGAAGTAAAATAAAAGAAAAAGAAAATACTACTAGTGATAATAATAACAAAAAAGTCTAAAATGTGAAAAAAGGAAAAAATATTTTGTTGAAGGTAAAGCAATGTTTAAAAATTAAAGGTCAAATGATTATCCATAATCATGATTATCATTCTAGAATGACAATTGCAAAGATAAGTAAACTGAACCATCATTTGGATCATTTTGCTTGAAATGATATGTTTTTAAATATGTTGAATTTGTTTGTAAGAAAATCTTCTCCAAACCAAACTTTTAAAGATAAAAAGTTAAAAGTACTAAGAAAATGTAAAATGAAGATGAAAGATAAATGTGATAAAATATTTTACATAATAATTGGCTTTGTTTTTAGAATTCCTACATTTGCCCACATGCTTTTCTTATATATTGTATTGCTTAAATTGACATTGAATTAACTACCAATTATTGCTTTCCTTGTGCAATAATGTTATGCAATATCCCTTATTTTACCCCAATCAAGACAGAATAAATCTTAAAATCAAACTAATAAGATTATGATTAAGACAATTTCTTAAAATATATTATTTATCTATAAAAATATTAAAATAATGATAAAATATTAGGGAGTTTGATATAAGCTAAATCTTGAAATAAAATATTATTTAAACATATTAATTGAAAGAGCTTTTTCAGACAAACTCAATAGCATTGAATTTATAATTTTTGGATGTGCAACTAATATATCATAAATTTGTAAAGATTCAAATACAATTGTAATGTTGTATTGAGTACATTTTTAATTCTTAGAATTTTAGTTTAAATAAAAATTGAATTATGAAGGATAAAAATGCAAATTTTGGACAGTTGACTGCATTAATATAAGTCTATAATTTAGAAAATTTTTGCATATTATAATTGGTTTGATAAATGTAAATTTATAAATAAAAAAATATCAAGAGATAGAATGTTAATTTTTGTAATTGTGCCTTTGGTTGACTTCTTATGACTATTTATCTCTAAGGTAGAAATGCATCCGTGTGACAATTATTTGGTCAAAATAAATGTGACACTAATAATTAAATAAAGGAATTATTTTTTTTAATTTATGAATTCCTAATTTGGTCACACACCTATTTTTCTCTAATATTAACAATTATTTTTTAAGAAGTTCAAAGTCGATGGGGGAGAATTGGGTTTAGGTCTTTATGTGCTAAGGTTGCTTCGAGTTCAAGTGTATGAAGATTGCCTATAAGTTGAGTTGAGGAGATTGCTGATTACTATGCTACAGTTTATGACTAATGAATTAGATGCAACGACTTTAGGTAGAAACAAAAAACCATAGGAAAAAGGAAAGAGAAGTTGTAGAACATTTGGGAAGGCTTTGTTCTCAAGGAGGAGATAAAAAATAAGAGGAGGAAAATGATTATAGCAAGGAAATGGCAAAGGAAACCAAGCAAATTCTAACTAAAAAGATGCAACTAACTAAATTGTTTCTTCTGTTGAATTGACGTTGGTTTTATGCAAATAAAAAAATAATTATGGTATGGATTGAGTAAGAACTGAGTTTAAATGGATTTAAATGTGATATGAAATGAATTGGTCATGATTTGAAGTAAACACAAGAGATGAAGAATTAGAGTTATTAATTATTGATGCATATCATGCTAATATGTTGGCGTACATTAGATCATATGATAAATTAAAACCCATAAGAAACAAAAGGTAAGAATTCTATGATAAATGATTGTAGGAGACAATCTTACTACTAGATGATTTCTTTGGTCAAATTATTATGAGAAAAATTTAAGTTGTAGGTTAAAATGTTAGGTTCATCACATAAATATGATATGAGTATCATACTTGTATAACAAGTTGGGCTATTATGTTTAGCATACTAAGATGATATAGGCATTGGTATTATATGATAAGTTGTGGCATAAATGATATAATATCTTATAAGGATCATACAAGATGATCTTTTAAAGGATTAAAGGCAAAAAGTTGGTTAAGTCAAATTTAGAATTGTATATGTACAATTTGTTTTATTGATATTGGATGATCGATTTGAGTTTAAGTAAAAAAACAATTGGCTAAGTTTAAGCTATTAAATAGGTCCGATAGATATGACCATAGGGAATTATGGTACAAATCTTGGTAGAATAATATGAATGAAATCATTTTGGCAATGAAAAGAAAAGATGATGGATTTAATTATATTGTAAGATCATTAAAGAGTACAAATATGATTCAGTAATCAATTAGGAAACTAAATCATATATGATGCATGAAATCATATTGTTCATTGAGATAGAAATTTACTTGAAGAATCAAATGAGTCCATTTCAAGAATCTTACATATGTATTATAATAAACATCATACAATAAGACTTAATTGATTATACTAAATGATTAATCAAAGTCATCAAGTCTGGAAAGTAAAAAGACTACGATTGGACTAACACTGAGTAGAAACATATAGTATGATAATATAGCGGTAGATTAATAGTGAGAATGTATGATATGATCAAGGAAATTGTAGTGTCTTAAAAGAGAAATAGCAAATTGATTATACTATATGATGGGAATATTATAATAATATGACTGGTTGACAACATAATGAGATGAAGGGAGAATGGAAAAGGTACAATGTAATGTTAATGGTCGTACTATATGTTTAGTGAGTTATATTGACTATTTTAAAGTAGACTGAGATTGTATAGTACAATCTTAGTGTTTGAAGTCTACATTTATAGATGTGGATAATAGTGCACTAGTTTGGGGAATTTGATGGTTTGTAGTTTAGAATGGTTATTTTTGTAGGTCATACTGTATGATGGGAAAATCATACAAGTATGATCTCCTGTAGTAATTTAAGGTTCTGAAAGAAATTAATATAATTTTTATTATTTACTAAAAATGTCATATATATGATATATATTGACCATGACATATATATTATATCATAAAAAATCATGGAAAACTAGAGGTTTGAAAAGAAATTTAACTCTTAAATTTAGGTAGGTAAACATGATAACCACAATAAAAACATGCTAATAAATTATTTTCTGTATTATTTATAAATGATATTTTTTATGAAGATTAGTAATATGCTTTATATAACCTTTTTATACAAGTTTGATAATAATGTGATTATGTTATTGGTTTGTCATATTTTATTTAACATCATATTTAAGTGTTATTCTTTTAAGGACTTGTATATTTAGATATTATAAATGAAAATAATGATATTGACGTATAACAAATGAAACATTCTATAAGATAATAGATAAGAAAATGATTTAGAATATGAACATCTAATATTTCAAATTATCAATTAAGAATTTGGAATGAAATGATTATAACCTTTAACACATTATACTTATATTTTTCTAGATTATATTATGATCTTACTTAAATATGATGCTCATCTATAATCATAAGATATTAATATACATGATTATAATAAAGATAATCCATATACATGATATAAGGTGAGAATAATTTATTTATATCTACATAAAACTAATGCATGATACAAGAAAAAACAACCCATTGGGATCAGGATGCCAACGTGAGGTCTCATGACATTGATTCCAAAGAATAGTGATCTTAATGAGAAAAAATTAATCTATACTTAGAATTAAAATTAATGAGAAAATAATAAATTTATCTTTATAAGAAATAAATGGTTAATCCTTATCAAATATAAGAAGTGAGAAATATGAAAATAATAAAATTATTTATATATACATTCATATTTTTTATTAAATTCATTAGCTTTCATGTGTCATGACTTATTTCATTATGATCATTACTTTTTACCATCATAGTATGATTATATCTTTTTTATTATAGTATTATTTTAATATATATATATATATATATTATCTTATTAATTTATTTATTAAGCTATTTAAAATTTTGTTAATATTTATGTCATAGATAATAAATATATTAAGATTTGTAGACTTAGATGTTGTAAATCAGACTAGTATTTATTAGTTGACATAATAGTTAGTTTTTTATCAAGTGATATATTTTTTATTTTGTATATATTTGGATCTATATAAGATTAACACAATATTTTGTAATGGATTGGATGATTATATATAGTGTTATAATTAGATCATTTATTTATGTTGATTTTGTATGGTTAGTACTTAGATTTTGTCACATCATCAAGTCTCCACTTATATTTTTTGTGTTGTCACCCATTGATTTAATTATGCATAATCTTTGATTTTCATTATGATTAAGTTGATGGTAAGGTGAGAACATGACAAGTTAGTATCAGAGTTTTAGTTTAGGATTAAGTGGGATATGTAAGTAATAATACTAACATAATAAATGCATTTGTATTATTATATAAATATTGGTTTAGTTATAAGTGTTTATATGTAGAAATTTTGTTATGTTATAGGGTTAAAGTCCACTAACAATTATGATCAAAGAGGAGTTTAATGATCATGATAAAAGGAAAAAACAACTAAAAACATGTCAAAGATATGAAAGCTAGATCATTGTATCCTATAACTAAGTAATAAGATGAGGGTTATCCAAGTGTGAAGTTTGTAGTAAATACAGTTAAAGAACAAGATGGTTAAGGAGAAAGAGAGAATTAAGATATTTTATATGTGATATCAAGGGCATAAAAATATAGTAAGTAGATGGACAAGACTGACTATTAGATTAGTTTTAAATTTTTGTGATAACAAAAGAAATTAACCAGAAGGGGTAGATGAAGTTGTAATGATTCTTGCAATGAATGTTTTAATAGAATTGTTTTTAATCTAGATGGTTGGAATAATGAACAAACTGATTCAAGATTCATTAAGGCTAACAAATATAGAAAATGTAAAAAATAACATTGAGAAAGTATAAATTAAATATAATAAGACCAATAAGATGTTACACATAAGAAATTAGGACATATTTCAAGAAATTATCCCAAGGCAATGGAATTAGATGCTATTAAGTCATCACAAATAGAGACAAAGGCATAATAGATTGAGGGAGAGGAATGGAATCACATTCAATGTTTGTTGGTAGAGGTAATAAATCTAAAAAAAGAGAACAAACATGAGTTTATTCTATCACTCAATAAGACTCTTATTAATCCTCTAATTTCATTTCAAGAAACTTAGAATAAGAGATGATGAAATGAAGGAACAATTTTGTAAAATAATGTAGATAAATTTGTAACATGTGATGTAACATAATATTATTTCAGATATTTTTAAATTATTTTTTCCATATTTCATTCTATTATATTGGTACATACTTATGCTTTTTTTTATGGTTTTGCATGTTCTCGTTAGCATTCTACATTATGTATGACATGGTTTTACTAGTTGCATGGTTTACTTATTTCATGACTTTTCTTGTATATAACATCATAAATAATAATTGAAACGAAAGGAATAGAGCGTAAAGCATGATTTAAATGAAATAGAACATATATTGGCTTTAAAAAAATATCTATGTTGGCACATCGACTTCATAAATTTAGACTGGCATATTTGTTTCATATATGTACTACATAGTTAAAAAAAGAAGTAAAAATTAGATTACTAAAGAGATTATTCTCAACACTAAGCCCAGTAGATGTTATTGTATGACATTGCTTTTTAGATTAAGTATCTATCTAGTGCATGTAATAGACCTTATTGGTAATGTAGTTATTGATTGGATAAGTGATGCAACAACGTTTTAAACATCACATAGAGGTTATAATTTGAGGAGTATTGATCCTGTTCAGATATAGAACTATGTCAAGATTGGCTTATTTACTCTTCATTAGTTTCTATCATCACTATCATTGTCAGGTGATCAATTATAATTCATCCTTATTTATTATATATTTTAGTTTATCTTTTTATTAGTTTGCTAAATTATTTATATTTATATTTTTTTAAGTAGTTTGAAGATTAGTTTGTAGTTTTTTTTGGATACGTTTATCTTAAAATTTAGTCCATGACTTCTCTGTAGTAGTAGCATAGATTCATTAATGTAAAATTTGCTAAAAAAAATAACTTAAAACTAGCTATGAATCTATTAATACTATCAATTATCATTCGTGATTACCTTATTGGCCACTAAACTATCACCAAAATGCATAAAACTTTTTGGAACTACTTATTGTATTTAATTTTATATATTTTCAAAGAATTTTTTTGGTAGAATTCAAAGTATAATTATGTTAAATTTTTTTTGTGACTTTTGAAATTCTTAAATAATGTGTATTTAGAATTCTAAAATATGACTCTTAGTATTTTGAAATATCCTTTTATATTTCTAAGCTTAGCAAATATCTTTGTACCCATATAGTCTTTCTAAATAAGGATGATCACCATATTATAAGATATAAAATTTTGAATATAGTAACAAAGTGTTACCATCAAGCTAGTTTGATACAAGCATGTCATGTGTGATCAATCTAACAGTCTGATTTTGAAAGTTTCCTAAGAAGGTGAGCAAGAGGCTCAAAATAGGAGATGACAACTCATTATCAAACATCCATAAAAATATCAAATTATCATGAAACTTCTCAACCCTATTACCCTTTATTTAGTCTTTTAAGGAAAATTAGTCATTATGACTAATTCTCTGATTTATAATAAACATATGAATTTGTTTGTTTGTATTCTAATAACTTTACTAATATATACCTTGTCACTTCACGACTAACTTTAGTACATTAGGTATGGCTTGCTAATCCATTCTCCTTTTATATTGAGATCTCTCGTATTAAAGCTTTGTGCAAGTTCATAGCTTTTAGGAAAGTTAATTGCCCTGTGAACCTTGGATTTTTGAATTTGAAACCTAAAGCATCTTAAGTAGGCTCTTGTACGATTGTATTGCTTGAATATAAGAATTCTTCTATTATCTTTAACCCAAAGATAAGTTTTAACATATCATCTTATATTAATGAGCAAATTAAATGATATTCATTTTATGAGATATAATATCAAAACCTATGACAATAATATTGAGGTTCTAGAAATTAAATGATTAAAATCACGAGTGTTGTGAAATCACAATAAATCTACCAAATACATTTTCACACAACAAATGGTTTTCTTAAAAGATTAAATTTAAAATTTTTATGATCAAATGCTTTATTGGCATTTGACCATCCAGTTCTTGGTCCAATAAGATAGAGATTTATGAACCTATAAGTCAGGGTCTCTTTTGGATGATCATCAAATTGTTTAATAGCCCATCCAATGGCTATTCAATATGTTTGAAACATCCAACTAACCATCTAACAATCTAAAAAATTAGTGCCACAAATTGATTTATTATTTGACATCTATTGGACCATCCAATCAATGTTTGTTGATTTGTTAGATGGGAGATCATATTGTTTATTGAACAAACTAATAAAATGAACATGGAATTTGAGTTATTGGATGACCATTAGAATTCTTGATCAATAGTCTGATAATCATTAGATTGAGTATCATTTAGTTTGACAAACCTTTCAATAACTTGGGAAGTTGAAGCTTGGCCTAATTGAACTTTTTGATAAATGAATCATATCATCTAATGTGCTTATAGAAAGTTTGTAAATGACACCATTATTTCTAGAAATTGAAACTATTTTCTATGTTATCCCTCAAATGGTAATGTAGTTGTTGCTTGGGAACTTTGCTGAAGTTGTGCAAACTAAGACTTTATTCTTGAATATCCTTCACAACTCCATTTCAAATCTATCAAAAAAATTCAAAGTTAGGTTAAAGCTAAAAGATGGTTTTTGTTCATGTATTTATAGCTTTGAAGCAAGTATCATCATCAAGTATAATTGGTAAAATCTTTCTTAAGTTAATTCACATGGATTTAAAGTGCCACATAAGGTTTTTAACTATTTATAAGATTGTGTATTTTGATCTTTAATTGATTTTCCTAGTTCCCTATTTCTGAGTGTATTTGATCCTTAGCAATTACTTTGTGTGCTTATAGACTAGTGTTTATAGCTCTTTTAGGTCAATAATTTCGTCTATTTTGATTGGTTAATTAGGCCCTCTGGGTAAATGTTGATCCCTATAACTTGTTGTATGGGTTTTTCTTACCCTCATTTATTGAAGATGTTTTGATTTTAAAATTGAATCTTTCATGATTAGTCGTGGATGTAGGCTTTTTATTTGGGGCAAAACTTATGCAAAATCATTAGAATCATTTTTATTGTATCACCACACTATGTGCTTTTAAAGAAACTTAATGTGAGAGTTTTTTAATAAATAATATATTTAGATTTTGACTAAGCTTGTATCAGTAATTATTAAAGAAATAAATTCTCATAATTTACTCCTATTTTATGAATATCTAGTTATTTCATTCTAAAAGGTTTAGCTAAGCAAATCAAGAGGTCAAAAGATCAAAGGAATAGAGCACTCATAGCACCACACCTAGAAATCACATAAATGATTATTATGACATAAATAAAGAGTTTCAAGTCAAAACTCACACATTCTATTGCAAGCATGACTCTTATAAATTTCTTGACTAATTTAATTAGATGAACTATTTCTTTGATTGTCATGGCATATATAAGCATTAGAGAATTAATTTTCAAAATTAAAGTTAATAAGCAAAGCTAGAATTATCTAGTTAGATTCTTTAGAAAAGGAATAAAAGTTGAGCAAGAGAGTTTCTACATAGTTATAAATTCAAAAATTATTATGATATAGCAAAATATAATCATGATAAAAATTTTTAAAATATTTGTAAGGCTAGGCTTAGAAATATTATAATTTTTTTTAGTCCAATAAGACATTAGGATCCATATTCATTTTCAATATTTACATCACCCATTGGCAAAAATTCATATATGCTTGTTTTGTTTCATTTTGAAATTTTTTGCTCTAAAGATAAGAAAAATAAAATAAGCTTCATAAGCCATTTTCGAAGTTTGAAGAAAAGAACAATTACCTCTCAAAAAAAAGAAAATTGTAAGAAAATTAAATTAAAAAAAAATAGAAAGGACACTTGATGGAAATCATAAACTATAAGGAAATTGAATTAAAAAGGATGGTGACCCACGACCTTAACTTCCAAACCACAAAACAAATGTTAAACAAATCTATGCACATTTCTTATTATATATATATATATATATATATATATATATATATATATATATATATATATATATATATATATATATATATATATATATATATGCATATATGTGATTTTTCTTGTATGCTTAATTAATGCAATAAATTAAGTTCAATATATCTATATGTGTCAAATCAATCAAATAAATTGGGTCTTCTAAAAAATTTGATAAGACTAATCAATTTCTAGTACATACTTCTCTAGAAAGTTATATCATTTTACTATTTAATAATTTTTATGGACATTTGAATATGTAAGAAGTAAGCAATATTATGCACATTTTCAATTTGCTAGTAAATATGCTTCATAATGTTGTTTTTAATTTTTAGGTTTTTCTAGTTTATGATAGATTAGTGCTATGCAAAGAATTGTGATAACTCATGTCAAGCCAAAGGAGATAAACTTTTATTATCTCTTTATCTAAGAATTTTGATTATTATCTTTTTATCTAATTTTATTTGTGTGAACTATTTTATTCAATTTAGGTCTCATATTTAATAAAAAGTGTCTTTTAAGATTTGGTTCATATTTAAAGAATTCAATAATTTTAAATCTTTGTACTCTACTTATTTATTTTTTACAGTAAAACTAATTAGTAAATAAGTTTTTCTTACACATGTTAAAAAATCTCTTTTGCATAAGCATGTTGATATTTTATATGACTAAATTCAAAAGCTTACATCTCATTAATGCATGTAAATAGGTCATACTTTACATGGATGAAAGATTATAACTAATATTCATTTCAAATTTTCTTCTTTTGCATGGATAATGAAAGAAAATGGTAGCTCAGTTATACATAACTATGTTGAATAAAGAATGATTTGGATTCTCAAATAAAAAATTAAAATCAAGTATTATACATGTAAATAAATAGAGAAACTTAAAATGAGAAAAAACACTTAATTAAAGAAATAAAAACTTTAAAACTTTGTATCATCCTAAAAAAATAAGTTGTATATAAAATTATGATTGATTTTAGAATTACTGTTTTCATAACAATTAATCTTTTATAGTAAATTTTAAATCAACGTTAATTCAATGTCTTAAATAATGTGTTGGTTAATAGTTATTAAAAAAAAATTAAATGAATTTAAAATGGATTGAGTGAGTTGACCCATAAATTATTGACTAAAATTATAATTAAAATAAAATATATTTTTTAAAAAACTGGATGATTAATTGGTGTTACCTTAACAAAATTGTAAGATTATAAAAAAATTATAAAATTTAAATTGATCCCCTTTGAGTGATAACAAAAAGGGAGAGTGAATAAAAATTAAAAAAAAAACAAGCTTAAATAACACAATTATGTAAAGTACCTAAATCTAAAACGTTTAATTGTGATCCAAAATTTTTCTCTCATTGTTGGCCTAAAGTGCATGAAAAAGTTGGTTCTTAGTTGAAGTTCAATTTATAGTTTTATTCTCAACTAGATTGTAAAATAAAAAGAAGTTGAAAATTTTAAAAGAATAATTTATGTTGCAAATTCAATTCTTTGGAGGCAATTGGAAGAGTTGTTTACCATTGCTTGAGTTTGTATATGATAACAATTAACAATCAAACATTGAATAACTCTTTATAAAGTATACTAACACAAGAAATTTGATCACTTTTGCATTAATATTAGAATAGAGAGAGCAATGCTTATTTGTGGCTTATAAATGAGGCTACAAAAAATATGAAATTTGTCTTAAGAAAAATTATAAGTTCTATAATATCAACAAAAGAAATATTTCAATGAATAATAACAAGCAAAATTTTAAAAAAAATATATTATTTGTTCATGAAATTGAGTTATATATGAGATACAACTTGTTTCCAAAAAATAGAAAAATTAGGGCCACATTTATTTGAGCTCATTTAGATTATCAAAAATATTATGAATAATCATATAGATTAGCATTATCTTTTCAATAAGCTTGGATTTATGATACATTCCATGTTTCTTTTGTAAAGACAATATATTGGTATTCATTTTCATATAATTCTTTACAAATGCAATGAAAATTCAATACACTTGAATTATTAGGAGAAATTGGAGAATATTTTTGATAGAATCATGGAGAAGCTAAGGGATAAGGTTATCTCTAAGCTAATTTTTTGTGGCAAAATCAATCTAAGAGGGATGATACCCTGAAAATTAAGGTAGAAATGATGCAAAAGTTTCCATATTATTTTGAGACAATTTTTAAGACCAAATTTCTTAAGGAATAAGGAATTGCAATGTTCAAAAAAGTAATTTAAGAATAATTATCTATAAGTATGTGATAAAGTGTGTTTTGTAATAATTAGAATATACACTAAATAGTTTTGTTTATAATTAATTTTGCAATGAACTATTCTATTTGATTACATACTAACATGGAATTAGTTTAGAAGTAATGATGAGGGCAACTAAGTAGAAATGACATTGAAGTGGCTATTATATGACAACTCTAAATTATTCTAGATGAAGCTCAATGCATATAAAGATGACCCTCTTTTTCTTACGAAATTTTTTTAGATGAGGTACTAGATTTCAGATAATTGGTTTAGGCTAGTGACTTCGTTAATTTGGTGTTAGATAGAAAATTTTCTTAAATATCAAATATGAGAATATCAATACAAAATAATAATCAAACAAAGTTCAATAATTATAATTTTATTAATGTTAAAAGTTTTCAAATAAATAATAGTATTATAAAATATACAGATATACACACACACACACACACACATATATATATACATATATACACACAAATGATAAATACATTTGTCTATCTACAATTAATGTAAAACCCATAATATTTGATGGTAAGTTAAAAAACTTAAAAGTTTTTTCACAAAGAATACAAAATAAATAAATAAACTTTTAAATGAAGGAAAAGGAGAAACTATTTGGAGATATTATAAGTAAGCTTGAGGAAGCTTTAGAGAGAAGTGTGGCTCAGGATGATTAGAAAAGTTTTTTTCAATAACTTTTATAAGGCCTTGAATTAGCTTTTTTTGTTCATATTTTCATAGAATTGAGAATAACAATTCAGGAGATTTAATTATGGGCAAGGATTTCTTTAGTTTTAATTAGCATTTTGATAGTAATTTATTCAAGTTTTATGCTTTAATTTGGGAAATATAATAATAAATTCATAAAAGTAGAGAAAATAATGAATGACATCCACTTCAATTGAATTTTTGTGGCCAATACATGTGGAAGTAGGTAGAGTACTACAGTAGAACTTTTTAGGAATTTCTTCTATTTTCTAAATAAACAAAATTCACTGAATTTGGATCATAAATAAGAGAATTATAAAAAATACAACAATGTTATGCAAAAACTACCCTTTATACTTAGCCACTTAAGGAACTGAGAAAACATAATTATATGATGGTCAAGCATGTATTATCTCTTCTTTGACAAATTTATCTATCTTAAATGTCACTAAACACACCAAATGCTATATGCAAGGAAGATTTGTTGTTCTTATTGTAATTTAGAATACATATGCATTTTACTTATCAAGATCCTCCATGTTTCTTCTCTTTTTCCAAAACTCATTGATGACTTCTATTGTCAACTACAATGAAGCCCTTATGGTACTTCCTAGAACTCACTAAAAAACTCAAGCAAGTCATTCTCTATTTAATAGCTATCATCATCTAAAACCTCATTAACAATAGTGCTCTTCACTGTCGATGCTCACTACAACAAATGCTCTTCTTCTCATGAAATATTTTTAGTACATAAAAACACTAAAAAAGGAAAAGTAAATTTTTGTTTTATAAATTTTAATTTTTATTTAAAAAATATTAGAGATTATTTTAGAAATTGTTTATATGAGAAAATAAAAAATTAAACTTTATTTTAAAATAAGAAATATTTTACTAAAGAGGGCCAGTATGGATTAATTTAACATAAGATAAGAGATGTGCTGGTAGAAGAAACAACGGTGGTAATCCAATTATCCTTTTGAGAATAAGAAAGAAGACAAAAAAATGAATAAAAAAATTCAAGGTAGTACTTCAATAACTGAGAGAGAAAATATCAAGAAATAAATTCATGCTAATTAATAAAATGTTAGATATTAATAAAATACTAATTAATTCTAAGATTTTGTTCAAAGGTTGGTTCCATTTTACATGAATTAATGCATGTATAAGGCAATCAAAATTCTATCCACAATCTTAACAACAACAACAACAAGATTAATAGATTCATAGAAGACTTTGAAGAAAATAAAAGATAATTTAAAATATAACAGAGAAAAGTTTTGATTTTTTATATTTAGTGAAAAATTATCTATATATAATTTTAGATAAAATTGATATATTATATAAAAGTAGATGGAAATAGAGTAATCAATAAATTGATAGAGGCAAAACTAACAATATAATAGACCTTCTCTAGATTTTTTTTTTCTAGTTTATCAAACAAAGAGATATCTTGTTTATGTTCTTTGATTTTTTTTTTCTATTCTTTCATGCACGTAATTTCCTCATACTTGATTTTTCAAATATCATTTTGCCATGTTTTTAATGTTAGTGCATGAGATTTTACGTACTGAATTTAATCTTAAAATTTATATTTACAAATGAGAGTTTTGTATCCAAAAATCTTGCGCTAACTTATAAAACAAATTTATAATTAATATTTTATTACTTAAATCACTTTCTTGGGTAGGTCCCAAAGTATCTTTTTGTTCATCAAATTGTTCATAATTTGTAAATAACAAATAATGTAAATCTCACTTAAATATTATCTTTGTGATTATTCCTTTTTCATACAAGTTTAAAAACTAACGTTATTTATTTCTTTAAATAAAAGTTTAAAATATATAAAATACTCGACTTATCCTCACTTGGGTGTGCCTTTTACACCACAAACTAGTTCTTATTTATGTAGATTTAACATTATATAATAGATCATTATAGGTTTTTCATGCTATTTAATTGTTTTTCAAAAAACAATCGTTTTGTATGTTATGAGGTATGCTTAAATTTTTATGGGCAAAAGTACAACTCCATGAAAAAAGACATCCTAAGTGTTGATTTTAATATTTGATCTCTTTTTTGAAAAATCTTACCCTTCTAATAAAATATTTCATTAAATTAAATAATAATTATCTTTGGATGAGCCATTTATAGAGCTATTTCAATAGTCATATTGGTGTTCTATTATGGTATATCGATAGCATGCTTACTTGTAATATATTATTATTTATTTTTGTGAAAGTTTATTTTATTGTTGTTATTGAATTAAATTTTATCATTCAATGTCATTCTTTCTTACCAAAATGTTCATTTTACAAGTTCATATTATGGTCTAAAGGAACAAGTGTGAGAATTTTGAAGATCAAACACAATTTGTGTCATTAATCTATTTATGTCAAACCTGTTTAGGGTATGTGTGGGGTCTTAATTTCTCACTTATTTTCTTCCTGTCATTCTACTGAGTAATAACTGTCATTATGATGCTAAAAAACTCGTTGCTATATTGATTATAATTATAATCATAGGTCATCATAGCTCTAGAGTTGCATGCCTAAGATACTCTAGAACTTTTTTATCTCTTTTAAAGTTGAGTTCACCTCTCTTCTCCCAAGAAGCACATCTGAAAAAAAAAAACTTTTTAACTCAAAAAGCATAATAAAAGAATACCTTACTCAAGGTTGTCTTGAAAAGCCTTAAATATGATGAACATGCATGATATTGCTCAAGATCCGACCACAACTAATAACTTGCACAATAAAAAAATGATGCAAAATTCATGAGATAATTGTTCACAAAATCACGGGCCAACAAGACAACTAATACATAGGCAAATCAAGCCATCGAGTGTGAACGATCTGTGGCTCGATGATTAAATGTTTACCATTCAATTGTTCATTCAATACACACATATTCTCCCACAAGAAAAGTGCTTTTCGTTGTTACTTTTTCCTAATCTATATTTTTCATGGCTTGCAATGTTGTTGACTTGATGAACTTAACTTTGACATATTTGGTTGACTCGTAAACCATGTGGCCGTCGTTTCTTTTCCGAACAAGAAATGTCTGAACGTGCAAAACATGTCGTAATTTACGATTTTCATCATTTGAGTAAAAAAAAAAACGATTTATGAATGTGAGAATTGCAGAAATCTCCATTTGCCTAACTTGAAACTTGAACAAGGAAATAAAGCAAACATAAAAATGGAAGATGGATGGCTTGCTTCGTGATTGGCCAAATTTGTAAAAAAAACGGACGGTTGCCTAATTTTCGAATTTGATGAGCTGTTCCTGGAATGGGATGTGATCGACGTAGGGAAGACACGTGAAAAATATGACTTATTGCAAAACTACCCAACACGCCATTTCTGGCATTTTTCTTTTTTACTTGTTTTGGAGATTATGATTGCTCAGAACCAGGGATGGCGTCTGTGGTTCCTAATTGTTGAAAATGTGATTTAAGTATATCAAAAAATTGTTAAAGTTTTTTACGTTGCCTCTATTTTATTAAATAAATATTTTTTTGCTCGCTAATTTTATTAAATTAATATTTTTTTAGCTCGCTGTTTTATTAAATAAATAAATAATGTGGCTTCTCTTGGTGAACAACTTCAAGTGCGTTTTTAGCTCTACAAATAAAAAGGGGCACAAATTTGAGTGCATTTAAAGGTGAGCTTGTTTTGTCATAAGTGAAAGTAAAATTAAAAGATTGTTTGATTATTTTTTTATTATTATTTAGTTTATTGTAAATAAAAAAATTAATTTGATTTAAGATAGTGAGATTTTTTTCTCTTCTCACATAGATAGGTAAAGTGGGTTTAAGTTGAAGGATTTCTCACAAGTCATAAATAAATTGTTTAACTAAAAAAATTTAATCAAAATTATTTGAAGAAGAGAACATATTTGAGTTATTGTCACTTGGAAAACTTAGGATGATCTAAGCTAACTCAATGGTGCAAAATTATCATCCATCATATATGTAATCAAAACACCAATTATTATTTGAATAATTGTGTAATTATTAAAGTTAAAAATCATCATCCATAGTGTTGACAATAATTGCTAATAGTATTAAATGCCTTATTTATGATCATGTGCACTGCCACCCAAACATGAAATAAAAATGAGGGTTGATAAAGCCAATAGAAAAGTCATCTAACACTCCTCTTTTAACAATCTCTTTCATTCATTATGTATCTCTACTTGTCTCATTGAATCTCTCTAATGGGTATCCTACTTAAGTATCTTTATTCCTAGGTGCTCACCTTCATTTAGATTATAATGATTTTAGGAGGATGTTTTTTCATTATCATGTTTTTCTAAGGTTAGTTGTAATTTTTTTGTTTCCACGTTAATTTTATTGTTTTAATTGTGGTGTCTAACCCTATATTTTAAAACTTTATTTTGAGTTAGTAATTGATTCTCACTAGTGACATTCAATAAATTTTGAATGCTATTATAGTTTTGTTATATCAACAAACTCTAATGTATCGTTTGATCAAACATAACATAAATAACTTAGTTCAAAACTGGAATTTTGGAATAATGTTGTCACTACTTGGGTTGATACCCTCACATGACTAAGAATTTTATTAGAACATAAACCAAGTATAACATCTTAAGAATGGGGCAAAATTATTTTGAAAATTTTAAATTTATCAAAAATTGAATATAAAAAATTAGTGATATCAAGATGATTGATGATTAAGAGGAGAAATGAGTAAAAAATTATAAAAAAAATAATATTTTAAATTATTTATATTTTTGTGAATATTATAAAAATTTTTAAAACTTTTCTAAACAAGTTTCAATTTTTTTTAAAAAAATTATTCAATATAAAGGAATAAACATAATAAGATGAATATAATTTAATCAGATTGTGCAGTATAATTAAGAACATCATATAAATATAATTATTGAATAGTTCAACTCTAAAATAAGTCGATGTCCAATAAGTTAAGAGAGAGAATATATGTATTATATAATACTATTAAGTATAATATATAAGTATGATTCTTTATCAATATTGCTAACACCAAAGTGAGTTATACAAGAAAATAAGACAAATAAAAAAAATATGAATCATACAATATGAAAATAGAATATCATACAAGTATAATCAAGTAAGAAGAAAAATATTACGATGAAATAATTAATACATAAATAAATTAAAAACGTATCAAGCAGTATGATTGAGAATATCGTATAAGCATGAAGGCTTTATGTGAGAAATGATATGGATCATATAATTATGATAAGGAGAATAGTATCCATAAATACTTTATATGAGAATTGATGTAGATCACATAATTATGAAACTAGAAATTGTAGATTATAATGTCATGAGAACATTTGAGTTGAATAAACTAAAATGAATCATATACATATGAATATGATAGTCTAATTAGTATAATTAATTATAGATGAATAGTAATGTCATGGGTTATAAAATATGAAGTAAATGATTGTATAGTACAATGTTGTATGACCAAAAAAATCTTAAAAATCAAAACTATGAACGACTAAGAGAAACAATACATAACAGTCCAATCAATGACAAATCATCATAATTTGAGAGGACAAGAAGATGAAGAGACATTCTTTTATTAGACACAACAATTGGAGAAAGATGGAGAACCATGAGAATATGAATGGCATCAAATAAATATCAAAAAGTGAAAGTGAGAGAGAGACACTAAGAAGTAGGAAAATATTTAAGAAAACATTAAATATTTTGGCTTTGACTAAGGGTATTAAAGTGAAGGAAAATAGGTACCACCAAGAGTTAGGAATGCATTAATGAGGATTTCAACAAGAACTAAGAGAGGTTCAGATGTAGATACTATAACAATATTGTGGCAACTAAGAAGAGAAGAAAGAATTGAAGTAATTGCATGATCCAATCCATGATGCGACTATGACTCAAAAAATATACGATAGATAAACTTGTATTCAAATGTATATGATTCACATATTAATATTTGAAGACTAAATAACCCTTAGTGAAGATAAGAAATGACAAGTTAGGATTGACTTGAAAATCTTTTATGTATGCATATATGTATATGCACACATGTGTGTGTGCGTGTATGGTTGATGATTCATGCTTGTTAGATGTGTAGAGCTCTTAGGAAATGATATGAAATAAAATATTAAGATATGAAAAGACATGTTTACATGTTTGATTCATGCATGACTAGTTTGAGCATGATATAGTTGTGATAAATTGTTTAGATGTTTATATATATTCATATTATTGTGATAATGGTCATAAAAAAGAAAAAAAAAGGACAAGATGCTTTAATGTCATGTGAAAAGAAAGATCACATTTATATATTTTCTTGTTATTGTGATAATGGTCACATAAAAAAAGAAAATATATTTTAATGTCATTTGAAAAAAAGATAAAGATGATGAGAAAAGGATTTGATAAAATGGGCTAATGAAGTTTAAAAGATTGAAGGCTAAATGGTTATTCAATATAGTAATTATCATTCTAAAATGATGGTTCTAGAGCTAAGCCAAATGATTCATTCATCCAAGCTATTTATATTAAAATGACGTATTGTTAAATATACTCAATCTGTTATGAAATGGCCTTGCCCATAAGACAATTTTTTAAAAATATGAAAAGCTAAAAGAAATAAAGCTAATTCTTAAATGAAGTAAAAAGAATACAAAAAAGAGTTAAAAACATACACATGAAAAAAGAATTTTCTTTTATAATATTCTTTCACATGCTCTTTAAATTATACTGTTTGTAAATTACTCTTATCATATGATAAGTCCAATTTTGTATTATATATATATATATGCATTGACCCTAAGTTAGTGATAGTTGCTTGTTTTTGTCCTAACACTATCATGTCAAAACGAGACTTGTCATAATGTTACAAAGGAACACATGAATCATGAAATAATGGATGTCTTATTTATTTCATTAATTGGGTAGTTATCATAAAAATAATAATATTTTATTTGAGTAAATGGATTATAATAAAACTTTTTTTAGTGATATTGACATAGATTTATTTTTTTAAGTAATGTATGAACCATGATATTATAAAAGCTTTGGTTGTTTCAAATATTGAAAAAGTTTTTTTTATATTATGAATTTGATTTCAAATGCAATAGTTGTTTGAAAAGTATATTTTAACATAATAGATTTCAAAATTTATTTGTTATGCTTAAATAGTTTGAATATAATTATTTTCTTTACATTATTTTAAAAAAAAATCAAAAGATAATAAAAAAATAAGTTTTTTCTATATGAAAAGAAAAATTTAAAGAATAAGATGATATGACATCAAATCTAAGAAAAACTAGGTTTGGGATGCCACGCCATGGTACACAATATGTTGAGTACGAGAACATGAGTAGGTTGATGAATAAAGATTAAAATTCATCCACATATAAAGAATAAAAGAATGGTAACACTTGAGAAGAACCTTATGTCTAATGGGAGACACATGAGTAACATCATCTCAGACATCAAAAACATAAGCAAAGAATTGTTGGACTACATATTTGTTACACCCCAGTTTTTTTTTTTTTATATATATATATATATAGACAGCTCAGATCGTCCCATACCAACCTGAGTAGCCTACGAAAAACATAGGATATAACACATCATTACACACCTACTTTCCTTAACTATGTGGATCCCATCTCCCGGGCACACCGTCAAATCAGGTTCATGACTCCTGAATTAACTGATGAACTCGCGCAATGTTACTCCTACTAGACCCAATACTCCTAACCCATACCAGTAGGAGAACCAATCTAATAGAAGTCTGAACCCCCAAGGTTAAGTTCCATAGTCATGTAATGACCTCACCATCAACAAAAAAAATATATAACATCCACCGATATGAAATGGCGCTCCACACACCATACCGTCAAGATAGAAAATAAGATAGTGTATAAAAATGTAACTCATATGAAAAATCACAGTCCATCAAATACCACATCATCCATCCGAGTACATGAGTCAGAATCACCCTCACATAATACAAGACATAAGAATAACAGTCTCACTGAATACATCCAACAGCAACAATCAACTAACCAGAATGTCTCAGAAAATCACATATCAGATCTCCTCCACTAGCCTACTGATCACGATCCCACCTAAAGCTGGGTGGCGTCAAGTCTGCCGAGCCACTGGAAAAATATGGATAATAAAGGAATGAGCTACGCCCAGTAGGAAAGACAGCTAGTAAAAAAAAACTCTCATGCAAGAGAAGGATAATAGCAAGAGTATAGAAATACAGCATAACAATGTAGGGTGGAAAGGCACTCTCAGTCCTAGACTCTGACCAACCACAGTCACCCCCAGTCACACCAGAGTAGCTCTCCTCTGTGCTCCCAGGCAGCATGCCAGCGGGACACGCCCATCTCTGCGCACGCATGGCGCCTAAGCAAGCATGCCAGCGGGACACGCCCATCTCTGCACACGCATGGCACCCGACACCGCAGCGTCTCTCGTCAATCAATCTCCTGGAGACTATAGACAGAACCAGTCCCATAAATCTCTAGCCAACGTGAGACACCCCTGCCACCCTCAGGCACGCAGGCCTACACACTTGGCTAGCCACGGCGAGACACCCCTGCCACCCTCAGGCGCGCAGGCCTACACTCATGGACCAGAAGAGATCGACTCAGCCACCGTCCCAAGAAGTCCTCTCCCAACAATTTCCATAGAAGCTCACGCCCTTACAGTCATTGCCAAGCTCTAACTCCAAGATTCGGCAACATGTGTCCAGATACAACAAGGCGCATACCAGTCCACATGTATACTGTGGAAGCTAAGTCTGTACTGCACAGTTACCTAACACAACTACCCTAAAACATCATATAGGGCCTATAGTAGTCCGGTCCAATATGCCAATCCATGAAATATGCCAACACTGAGTAAACTGACTCAATCCATGTCATTGCCATCCAAGCAACACAAACTGTACCAAAATTCTGACTATTCTGGTAGCACCCAAGTGTCACACTTCCTTCCAACTAATCCAGCTGCACTGAATTTATAGGTAATTTCCAACAGTCAATTTCAACTTGGCTACGTGATTTCCAAAAATCACCTCTTCCTCACTTCAGGAAATTTTAAATTCAAAAATCAATTTCCGCCCTTTATCCATTTTCCGAAATTCGGAATAAATTTCCGAATTTAAAATCCGCATATCCTTTTTCCGAAAATTCGGATTAATTTCCGAATTAATTTTTTTCTTCCGCTTCTCTCTCATCCGCGCCGCACTTCCCCTGAACCGGTTCTCGTCGCCGGTTCAGAACCCTTACGCGCTGAGCCGAGAACCCCGCCGGCCGAAGTTAATAATCCGAATTCGGGCCGACGCTTAACATATAAATATTAATAATTAATATAATTATTCACTTAATAATCAGACTAATCCCTAATTAGCCCTAATTCATCCCCTTCCTTCGCCCGTCGCTCGCGAAATCCTAACCGTCGACTTTCCGGAAATCTCCGTTTCCCCCGTCGATTTCCGGCGACCGAACGCAAGGGGACGCTAGCCTAAAGCTCGTACTAGCCTAAAAATTTCATATAATCAAGTCGCGAAGCTAGATGTCCATGCAAAAATTTTCGTCGAAGTGTTGTCCGATCCGACTATGCCAATTCATGAAATTAAAATCATTCTAGCATTCAGATAACCTGAATAATGGCAATATGATAATATCAAAACCTAAGGCATGCTTCTATGCACAGAAATTCCAATTCGGCGGAATATATATGTATTCTAAAAAAAAAACCCTAAAATGCTAAAATCAATAAATTGCATTAATCAATTCCAAAAACCCATATCTGCATGCTCAAGTAGCTATTTGCAAAATAATCCATATTTTTAATTTGCTAAATAATTGATTTAAATCTGAATTTCCTACCTTTGCTCGCCGGCGACGGTGAAGCTCGCACGCGATCAACCGCAGCTCCTCGCCGAACGAAACCGGTACCAAAATGCTCGCCTCTGTCCCGCGAACCTCCGGTTACCAAAAGCCCCTTGGAAGGCTGCCGAAAAGTACCGCCGTTCACCGCGAACACTTCGCCTCTAGCGGCCGTTCGAACCCTAACAGCCGAACAGTTTATGTTAAATACCCAGCTTAAACCGGTAATAACCCGTTAAGACCCATTAAGCGCCGGTTGACCTTCCAAAAATGCCGCTTAACACCCGATCATCCAGTTAATCTCCACCGCTGATCTCGCCCGTCCGATCCGCTTATCCGCGGCTTATCCAAACGCACGCGCAAACGCACTTCGGCGAACCGCCCCGCCTTCGCTGAACCGCTCCGATCCGGTTCACGCGCGGTAAAAAAAAAAACCAAATTCCGGATTAAAAAAAAAATCTCGGTGCTCCGAAAAATCCCCAGAAAATTTCAGAAATTCCAATGGCCTCCAATTGAGCTCCTGGCTCATCCTACTGTCGATCTGAAATCATCCAAGCCACAATTGAATTATTGAAGATTAAACATATAATATTTTACCGGGTATAACAATATTCATCAACAATATTTATAAAAATTTGTGTTCTAGATGATGTTGATTAATGTCCAATTGATAATATCTAGAGCTCAAAATAGAGTTATGATTTGTGTCGATGCGCAAGACTATATTATTATGGTATGGTCATATGTGTTTTCCATGTTTAATTATTGTATATATATTTATTTTAGTCTATTTTTGCATTTGTTAGTGTTTGATACTTTCATGTAGTTGTTTAAGATTTTGAAATGCCATGATAGTTAGATATATGAGTTGTACAAAATTAGTTTCAAGAACTTGTTTATCAATGGCATATGGGGGAATATTAATCCTTATTGGTCAAATGTTTATCTCTCACAACAAAAATATAGTTTGGTCTATCATATGATGGCAACAAAAAGTATACGCAAGGTTCTTGGGACCATCAAATGATGGTGACCAAGAGGTTAATTTCAATTTGTTCACTTCCATTTGATTATTTTAGCAAGAGTACAAATACTTTTTTAGGGTTATTTGGAACAAATTTTTATTATATATTGTTGGAGTTATTTTATCACCAATGGAGATTGTGGGAGATTTCATATTCTCATAATATAACTCTACTAAACTGTATTGTGAATATATAGACACTTCTTTCTTTATCTATTTTTTCCTTGTAGTTTCTTTTGCACCCTTTGCTCTCTTATATTATTGAATTTTGTGTGATTTTTAAATAAAAAACATAAAGGTTCTTCCATTGGATTTTTCTTTGAATCTATTTTTTTTGAATTAAAAATTCTTTAAATTATGATTACATTTGAACTTTGACTCTGAAACTTGATTGTATACTAAACCTAGATTGGATTAAACTATGACTTTGAATGCTTAATCAAAGATTTTGAAATTTTTATTTAATAAAATTAAAAAAAGAAGAACTAATTATATTTGGATGATAATTGAATGTGCATAAACCATCATGGTCTAATTAACGTATTCGTCACACACTACCTGTCTATTAACTTTTAATTCCTTTCTAATTATGAATATTTTAGAAATAAATAAAATTAACATGTTAAGATGATGCAAAATTCTTACCTAAGAGAGAAATAATTATTAATTACTCTCATAATTTTCTAATAATTAAAATTTTTTAACTCACATGAGATTCAAATTTTACAAAATAAATAGACAAAATCTTTCTTAAAAACTATCACTTTTCTCATATATATATATATATATATATATATATATATAGTTGATTTATCAACTATATATTAATAATAATTTATTTCTAAGGTATACCACCAATAAAATATTATTACTAAAAAATCTTGTCACTACAAAAAACCATCAACATCACAACAAATATTATCATCATAGTAATATCATATTTCATAAAAAAAACCACACCATAAAGTCCCTAAAAGCTCATACACATGTGATATATACAACAAATCTATAATACTATTATTATTTGCATGCAACTTATTTCAAGTTCTTAATACCTATTCTTATACCTCTAAATATCCTCATTCATTGTATACACGTGCTATGTTCTATATATAAATAAGAGAGTGAGTATAAACTAGTAACATGAATAAACAGGTATGATAATGAATATAAAATAAAATATATCTAATCTTAAGCACTTTGATAATATACATGATAGCAAGCGAGAAAAATCATGTCTCTATAACTCTATAAATATATAACAAAAGTTTTGAAATACAACGCAAACATGTTATAACTCATAATCTTTATAGCACAATAATTTTCAAATCTTCTTTTCTTTTTTTACAAACAATTTGTATAATTATTTATATATAAACTTGTTTTTCAAATCTAATTTAATCTTATTTTTTATTTTCATTTAATATTTCATTTCAATTAATAAAGGCCTTTATTTCTACGTAATGGCTCTTATCCTCGACATCTTAATCTCATATCTTCTAACATCTCATCCTCTTTATTGCTATATCACATAACAAGTTATGGCTACTAGATCGTATAGTAAGCGACATATATACATTATCACTATAGACCATAACTGCTAGATCACATAGTAAGGGGTGGTTGCTATATCATATAACAAAGGATAACTCTTAATCACATAATAGGAAGCTAAATCATTGAGGTTTAATGTTAGTGATACTAATACCTTTATATCACATAGCAAGTGATAACCACTAGATCACATAATAAGTAACATATATATGTTATCACAATCACATAGCAAGTGATGGCCACAAGATCATGAAAAAAGTAACAACTTCTAATCACATAATAAGTAGCTCATTCATCAAGATTTAATGCTATAGTACCATTAACGTGAGATCACACAGCAGGCGATAGTCGTCAGATCACTCAGCAAGTTATATATATATATATATATATATATATATATATAACTCAATCTTTGAGATCTAATGTTAGTGGTACCAATACTATTAAATCACACAATAAGCAACAACTGTCAGATCATACAGAAAGTGACTTATATATATATATATCATTACTATAGATCCCAATTGCTAAATCACACTACAAGTGATGGTTACTAGATCACAAAAGCGACAACTCATGATGGCATGATAGGTAACTCAATCACTGAGGTCTGATACTAGTGATATCATTATCGCCATATCACATAGTAAGCGATAGTTGTCAGATCATATAGTAAACGACATGTGGGATAAAACTATAAGAGATACATATTTTTTAACATTACTTATTATTTATAAGATGTTAAACTTAAACCAAAATTCTTTTATTCACTTTCTTTTTCTTTGTCTTTAACATACTATATGGGGATTTTCATTTATAAATTAAGTTTTCCTAGTTTTGAACATGTATATATACAAATTATTTAATTTATCTTATATAATATTTTTAATATTTATTTTTTTATCCATTTTTTATTATAAGAATATAATAATATGTTAAGTTCACTATATAACACTAAACATAAATGAATGTAAATACTTGTATATGTTATACCATATTTCTCATATCAAATTATGTAATATATAAGGTTTAAAAGAAACGATGATTCATATCACAAAATTTTAACATAACAATTGTACGCAAAAATTCACTACTTGCATCATAATATTATTAAGTTTATTTACCTAAATTTTTGCAACAACGATAATTCTCACTTTTTCTTTCTCTTATGATTCAAAGCCAGCTACTGTAAATCTCCTCCATAAAAGTCCACTTAAGCTTTACAATGGTGTAACAAATTCTCTTATTTTTTTATGTCTAGTTTTCTTATTTTTTCATTCTTGCTCTTATTGTTAATCAAATTTTATGTTTTATAATCTTAACTTATCAAACAACACTATTAAGCCTAAAATAAAAATTTTCAAAATTTTTAATTTACTAAGATTTAAAATTCATCATAAAACTCATATCAAATTGATGATTTATCCATTTCTCTCTTCAAGTATTTTCTCTTAATTTTATCTTTTCTCAAAACAAAGCTTACAAATCCTTAAGAAATTCTTTCACAATCATTTTAATAGTTAAATAGAAATATAATCAAGGAAAAATGCATTGATTGTTATCATTAATTTTAAGTTAAAATAAGAAGAAATAGGAGTTCTATTTTGACCATTTAGACTTATTAAAACTTTCTACTGGAAAAGCAAACATCATTTTCTTTAATTTCGTTGATGCTCTAATGGTTCTTGCATCCATCATCGATGACGAAACAAATTTTGACCCATCTCTTTGTAAGTCACACGAAAATCCTCTCAAAGTGTTTGTATTGGGCATGGGGGTGGGAGAGGGAGAAAATGTTGTTTTCAATTTTTATCAAAAAAAATTATATATATATATATATTCAATTATACTTATTAACTTTAAAAGTTTGTAAAAATTTCAAATAAACTCTAATCGTGATGAAGCAAATGTCATTAGATTCATCTTAATAAGTTATATCCAATTATATATTTATTTTTATATTTTTGAAATATTTTATTTTCTAGTATTTTGAACACACTTTTTGAGACATATATAAAATTATATTATTATATCATACTTATAGAAAATTCTCTAATAAATATCCATTTTAGAAGTAAATATGTAATAATAAAATATAAGTCATCACTATTACATTCAACATTCACAAATGTCATTTGGAATCAAACTGTTAAGTGTAGTTTGCCCAAGATGCACACAAGGCACATAGCTTTTAACTTCAATGGGCCATTAACAACTCTATCATGAGATTTTTAGTTTTGCATGTTTTGTAGGATAAAGAAAATATGATATGCTGGATCAAGAGATCAAAAAATGTTTTACTATTATGTAGTGTGTTAGAGAGACAATGTTGTTGATAACATTAGATGGACATAGCATCCTTTTTCTAAATAAGTTATTAATCTTAATGAATAAGTAAAATTAATTTTTAATATACTTTTGGAAAGGTTTTCCCTTCATTTAGTAAGGCAAGGCATCCCTCCCTATAAGTTTATTTTCTTTTCAAGCAATTAGAAATTGAAATCAAGAAATGAGGTAATTGACTTTTTCTATTTTTGTATAATTCATTATAAATGAGAGAAGTCACTTTGGCCACATAAATGTTGTATTATTTTTCACTTTGTAACTTAAAATTTTAAATTATCAAATCCATTTATAACTTTTCTGTCCTAACCACATTCAAAATGTTACTCAACATAGCTGACCACCAAGTGCATCCATTGAAGACCATCTGTAGCACCTTAACATTTGATTTGATGTAATAATCTGATTTAGTCATACTATTATGACATTGATGGTCAATTTTTACAATATGCGAGTTTTAATAATTTGAGTATGAGAATGTGATTCAGAAATATAATAATGATTTTTATTGTACTTAAAATTGAATGCCATGGAGCAAGAATTTGGATATTATAAATAATTTTACTAATAGATAGAGCACACTAAGAAACATCCATCAATGCTTATTTTGAATTGTTCAAAATCCATTTGGAATTATTACTAATTTTTGAAATTTAGGTTATATGAAAAATTAATTAATTAATATAATTAACTTACATTAGTAAAAGCTTTAAATCAACCCTTATCCTTACTGAAGCGACTGTTCTTCAACAACCCTCTTTGCATGACCCTTTTCCCTAATCCTATTTACTTATTTATTTTTTTATTATAAGAGTAAAGCCAACCTCTCTTTCTCCCTCCCACTTGTTTTCGACTAACCCTCAATAAGTGAATTCAAAATCCTAAAGCTCTCTGATTGGCTTTGTCACATGCTCATGCATTCTTCAATCTTCCTTGCATGTATTCAATCAAGTACACTGTGGGTTTTTGAAACCATAGTCCCTTAATGATCACATCTTGATTCCTCACCTCTCTTGCTTGATTTGTTGCTTCTCCTACATTAGATTCTAAAAAACACCATAACTTTAGGTTTGGTTAACCAAGGAAAAAAAGGTTAAGTTGATCGAAGAAAGAGAAGAGAGAAAGACCAAGGCCTTCTTAATTTTATGGTGAGAAAAGATCACAAGTAATAAGTGAATTCTTGATTTTAGGACTCAAGAAGAGGTTGAATTTTGCATAAAGCTCAGAATAGATGAGAAGGAGAAGTATGATAAGCATGTTGTTTATTTTTCTTAAATTATTAAATAAAGCTTCATTCATGTCCTCAGTAGATTTAAGTATGTTGTATTTATTGATTTTAAGCATGGGGTTAAATAAATATAGTTGTGTTTTGGAAGCATGAGTTGCAATACAAAAAATGTGAAATTAATGATATGTGAAGGAAAGATGAAACTTATATAATTTTGTGACTAATGATCTGTAGGATTATAAAAGGAATTATAAAATAAAGGCAATACAGTGTTAGATAAATTAGATGAATAAATTGAATAACTATAGTATAAATATGTTAAATTATTATGTTATTTATTTATCATATCATGATTTTAAATATGTTATATTGATGAAATATGAATATTTGTGATTGTGACATTTGATATGATCGATAATACATGAGCATATGAATTTTTAAGAAGACATTTTGCTTTGTATTTTCTAAGACATGAATGTTTGTTATCTTTGAAATTTATACGACTTTATATCTCTAAGTTTTATATTGAATGAAAATGTATGCATATGATAACTAAGTATGATGAGAAATAAAAAATAAATAATGAGAAATTTATGAAATGATGATTATTTATATCACTTGAATTGGCACCTTGATTATATAGGTTATCATGCTTAAAGATTGAGAAATATTTTAAAAAAAAACATGATGTGAGTTTCCTATGACATTATCACACATCTCAAGTATGGTACCTATGACCATACTAGTTTTGTTGCTAGTATTTGCTAGTATTTTGTGCATTGCCATGCTTATGATTATAAACCAAATAGTGTGATATGGCACAAAATTTTCTATGATACAATCTCCTATATTGTTGTCACTAATACTCTATGCAAAAAGGTGAGTATGATTTTTAGAGCTATACTAAGACAAGACATAAATGCAAAGCATGATTAATATTAATGCCTATAGGTGAAGATCAATCAACATAAGATATGATATATTGTGAAGAAAGAATAATTGTTATGTGGGAAATAGAGCCCTAAATGAGAAAAGAAATACAAATGAAAAGAAGTTTGAATAAATTAATGAGAAGAGAGCATAAGATGAAATGTGATCATTTTTTTATTATATATTATGGCTTGTGCTCATAGCTTCTTTGATCATTTCATACCAAAACATGCATCATAATTAAGAGGACAAAAAAATTTAGCAAATAAGGTTAATCAGGGAGACCTCTAGCATTGCTAGTTGGCTAAGAAACTATCAAAAATTATATAATCATATGATATGTTAAATAAATTGGTTCAAGTAAATATGGACAATTGATCAAAACATAAAACATTAATAATTAAAAATAAATTTGTATCACACAAGCTGATATATGCTAATTAAAAATACAATGCTAATAATTATTGTAATTATAAAAATACCTAATGTTATAAAAGAGAGAAAAAACAATCTAAGCTTTTTAATTATTCAAATATTTGATAATTCAAGATTTGTGACCTTTTGTGATTCCTCATGCTTTTATGGAGCCAATTTAAAAAATCCATTCACTTTGATTTGACTTCTCCTTTAAATATAAGGTCCATTAATTCAAAACTAAAATTTTATCACAACTTAATATTAAGCTCATGAGCAATGCTGGTACATCAAATGAAATGAGCACAAAAGATGTCTAGTTTTGCTATTGGTGAGATCTTTCTTAATAAGGTAAGGGAACTAAACTGTCAAGCCCCCACCTAACCAAGTACAATTATATAACAATATTATCATAAATTTGCTTAGCTGTTACATCGAGTGAGGACAAATAACCAAAAACTATCAAAGGTGGGAACCCGACGGTAAGACAAACACAAACTCCATATATTTACAATATATATATATAAACACGAACATGTTTTTATGATAATCACACCAAATCCTCTTTTTTGTTTTACACATCTCGTGAAAAGGGTTCTTTTGTAGCAGTATCATTCCCATCTCTCAGTGTAGTGATTTCATGACCTGTGATATAAGCACTAAATGAGATTTTATAAATCTCAGTAGATAAATTCATATAATTAACCAAGGAAATAAAAGGCATAACAAATACCATTAACAGTAAAAATGAATGTCATACATACATATAAGGTAATGCCAAATGGAAATCATAAAGAATGTCAATTCCTTATATAGTGTGTTGTTATCGGGCCCAATTCCCTTTGACGCATTATCCTCTGGATCCAATCATCATCAATAAATGACCTCCAGCCGGCATCCAACCAATCACATAACATTAGGCAGATATCTGATCCGAAGATTGATACCCTGCATCACATGCTGAGCCTAATGCCACCAGGCAGGTATGGTACCATACCCTGCAACACATGCTGAGCCTGGTGTAAATCATCATGGAGTCATAGCACATAATACCAGGCAGATATCTGATCCGAAGATCGATACCCTGCGACACACGCTGAGCCTGATATAAACACTGGGCAGATATCTAATCCGAAGATCGATACCCTGCGACACACGCTGAGCCTGATATAAACACTAGACAGATATCTGATCCGAAGATCGATACCCTGCGACACACGCTGAGCCTGATATAAACACTAGGCAGATATCTGATCCGAAGATCGATACCCTGCAACACATGCTGAGCCTAGTGGTGAGGATAATGTTCTCTAGGAATCCCATTGTTTTATTTGTCATTTTCCAAACATTAATCCATGTCATATCAAAAGTCCTTTCATGTCATATTGTTTCGTCTCTTTCTTTAGCATATTGTACCATATTATTTCTTTCATTTTTAGTTGTCATGCAAATAAAATAAACATCAACATATAGAACAACCAAAATAACATGTAACTGAAAGAAAACCATATAAAACAAACACATAATATTGTGCTACATCACAGGGTTAGGAATTTATCTACCTGAATTTGCTGTACCAACTGACTTACTCACTTCTGATTCTTCTTGATGTCCTACAAGCCCGTAAAATACAAAAATAATTAATTTAAATATGCTTATTAGTCAAAAATTTCTTTCTAAAAGCTTTCCCAAACACACCCCAAAATAAATCCCAAAAGGCACTAGACCGGCCACGGTCTATGCTGGACCGCCCCCGTCGCTGAACCGCCCTCGCAGAAAAACTTTCTAAAAGCTTTTCCAAACAACTTTCCAAAATTGTGTTTTCTAAATTCCCAAATTCCTTACGCCGTCGCTGGACCGCCCGCTCGGCGCGCTGGACCGCGCGCTCTCGGCATCCTATTCAGCAGCGTAACTTGGTCCAAAGCCTGGACCGGTTCACGCCGCCCTCTCTCTCTCTCTCTCTCTCTCTCTCTCTCTCTCTCTCTCTCGCGTCCGGCGAAACCGAAATATTTTGCCGGCGAACTTCGAAATTTCTTGCGTCTCTCGCCGGCCAACTGACCGCCGCTCCCCGAAAAACTTATAAAAACAACAAAGCAAATAAAATTCTCACCTTCGTTGACCGCGGTCGTCGCATGCTGAAAATCACGAAAATTCCTCGCCACCATGCCTCGTCGTCGTGTCTTGTCGCCTTGTTTTCAGAAACGCGTTTCAAACGCGCAGAGTCGGCTTTTATAGCCGCGGCCGAACGTTCGTGAACCGCATTTTGCATAAAACCCCCTCTAAATTTTATATTTGCAAATATTCCTCTGCCAATCGGATTTGAACTAAGCCGACATTTAAAAATTACAGATCGATCCTCTACGTTACAAATTTATCCCCAATCTTCAAAAATTCATAATTTATTCATTAGAGCTCCAAAAATTACAAATTAAACATCGTTGGATTCGTCTCACAGAGTTCTTTCATTTAAGCAAATAAAATAAAATAACATACGAAACACTGAGGCTATTACATAAACAATGTGAGACTAATTCTATATAAAATTGCCAAAAAATATTTAAAAATAAAAGATCAATCATTTAAACTTCCTACACAAGTTATAGGCTCCCTTATGAGATGTATAATAAAATTGCCCAAAATTCATGAGGACAAAGCGAACAAATAGAAAATATGGCTTAATCATAACTCATTCCTTTGATGTGAGCATTCTCCATGATTCTTTTAGGCTTAGGTCAAGGTTTCAATTTGTTTTAATTATCTCTCTTAGTTTTTCAACAAGAAAAAATCAAAAAATCCAAATGGATCATAAAGAGATTTTCAGATGCATAAGAACTAACTATATATATCATTCAATCAAGTATATAATAAATCAAAAAAATATAACTTGAACATCATTGTGGGCATTATGATAATCAACATAATGCATAGAATTGGAATTAATCATTGTCCTCAATATGCATGACATGACATTGATGAAAGTATTGTTGCCATCCTATAATATGTTATAATTTAAAGAATGTCATCATGCATAAAATGGATTTAATCACTACCTTTGATGTGCATGGAGAAGTACTCAAAAGATTCTTTATAATAGTTAGCTTAATTACAAAATCCAACTAAAAGTTCATAATATATGACTATCTCAAGCCATTGAATTCCAAAGCCTTTAGCAATGCATCTGATATCCACATCATCTTGAGCCTACTCTAGCCTCCATCTCCTCTATTGTTCATTACCTTCAAGTTTAGTTATCTCGTTTCTCTAACACACTCATTAGTATTCTTATTCAAATGCGACTTGTTGATCATGAGAATTCATAAAAAATTCCCACAAATAAAAAATCACATAAATCCAAACATAGGTCATGAGGATATTTTTCAAAATATCACTAATGCATAAATAAAAACTACAAATTTTATTTTATTAAGTGCTTGGTTAATCACAAAAAGAAATCCCTGAATGTTGCAGTGGACATTGCAGCAGTCAACATGCATAGAATTGGAAGTAAATATTATCAACATGCACACACAATGAAAAAGCATAAGTTTTGCTTATGAATAATATATTTATTGAGTAATATTATGTGGAATTGGATGAAATATTATGTCATCAATAATATGAAATTTTTTATTTATTTTTATTTCAATATTTTCTTATTACTTTTAATCATATTTAAGTGTTATAAACATTCAAATTTATATAATATTGTGTTTATTAGTTGCTTCTTATATTATAATTCATGCACCTAACATATCTAGAGGGTGAATCAGGATGGTAATAAGGATGAATAGATATATATATTATGTCATGTTGTGTGACAAATATTATATAATTTTGGATGAATAATACATTGTACAAAATAATTGCATATTATGCTAATATGGTGGCTTCATCTATGGGTAATCTATAAATGTGACTAATTCAAAAAAAAGAAATAAAAGTTGGGATTGAGTCTACTTGTGATAACTCATAATCTCTTATTTTATTGTTATTATTAACCTAGATGCTTACTTGAGATTTTTTTTTTGAAAAAAATAATATAATATAATTTTATATCTCAAAAAATTATGCATGACAAAGTATTTTAGAATTTAATTATGAATACATTTTTAAAAGTGCATATCATGAGGAATTCAATGATATGTTAATTATAATTTCTAGAAATTATTTAAATTTTTCATGAATTACTAAAAATAGAGAAATATAAATATTTAAATATTTTAATTTTTTAATATTTTTATTATTACAATTATAAAAAATCCAGGTTCTCTCTCTCCTGTGCCATAATTTCTCCTATCTCCATGACCGGACGCTCAACCTCCTTTGGGAAACACTTCACAGAGGAATTACCTGGCTAATTTGAGAGAAAGGAGGGAAATTCTGAGGAAAGAATGTCGAGAGAATTTCAATTACCTAATCAATTGAAACTTCCTTTTAGTTAGCTATGCAAGTCAAAGAAACATAAGAAAATGAGAGATGTGGTGGTCTTCGATGATGAGTAAGTCTTAAATTGAAATTGGTTACTTGTGTAAGTATTCTAAATGTCTATGCTTCCTTGATTTCTAGATCAGTAGAGGATGATTTTTAACCTAATTGATTCATGTCATATGAAATTCAAATGTATTCAATAATGATAGTGAGTCTCTTTGATGTAATTGATGGATTGAGTAAGGTAATCGTGATGATAAGAAAGAGTCACTTGAAAATGATTTGGTTGGGCATCATCGGTTTTACATTTACTGCAAGAATTACTATTGCAACCAAGAAGAGGAAATAGAAAAGAGATTATGTGGAGTTATGTTATTGAAAAATAAGATATGAATGCTCAAGTAGTCTCATCATGAATTATAGTAATAAAAAAAGGTAAACATGTGATTTTTGATTTTTAATGTAATTATTTTATGTAGAAATTTTAGCAGTCAAGATGTAGAAATTAACATGAAAATATGAGAGAATTTGTTAATTCACTTTAAAGCTTATGTAGATTTTTAGGAAGAAGATATACAATAGTTGGTTATGAACCACAAAAAAATAGAAAGCTAATATCAAAGTAATCCCCATGGATTTAAGTAGATAAACTTAATAAAATTGAAATGTTAATAGTGAATTCTTCATATAATTAGTATATTGAGATTTTTGTGATATAAATCATCATTTTATACCCAATATATTACATAATTTGATATGAGTAATATAACATAATATATGTAAATATTTATATTTATTTATGATTAATATTATAAAGTAGACTTTGTGTATAATTATATGCTTGTAATAAAAAAGGGGTAAGAAAGTGAATATTAAAAATATTACGTAGGATAAATTAAATGATATGTATTTATAAATTCATAATTGAGAATAATTGATTTATAAGTAAAAATTTTTATATGATATGTTAATGACAAAGAAAAACAAAGTGAATAAAGTAATTTTGATTTTAAGTTTAATATCTTATGAAGAATAAGTAATATCAAAAAATATATTTTTCTTATAGTCTCATCTCATTATATTACTTACTATGTGATTTGGGGATATTGTTTGTTGTGTAATCTAACAATTTAGGTCTATAACGATGATGAGTATATATGTTGCTTATTGTGTAATTTGGTGGCTACCACTTGATGTATGATTTGGCGGCTACTACTTACTATGTGATTTGATAGTATTAGTACCACTAGCATCGAACCTTAATAACTAAGGTACTTATTATGTGATCAAAAGCTATCACTTGATGTGTGATATGGTGATGGAGGTCTATAGTGATGATGTATGTATATATATATATATTCACTTGTGTGATCTGGCGATATTAGTGTTATTAGCTTAAGACCTTAATGATTGACCTTCTTACTGTGTGATCAGGAGCTGTCATTTGTAATGTGATTGGGTGGTCACCGCTTTATATATGATTTAGTAGTTAAAGTCTACAGTGATGATGTATATATAGAGCACTTACTATGTGATCTAGTGATCACACTTCTTATATGATCCGACAATAGATATGATGAGATGCTAGAAGTCAAAAGATTGGAATGTTAAGGATAAAAACTATTAAGGAGAAACTAAGATCTTTATTAACTGAAAATAAATATTGAATAAAAAATGAGAAAAATTAAGACTGAGTTAGATTTGATAAATAAGTTTGTATATAAGTATTTATATAAATTATTTATAAGAAAAGAAAAAGGGATATAAAAATTATTATACTCTATAGATTAAAGGCTATAACATGTTTATATTATATTTAAAAACTTTTCTTATGTACTTATAGAGTTATAGAGATATAATTTATTTTTCTTTTGATATTATATATATTATCATAGTGCTTAAGATTAGGTGTATTATATTTTATATTTTTTTCATACTAATTTATTTATATTAACAATTTATCTATAAAATGTTTATATTTACTCCTTTATTTGCATTATAAAACATAATACATGTACACATTGAGTGGTTATAATCGAAGATATAAGAATAAATATTAAAAACTCGAAGTAGATTATTTATAGATATTGGTAATATTATGAATTCTGTTATATATATATCTCATGTACGTGAGCTTTTGGGAACTTTGTGATATAATTTTTCTTTTATAGAATATAATTTTATTGTGATGATATGGTGTTTATTATGGTATTAATAATTTTCTCATAGTGATATGATTTTACAATGATATTATATTTTAATGATAATATATTTTTTGATATAAATTATTATTAATTTATAATTGATAAATCAATTCTATGTATATAAAATCACTAACAATTTTTAGAGGAGTTCTGTTTATTTATTTTTTGAAATTTAAATCTCACATGTGCAAAAATTTTGAATTATTAAAGAATTATGATAATAGTTAATCATTATTCCTTGTCTAGATAAGTTTTTGTATCTTTTTAACGTATCAACTTTATTCATTCCTCAAATATTTTTAATTAGAAAGGAATTAAGAGTTAATAGATAGAAGGGGTGTGACATTGTCACTCCTTATCTTAAGACTCTTGTGCCTCATTTTTAGTATTATTACTTTGTTTTAATCATACTTAATTAATTAAAGGAGTTAGGGAAAGGATAAGGGCTTTGTAATTTCAATACAAGAAGAGATCATGCCTAATCAACAAATTCTAGATTTTTGGACACGAGAAGATGTTGGATTTTGTATATAGTTCACAAAAGATGAGGAGGAGATGTATAGTAAGAATGTTGCTTATGTTTCTCAAATTATTAAATTAAACTTCATTCATATGCTCATAGATTTAAGCAAGTTGCATTTATTAATTTTAGACATGGAGTTTAAAAAAATATAATTGTACCAGGAGTTTGGAGACATGAATTTAAACACAAAAAAATGTAAAAATTAGTGAGGCATGAGGGAAAAGTGAAACTTATATAATTCTTTAACTAATGATGTGTAGGACCATGAAGGAAAGTCTAGATTAAAGGCAGTGCAACAACAGATAAAATCAGGTTAATAAATTAAATTACTACAAAGTAAGCATATTTAAATTTTATATTATTTCTTGAGCATGTGATTTGTTAAGAAAACATTTTTCTTTATATTATCTTATATTTTGTGAAACAAATAATTTGTTATGTTTGGAATCTACATATTAACTATGAGTATTATATTATATAAAAAGTATGTGTTCCATATTAAATATGAAAGAAATAAAAGTAAAGAATAAAAAATATATTAAATGATGATTATTTGTATCATTAAAAATGACACTAAGATTATATGGGCTATTATGTTTGAGGAGTGAGAAATGTTTTAAAAAAATTAGGTGTAAGACTTCAGTATGTTATCCAAAACCATACTAGGTTTGTAGTTAGTATTTTTGTGTAAAGCAATGATAATAAACCAAACTCCAATATAATATGACACGAATGTGATATGATGCGATCACACTAATACTTTGTATAAGAAGATGGCTATAATTTTTAGATCTATATTAAGATGAGATATGATGGCAATTACGATTAATATTGATGCTTATAGGTGAAGGTCAATGGGCATAAGTTGTGATATATTGAAGCATAAAGACAATGGTTATAAGAAAGATCAGGTCCTAATTGAGAAAAAAAAATAATGAAGGGAAAGAAATCTCAATAAATTAATGAGAAAGGACATAATAAGAGAAATACAAAGAAAAAAGTTTATAACATTACTGTAATATTTCTTTGATTATTTACAATTTATACATTGAACTTCTTTAAGGTTCATCATATACTTATAGGTGAGGCATTTGCATAACACTAAGATTGGGATCATGAAAAGCTTAAACATTCATGTATGTATTTAGTATTTAGTAGATGAGTTTGACATGTCATGGTATATGAGTACATAAGACTGATTGACTTTATATTGTAATTATAATTGATGTAGAAATGTATCTTCTTTAGATATAATTTTGTACTCTTTGGTATACTTCTTCTTTAGAATATAGTATAATTATTGATGATATTATGTGTGCTATAATAAAATGTTATTATGTGATTATTGTTTATGAAAAAAGAGATAATTTATAAGAAAGATTTTGTTCATTTAAACTCTAAAATTTGATCAATTTTAATAATTTCATATAATTGAATAGCTTAGTAGTAAATTGTGATATGATTTTATCATCATTTTTTATATTATGAAACCATTACACATTTTCTGACAGCACTCATGCGTGCACATGTAAATGTCGCTCATCATTGCCATCAATGTCTCTTATACTACGCATCAAAGGAATCTTGTTTTACCGCCCATTACTTCGATGATTGTAAAAAAGTCACCAATCACTATTATTGTGCCATGGCAACCAATGCCATTAACCTCTAAACAACATGCTTTCTTATTTTTATTTTTAATTCATGATCAACTAAATAATATATTTTAAAATATGATATTTCTTCAATAGGTAACTAAATAATATTTATGAGAAATAATTGAAAGCAAAAGTGTCAAAATAAATTTATAACTAACATGCGTTTCGATAACAAAACAAGATAATATTTTTTGACATTTTTTATAGATTGATTATTTTTCTTTTCTGATTAACTAACGAAACCTAATTATTACACATAGGAAAATATCATTAGCAATCTACATCTAGAATCACTTCCAATGCTAATCAAAATGGCATGCCCTTTTATCCACTTAAAATGATCCAAAATAACCTCACAAGATTAGAAATTAGTCATTTTACTCATAAACATTAACATATGAGATATCCTATAATGACTTAACGAAGAGAGAACATATATCAAATCACATTGGATAGGTGAGTCAAAACTTCCTAGAATAACGCAAATAATATCAACCATAATGATTGAGTCAAACTCAAAAGTCATGTACACATCAAATAGAGGCCTGAGAAGCAAGACCACCATCAAGGCATCAGTACACTAAATAGAGAATATGGTGAAAGAAAACATCTTTACATCGATAATCATAACACAATCCTCATAATGATCGTGAACAATATCTACAACACCAACTTCCCCACAATTTTTCATCAAAGTTTGCCTTTAACCAACCTTGAAGTGGGATCCTACAACGAATAAGATGGGTTAATACAACCAAAGGGTTAGGGGATCCTAAGCCTCTAAGCCGAGAATGGAAAGTCTAATGACCAATAGATACATTGATAAAAATGTAATTCTCAGTGATAAATAAATTAGTTTCCCATGGAGCCTTAACAATTTTATTCATCCAAATCTAATAGAGAGAAATAACAAGAATGTCGAATAGAGCTATATCTCTTAGCAATAGACAACAAAAAGTTTAGAGTAGTAAAAAATCCAACTAAAGTTTTGTTTGGTATAACAAACTAAATAACAAAGAAAATAAGAATAACATTAGGGCCTCATAAAAAATATGGTCAAAAGACTCCTCCATATGGCAATCCCAATGAGAAAGGGGCGATACTTTGATTTCTCAAAGTCTCTTTAAGAAATCTCCCTCAATGGTTCAAGTTGCCCCCATTGATGAATCACCTTATATTATTGACAAAACCCATCTTAAATAGGCTTTCAAAAAAACTAAAACAATAATAAATGATATTGCAATAAGTGAAAACATATGACATATCTCTTAAAAAAAACATCAAAACAAAATAAATGATTATCTATTGGATAGCCTATCTCTAATACATAAAAGAAGACGACAATTAATAAGGTTTTGAGGGGTCTAAATCATATTAGGGTTTTAGACCAACTAACCTATGACAAATTAAAAAGAAAATGAACCAACCTTATAAGTTTAGTTCGATCTATTTAGTACCATATAAAAACTAATTAGAATAATTCATTTACTATCGTTGAATTGAAAAGGTTAACCCAATGAAATATTAAATGTGAGGATTGAATATAAACTACAAATGATTATAAAAAAATAAAATAAGTGACTAAGACTTTAAAAATAAATAAAAAATAAGTGAGATAAAATATTCAAAACATGATTATACTAATTTCTTACTCTCAAGATACAATGCTTTTTTTATTGATCATACATGCATTACAAATGATCGACATAACTTTGAACCAAAAGATATCAAAAAAGTTTATTCAAGCCTGCTAATTAACGTTTTGGGGTTTGATTTAATAATAATTCAATTTTGAATAATACCTGAAATCATTTTAAAATTTCCTTTCATAAAATTATTTTTTTTAAAAAAAATGCTTTCATCCTTCATTCCATTAATCTATAATAAACTGGAAAAACATAAAAAAAAAAATTCGAGCAAGCTGAGTTGTCAAGTCTGAACAATATTCAATTTTTTTGGATTTATCCTTTTTTATTTATTTTTAAAATTTGATATATTGTATTTTATGAAACTTAGAATACCACCTAACTTCAATTTTTCATTAAAAAACCTGGAGCATTTTTTTTAATTCAACTTTTTATCTCTCTTTGTTGAATTCCAATTGTTGCTGGTGGGCTGGGCCTTAGCGTTTTGAATTTAATGGGTTATATGAACATACGAAATAATATAAGTTTTTCTGACGTCATTAAAATGGCTATTTAGACCGGCTTATCCCGGTTTTCTAATGGTTTTGTCGATACCTTTTTTTTTTTTTAACAAATCGAATAAAACTTAGCTATATCGGTCGGGATTAAAAAAATCGCTTTTGAAATTGCTGTATGTTAGTCCAATCTAGAATGAAAAAAAATATACGATTTAATCCAAAATTCTTAAAAATACTTTTTATTAAATTAAAAAGGGATTTGATTGAGTCTTATTGTTATTTAATAAATATTATTTAAAATGTTTAAAGATTGATTCAATATCAATAAATAAGATTATTAAAAATTATAATCGTTAATAAAAATAATATTTAAATATTTAAAATTTAAGGGATAGTTAAACTAACCATATTGATATTAAAACATAATAATAATAATAATAATAAGTCATTGGATAAAAGAATTTAAAAACATTGACAACTATTGTCAAATATAGCATGTAGTAACATTTCAACTCAATGTCAATATTATGCGAAAACAAAAAAATCTTCTAAGGATCCATCTTGTTTCTTTGATTTTTATTTTATTGACTTGAAAAGTGATTGATATGATTTTCATCACTTAATTAATTAAATTTATAAATCCAATAAAAATTAATAAAAAGTATTTAAAAATGGATTTTAAATTTTTTTTATATCATCAAAGTCTTAATAGAAACTCATCATCAATAGTCATTTTTTATATTTGAGCTAACTATTATCCTTTTATTGTTACAAAATCACCCACTAAAAGTTAATTTTGAAAAAAAATGAAATAATATGCTTCTAAATATATTATAGCTTGTTCAATCTAATACGAATATAATCTAAAAATATTATCAGTATGATTTTTGAGTTATGTAACACTGATTAATGATTGTTTCATTTTGAATTATCAATCATATTTTGGGTCAATCCTAATCTGATGTGATATTGACTCAAATGATATATAATAATTTTATACTATTCATATTGTTAGCATGCCATTTTTAATAACTACTTTTGAAATCCTCTTATTCACTACTAAATCGCTAGGGTTATAAGAAGCATCATGGTCACATTCTTTCAACTTCAAATAATGTTGCTTTGTCTTCATCTTTTTAAGCAAGATTTTACATTCTCTATTTAGTTGTTGACATTTTCTCTATCATCCATTGGTTTTTTTTATTGAGCACACTCTAGCATCCACCATCCACAACTAAAAGAATCACCATTCCTCTTTATCATCTTGTTTTTTGACCCTCACTAACCTCCATCTTCACAATAAATATCTGCATTATTCAAAACAAATATATCATTCTTTCTTATTTGTGTTATTTATGATTCATGAAAGTGTAAAAAATTGAAATAGAATGTTAATATGATTAATGCATGAAAAAAATTAAATGCAAATGTATTATAAAAAAATATACAAATAGCTTATATTATGGCATATGCTTATAGCAATTTTTGATAATATTTATACAATAAGGGTATCATAAAAAGAAGCGCATGAAAATAAGCTTATCAATAATATTTGCTTTGTCTCTTTTTGTATATGTATGTAGACTTTATTTTTGAAATAAAGAGTACTATTATAATAAATAAAGTTTGCTCTTGATCTTTTGCATCATTTTTTTATAGGCTTAGAATCCTTAAGGTCTTGAATCTAATCTATTGTGAGTGCTAATTGAGTGAAGCTTCTTTTATTTATTATAAATATAACATTCAATTTGAGTTGATCCATCTTCATACATAACTACACTTTTTCATATTTGTGAGTATAAAATTCAAGCTTGTTTTTCTACTTAAGGAATTTAGTATTACATTAACTTTTCTAGAATAATGACATCTATTATTTATTAATTCCAACCTTTATCTAACTTAACTTTATCTTATCCTAAAAATATATATATTTCAAATTTTGGTGATCAAAATATATTTGAATTATAGTAGTGTTTCCATATATCAAGAGTAAAAATTATAGTAATTAGCTTTAGATCATGTATAAATATTTTTTCTTATGTGGTCATAGTTGTTTAAAAGCATCTATTATAAATTTGACATTTTGCTTTAAGACCATACCAAAAAATTATAAAGAGACATCAATGAATATTTGAAATTTTTTATCATTTTCAGGTAGAGCCAATATGGGTAATGATATCAAAATTGTTTAAGGTTTGAAAACTACTTGCACAATTACGATCCTAAACAAACAAAATTGACATTTAAGTTAATCTATTTAAAGGAGTAACATTTTAAAATCCCTTAACAAATTTTTTATAATAATCAAATAGTTTTAAAGAATTTTCTATCCCCATCATATTTGTAGGCTCAAGCCATTTAGCAACTATTGTTACCTTCAATAAATCTTTTGATAAACTTTCAACATTAATTACATATTTCAAAAATAAGACATTAGATAACTAAAAATTATACTTGAATAACTTAGTAATTGATTCTCTTTTAATTTTTATAGTACCATATTTATATACATTATTTAATCTTTGATATTTTAATAATAGATTATGATGTTATAAATGAGCACAATGATGAAGTTGTATCGCCAATATTGAAGACCTAATTTATCAGTTCATGAATACTCATAGTATGTTAGTTTACTATAAAAGAATAACCAAGAATTCATAATGCATTTATTTAATCATGCAAGTGATCTTAATACATTTATCTTCTTGATTTTTAAGTTGATGATAATAAGATCCCAGATCAATTTTTAAAAACACTTTCACTCTTTGAAGTTGGTTAAATAATTAGTTTATCCTAGGCAGCATGTACTTATTCATAATAATATTTTGATTCAATTATTTGTAATTTATACACATGCAGTCTTCTATCATTCTTCTTGACAAAGAGAAAACATGTTGCTCATAGAGAGACACTAAGTGTGACAAAGTCCTTGTTAAGTATTTTTTGTAATTGAATATATATATTTTTAAAGTTCTTATGAGCTGATATTGTAGGTCAAGTTTTACTTTAGATATTAAATTAATAATAAACTCAATCTCTTCCATATCGCTTATATGTCTTGTAGTTGTAGCTTTTGTTTGTTAGTAATTTGTACTTAAGCTAAATAACCCTCTCACTCATTTTTAATCAACTTTTATTTTGTGAGTTTATTTTTAGTTTGGCAAAAACTATTATTTAGAATATGTTACTTGGGTTTTAATTACAAGTTTAGATTACTATATATAAAATTAAATCAATCTAATAATTTAGAATCTAAAAAATTAAGAAAGACTATTTATTTGGTTATTATAATTAGAATTCAATAAAATGAGAACATAATGGTATTGTAATGTATTTTTGGAATACAATAATACTTGTTAAATTACAATTAAAACATTATTTTAAAATAAAATAAATGTAAAAAACAAAATTATCTTTTAAACATAGTCATAGAAATAAGAGATGGTGTAATAATTATAGAAATAAATCAATAAAAGAATTTATAAAATTTTAAACTTTTAATAATTTTCTTAGGTAATTTTTTGCTCGAGATTATTTTTGTTTGAATAGTTTTAAGTTTTAAAAAAATGTTTGGAAACATATTGAAGAGAAATTAAATAACTATATATATATATATATATATATAATTTATTTATTTTGTTCAGTTTAGTTTTTTATTTTCTTTTTAAATTAAAGTAACGTTTAAAAAAATTTTTTTATGAAATGATGCCGGAGTTTATCCAAATTTGAACGTGTACCTCTAAGATCAATTCCACTTCACCGATCGGGCCGAGCTGCAGCTTAGACTTGGAGATGATAAAAGTATAAATGTAGGGATTTTGGGTTTAACGTGCCTGGCGGGAGGGTTTTCGATTATCCGCCCCACTCCAAATCTTACTCATGGAAGCTATTGGATCTCAGTCCTTGCTTTCGTTCTCGTCCAATCGATGGTTAGCGTCGCCTCCTGTTTTCAGTTGTTTCAATGGATAGTTTCTTTTGCATTTGGATAACCACTGGTTGTGCCCATTAAGCTAATTTTGTTATTTGTTGTCAGTTTTAGTTTTTATTGATATGCTGGCTGAGCTGATAAGCTCCATGACCATTTTCTTTTGTTGGATATCATGGTTGGTCTATAGCACAACGGTCTTCTACAGTAAAACATGTGCTGAGAAGGCGAGGATAAATGGAAGGCTGACGATAGTTGCTCAGGGCATGTTGGCTCCAAGAAAGTTCATGAGGAGGAGAAGGAAGGAGGTGATTTTTAAGGACGCTTCTGATGAGGCACGGCAGAGAAATTGGTGGAGAATGATGATGGAGATTGAACAACTTGGATCTGCTGTGCAAGTTCTTAGGAATCAAAGGACAGATAAGAAGGCACTTCCCAGAGATCTTGTTCTTGGTACCTTAATGAGATTTAAGCAGTTGAAGAAATGGGGTATTGTCAGCGAGGTATTTTTGTCAGCGTTGCATCTTGTTCTTTTTTTTTTTCTTATCTCTTTTGTTGTTGGAAATTTCATCCATTGTGTTACTTTTGGCTATAAAGAAAGAATTTGGGTTTTGTGTGTAATGCTGTAATGAATATATTCAGTGTTCTTCTGTATGGGCTATTCCTGTAGGATGTCCTTCATTCTTAAGGGGAAAAAACTCGCCCACTACAGACTCTCAGAACTATAAAATATAAGTACATGAACTATTTGATACCCACTTGAGACCCATCTAGCTCACAACATTAGTAACAGGAAAATAATTAAAACAACATTAGTGAAAAAATACACTATATCCTAATACCCTTTATCCTATTTTAGTGAGGCGAGGTGGAATTGGGCTTGAGACAAGCATGTAGCTTTATGTACTGAGCTTGGGGTGGCATCTTTGTAAAGAGATCAGCAACTGGGAGCTTTGAGGGAAGATAGCACATTTGTAAAAAGCTTCCTGCAGGAAGTGGTACTCAATTTCAATGTGATGTCTCTTAGCATGAATACTATATTTTGTATCTTATGCATTTCATATTTACTATCATTGTAGATTAAGGAGAGGTAGAAATTTTAACTCCGAGTTCTCAAAATGGATAACAAAACTTATGAATTTCAACAGTAAAGGTGGCAAGTGTAGGGTACTCAGTTTATATGCTTGAATGAAAAACAATAGATTGCTTCTTTGCAGTCTTGGATAGTAAAGTTTGCACAAGTAAAATGCATGGACCTACAGAGCATCGGCTACCTGGATCTCTAGCCCAATTAGAGTCAAACTATGTCCTGATATTAAGTTCAAAAAATTTTGTAAAATGAAGACCATAATCAATAATACCTATAGAAAGAACACGTTTAGCTGAACTAAAATTAGTAGTTCTCGATGCATGAAGAAATTGGCAAACTTGGTTGACTGCAAAAGTAACATTTAGTTGGGTGATAGGAAAAATATTATAGGGCTGAGATTGTGTTGTTTTGTTGGATCAGAGAGTTACGATCTCGCAATGAGATCTTACAACAATGGGAATAGCTAACGGCTTACTGTTATTCTTACGAAATTTTTGTAGAACATCGGTAACATGTATGGCTTGAGAGAGCAGCAATCCACTTTTAATCTCAGAGGCTTCAATACCAAGGAAGAAGCAAGGACCCCTAATCCTACCATTGAAAGCATCACAAAGATTACTGATGATAGCATCAATGGTTGCGGAGTTATTACTAGTTACTGCAATATTATCCACATGTGTAGAATAACAATGGAAGATTCACCATTGTTGCATGAAGACTGAAGATTCTAAAAGGATATTGTGAAAACCATGGTTGTAAAGATATAAATGTAAGCATTGATATCAAGCCCTTGGTGATTACCTAAGGCCATAGATTGCCTTGCAAAGAAGGCAAACTTTATGAGGATGGGATTTATTTGAGAATGCAGGAGGTTGGTCCATGAAAATATTTTCATTAAGGAACCAATAGGAAATGCATTGTGCATGTCAAGTTGTTGTAATGACCAACCTATAGAGGTGGCAATAGCAAATACTATGCAAATGAATGATAACACTGCATGCTTAATGGCCTATTGACTTCACCTTCTATACAAAAGAGTTGCTTTCCAGATGAGGTGGATTTCTAATTCATTTAGCGAAATGTTTTACTTGTGCTTTGTGAGACATCGTGGCAGCTTCTTGAGAATATCATACCAACCAAAGCCTTTTTATCAATGTAAAACCATGAACACCTAAGGAAAGTCCAGTTTAAATGGTAACACTCGAACACTATACAATAAAATGGGGCTATCAATAACCTAGAAAACAGAGTGCAGCACTAATGTTCACAAATTCTAGTTTTATTTTCTTTATTTTTAAAAATTTATGCATATAATGTTCACAAGTGATAGTCGCTTATTAATTCATATTATCCTGTTCTACTTTTATGTTTCATCAGAAAATATAAAACCAAACTGAACCTATCTTATCCTAGTGTTTTAAAAACTTCAGGTTGATGATAAAATGTTCATTGAATTATTAAATTTAATGCATGACAGAATTTTTATTTTTTGAATAATACATTATAAAATGAAAGCAAATCATCTTTTGTTCATCCCAACGCTCTCACATCTCTTCCCAATAAACACACGCCATTCCTTCGATATTGCTCTACAGTTTTTGTGGAATTCCATTTCATATCTTTAGATTATATCTAAAAGATTTAGAAACTAAGCATTATTATGTTAATACATAAATGATAGAAAATTAATTGAAAAACATTATCAAACTTGTTTCTTAATTTGTTCTTTAGTTCTAAAATTCTTTCTATGTTGGAAGTGGTAAATGATATATCAGGAACATAAAAGTATGCAAGAATGTTCATTTCTTTGGAATTCTAATTGATCTTATCTAGTTTGTCATGAACATTTGAGGAGGTAATCATGAATGGTGAGACCCTTAATTATTTGATATAGTTCATAGAGTACATACATAAATTTGAAAGAGTTAATTAGATATTTTATGTTCCTTCATAAAATTATGGCCATTAAATGGTTGTAATATATTTATTAGAGTTTGCTATATACTAATTTGTTTACTTTGTTTATTCTACCTTGCAAATGTAATTTATTAAACATGTTAACATCATCTTTTGCCGTTTGGTAATTTGAAGTAGTTTTAGGTCTGGCCAAAGTTGTATCCAGGAAATTAAATGAGCTGTTGACATTAATCTACTTTTTCTCCTATATTGCTAGCTTTTCTAGATCCTTAAATGGTTTGCCTCAAGCATGCTAGGAGATACATCTGAATGGTATGAGACCCTTAAATCTTGGGATGGTTTGTAAACATGTGTAAAGATACTACTTTGAAAGAAATAATTAGACACTTTTTTGGTTCTTTGTAAAAAAATATGACCAGTAAGTTGTTGGAATATATTTATGCAGAGTTTGTTATGTACTATTTTGTTTACTTTATTGCTAATATAATTTGATAAACTCATGGTAACATGACCATTTGCTGATTATTCATTTGAAGCAATCTTAGGTTTTATGGAAGTTATATAACGTGAAATAACATAAGCCCTTGATATTAACTTGTCTTTTCTTCTATCTTGATGGTTTTTCCAGATCCTTGAATGGCTTAGGACCCAGCACTGGTGGGACTTCAGTGAGATGGATTTCTTGATGTTGATCACAGCTTATGGAAAGCTAGGGGACTTCAATAAGGCTGAGCGAGTCCTTAAATATATGAACAAGAAAGGTTATACTCCAAGTGTGATATCTCACACGGCCTTGATGGAAGCCTATGGAAAGGCTGGTGAATATAGTCAGGCTGAAGCTATATTTTATAGGATGAAAGCATCAGGACCAGAGCCATCACCATTGACATATCAGATTATTCTCAAACTTTTTGTTGAGGTAATTGTTTGCACTTTTGTTTGTGTTATTTGATTGATAGTCTTCTCATATTGTATGAATCATTCCTAGTGTTGGAATAGATAACATCAAGAAAATCAACTGCAAATTGTGGTCCTAAATGACAATAAAGCATAGTCATATATAGACTAAATCTTATACGAGGAATTGATTTCTTATTGGTCTATTATGTATTTGATGAATAACAAGCAATAGCCAAATTTAACAATCATCTGAAAGAATGTTATAAAAGAAGTGTAGATTATAGTTAATGCATGATGATAAGCATGAACAAAAATTTCATTACGAGACATTATTAAAATATTATAAATTTTATCTTTTTTTTGGGTGCATTGGAAAGATTTTCATTCATTATTTTCTCTGTTTAATTCCAACTCCTTAGAATAGTTACCAATCCTTTTTTTACATTCAATGAAAGTTATATTGGGAAAATTCACTTGCTATATTTATGATGGATTCAATTTGTTGTGGATTTACAAGCTAGTGTATGCTTGTGCTTTTTATGTTCGATTAAACTTCCTAAAAAGTTCTAAAATAATATTTGTTGCTGTTGAACTACAAAACGGCACATGTAATATTAATCATACTTGTGACACCTTGCACATAGTTATTATTGGCAAACTACTACATGCCAACATTTAGCAACATGCATTATGGTTATGGCTTTCTTTTTCAACATGACCTTGCACAATGTTACCTTATGATCATAGAGGCTTGGCATTGTAAAGCACTTCTGTTTGGGCATCGTTGGATAAGTTGTATTGCACAAATTTTTTAAATTCCAAAGGTGGCCTACATGTTATGCATAAAAAAATAAGTATAAAAGTTGCTATCGACAACAATGTCTAGAATTATTGAATGAAGAGAAAACAAAACATTGACGATATGCATATGAGGATCACATGATTGGAAGATCTGTTGTGCACCACATATAACATCAGCTTTGAATCCATAATCCCTCAATATACGGAGCTAGTCGAAAAAGGCTGCACCACTGATCTTTGAAGCATCAATAGAGTAAGAGAGTATTCTCTTCTTGCTGTAACTGCCTAGATGGTCTCGAAGAACAGTGCCTTCCTTTTGATGCTAATGGAGCAATAAAAGTTCAGTCATAACAACTAATGCTAGCCAATCAATTGAGTTTATTTGTATTCAAGAGGCAAGATGGGTCCTAATTCCATTTCAATAAAAAGAACTGAACCTTACAATGAGCCACTGATTGTTTCAAGGAACACTGATGGCAAACAAAAAAGCTTTCCAATGCAAGTTATTGTTCCCAGCTCTCGACAAATAATAGAGAATGGTAACAAAAGCATATGTTATTACAACAGGAGCCAAGAGCAAGGAGCAAAAATTGAATAGCATAGGCAATGAAGTTTCATGCAAATAATAAAGAAGAAACTATAGCTGATCAAAATGTGAACTAAATTTTGAGGTTTCAAAAATCCTCTTTGACATAATGAGATTGGAGAAATATTCTTATGCTGCAGGTTTTGCCTGGAAGGGAGCGACCCCCTATTGAGCCTCTATAGAAACAAAGTAATGGACCGTCATCTAGCACCAAGTGGGAACACCATTACAGCTGTAAAAATTTGCAAGCATAGTTTTGTAGTGTTTGCTTTGATTGACTACTAATGCGTCCAAAAAAACTAATTTCCCTTGGCAAAAGGAGCTTGATTCATTCAAGAAATGAGATATCTAAGTTGAAACTAAAAACAAATGGAAAAGGCTAAAGTCCATTCCTATTGTGATCCAATTAGTGGAAGGCAAAATCCACATGGATATTAATATTAGTTGGTCACTTACATAAAGGATTAGTTCCAATCTAGGGATCCTTCATCTTCAAGATACTTTTTTCTTTGCTCACAAGCCATTTGACATTAGAGTTTAGCACATCTACATCCAAAGGGATCAACTTCTATTTCCCAAAGTCAACTCTATGGATTTTAAAGATTTTTTTCCTCCCATCATACTTGTCTTGCAAACAGTGTACCCATGTACGACTCTTATTTGCCTTATGCCTCATAGCATGCTTGGACACAAGAACATCTCTCCACAACCTCAAATTATGAATGCAAAGGCAATTCCAACTTTTTGACTTACAAAAAATAGTTTCAATCAATGTAGTTAATATATCTACCACTCTAGAAGAAGGATCAAGCTAGCTTCTCTTTAGAATTAATAACATTAAGAGAAACAAAGGCATGAGAAAGATGTATTAGTAGTTAGGTATGGAAGTTGTGGATAATGACCACTTGGCTAGCTACCATAAGAAATGTAGTGACCAAAGAAAAAATCCTATCTCGAAAAACCTGAATGATGGTGTGAAAGTATGCAAATATTGGCCTTTTGCTTGAGAGAACACCGAAAGAACGAAAAACTTGGAGAACTTTCTACACAACGATAGGTTTACAAAGGAGTTAGTCGTATTGTTACCATTGGTGGCTTGGGCAATAGGGAGGGGCAAGTTAGGTAATGAATCAATGTTGGAACTCTTTTTTTTTTCTTGAAAGTAGTCAAGCATAATAACAAAAATCCCCTTAATATTGTCCACTTTAGTGTAATGCCTTTTCTTATTACCATGATGTGATGGGTAAGTCATGTGTGCCTAACTTTTGTTAACTAACTTGCATGTTTACATACCATTATGTAGAAAGATTGTGGATGGCAAGTCTTTTGCATTGCTTCAGCAAAAGGGAACCTCTAAATAGAAGAAATAATACTTGGATAGACATGCATTGCATTTCTTAATTTAAAGGGTGGGTGGCTCTAGTAATTCTTTTCTTGAAGCTCCTTAAGCCAATTCCAAAAGTGTAAGAAGACCTTATGAAAGGGGATTCAATATGCTTAGTTATTGCATTCGATTACATATTTTATGTTAAAATTTCGATTGCTTGTGTTCTAATTCATTACTAGTTGATTTCTATTTTGGATTATGATGATCATGGTTTTTCCATTGGTATCATTTTTCTTTTGTTTCTTTTTTATTTTTTCCTCTATGATTTGGATCAATAGTTATTAAAGCTTATGCAAATTTTGTGTAAGACATTGACATTGCATATCTCTAGAGGATATTGTACTGCTTTCTCCTTACTAGTTTTGGCTATGAGGTCAACTTTGATTGTATCGTTGACTTTATTGGAACCCCTTGTAATGATCATTAGATTGGTGGGTTAATTACAGCATATCTTCGGTTGAACATTATTCTTGGGATGGCTAAAGCTCTTCCCCATGCGTTCTTCATGATTGAATGTGACGATGGATGACATTTGGGGTTTATAGTGTTAATTACTTTAGGTGGCTTATCAACCACATCAGATGGTTCCTTATTGACCATAGCAGGTAGTTAGATAACAATGCACATGGGACTATCCAATTAGCATGATATTTGGACTTCTACTTTTACTTTTAGCATTTTCTTCTTATTTCCATATCTTTAGTTTCACATGTCTTAGTGTAGGTTTTGACTTATAAAAGATCATCATATGAGAGGACTTGTTTAGTATTTTCACTTTGTTCTCTTATGTTTAGTTTCACATCATAAAGTGAACTTCATGATGTGTGTGACAACTCTATAAGGTAGGGTGTCTTGGGATTTAAATCTTAAATGTTTGATGTTTTGAAGGAAATTTTGAAGCATTTTACTTGGCCTTCTGTTGAGTAAGGGATCTTGCTTTTGAGTGACAATCTGATTGGTTTTGACTTCAAAGATGCCTTGGGATGGCATATGCTATAACTGAAATGAGATCCTTTCTCATTATCTTCTAGCAAGCATGGTACCTGAAGTGTTTCGTGCTAAGGAGATCCCACAAGAAGGGGGGGGGGTGAATTGTGTATTTAAAATTTTATGAATTTCGAAATTAAACTTAAGAACCTTTAAGCAAGAGTAAAGAGAGTTGAACACAAATTTTTAAGTGGTTCGACTCAAAACCGAGTCTACGTCCACCCCCAACCGGTGTTGAGAAAAATCCACTAAATGCACTGATTACAAGTGAGGTTTTTCGTACGGTTCACCTCAAACCTACTTGGGATTTTTACTACGGATAATCCCAAACCTACTTGAGTTTTTACCAGGCTCAACTCAAACCCGGGGCTTTAGCACTACTACCGGGATGCCCTTGCCCCAAAACGAAAAGTACAATGATTGGCAAAAAACTTAAGAGAAATAGGAGAAAAGAGGAGGCACACACAATCGACAAATTAGAGGGATAGAAATTGAGAAATAATTGAAAAACCTTTAATTCTAATAGCCTTCTTGCAGCTTTGCTTTTTGAGCTTGGATGCACCGTTTTTGCTTGAGTGCTCGAATTTTGAGATCTGAAATCTTTGGAAAATTTAGCAAATGTTAAACTGAAAAATACATCAATTTTCCCTATTTATAGAGCTCAAATTTGAGCTCTAAAAACACCCCCAATGGCTCCAAAAATTAATTAGCCGTTTGGGCAACGGACGGAAAGCAGCCACCGTCCGATCCAGGCCCAAAATCGAACGGCGCAGATTGATTTACGCATTTTACCGTTCGGGCTTAATCCAGAGCGTTGGATCCGGGCGCATAATCGAACGGCACGGATTAAATCTCGCGATTACCGTTTACGCGATTTAATCCCGTGCGCAGGATCCGGGCGCAAAGATGAACGACACAGATTTTACCTTACGGGATGAATCCCGTGCGTTGGATCCGGGCGGGCTTGATCTGAGCCATTGGATCCCGTGAAGGCTGAAACTGGGATTTTTAGTCCCACATTGCGTATGCGGAAGTGTTGGAGCGCTATATAAGAAATCCACCCTGTTTGCATTGCGAGCCTTTTTGGGGTTGGCTCCCCCCTTCCTTGACCAGGACTTGATCACCTGGTTCGGGTTGAGTTAGCCAAGCATTGTTCATTGACTGTTGACCGCGCTGCAGTTTAACCTAGCCGAGCTCCTCTCGGCGGGCTTGGCTTAGCCAGGCACTGTTGATTTGACCGTTGACCAGCGCTAGCCGAGCTCCTCTCGGCGGGCTTTTGGGCGGGCTTGGCTCGGCCTTCTCGGGTCAACCAAATTTTTATTTTTAAATTAAATTTTAATTTCTAAAAGACCTGGACGGGCTGTTTTCGCTCCGGGTCGACTCGCCCATTGCTACAGTGCATTTTCCCGAGACTTCAGCTATTTTAGGGTATTTTTGACGAATTTTTGTGCCAAAAATTTGAATATAAGTGTATAAAGATAATTTTATATTCTTATAGTATTATAAGTTATTTAAATAGTTATGAAAAGAAATTCATGAAAAACAATTCCAAAGCAATATTAAAAAATTAAATACCAATGTCTATACATTTTGTCAAATATGCTTGGCCCAAAAATCAAAATTCAATATTAAATAACTTTATAATATTTTTAAATGTTAATACTACTAGTGTGTCTCATAATCTTAAAGTTTGGACATATCAAATTCAAGAGAAATAAAAAGAAATTCAATTATAAAAAATCTTGTGTATGTCTCAAATTTTCTTGAAGTATACCATGACCTCAAAGCCCTTAGAGACCATTATTTTAGACATTTAAAATACATGGCTTGATTTAATTAATTAGTAACAATTTTACTTAAAATCAAACCCAAATAAAATATACATATTTATGTTTGACTCATCAAACACAAGGATGTAACAGTACCTTTCTCTTATTGAAATATTCTTTTTCTCTCTCTAGATTTTAGCTTTTGTTTAGTCTTAGGTTGCCTTTGCAGACAATTCCCAAGATGGTACCAAATTGTCAGGAAATTATGACTAATTACATGATGTGATTTTTAGTCCATATAAACAAATTTTGTGAATCATACACTTGGGGCCATCCCATCAACTTGATATTTGGACATATTTTTTTATTTTTAGCACTTCTTATTTCCTTATCTTTAGTCACACTTCTCTTGATGTAGGTTCTAGCTTGTGAAAGAACATCATATGATGTAACTTGTTGGGCATTTTCCCTTTATTCTCGTATGTTTAGTCTCACATTATGGCATGTATGACAATTCTATAAGCAATGTTTCTTGGGACTTAATTTATAAATATGTGATGATTTATCTAAATTTTGAGTATTTTACTTGTAATTCTCGTGTGAGGGAAAACCTTATTTTTGAGTGAGAATTTGATTAATACTAACTTCAACAATGCCTCGGGAAGGGTGGCTGCTACAACTTGAATTGGTAGATCCCTAAACATTATCATTTAACAAGCTTAGTAACTTCCTCTTATTAAAATACTCATCTTCCTCTCTTTAGATTTTAATGTTTAGTCTTAGGTTGCCTGAGCTAACCATTTGTAATATGGTCTTAAATCATCAGGAAATCAAAACTAACTACACGATGCGGTTCTTAGATTGTATGGGATAGACTCTGATGGACTACTTAGTGCGTGTGTCTTAACACACTGTACGATTAGTTCAGATTACCCAACCTGAGAGCCACCATTCGAATGTGATGTCCTATCTTTGTGAGGATGATCTCCTCTTTTTTATACAAGCTTTATTTGTCTTATTTGTGCATGCATTGTGGAATTATGAATCAATATTTTTTGTTCAATTTATGGGTTTTGTTAAACCTATATTTCATTTTTATTTCACATTCATCAATACAAAATGGTTGGTTTTAATCGTTATCCAAATAAGCATTTGATCATCATTGTTAACTTGTTTTTACAATTCATAATTTATTGATACATCTCTTAGTTATGCCAATGATCCTATCTTTCGAAGCGTTTCAAATGGATTAGCTTTCCTAGGCTCCTTGATGTGCATGACAAAGTTTTTATAAGGGTGACTAATTGCAGCAGTGCTTCTAATTAACTTGTATTTGCATATTATCCTACATCAAAATCACATGCCAACTTTTCAATGCGCTCATTGAGAATGTTTTCTTCTCTTTCATCCATCGAAATCCATCATCCCTTCTAAGAAGAAAATGTGGAAAACTTCCATGGCAATTGATTAACAAGGATCAATTTGTTTGGCCTTAAAAGAATGAGTCAACTAATAGAAGTGGTTACTTCTTTCAAAGAAGATAACAACCCTCTCCATAATAAGTATTGTCGTCACCATCTAAGGTATATAATGGCATAAATTAAAAACTCGTTCCTCAAAATTTGCCCTTTATCTTCACATGGTTAACTTGGTCTACTTCTTTAGATCTCTCTTTGGAGCTTAGCGGATTATTTATTTATGTTTCATCACCTTGAATTTATACTTTGCATCAACTCTTACCAACAATACCACATCCTTGGTTGTTCCCCATCTTAAGTTACACCTTCTCTTAGGTGATCACTATCACTTTGTCTGGTTACTATCACTCATCTTTAATTACTACTAGTTGACACTAGAATAACCATGGAGCAATGCCCTCATCTACAGATTTTTAGTGAGGACCGTACATTTCCCTTATCGTTTGTGCACCACAAATGGTAACCTACCTGGAAAGGTCATCCATGTCTTATTCTTTTTCTTGTTCTAGCAATGACTAGCAATGACTAAGTAATGACAACAAGAGGAAAACACTTTTCCCATCATTTTTGTATGTGTTGTATGCCTGGACATATGACATGATCTCAACTCATGTCTTTTTGCGATTTTGATGAACAAGAACTATTAACCAAACAACTCAAAGAGGACTAAAGCCTTTGTCATTCCCTAAAGAAATTCCCAATTCATTTTTTTTTCCATAACCTTCCAACCTCTATAGTTGAACAAATACATAAACATATGGCATCTTGGATGAACATCTTGGCTCATCGTAACACATTCTTATAAGAATGATCTTGTGCAAGGCTTAAAGTTCTTAGAACTTTGGGCTTAGAACTTCATTGAATGCAAATGATCCATAATGACAAGCAAAGGAATTGTGCCTGCATACAACTTTAAGCTAATCCAAGTGGTGAATCTATTATTAATGTTGAGTTGTAGCAAGCACGAGCCTTAAAAATGTTGCCCTAAATGTAGCCCTAATCTTAAAGTCTTGTGGCATAACTATTTAGATTTGCTCTGACTTCATTTCAAATTTTCATTTCGTTTATTTTTCAATTCGAACCCATTATGACCAAAGCATTATAATGTAGATCTATTGTTGTGCTGTCCTTGTGCAACTCAATTTAATTTCAGTTCAAGTTCAATTATAATTATGGTTATGTTTAAGTAAGACTATATTGTAAAATACTTTTGTTTTTTAGATACATGGCATGCCCCACCTATGACTTATTATATACTTACTAGCTATGCAATAAAATCAAAGCATGACAGCAAAATTGAGAACACCAAAATCAACAATAGACGAGAGTGACGAAAAGCAACTAATTGCTTTTATATTTAAACTATTTTCATAAAAGTAATTATAATAGAATATGTTACTTTATCTTCTTTCTATGAATTTGTGACATGTTTTATATTGTAAGTAGAAAAATGAGCAATATAATACTTAAGAGATAAATTCTTTATATAACAAATAACATAATAAGATAAATTATATAATAATAAAATGATATAAGCATGAGAATGAATATGACATCTCAATAATACTCTAAATATTAATAAATAGAAATCAACAATAAATGACATATCTTTATATATATATATATATATATATATATATATATATATATATATATATATATATATTGTCTATCTTTTTTTATTCATTTTTTTAATATTTTTTCTCTTTTTTAATTTATTTTAATTGGATTTAGATTTTCTCATAGGATTATATTATCTCATCTCGGTATAACGTTTAATTACATCATTTGTAGACCTCTCTCCTTAGGTATATCATAATTTACTAGTTATATCAATCACATTATTTCATTTTCGTGCATTGACTTTGCACAAAATACTAGTAATAATAGAGGTCTGATACCATCTCATGACCCAGTATAAAGTCAGTTTCTATCATGTCCAACATCATATATATCAAAGCTTATCACATATCAGGAATCATGGGATAATGCTTTGAAAACATTCCACCTTCTATTCTCTTTTTTTTTTAATCAAGGAATTTGACCTTGTCATACTTATATCATACTATGTCATGTACTTATCTTATGTTTCATTATTATATCAGAACATGTGACTATGTACGATGAATATCATGTTTAAATATTGAACTAATTATACTTATATTGCAAATTAATTGAATTCATTCATTTACTTAGATTTTCAAAGATCTCTTAACTTCCCATCCTTTTCTTTTTTGTTATTTCCTAAGAAAATTCATAAGTTATGACTTTATTGTTTTAATATTTTTTTCCAATTATTTTTATCAATCCTTGCAATTTATATATACAAATACCAAAACCAAAAAGAACCATAATGAAATGCTGACCTTATTTATATTTTCTCTTGATTCTATTGCAGTTTGACAACACTTCTTGATTTCCTTAGTTTTTTGCTTGCTTGAAACATCAGAGCAGCTTCGCACATAAAAATTTCTCAAAACAATTATACTTTGATATTTTCTTACTAAAAACAAGGCTTACCTCAGCTACAACTTTTACTTCACAACTTGAAGGAATTTCTACTTCTCACTAACTTTAGTCATTTCCCTAATCTCTAAACCTCATCTTGCAACCATCAAGGCAACCTCTTCTTTATAAAGGAACAATCTCACAATTCCTTAGTAATGCAAGCAATTAAAACCAAACTTATTCCATTTCAACACACCTTACCTTCATTTATTATGATCTTGGCTGCTCCAGTTTTACTGGATCCATAGTTCCTCTAGCTTTCCATTTGGAAAAACTGCAGAAACAGCAAACAATTCACTTAGAACTATCGTAGCACTCTTCCCTGTTTAAAACAAGGCTGGAAACAAAAGAGCCAAGAGGGGGAATTTCTCTTGCTGCTATTCAAATACTTTTCCTTTTCTTCTCTTGAGAAGCTTTGCTGAAGATCCCCATGAATATTTCATTTCCAATTTCTTCTGAACTACCTGTCTGCATTCTCCCATCTTCCTTCTTTAGGTTTGGGATTTCCTCGGCTCACTTTCTCGATCACCCTCTTGTTCTTCCTTCTTCAGGTTTAGGATTTTCTACCAAGCTCATTATTATTATTATTATTATTATTATTATTATTATTATTTTAAAAAAATCAGACTTGCTTTTGCAAGTATTCCCGAACAAATGCCCCTTCGCAATTCTTTCGAGCTTGTGTCGTGAAGGTCCTGTGACCCTCACCTGGCAGCTAAGGAAATTAGAATTGTTGCGGCTTTTAAAAAAATACTTAATTAACTAATCAAAATAAATTTTATCAGTAGATTTGAAAATTAGTTATAAATCGAAGAGGGCTCTAAAACTTTTGCGACAAGAACCAAAATTTTCCATTTAATGAGTTCTATTCAGATTTATATTCACATTCTAATTTCACACTATTTGAAATTAGTACAAAATTATAAATTAAGCATATCTAAATATGCTTGAGCAAAACTTGGGATATTACGATACAAGTTTTGTTCATAATCTCTAATAAGAAAAGCTTGAATAAAAAAATTATGCACCTTATTCCTCACTAGCCATTCAAATACAATATACTTGCCATATTTTGGACATGTCTTATGCTTAAATCTAAGATTCAATAATATGAGTCAAACCCTTTGTATTGTATTATTTCTTGATATATGAGTATTAATTGTTGGCAAACATGACACTTAGATGTGGAAAGTTAAGAAAGAAGTATCATAATATAAAAATACCTTTTATTATGACTTTTAAAACTAACAATTATAAGTAAATGGCAATCATCATCATATCTATATCTTCTTTCTATTTCACAGACATATGATCTGCGAATGAAACATAAGAGATTGTTCATCATCTCTTTTTCGTGTTCAAGCTTTTCTTCTATAATTTAGTCAAGTGGTAGACTTAATGCTTCTAAGAATTTCACATCTAGTAATTCCTTTATGACCATTTACTTGCTTTTCAAAAGTAATGTGGATCTTTCATAGCCAAACTTTATCATGTCAATTTGAAGTGAAATGGGCTAGAGTCTTCTTAAATTGCTCTAGTACAAAAGTAGTGGTTTCAATGATGATCCATATCTTTAAACCCAATCATAAATTTTTTGTTGCAACCTTTTTTTCGAGAACTTTATTCATATTGCACCTTGAGCCTTGTTTGACCAAGGCTTCACTTCAAGAGTTTATGGCAACTTGCAACCATTGCCTTAGTGTCAGCTTTGTTACCACGACTTCCCATCTTCTTAGGCTTGTGTCTTAATGACTCTATGATCTTGGAGTTTGTTTCTTCCAATGCTTTTCAGAAGCTTCCTTTCTTAATGCCTCACATTTTTCTGCATGTGTTCTCATAGTTATGAAGTCCTTTATCAATGTTTTGATCTTCTTGTTATGCTTCTTGGCCATCTCATTCGTCTCATGCATTATAATTTATTAAGGTAAATGCCTCTTTTTCTTGAACCAGGGTTAATGCTTTCGCCTTAAACATTGATAGTCCTTTCAATAAATTTGGCATGTTTCTCTAAATTTTGTTTTCAAAACAATTTGTTTATTGTAATCTATGGCAAGTTTTTTTGGCTTACTTTCAACTTGTTCTCCAATAGGTTAAAAGATTCACTCATAAGAATAATTCTTACAAAATTTGAAATAAAGCAAGTGTGTTAGAAAAAGTTCTTATGAAAGAACTATTTTGTATAAAATTATACCTTGTGAGCCACAACATATGCAAGTTGCATGATGTCTTAAAGCACGTTGTTCTTAATTTGCTTCACCTGCTCAGGATGGACGATTAAGCCCATTATATTTTCATCATTAATGATTGGATTGCCAAACCTAAAAAGAAAGACCTTTCAAGGACTTTGAATGTGGTAAGGTTCTGATTCATCGCATCTACTCTTATTGGAGATAGATGTTTAGAACTCCTTTATAATCAATAAAAATTATCATCTCTCTATTTTAGTTCTCTTCAAAAGTTCCCATCTCCAAGAATTAGTTTTCTATATGGTTTAGGAACTCTCATCCTAGTGGTGGTAACTTGAACTTCTTTTCCTTGCGAGGAAGAATTGGGTTGTTTCTAGCTTTTCTTTGTCTAAGATGAGCCAAGATCATTCATGTGTTGATTAGGAGTTGTTGCTTTGTTTTGATCTAAGGGAAAAGGAAATGTCATCTTTTGCTATTGAAGAAGAGAAACTTTGTTTTTTTGCCCTTTTCCAACTTCACCTTCTCCTTTTCAAAAGATGGCAATTTCCTCTAAATAAAATGCAACTTATCCTCTAGTTGTTGTAGTGGCTTCACTTGTCCTTGGAAGCTTTGCTTAAATTTGAGGAATTGCAAGAGAAGGCCATGTGCCATATCATAATGTGGTCGAGTTTTGAAATTTTGCATTTTACCAATAAATTGTGTTTTATAAAGCTTTTGGGTTAACCCTTAGTAATAGGAATTTGATTTTTGTGGGTCTCAAAAGATTTGAGCAAATCTCATACAACAAAATTGTAATTGATTTTTTAGTTCTTTTCAAAGAAGAGAAAGCAAATGAAGTGGTCCATTCTCAATATGACAACCATTCAACGGTAAAACCAAGGCTATTATAAATGCAAATGCTCTTCTTTGGTGTCATTGACCATTGAGTCATTTGAGAAAATTTTGTTAACATCTCAATACTTATCATCCTTATTGATTCAAAATTGATTGCTAAAAAATGATTGATTTTGAGAAAGTATTTTCCTCTCCAATCATTGTGTGCATCTAGTTTCATCATGAAGATGAAGTCATTAATAACGTCTTTAAGAGACATTACTTTGTTGGCCTTACCATCTTTAAACTTGAACAATACTCTAAAAAGGTCTATAGATCATGTCACCTTCTACATTGGGGCATGCAAATCTCTAATCATTGTTACGACATATGAAGTTGGTTGTGCAAGGTCCAAGTTAAAGTGTGTCAAGATCATGTTGAGGTATGATGCCTATGAGAGAGAGGGTGAATTGTACTCTCTTAAAAAACTTTAAATATAATAAGCATAAGTATTGTAACAATTTATCTTAATGTTGTGAGAACCAATTACAGATTACTTTTAACAATTTACTTAGTTTTTAAATCATTTTATGTGAATAATAAATTAAGAAATACTAAATAAAGAGTAGAAAATAAACACAGGATTTTTTGGTAGTTGGGCCTGACTAGTGCTTGCATCCAGTATTAATCTAATGACTAGGTTTGCAATAAAACAATCACTCATTTTATCGTAGCCAATAGAGGTAAACTTACAATAAGCTAGAGCAATCACAAAGCGTTGGGTCAAAAGGCCAGAAAATGCATGACTCAAAATAGTCAATACAAAGGTTGCTATAAAACAGTTTTTTAGCACTTGTACAAAATAAAAATCATGATCTTAGATCTTTCATTTGTGAAAATGATATGAGACAATTTCTATATAAAATGAAAAGGATATATCAAACAAGATTAGATGAGTAGACCAAATAATGGAGAAAACAATAAGTTCAAAGAATGTTCTGGGGAACGTACGAAGTTATTGCAACCAATATTCTTGTTCTTTCTCTTAGAAATTTGCAAATAAGAGCATTAATCCTTTGTAAAATATTAGAAATGTTATTTTTATATTCTCAATCTGAGTAAGAATGCTTTTAAAAACTCCAAAGGTTCAAAAAATTACATTTCCAATGTGATTAATTAGTCATTATAGGTGTTAGGTTGCGTTCGTACAATTATGAATAAGAGATCGTACACTGATAATACATGAATAAGCCTAATTGCCTGGTAATGCGCTTGTACAACTAGCGTGTTATAGTTACCTAAAATATATTGTACAAGTTCAACATAGATCATCGTACTGTACGTGCATGTTCTTCACACACTCTTAAAAATTGTTTTAGGTTTTCAAAATATAGTTGAAGACATTGAAGTTACTTAAACCATTGCCTTTGTTGCCATAGCATTCTTTATTACTTTTGTCTTCTTCCCTTTCATTGGATAACTTATATGTATCTTTTTCAATTCTCTTGACTAAATAAGAGGAATATCTCAAGTAGAGGTGGAGCCGAAAAAACTTTCCAAGAGGATCCTCCCTCTAGTCTTAACTTTTTGTTTGGGCATAAGCATCTTTGAAGACTATTCATTCTTTGATATTTTTCTTTGATAAGAAGCTTTCATGTCTTCTAAGATATTTTCTTGGATATCGCAAGAAAAATTTTTTCTTCTCTCCCTTTTCAGGGAGGTTGCAATGATCGTATACCTAGCTTTGAAAAGTTGGTGATCATTTATAAGTGATGATATGTGTCATGTTTTGTTTATGTTTCAACAAGCGCACATAAATGATGTGTTATTGTGTCATAGAGATAATTTATACCCATAAAATAATAGGAGTAATCTCAATCATACAATGAGCTAATTTTTTCCTACAAAATAACTTATGAAATTTTGGCCATATAAGCAGTACCTTCAGTCAATTATTTCTTAATTATTGGTCATAGCAAGCCACAGCATTAAGTGATGATCTTCTGCTGAGAGATAGCTTATGTGATGCAAACTCATGGGCATAGCATACAAACTCTTTCATAATGCACTTTAGCTTGGACATGGGTTGAGTTGGTTGTATTATTTTCTTTATTATCATGATGTCAAGTCTTGGTCTCTAGTCAATTAACGAGTCATGGTCTCAACATTCACTAATTAAGATGTTTGACACAAATGATGTTTTATTTATTATCATGATGTCAGGTCCCATGCCCTTTCTTTAGCTTGGCGTGAACAGGAAGAAATTTCTGTATAAATGCATGAAGTCTAGAGTAACACGTAGTGTTGTATGATTAAATAACATGGGACATCTAGAGTGACACCTATTGTGTTGTGTGTTTAAAGATTTTGTAGATGAATGGTAAGTCGAGGGATTCTTGCTATGAATCTCCTGAAATAGTCTATAAAAGACTAGGAAGATCCCATTAAAGGGGATTCAATGCCCTTAACTCCTACAAACTACTACATATACTTTATAACAATTTCATTTGCTTAGGTACTCATTTCTTTGTTATTGAATTTCTTTATTAAGCAGTAGCTATCATGGTTTTCTCATTGAGATGGGTTTTCATGTTAAAAAACTGTCCCATTTTTCTTTTGACCGTTTTCTCTTTGCTTTGAATCAACTTTTCTTAGAGTGCACACATTTGTCAACAGTTTTTTTCAGCAATCAAGGTGCTTTCCAAGAGAAAGCGTGAATTGGTCTAGATCTGTTAAATACTTGTGTGGTATTTTTCATCAGCAAAGAATAAATGCTTCTCTTAGTTAGCACCCTATTCAGTGTATTGTGATAGTAATGTTGCTCAGTAATTTTTCAACTGTGCTAGATGACTAGCCCAATTCTTTTGGCATGGCCATTAAACCCATAATACTTATGAGCATTTCTCTTAATGGAGAAGAGCAATGTATAAATTTCCCCAATTCATTGGAAAAATTTATCGATCATGGTATCTCTGGACCACTGCTTTGATCAACGTATCTTCATGTATGCTCTTTTGGTTATTTAACTTTTTTAGCATAGTTAATTTGCTATGAAAGCTTTTCTTTAAGGTAACTTGAGATGATCTAATACTGTTAAGAGTACAGTGATCTAACTGAACAAATGATGAATGCATAGTTGCACAAGATGAGTTGAACTATGTAAATTGCTTTTATTTTGTATCAAGCACTTAACCAAATTAGTTTCATCTTCTTTTGTATATCTGATTTTGATGCCTTATATCATCATCTATGTATCATTGCTATCGTGCTTTTGTAGGACTTATCATACTCCAAATCTATAACAAAAAATGCACATTGTATTGTTTCTGTTGTCATTGCTTCACAGATTTTTAAACACTTGCTACCATTTTAATTCTTACAATGAATGTGCTAAGAAAACCCCTTGTTTTGTGTGCACATCCTCTTGACTACAATTGTGGACCATAAACTGATGGCAATTTGCAGAGCTCTACATTGTAAAATTAAAAAACATAGGGTCCATTTTCTAAAGATTTTCTTAAGTTTATTTTAAAAAATCTCTCAATCAAAATTTTAGTTGGTATAATGAATATACTAGTAAAAGATCAACGCATGTTGTGAACCTGATGTTATGACTTAACACAGGAGTTACATACTTTTTGAGATCTTTATTGCCATTTTAAAAATATCCATATTATTATTTCATGTAACGAGAGAAATGGACAACAGTTCTATTACACCATGCCTTCTAACTAAACTTGCAATCTTTCTGCAATTAGAAGGGTTTTTTTTTGTCTTGTTATAACTGTTCAGAAGCAACGCTAAGAATAAGAATTAAAAGATCATTCTCTATAGAACAAGTCGTCATTGATAAATTTCATAAGTAATGAAGCTTCTTTGCAAGGCCTCAATCTGATGTTGTTAAGCATTTGGTCCCCTCTTAAAATGCTTTTCATAATGTGGCATAATCATGGGCTTTAATCAAATGTACACACTGATTTTTTTCAATAAAGCTCTGCTTTTAAAATTAAAAATTAGAAATGAAATTTGCCTTTATGGCAGGGAAACAAATTTGGTGAAGCTGAGGCGGTATTCCAAAGCCTCTTGAATGAAGAGAGAGCTCCTTTCACGCCAGACCAGAAAATGTTTCATATGATGATCTACATGTACAGAAAGGCTGGCAATTACAACCAAGCCCGTAAAATATTTGCCCAAATGGCTGAGAGAGGGATTCCCCAAAGCACTATTACCTTTAATAGCCTGATGTCATTTGAAACAAGCTACAAAGAGGTTTCAAATATATATGACCAGGTATTGCAATTACTTATGCTTCTTAATTTCTAAAACTATAGATAGCTTTTTACATTGATAGAACAAAGGAATCATGTAAGCTTATACAAGTATACCATATTCAGTTCTGATGGCAATAGAGAAATACATATCTATAGCTTGCCTTGCATTAAAATATGTTTGCTTGATGTTTTTTTTTTTTTGTTTTTTGAGAAAATATGAGTTGGATGCTGTAGTGGCACACCCTGAACAATCCAAAAATACTCTGTATTTTTGAGCTCTCTACCTTAGTCGTTGAAGCAGACAACTTAATCCGAATTAATGGCTTAGTATTTTGTGTGTTGTCTAGGCGTGTTACTAATGGCCTTGAAAGTGTATAACTAGTATTTTTGGGCAATAAATTTCAATAAACAACGTATGTTAGTGTATTATGACAAGTAACTTGGACAACATTTTAGGGATCATTTTTAACCAATCTCTAGCTCCCAAAATTGTACACTTTGCCAGTTTTTGTAAAGCTTCCATTTCCTCGATTCCAGCATAGCGACATTTTGTTTGAAACATCATGTAAATTGCTTGCTTGATGTGAGCTTTGTAGTCATTGCATTAGTAAAGGTTACAAATCTTTCTATCAAATTTTTAAATTTTACAATTCTTGGCTTGAAATATAATAATATTTGAGTTACAGTGCAAACTTTGATCTTGGTCATGTCATTCGTGTTGGAGAGGTATTTGTGCTTCATAATTTCATACTTATTGATTAGATTTACCTCCAGTTTGACATTTACGATGCAATATTCCTTCCTAGTGGGCGGCTGACTAATCAAACTTTGCAGCTTGTGCGAGAACTGTAGGAGCTAAGTTGAGACATGGAACATTTATTTGGTGCTAAATATTTGAGAAAGCATGATTAGTAGATGAAAATGAATACAAAAAACTCTGGGATTGCTGTATATATAACTGGTTTACTGCATTTCTGTTCATATATATTTTGAGTATCTAAAGCAGACAAAGTTTTTCAGTTAGCAACGGAGCTATAGAAAATACTGCTTGCTCAGCAAAGCTTAGTATTTATGATTTATTTTGTGCTAAATACATGAGAGTTTTCTAAGCAACCTGATTTCTCTGACTCTTTCAAATCATCAACTACAGAAATGAGAAATACTTTGTCTTGGTGTTAGAATACCTTTTCTCTTTTAAACATATGGAAGAAATATTCTTTTTCTCAGCCTGCCTTCTAAGTTCTGAAGTTAATGTCACTCTAGATGCAAAGGTCTGGCCTCAGGCCTGATGTTGTGAGCTATACACTTCTCATCAGTGCCTATGGGAAGGCCAGGAGAGAAGATGAAGCTTTGGCTGTTTTCGAGGAGATGCTTGATGCTGGTGTCAGGTTTCTTACTATTCCTACGCATTTAAGTGTAGTTTTACACCTTCATCCTTATTGTTCTCGAAGTTATACTCTAGTCAATACCCATCTTCCTGGAACAGTGTGTAGAGTGAATTGATATTTTGAGCCACATAAAATGTCAAGCTATGTTCACATAAAACTTTAAAATCATGAGAGCACAAACTTTCCCTTACAAACTGTTTTTTAGATCTAAGCCTTATGTCATCAACTTGATGTTGGTTGAAGAGCAATGTGGGTATTGAGATTTTAGTTGAGTCCATAACGGCCCAGGTACTTGATAATTACTAGAAGTTAGTATGCAATTGGTGTTTTTGTGATAAGTGGTGTTAATAAACACTCGTACATTCAAACGATAGTTTTGATTGAAGACATTTTAAATTCTCATTATTCTGAGTTGAGGATTTTTGTCATAATTGCAAATTTTAATAGAATCATTTTCCTATTTTAATAGAACTTTTCAAAACCCAAACCTCAAAAGAACCAATAATTAACAATTGTTGTAATAATTAAAAAAATAAGGTTTTTGTGTTTTGAAATGTAAGTTGAAGCAATGTTTTTACCCAAATGATGTGCCATTTGCTAGCTCTATATGCTTCTTTTAATTTTTGAATGCCAGAAAATTTTATCGGTTGATAAATTTTGTGTGCAATCTTTCATTCTCTATAGATTGGAGGATCATGAAAGTCATCATGATGATCTTATATAGAAGAAGACTATGTTATCTATTTAAGTCCCAGAAGAAAGCTTAAAATCAAGAAATCACATAGAGCAAATTGCCTTTAATCCAAATGTATTCGAATATATAACTAGGACACTCTTTGAACTAATAGCTATCCCTTCATAAATAATTGAATCATCAAAAGTATAATATGTTGCTATAGGCAACCGTTAATCAACACTTCAAATTTAGGATGCTTAATTTTATTATTATTTGTATGATGTTATCAACATTATTATTTTTGTTTCAACAAAAGAAGAAAGGATTGGTCGAAGAGTTTTTACTTCTCTTTCTAAAAGTATGATTTTACCAACACAATTATTTTTGTTTTAATAAGAGATGAAAGGATTGGTTGAAGAGTTGAGATCTCTTGTAGAGTGAAGCTTTTGTGGTGGACACCAAGGGAAATTGTTTATGAGCAAATGAGCTGTATTGGAATGGACTTGCAAAGAAAGCTCTCTTCCATGGTTGCTTAATGAGGACCTTTAGACAATCAAGTTCGTAATTGACATCAATAAGGTCCTAGCTTTAATGACTTTAAGAGGTAAGTGAGAGATATAAAGATAGATAGAGAGAGAGAGAGAGAGAGAAAGAGAGGAAGTGATTTCCGTAATCTTGTTTATGTTTTGGAATGATTTTAGGTCTTATATTACCTCATCAAAGGCAATTTTCTCTCCTTTATTAAGAAATTGTAGTCTTAGGAGGAGAAGTCATAAAGTGGGATATTTAGACTACCTTGAGGTTGTGTATCATTTTTCAAGCCTTAAAATATCATGGGAAGCCTTTACAATCTATATTTTAACAATGATCTCGAGGTTATATGTACAACCTTGAGTCAAGATCTTGCTTGCCTTTAGATGGTGGTCCATTGTTGAACCAAGGGGATTATTATGTGTAGGGCATAGAGGAATATGGCCAAATTTTTAAATAGTTTTGAGATCTAACCATTTATATAAATTTAATAAGTTATAAAGATAGTGTCCAAATTTTAGCCTTTTTTATAGAAAAAGCTTGGGTCTCATAAGGCTCATGCTAAGGTTGATACGATTTGTTGGTTGCTATGAAGGAATGTGATGTGTAAACATTGTGAAGAGGATAACTTGAGCTAATTACGTGATGGCAATGTTGAGTTGTTGATGGATGTGAAAGCACTAAACTTTTAGACCTCTTTAATGAGGGGGTAATATAAATTGTTCCTATGGATTTTGTATGACATTATTGACTAATGCAAAAACTTGGTATGCTTGGATGTTAATGAGGATGGCTAATATGAAATGCTCTTGTAGATTTCATGTAGAAGTTTTGACTAATGCAAAACCATTGGATGCCCAATCCTTATTAGGAAAGGGATAACATAATCCCCTCATGTGAATGTGTTAAACTAATGCAAAAGCTTGGGATACCTTAGCTTTAATGTGGAAGGAATTACATAAGATGCTCCTACAAAGGTTGAGCATGACTTCTAATTATTGTGAAGACATGAAATGCTTGGGCTTCATTGAGGATGATTTTGTACTAAAAATAAAATGATAGATTAATTGGCTATGGAAAAGATAGGGCCCTTTCTAATTAAGAGCAAGGAGATAAAATAAACAATATCATGTGACTTGCTATGCACTATTGGGCTTCACTCTTATTTGGGTCAATATAGAATTGTTGACGAATATGAATAAGGTTCTCGCCCTCATTAAGGATTGAATCCTTTGCAACAAGTTGGTCGACCATTTCAGTTTGATTTAGAGATTCATTAAGATGAATGAGCAGGTAATTAAACTTGTATTGTGTTTTCTAGCTTTGGGTTTTTTTGTGAGCATGAGAGTGTGTTTTGCCTTACATCGATAAGGAATCCTTCCAACAATTTCTTCGATTATGCTATTCTTGTTCATCTTTGATATATGCCCTCTTTTCACATTTATTTTCTTAATGTTTTTTAACTGTGGTAACTATTGGTAAATAATGCATGTCTAAGAGGAATTTGAAGAAGGAGGATGCAATGAATGCTACTTGTTAACCTTATCGACTCTTTAGAAAGTGAAGAATGGCTCTACTTCCTTGCAATTAATGCAAATGTAGCATTGGCAAGGGGTTTCTTTACCTTTTGATAAGTGCATCGCAAAGTCCACGGGAATGAACTCGCCTTTAATGGAGATAATAGCTTTGTTCTTATAAATATGTAGTTTAGTTTTCCTCTTTGTATTGTCATTGTTTCTATCACTAAAAGTATCAAATTATGGGAAACCAATTGTTTTTCATTGAGAGCATAAGAAAGCACATCTCCCTTACATTATATAGATTCAATAAGAAGGAGAACATTCAATTGTGGCAACAAGAGAAGAGTTGCGGATATAGTAGCCTACCAGTAATGGGCTATAGGATCGATGATGTGAAACCCTAAATGGGGACTATGTCTTTTAGTTGTGGTCATTGTTGAAGGTAAGATAATTATAGGCTTGGCTTCCATGAATAAAATGAGATGGAGGAATTTCCACAAAAATTAGTGATGCTCTCAACTTTGGTTGAGTTTTATGTCAATGAGGAGGTGGGGTTGCACTTTTGAGGGCTTGGGCAAATATTGCCAATCACTTTCTCAGTCTTATTCAACACCTAATTTCTCTTGAGTCTCCTTTTTCAAATTTTCTTTCTTTCCTCTTTCTTGCAGATTAATTAAAGTGTAAGAATTTTTTAATAATGTTCTCAATATTGTCTTTTTTGTTTTTTTTCTTCCTATTTCTTTGTTTTTTTTTTCTTTTTTTTATTGTCTCTTGTTGGACACTTTATTCTTGTGTTGCTGTTTTTTATTTTCCTTTCTTTCCTCTTTCTTGGAGATCAATTAGCATATAACAAGTTTGTAATATGAAGCATTTGTTTTAAAGAAAAGAACTTATGTCAATTTCCACTTTTTATTACATGCATAATTTCTAGCTTTTTTTTGTGACTAGTGGAAAGTTATGACCTATGCAATTGATCTTTGTATCTTAATGCTTGATGTAAGCACTTGTCAATGCTTAATAATTGGGAAACACGCTTAACCCAATTGTCTATTGCTCTTGTCACCCTTACCCAATTTACTCCTTGAAGAGATTTAGTTTGATCGATGTACTACTCGATTATAACTAATTTGATAAGTTTATTAGTTATTTAATTTTTTTCTGTTTTGCCATTGAGTACAAGGAGATTTTAATAAAAAAATCATAAAATTTATTCTTTTTTTATCTAAATTGCAAATAGGTATTGCATATTTGTTATAATTAAGATTGGTTGGATTGAGCAAATAATAGATAAATATGTAAATATCATAAAAATTATAATTTGATTATTCTGAAGTAAATATAAAAAAATCAAAGATATCCTTATTTTTTTTTCTTATTCTGATGAAAACCTTAATTTATTGTAGCATAGAGCTCACTAACATTTATGGTGGGAGACAAAGGAGAGATATTGGCAACAATGTGAAGAGGATAATGATAACATGTAGAAAGGAAGTTAAAGGTGAATTTGGGGCTTGTATGGGAGATTGATGAAGTGGTGGAGGAAGTTTTGAATCTTGCAATGATGCTTGTTGATGAGTTGCCCAAGTTGTTGCGATTATGTTAGAAGTATAAGTGAATGTGACCATGTTTGATGTATATAAGTAATTTGATCCCATTACTTATATACTTAATGCTTCAGCAAAGTTGAATAACATAACAAATACAATGACCTACAAGACTAATCCATGGTGCCTACCCTTGATCTACTTTGGAGACAAGGATTCTTGCAAACACAAGGTTACTCTTATCTAACAAGAAAAAGAGATCTTAGGTTCCGAGCAATAAAAAGAAGGGGAGGCACACATGACATTAACTGTGATAATAGTTTCAGTTGTTGCTATCACAATTGAGATCTTATCAATGTCATCCTCTTACAAAGGTTGAATCTCCATCTTTTATCTTTGAGGTTTGGGGTCCTTATGGTGATGCTTCATAAGGTAATCCCCTTAATATGAAGGCATTAAAACTCATGATCCCAACATGCCTTGGAGATTCATTTCTTGAATCTATGGATTTGACATTACCGTCTTTTCAAGTTTGAATTGGAAATACTTGACCAATCATGCAATTGATGCATTACAAGTGAATCATTACTCAATGCTGCTTGTGAATGACTTGCACGTGCAATATTGCTAGCACTAGGCCTTTGGCTTCCAATTTTATTATCTCTTAGACTTGACTCGTACATCCTTATTGTCTTGTATGCCTTTGCTTTTCCTAATATTCTTCATGCCAATAGAGAAGGAAATTGGCTTGGCAAGGGTAGGTGACTTGTTGATAGAACAACCTTTATCTTCATATAATTGTTTAACTAACAGCCCATCAAATTCCTTGAATTCAACAGAATTGAAGTCGTCACCTCTTCTTTGTTGGGTCATTGGTGAGGCAATTGATAATGTATGGTAATCTCCCATATTTCCAAAATTGGAGACATGAGTAGAGAGAGAATTAGGGAGAGTTTAACAAAAAAAACTAAATTCTCATATTTTTTATAAAAATTACAATAGATTTCCCTCTTTCTATGAGCCACCCTGAAGTTTATATAGATGCACATAAGGGTATGCACCTATTTCAACCCATTGAGACCTAGAATGTTTCAAGGTAAGGCTCTCAAGGCCATGCAAGCCTCAAGGGATAATTCTCAAGACTAAGATAAACTTCAACATGATCTCTTGAGGTATAGGCAACTCTTGGTGATAATTTTCCTCAATGGGCAATGCTGAAACCCAAAAGGGATCTCCAAGAAAACCCATTAAGAGGGATGGACAACTCTTAAGGGTTTATGTGCTATATTTAGTTTTTGATGAAGTCTTTTATCTACTATGCTAGTCTCAAGAAGATCTTGATTACAGCCTCTTACACTTTTTCTTATAATTTGAGTTTCTCGCATCTTCTTTTCTTTATGCCCCAAATGTGCTCGAGTTTCTCTTTGTCTTGAGAGCTTTAATTTGTTGAAATTTAAATGCTTGAATTTTATCATTGTTCTATTTTAACTATATCACTTAACTTAAATAAACTCTTAACTCTTTTGTACAATGTAGTAAGAAGTCTTTGCACCATGGTTTATAGTTTTAGTTTTCTTTACTAGAATACTATCTTGAAGAATTGGAGTATGTCCCAACATAATGTCATCTAATGGTGGTATTTTCTGTTGTGGTTCCTCTTTGAGCATTGACAACTCATGGGGTTTTAGGTTCTCAAGAATTTCAACATTCATGATTGAATATATCTCCATGGAAGGAGGTAGCTCAAGTTGGTAGGACTTGTCATGACTTTTTTCCCAAAAAAAAAAGCATTATGCTAAATTAGTTTAAGCTTGCTTCTTTCTTTTACTTTATTTTTACTAATATTTAACCAAAATTTTCAACTTTGAACTTCTTCTCAATTTTATGTTTGACATGTCATTCTTTATTTCTTTTGATACTTCTACAATGGCTTCTCAACCTTTGCATGAATCCCTTTGCCTTATTATTGAAGATGATTTAGACATTCTCCAAAATCATCATGCAGCAATTTCAATCCCTTGAAACTTAGAATGTCTTGAGCAAGGGCCACTAAAGCCAAGTGAATCTCAAGGATAATTGTTGAGGCTACAAAAAGAAATTTTCAACATGATGTCTTGAGGTTAACTATGTCTAAAGGGATCGTCCTTCATACCAAATGGCTTGAGGAATAAATGTTGAGCTTATATAAGCCTTTAAGAAGTCCCTTTGAGATGTAAAGATAATTTTGGAGGGGTAAATCTCCTTTGTTGAATTTTACTTGAGACCAAAAGAGATCTCAAGAAAGCCCCTTAAGAAGTATGAATGACTCTTGGGGTGATTCTCCTTGATGGGCAATGCTTGAAACCAAAAGAGACCTCTAGGTACACCCTCTATAGGTATAGAAAACTCTCGAAGGATTAATGTCATCTTCAACTTTTGGTGAAGCATTCTAGCAACTACTTCAATCTCAATAGAATCTTCTTACCAGAAGATATGCTCATAAGTCTTGTGCCAAGGGTGATACTCTTGTCCCTAGAAAGGAGATACTTTGGTTGTAGCTACTTTCTTTTACCTAGGACTCACCATTGTCCAAGGTTTGGCCTTATGCTTATCCATCCCTTCATTGATCACAATCATGCACCACAAAGGCCATTCCATCCTTGGAAGCTTGTTTTGTCTCTTGTTCATGCTCACTATAAACTAGTCTCTATTGGGGGTAGGTAGGATGAGAAACCTTGCATTTTCTTGGCTATTGGGTCTTAGATTTTCATGTGAACCAACACACCAAAATCAGCTTAATTGATTTTGCATCTCTATGAGATGTGACCAGCTTTGCCACACTTGAATAAACCCAGGAGAGGTCGTCTTATTCAAATTTTTTCAGAAATGTCCACATACTTCCTAGACCCGCATATTCAGTTGGGGGTCTTTACCTGAGGTCTATCTTAACATAGATGTTAGTAGAAGAAACTCTTTGCATTGTATCAATTAGGAGTCTAAACATAAAATATTTCACTTTTGAGCCTATGTAAACATAGTTGTTTGCATCCTAATGTTGTAGAAATAATTTAGATACATAAAACTATATCGAAATAGACATCACAAAATAAAAGGAAGTCACAAAATTGGGACTATAGACATTAAGGCCTAAAATCTATTCAACAAACACTAACTGTTCACTTCTCCAAATGGAATTGTTATCCTCTCTACATAGTTGAAACGAAGAATAAACTATCCTTCCTGAGGTCCATAACATCAAAAGGCCTCTAGGTGGTCCCATCCCTTTTGTAATATTTGCAAAAAGCAATGAAATGGGATCTTACACTATAAAGCCGACAACCAATGTCGTTGTAAGACAAGATTGAGCCCTTAAAATTGTAGCTTCATCCAACATAACCTCACCTTATTTCCTGAAATATTTTCTTAAGCAACTTGGTTGACATGTTGACAAACAGCTTTTGAACCCCAAAACTCTTGATTAAATGGGCCATAGGAGTTTTAGAAGCCATATTCACCAGATTATGACCTCCAACATTCTAACCAGTTGAACCTTTTGCAAATGGATTTTCATAGTTATGCACCTTCCCATTAGTGAATCTCATCTTGCCAACATGAAGAGCCTTAGGCTTAAAGCATCCAACGGGAAGGTTTTGCTCTATGGGGACTGCTAGAGTCTTAGATCTGACAAAGAAGAAATAGCTCTTATCATTGTGACAATGGAGCAAACATGTGCATTACATGTTCCAAAACTGGTAAGATTATACCCAACTTTAGTTTTGGTTATAGAATTGTAAAACATAACAAACTTCTCATCATTTATGACATCCATAACAATACCCTCTCCACATTTTAGAAAGCCTTGTTCCTGATGTGTTCATCCTCCTCCATAGCTCTAGTTGAAGTAGCATGCGCCACTGATCAGCGCAAGGGACCATCTACCTTATCTTGTGAACTTGTTGGATCCTCCTCAACCATTAAGAACACTCACAAAAACCTTGTTACTGTCAAATTCGTCATAAGAACAAGATCACGATAAACAGCCACGCCTCTATGAACATTCACTCATCTACTTGCTTGAATAGCTACCACCTTTGAGCTTTTGCATGCTTCTACTGACTCTCATCGTGGACAAACAGGGTCCTTGTTTCCTGCCCGCTTGATTGCCCTTCACTAATCGCACTTCAGACTATTCAAAACCCAAAAGAAACCACCCCAATTTTGGTTAACCGTAGCCTTTCTTTCACCACTAATCAGTGCTTCTCTTGTAGGCTTCTTATTCCTAGTCTTGAACATAAGTGTACTCTTGAACTCTTTATATGAGCTTGATATCTCTAAGAGATCTCGTCAATGGATTAATAAGTCCTGTAGCTAGAGCCTCATTCATGGGGGCTTTAAGAGCTTGTGCACATACTCATAGAGTCCCTTTCCCTTATTTGACTTAATCTAAAAGAGTCTCTAAGATGTCTGACAAGGTTTTTTTATTTTGTTTAATGTGGGAGGTGATTTTTTATCTGATTTATGTGATTGAGTGGATAAAACCCTAAACCCCAATGGATTTTAATAGATCTAATGGAGAACAGCAACTCCAAGATTTAAGGAGATAGTTCATATTTCACGGTCTTAGGAATTAGAGAAACGGCTATTGGTTGATGGTCTTGTCCTTTGTTCAAGTTTGCCTCTTTAAGGTGTTACCTGGCGACAGTTAAGGTTGCTACTCGGATTGTTTGATTCATTTTTCAATGGATCTGGAAATTACCTTGGTTCCAAGGATCCAGGAACTGGATCCAAAATCTACCCAAACTGAAATCAAATATTGAAGACCCAAGTAAGATCTACATTGAAATGAATTTGGTCGCACCGCTTTATTGAAAAGTTCCAAAAAAAATTGAAATTAAACTTAATAGCTTGAAAACTTGTGAAAACAAAGAGAACGGTCTAAAATGGCCTTGCGGGCATTGTTTTTTATGGAACTTTTTTTTTTGTTGAAGAAGGTTATAGGCTATGTTCAGATTTGCACCTTGCACATTTTATTTGTAAAATAAGGCTAATATCACATGAACTACAAGTAATTAGATTTTTGCTTCAAATTTAATCTACAATCTATACAAATTAATCTCTCTTTAACTAAGTCAATTAATGCAATTCATTTTCATTTTTTGCTTTGTTTCAAGTTGCCATGTGAAAATCCTTCTGCATCTATAGTGTCAAAAATGGCCTTTCTTTTGAGTTATTTTTGTTCAATACTCTTCAGTGTACCGTGACTTGTCTAGATCTTCACACTGCCACCTTGAGGCTTTCTTATTGGCAAGCGACAATGTTGATCCTTATTCCTTATTGTTTTGTGTCTAATACTTTGTTGTACTTGACCAGATTTGCATCCTAGGGACATCGGGTATCGGTGGAGCAAACTGAAATAGTTCGGTCGGTGATTGGTAGCCCTTAGGATTAGCACATTAAGATTTTGACAATCAATTCCTTAAATCATTTCTATTTGCATTTAACTAATATGAATCACTTAAATGCTAATTATTGTTAAAGTTCTTCAATCTTTTTAAACACAAAATGTCCCTTTTTCTTTTTAAGTTTTTTTTTTTTTTTTTGTGTTTATTAGCTTTTGATCACATTTCTCATGACAGGCCAACATGCAAAGCATACAATGTTTTGCTTGATGCATTTGCAATTTCAGGGATGGTGGAGCAGGCCAAGACTGTTTTTAAGTGCATGAGAAGGGACAAGTATGGCCATTTTCTTTTCAAATCAGATTCAAACTTTTGAAATTCTTGTATTATTGTGTTAACTTATTCTTTGTATTCAACAGAGTTGATCCTGATCTCTGCTCTTATGCAACGATGATATCTGCATATGTCAATGCTTCCGACATGGACGGAGCAGAAAAGTTCTTTCGCCGTTTGAAGGAAGATGGTTTCAAACCAAATGCTGTTGTTTATGGGACATTGATGAAGGGGTATGCAAAGGCAAATAACCTTGAAAGAGTGATGCGCGTATACGAAAGAATGCGAGTGCAGGGTGTGGAAGCCAACCAAGCCATTTATACCACCATCATGGATGTCCACGGCAAGAACTCAGATTTTGGAACTGCAGTTGTTTGGTTCAAGGAGATGGGTGCTCGTGGGTTTCCTCCTGACCAGAAGGCAAAGAACATCCTTTTATCCCTGGCAAAAACACCGGAAGAGCAGAATGAAGCAAATGAGCTGATGGAAAATGGAACAAGTGATCTCTCTGAGCCAATGAGGAGCAAGTCGAGAGAGAGTGACGATGACAATTATGATGAGGGGGTCGTAGGAAAGGTTAATTCTTTTCCTGAAAGGGAAGCAAAATCTGATTCCAAAGAAAGCAGAGGAAGCAAATATTTGTATTTGGATGACCAAAGTGATGATGATGATGAAGAAGAGGAGAATGACTATGAATCTGTTTCTGTTGAAGAGAAGGAAGAACTTTTGTTTGCAAACAGGTTGGTTGACTGTACAAGTGGAGATTAGTGTACAGTTGTAACTTCTTCAACAATGTAACAAACCATTTCCTAGAATTCGTTTTGTAAGTTTTCTGTATTGGTCTTGCGGAAGGGTTACTATTGGGTCAGCAGGTTTATTATCCCTACACATGGTACATTCCATGAAGGGCTTTTCTTGTACAACTAAATGGTTTGCATTTGAAGAAATAGCTCAAAGCTCAACTGATGAGTCGACTCCCTTGATGTAGCATCTGAAATTAAACCCTTCAATCTTACCTTTATGCTTTGCATTTGGCACATTGTATGTTGAGATTTCATTCATCGTTTGCATTCTAAACTTATCTGCGTAATTCATATGCAACGTTAATTTCTAGCTATCGAAAACCTGGAAGTGTTCCAACTATTCACCCTTCTTGCTAAAGCTTCTACCAATGGAGCTATGTTTTGTTAAACATTTGAAGAGAAATGATAGTCAAGTCATGGAAATCATTTCTTACAAAACATGTGTATAACAGATCTCTTGGGTTTGATCATTCCTTGTACTATGAATATACTGTAATGAAAGAATTTGTTTCAGGAATCCTTCCAATGGATCACCTCAAATTAACATACCCAAAGCACCAAGGCCAATTCCTCTTGAAGCTTTATTCACTCTAAACTACACATTTTCTCTTGAAGGTACTCATCTCATATTCATCTCAAATCTTCAAATATGCTTTGACTTCAGGCAAATCTTCAATATCATTTAATATTATCCATTTTATTGTAATCTTGTAAACATATATCTTAGTTTTAAATTACACATTTCAATCACATAACATGCCCAAAATGTTTGGCAATTTCATCCAACTTTTTCAACTCTTATTACTAATATCCTCACTAATTTACATAGACCAAGACTTTTTGTTGTCATTGGTGCTTCTATTTTGATTAAGTTTGCATCCAATATGATACGAATAATGCTAAACATCCCTTCAGAGTTTGCAAACCATCAAAAGTCCTCCCTCAACCATATTTTCTCCAATTTTTTCATTAGATATGATACAGACATGTTGAATTCATTGGTTAGTAGTTATAACAAAGCCAATACACAAAAACAAAAGCCCTAATGGCAAAATTATCTAACATACATCATTCAGGCTGGGAAGATTAATAGTCGGCCTTTCAATCCTTTCCTTTTCTAATTTTTTCAACAAATCAAGCAAATGACCCATAGATAATCTGCTAACAGTCAAGTAGAACCACGGAATATTACCAAGGCAAAGTAAGCCAGCTTGAACTTTGCCAGGAGATCTAGCCCACTCATCTGATCAATACATTGTCAGTGTTTCATTTCAAGTTCCTCTATATAAAATCAAACATCAAACTCAGTGTCATCAGTACACTTTGTCAGATTAGTAAGACTCTCCAAAATCTCATAAATTTCTTTCACCCTTCCATGCCTTGCATCTGAAGAACAGAACTCAGTAACCTCCATGTTCACCTCAATTAAGCTGCATCCCGGAGACTTACCTGAATTCATTCTTCGCAACACCTTTTGCAACATCGCAAAGTCTTCCCATCTCCCAGCATCCCCATAAATATTGGACAGCACAACATAATTGGCAGCATCCTCCGGCACAAGCCTCACAAGACGAGCCATAGCAGCCTCAGCCAGACAAATATGGTGCTGTACTCGACAACCTCCAAGCAAAGCACTCCAAATAACATCATCAGGCTCCATTGGCATCACCTTGACAAAGCTGATTGCCTCATCAAGCAAGCCAGCCCGACCGAGGAGATCAACCATGCAGCCATAGTGCTCGATGCATGGAAGAATGAAGTAACATTGTTTCATGGACCTGAAGCATGCCAATCCTCTCTCGACGAGACCCATGTGTGCACAAGCATTCAGAAGACCAACAAAGGTTATCCCATCAGGTTTCTCGACTTCCACCATCTGATCAAAGAGCTCGAGAGCTGCCAACCCCATTCCATGCATTGCCAGCCCATTAATCATAGTGTTCCATGTGATAATATCCCTATTTTGCATTGCATCGAACACATCAATTGCACTTTGTATACATCCACATTTAGTGTACATGTCAATTAACCCATTTCCAACGTAATTGTTCCCCTTGAATCCATTGTTTTCAGCATAAAGATGGACCCATCTTCCCCAATTCAGGGCACCTAGTTTTGAACATGATGATAGTACAGTCACAAGAGTAGCATCATTGGGTTTGACATCAGATGAAATGAGCATTCGTCGGAATACAGACAAGACATCTGACAACTGGTCATTGTATCCCCCAATTAGGCCATTCCATGAGAATACATTCCTTTCAGGCATCCTATCAAAGAATTCCTTGCAAGCTGCAATATTGTGGCTATTTGCATAACCAAGCAAGATTGTATTCCATGCCCTGATATCCCGCACTGGCATCTTGGCAAAGAGATCCTGGGCTGCACCCATGTCTCCGTGCTGAATGTAGGCTGATACCATCGTGTCCCACAGAATCACATCACGCTCTTCTAACTGATCGAACAGATAACGAGCCATGCCCATATTGCCAACTGAAACATATGCTCTTACAATAGTAGTCCAAATCACCACATTCTTCGCAGGCATATCTTCAAACACCTTGTATGCTGACCCAACATCTCCCTTGCTTGCGTACATATTGATCAGAGAATTTCCAACAAAGACATTCGAGCCAAGTCCAGTTTTTCCCGCAAAGCAGTGCACCACAGCTCCGGACCTCGGTGCAGGGATCACCATGCACGAAATGATAACGAAAGGAAAGGTAAAGAGGTTAGGCCTTACATCCCTCCTCGTCATTTGAGAGAAAAGCAGCAGTGTCTGCTTGTGGAGGCCAGCTTCTGTGTAGCCCTTGAACATGACGTTCCAAAGAACAGTGTTTGGTTCCAGAACTTGATCGAACAGCTGACGAGCCGATGCCGTCTTGTTGCATTTGAAGTGGGCAACTGCGGCTTTGGGCGCAAGATGCGGGTTTTGAAGGAGGCCATGGGAGACGATCTGTGATTGGATTTGGAAGAGCTGGCGGGGAAGCCTGCATCTCTTGAGATGAGAGATCAGCCTTTCTTCTACGTTGCGAAGCCTCCCTATCTTACTGTTGGAAGTTCTAGATTTTGAGAGCTCTTCGCATGATTTCCAAAGGACTTGGTTCTATTCCAATGGTGTGGTTAAAATCACGGGCTTTGCCTTAATATGACACGAGACGAGGCGAGACGACAGGAGTCGACACGACAAGCGCTAGCTGGTGCAAGGTTTAATTTTTAATTTCAATAATTTGAAAATAAAAACATGCATAAAAATAGAGAGAAGAGTTAATCCTAATTATCAAGCTATTTGTATAGAAAAAAAGGCTTTTGCTAAGTCTAAGGCTAAAAAAGTAGTAGATAATAAAATAGGATTTAATGAGTTGGTATACAATATTTCTTAAAAATAGCTTATAAGCATTGCATTTTAGAAACAATTATTTTAAGATGTTCATGAAATTTGAACATTTCAAAAAAAAGACTTTTTCTATATGAGGATAGCATTGATATTTTCATAAGAAATGAAATGAGCTATTTTTAAAAATATATATTGGTCATCATTAAAATTAAATCATTTCATTTTAGAAAATTTTATGAACTTATCCAAGTTTATAATAACACGTTCTCAAGATTTACATGGTATTTATAATAGTTGATATATATAACCTATTGTAAAATGAAAAGAATCAATATTATGAAATTATTGTAAGCATATCATTTTTTCTGTCATCATAGTTTAAAGGATATTTAACTACTCATATCGCTTATTTTGATCAAAATATTCCATAATTATTTCAGAGTTTTGTTGGTCTATGATTATTTATGTTACACATCTCCTTCGTTTAGTTAAGATATGTTATCTTCTTTTGATTTTATTAATTAAATATTTATAAATATAATTTATTAAGATAACTATTGATAATTATCATATGATAAGAATTATATAGTACAATAGTAAAATATAATACAATGAAATTACAATGAAAGTCTAGTTGAAAATATCGTACAATGCGATATTGAATAATCATATGACATAATTAGGTGAGAAAGCAATCAAGATGCAATGAGAAGAGGTTATCAAAGTAGATTTTTTATTATAAAAATACGACATGACAGTGGTACAAGTATAATAATACATGAATATAATACATATATTATATCATATAATTAAGTATGAGAACAATATGATTAAACACAGAAAGATCAAACCATGCAATACCATGATCATATAAGTATAAAATCATGAATCATACATGTATAATAAAAGGAGAAAAAAATTAACTACGTCTAATAAATTGAGTATTGGGTAAGCAAATGGATTGCAAAGTATGACTTGTATAATCTTATCAATACGATCAAGCTAAAAGAAGCATCGAATATAAGAATTGTCGGGTTACGATGCGAAAAAGATGAGCATAAAATATATCGTACAAGTATTTTGATGGAATCATTATAATTATGATGTAAAGGAAATGCTTAAGTTTATTAAGATGAAATATATCTTATTACATAAATAATGAATCATACAATTACAATTAATAAGGATGAGCATAGAAAAATAAAGATTTAACTTATTGTATAACATGAAGATATGAATCATATTAGCATAACATAGAGAAATTGAATAGATTGTTGATTTTGAAACGATGAGCAGTTGCATGAATTGATATGAGGTAGTTTACTTCATGGACTTTGATAAGGTAATCTATATCTTTATAGGAAATTAAAAGGGTTGGAACTAGTTAAAATTAATAAAATGATATTTTCTATTATGGATGTGAAGGATTAACCATGTGTTACCTAATTCCCATCTAAGCCATCATTCCTTGGAAGGCCTTGATTTGAGAAATTCTATTTATAAGCATTAAGTTAATCCTTTGCATGGGTTTTCTTATCAAACCCTAGTCATGATCAACTTTAAGGAGACTATATCAAGACAAAGAAGAGAAGAAGAAAGTTTTGTTATAAGTAAGAGGAGGAGATGATCTCATGATTTGAAGTAAAGAAGAAAAAATCTATTATAGAAATCCTCTATGTAACCTGAGGTAAGGTAAACTTCTTGATAGTACAACTAAACATAGATTAACCCTAGGTTTATGAAACTCACTATATTGTTAAGAATTGTATGTAAAGATATGGTTGAATGGCTATGCTTATTATTATTAAACTCTCCTCTTGAACTCTTTAATAAGATGACAAGAACACTTTAATCAAAACTTGTTGGTGATTACGAAGTGCATGTTTTAGTTATTTCTTATTGGATCTCTTCATGAAATTTTATTAGAAACAATGTATGTGTAGTTTTCTTCTTTAAGATATTCAACTTTTATGTTTTGAGGATATTAGTAAGATATCATTAAGATCTATTAAGAAATAATGGATTTAATATTCAAACAAGAAAACTTGAATGAATTTGCTTAGCATGATTTTATGTCCTGTTGGAATGATGTAAGAATAGAAATTTCATAATATCATGGTTATTTATCTTTAAGTATGTAAAGATATCATAATATGAGGGATATGTCTTAGAAGAAATCCTAAGATTAGCTTTAAAGAATCTAGGTTATCTGGTGTTAAGTTTGCCTTAGACTTGAGAATGTTAAATTTAAATATTGGAATCATGGCATGTTAAGAAATTGTGTTTATGAACTTCAAACTATGATAAGCTAAGAACAAATTCTCTTGTGCAATTCAACATAGACTAGACATGAATTATTGTATAGAAATTTAGAATTTGGCCCAAAAACACTTAAGACTTCTTGAAACTAAACACTTTCTTGTCTTTATTTTGCTTGTGTAGCTAGCAGTATGGCTTGTTTAAGTCATGGGAGGCTTGGTTTAGACAATTGGGTGAACCTAGATAACTTCTAATATGAGTGGTAGTCCACAAGTTCTAGGTGATGATCTTAAAGGTGCTCAATTTTTGACATTGAAAGAAGGCTAGGTTGGTTAAAGACTTGGTTAGGTTTGTAATAATTAGGTGGGTTTTTGTTATTTAAGCTATGATTGAAGTGTGATTTAGCAAAAGGGAGGTGAATTATTAGAAATAAAATTTTGATTTATTACAAAATATTTCAAAATAATATTTAAAATAATTTTTTAATAAGATTTAACAAATATATAAAAGTTATTCTTTTATAAAATTTTAATTTTATTTTAAAACATATTAAGTTTTTATAAATGTTACATAATTGAAAATCTATAATAATTAAAAATATACATAATCGATTTTTAGGTGATTCAGTTTATAAAAAAAACTTATGTCCACTTTCAAAAAAGATCAGACAAAAATAAACACAATATAAGTTTTTCACCAAAAGACAGGTAAGCTAAACCTACACAACAAAAAAATAAATGAGACAGACTATTATGACTTTACAACGAAATAAATAAGATAGGCTAGTACGACCTTACAAAGAAATAAAATAATAATAAAAGAAAACCATTTGACGACATAAAATCAAAATCAATACAGCTAAAATCCTATGCTTAATAAAATCATTAAAGAGACATAAGTAAGTTAATTAAATGAATTAAGGATAAAAAATTAATAATTTAGCTCATTTGTGAAGTCAAAGAATTTCAAAAGTTTGACAAGTGAATGATGCAGCAGCGTATGGAAGGGACGATTGAAGCGAACTGCTAACGTTTGAATATTTTTGCTTGAAACTTTTTTGGATCACATAAAAATTCTTTTATAATTTTGCACAAAACTTCTCCTATTTATAGGCAATTTGTAACAGTTAAAGCACTTACCAAACACCCAATTTAGTCATTACAATTTTTGAAGCTTTTGCAATATTTTAACTAGGAAATTAATAATTAAAAATTCACCAACAATTCAAAATAACTACTAAAATAGACGTTGCGTAGGATCTGTTCAATTGGAAAGATTGTGACCGTTCGATCGCAAAAACTACACGATCAAACAAATGACAGGAAACTAGCGTTATTTAGAAATATGAAATTGATCTGGGCCATTAGAATCTGAATTGCGATCTGATGACAGGATTTCAATCCTACATTCAAGATAAATAAGGACCGTGTGATTGCGAAATGGCGTGATCGATCGGAGGATATGATCAGATATTATATTAAGGCGAATGAGATCATGATCATTCAATCACAACATTATGCGATCAAACGGTTCAGGTTACTCTTATAAATTAAAAACAGGTGGCACAAAAAAAAGCTTTTGTTTAGTTCCATATTACAAATGGAAATGAATATATTTCCTTTTTAAAGCTTGCTTTATTCACTTAGGGAGCGTGTTCTGGGTTGCTTACCCCTTAGATCGCTCAAAAAGTCATTACTCCTGTGTCCAACGATTAATTACTTAATTTACATAATCAAAACAAATAACCCAATCCGTGTTCAAGATTTGGGTTCTCAACCCAACTTAATTTACATAATCAAAACAAATAACCCAATCCGTGTTCAAGATTTGGGTTCTCAACCCATTCATTATACCAAACAGGTTCGAGCTTAATTGCTATGACCCAAAATGGTGCTAGTAACTTCTAGTACGAAACTGGTTTGATAATTTTTAAATTTTTACTAATTAATTAAAATAGTTATAACATATTCATTATTTTTTTTTGTAAATATTATTTAAGGATTTCAAAGATATTATTAAAATGAAATGATGATCAAGATAATCAAACAAGATGGATAAAAAATATTAAAAACTTAAATATTATTTTAAGATAAATTTTAATTTAATTTATACATTTAAATATTTTAATCAAGCTTGACATTCTAACTAAAATAAAATTAAAATACCTAAAATTAAGTTCAAAATATATCCTTTAGTGGTTTTCCACTCTAACCAAGATGATATTCATAGAATTTAACATTTGCACATATTCTTCTTTTAGTTCTCCCAAGATTATGAGTATTGGTTACTAAAAATATGAAATTGTTTTAAATAAATTCATTAGAAATATTTAAGATTTTTTATCATCAAACAAAACATCATTACTAGGGGTCAATAATACAATAATAATGATGAACTAATTAAAGTTATAACCAAAGTGTGATTGATTAAAAATGATGTAAGGCACAAATGGCTTGAGAAAAAGGGTTTAGTATTAGGTTAAATTTTGGGTAGACCCAAGTAAGGTAGGTCTATCCTTAATGTGGACTATAGATCTCGATTTATAATGAGAAAATCTTAATAGAAGATCCTTAGATTAGCATGAGAACTTTGGCACTTGGTGAGCCTTTGAGCATACTATGACTAAGGCCTTGGGGTAAAACCTTGAATGAAAGTTGGGGGACTCGGTTTGGCCTTAGAAACCAAGGGAATTAATTGTTCTTGTGTTTTTGGCTAAACCCTTGGCATGAAATAGTTGTTGGATAAGATACTGAGTAACCATGTTTAGTCTTTTTAAGTCATAAGTTGACTCTTTAAATGATAATCTGAGAAATTGTATGGGCAACTTAACAAAGATTTTTGGATGGGCACAGTTGCTTAGGTTAGGCCAGATAATAGGAGAGTCACTATTTGAACTCGTGTGAACCTAGATTAATAAAACGTTTTATATACATTGGAAAATCCACCTCAAGGTAAAAGCTAAGTATGTAGTGTTTTAAGCAAGAACTCACTGGTAGCCGTATAGGTTAAGTGGTCCTAAAAGGAATCCCATATAAAACTAAGGATATATTCTAATTATTTATGTAACATTTGAACATGATAGGGTGCTAGATAGTAGATAAAAATCCCACATATTTAATTAGAGCTTTAAAAAAATCATAAAAGTACCTAAATAGCAAAGTAACTCTTGGTAATTAAAATATCAGGTTGGATCAATATCAATATAGTAAATAAATTACTTGGATGAAAATAGACTTCGGGGGCATTGTATCCCAAGTTTTGAATCCTCAAGTTACGTGATTGGTATTATATTGAAAGAGAGTGTTAGAGACTTATATGATTAGCACCATCTCAAAGGAGACTGTTGAGGCCTAAGTGATTAACAATATGAAGGAGAATGCTAATAAAGCATTAGTTTTGTTGAGGAAGAAGAACAAGATTTCGAAGAAACAAAGGTAATGGAGAGTAAAAATAATCAACGTTTGGGAAGCAAAAAAATTGGGTGAAGCTTCTGTGGGACTTTCTTTCATTGATCTTCAAGAAGATTGCGACAATTGAGATCTTAACGTCAACATAGTTTGTCTGTAGAACATGTCAGTATCTATCACTTGAGCCAAAAAATTGGAGATGCATTAACATGATGGATGTTGATCATGACTGGATGTATAAAATGACATTTGTGATGATGCAAGCCATGGAAAGGAGTAAAGGATGTCTAGAGGAGTTCTATCTAGGGTATTTTTGGGATGATAAGCTCATACTTTACATCGTCAATAAGTAGCTTTTTTTAGTAGTTATTTTTTTTACCAAATTTGAAGTTGTTTATGAATTGTTTTGAAATTTGAGGCACAAATTGGAAAGCACAAAATATCCAATAAGCCTTTAGACTTATATAGTAAGAAATCTTGATGATTCAATAATAAGGAGGTATACATGTTTGTATGATGCATACAAGATCTTTGAAAGTATGTCTACGGAATCCCAACGGCGTAGGATAGCCTAGTAGGATGTAGGAATCCCTCAAATTGTTGTCGTGATGGTCCTTGATGGTATAGAGTGGTGGTGTTTAGAAGAGGAAAGAAGAGAAATTAAAGCAAGGGGACACCAAAATCTACCCAAATTTTGGACATAAATGGTGAGAGACAATACATTTGTAAAATGATGGGATTCTAATAAAGCTTTGGGAATCAAAGTTCAAGTTTTATGAGGGAATTAAGAGCCCTCAAAATTTCATTGAATTTTGAGATTGTTTAGTTAGGTCATAAACCCAAATAGATTTATAGGTTTTCTCTAACAAAGAGTTTAACTAGAATTCATCTTATTCTTGGTTGCAATAAAGTAATATCCCACCAACCAAGTTACTATTCAGATTTATTTTATCCGCCCCATTTGCTGCATCATCTTCCTTATCTCTAACTATAGTTGGCAACTTCACCATCTCCTCCTCTTCTGTAACTCACCTTGGATTCATCATTATCATCTCTTTTGGCTACCTCATATGACCTAATTTCTTGCAATAACCACCTAATTGTAAACATCTTACAAGCCCGACACTCGTCGAACTCTCTTTCAAGTTCACTTCACCAAGCTACGCCACACAACTCTATCTTTTATCTACAATGTCTCAAATACCTTGCGTGAGTAGCTCGTGCTAGTACTATCTTTCAAAGCTACAAAATAAAAAACAATAGAAAAATAGAAGGAAAACTTAAACATGCTAACATACTACTAAACCAGTTTGGTCCTAGCCAAACTATCCCAACCCAAACTAAATTGTGCAATATGTTTTCATCTACAATTGTGCCTTATTCTTGAACAATTTTGGAAGTGCATTTGGAATTACTTACCTAAGACTTTTAATCTCCTATCATACTATTTTGCCATTAACTTATTCTACATATCACACTAATCTCTACATCATCCATCTCCTCTTCTCTCTACCATTTAGCATCACTATCTTAAAACTCTCATATGTTTGGAGAAACATTGGCATCATCCAAAAACTTCAAGCTTAATTTTCTAAAGAAATCTCCAAGGAAGTTTTAATGATCATCTCATCTTGAACTGAAACATATGTTTGAATTACATTAAAGCTATCCTTTAATTTTCACAATGGAAACACCTCAGCTGAAGTTTCCTGCAAGTTGTTGTAATGATTTAATGATCTCTTTGATTCGGCAAATGAGCTCTAATTTGTGGTAAACTTTTCGGAATGCTCGATCAATAGTTAAATCTCATATATCATTGGTTTTTTCTAAAAGAGTCATTTTGCTAAACAAAATATTCTTGAGATGAAACTATCATCCAATCCAAAAAATAAAAGCAACCTGGAAAATCAAAATAAATTTACCATTGCACCCATTATCGCACAAAAACTCTTCATATTTATTTGAAATTGTGCAATATCCCATATTCTCAAAGAGCTAAAACTTTACATTTTAAACTGTCACTTTCATTCTTAATCGTTGAGTTTCACTATCCCTATTTTAGAATAATTTATGAATATTCACCATCAAACACACAATGTTTTAACAAAAACATGTTTATTGATAACATGTTTATCAAACACACAATGTTCAAATAAGACTAAAAAATCCAAAATTATTTTTTAATAATAATTATACCAAATGCAGCTTTAATCTAACAACTAACTATATGCGAGTGAAGCATTTTTGAATTTTCAAGTTACTAGTAAGCTAAAGAATTGAACCCTCCCTCTATTCTATTGGGTTCAAGTGTGTTCCATCATTTAAAAAAAAAGTATACCTTGAGACACATTATCCACATTTTGTGCACAATTTATTCCATATAAAAGTATTAAAGTGTTCCTTGAGACATGGGTCGGGATAACAATGAAACAACAATGTCTTGCAGAAGTTCATCCAATGATGAACAGGCTCTGTATTATCTTCTACTAGCTCTTACAATTCATATCTCCACACCCAACCATACAACAAAAAGGAAGAACAAAAAAAAAAAAAAAAGAAACAAGAAATATATCCATCCATCTCTGCTCATCTTTCCTTACAAACTTACTACTTTTGGCCATGGATCAAACCACCAAGGGGTCAAAGACACCACGTAATCTTCATCTACAGGCTTATCAAAACATCGCTTTGCTTAACAGATCATTTAAACACAGCAAAACCAATTTCTCTGCAACCACATTAACGTGTAAAAGGTAGATAAATGCAAGCTCGAACGAATTCGGAAAGGGTGCTAAGAAGAGAATGAAGCATACACTTTCTGGCTGGAAGTCGTAGTTCTCTTCTGGTTTGTAAGCTCCTATGTTGTTGTTCCTTGGTGGAACTGCCATGGCTGCAGGATTGGCATTCGTCTTCTTATCGTCCCGAGCTTTGTTGAATATAACAGTGAAACCTTCGGCCGAGGCCGGGTTGTTCACATCCCACTCGCCGAATTTGGGTAAAGGTCGACCCTTCTCCTGTAAAATGATTCAATGCACATGGTGTAATGGTATTTTTAGTTATTTTTCAAGAAAAAAATAATTACATAAAACTTGTTTCAAACAATATGCTAATAAAAAATATTAAATATGAATGAATAAACAATTTTTTAAAATCCATTTTAAAAGATTTTCATAAAAAATAACAAACTATGTTTTGTACATCATACCGGTTCCGAACACAACCCTTCGGAAATATTATAAAAATATTTTACATAACAAAAAAAAATAATACAAATTATTAGATATATTTTTGATTTTTGGAGATCGAAGCTGCGAACAAATACCACCTTTAACCTTATTCCTCAACATTGAAAGAACAATAAAATGATTCAAACATCCAAATAAGAATCGTCGAATTCGATCAATTCAGAAATTCATCAAATGAATTTCAATAAAAAATAAGACTAAGGGACGACCGCAGCAAGCATTTCGTGATTCCCACAGCTTGAAATTAGAAACCAAAACGAGAAAGATTTATGATCGATTCGAAGACGGGAAAATTAATAGGTTGATCGATTACATTGGAACTCACCGCCGACATGATAGACGACGAAATGCTCCGATTCCGGCAGATTAGAAGGAAAAGAAGGAGGGAGATGAGGAGAGGGCAAAACCAAGCCTAGGGAGGCGAATGCGGTGAAATGTGGTATAGAAGAGAGGGCAGAAACCGACGATGGACCGTCGGTGCGCCGCGTGGCTCCCATTGTTGGCTGTCTCACCTACCCGGTCTTACCTGTCGTCCACCAGGCAAAGGGTCCGACGATTAACGAGCTCACACTTGCCGAAGTGTGGGCCACCGAGTGAAATTGTTTTGATATCTCAAAGTAATTATTATTGGATGTAACAATTTGGTTCAATAAACTTATTATCGATTTTAATTATAATCATTTTTTAATTGATTAATATAGTTTTAAGAACTTTTAAATTAATTTTGTATTTAAAAATTATTAAAACAACTAAATTTTCAATAAATAAATAACATATTGCTACATTAAAGTCGTGAATCAACTTATAATTTTATATTAATTAAAATATTATACCAATAGATAATATTTAAAACAAAACGTTAAAAATCTAGATGAAGCTATTTTTTAGTATTAAACGTTTAAAGATTATAAGAATGTTTGAAGCTTAATTTTATTGACTTTCATTTTAAGCAAAAGATTATTCTATTACATATCATTGTATTAATCTTATACAATAACTAAAACACAAAATAATTTTAGTAAGATAAAATATACAATTATTTAGAATTGAATAAAAAATTATATTATATAAATAAAAACATGTCAATTATGAAAATAAATAACGATAAACACACTATTTTTATAAGAATTAAATTTATCTCATTCTTTAGTCAAACTAACTAAAACATGAAATATTCAAAATACTCCCTAAGCACTATGCTATTTATAATTTGTTAAAATAGTGTTTTTTTTTTATTTGCATGAAAAAAATTAAAATAAAGACAAAAATAACATAGATATCCTTTCTAAAAAATGCAATGGCAACTTATCTCTATGTTAACTATAACAACAGCAGGAAAATATTTCTCCTTTCTTTTTGTTTTTCCTAGTTGGATTGACAGCAACAACAACAGAACTTTTCTTCACCGGCAATCGAAGCTTGGACTTTCTTCATTGTCCTTTCATCCATATGTTGGTTCTCAAAATTTTCTTTTTTACATTTTTCAATTTTAAATTTCAATATTCTTGTAACTTAACACATTTTTCATAATACTGCTAAAATAAATAATTTAATTAGTTTATATGCCAACATCGATATATTGATCTCATTAATTCAAATACAAGTTTTATGATCTTCATTATATTTAGCTAAAATCAAGATGTCATAAATAATTATTCTTATCATTTCAAAAGCTAACCCATCACTAGCTAGGATTACTAAAGATATTTGTCATATCAAAACAAGATGAGAGTAATAAGAATAGTTATTATCATTAAGAAAGATATTTTTTATCGTTAAAAATTATCTTAAATCATATTTAGTCAAATAACATAATAATAAAAACCTTCAAAATAAAAATGTTCAAGCACACCACCAAAATAAATTTTCAATTCAATGGGTTTTGCATAATATATTTTATGCCTTAGTTTTGTCCAACTTATGTACATAACACTGATATCTAGCAACTCACTTGATAAAAAATCAATTAGTTACAACAAATATTGATCATCTTTTGGGTCATCAAGAGATACTATCTTTGCAAAAAAAATAATATTTTTAACATTCTATATCAAATTTTTATATACTATTATATGGTTTATGAAATGTTTTATAAAAACAAATATTCTATATATCATACAAGTTTATTCTAATTTTATAATAATTGGATTAGATAAAATATTTAGGCAAATCATGAATTGTTGCACACTATAAATATTAACTCGACCCAATAAAGATGTAACCCAAATCATGCAAAATATATCTAATTATTATTAACTATAACAGCTTAATTTATTGAATAATTAATACATATTTTTTATTGTTTATATTTTATCATAAAAAATTCTAATAACTTATGATACATGTTTTGTAATATACTGTTATTATTAATTGTTTTTCTAACCAATCAACTCTACAATAATCCTTCTTTGAAATCATATTGAATGTATACTATGTTAAATTGAATATTAAATTTTTGAAAAAAAATTATTTGTATAATTATTTTGTTTGTTAATATATATAATTTTATCTATCATACATTTTTTTAATCATTTTTTCATAGTTGCTAGCATCATGTTAATCTATCAAATTTTTGACTTTTAATTTTATCATATACTCTTATATTATATAATATTAATTTACTTTGTGATTATGCACTAAAATAGATGATGATTAGATAAATAGTTTTAGATGTATCATTTATTTTATTTTATAGTTAATTTAGATGTATCATTTATTATACATCATCTAATCCATTTAAAAAAAACAATATCATTTTTTATATGAAAAAAAAGCTTTAAAACATTTAAAAAAAATATTATTTTTTATATGAACAAAAAGTTTTAAAACATTAAAAAAACAACAATTGTTTTTATAATAAAATTGATATATTAATGATTAATTTAAAATTCGATATCTTTAAATTGACCCGAAATCCAACGAAAAAAATTGAACAACGGCAAACCATGTATCAAATTCGAATTAAGGCTAACCTGATTTGCCCATTGAACCAAATGTGAAAGGTATACGGGCGAGAACCAGATCTAGATCAGCCCAATCCAAATCAACGTTTACGCCTAGTTTCAACTCCGAAACTGATTTAGAGGCATATTATGGCTTGCATTCGTCCCATTTTTTAGGGTTTATTAACATGGCAACGGTCGGTGTCCGCAAGAAGGGCTGTGTGACGTGGTTCGACGGCTGTAAGGGCTTTGGGTTCATTATACCGGGCGACGTTTTCGTTCATCGCTCCTCCGTCAAGGCGATCTGCTTCATCTCGTTAACAAAGGAAGAAAACGTTTTCTCCATCAAAGTGGGAGAGTATGGCCGTTATATGCCGTCGATGTCACTGGTCCCCGGAGCTTATCTCCTCGGCGGCAAAGGCCCATGCTTCAGCCGTGGCGAATTCGGTCATTTGGAAAGGGACTGTATTCTAAGCAATGGCGGCTGCCGATGGCTTGGTCCTTGTTTCAGCTGCCGTGGGATGGGGCACTTGTTCCGGCAATGCCCTGCTCGGCAGAAATTTTTCAAGCATCCTTCTTCTAGTACCTGTCCTTGGGAACAGCGCAGTCTCGATTCACAGCTCTCACAGAATCTGTGGAACGTCATTGCCAGACTTCTGTTCTGAGGAAGATTTCAGGATCAATGCTCAAGGGGAATCAGGACCGTGCTGGGAAAGCATCGGCTTTGTTGAGGAAGAAGAACAAGATTCCGAAGAAGAAGCTGAAGAGGAATTTCCCACAGGAGATGATGAAGAGGAAAAACAATCAATCTTTTAGGAGCAAAGGAACTGCGCGGAGCTTCCGCGGGACGTCCTTTCATTGATCTTTAAGAAGATTGCGGCGATTGAAACCTTAACGTCAGCGCAGTTTGTCTGCAGAACATGGCAGCAGCTGTCACATGAACCAGAAATTTGGAGATGCATTGACATGACGGATGTTGATCCGGACTAGATGCTTAACATGAAATCTGTGGCGATGGAGGCCGTGGACAGGAGTAAAGGATGTCTAGAGGAGTTCTATCTAGGTATTTTGGGGATGATGAGCTCATGCTCTATATCGCTGATTGGTAACTTTTCTGATAGGCTTTTTTTTTTTTTTTTTTTTTTTTTTTTTACACCAAATTTCAAGTTGTTTATGAATTTTTTTTGAGTTTGAATTGCAAATTGGAAAGCGTGAAATATCCAACAAGCCTTTAGATTTATACAGCAGGAAATCTTGACAATTCAATAATAAGGAGGTATACATGTTGTATGATGCACACTAGACCTTTGAAGATATGTCTAGGGAACCCTAATGGTGTGGACGGCCCAGCGGGATGTGCGACTCCCTTGAATTGCTTCCCCGAAGGTATAGAGTGGTGGTGTCTAGAAGAGACGAAGAGAGAAAACATGGCAAGGGAAAACCAAAATCTACCCAGAACTTGGACATAAATGGTGAGAGGCAATACATCATGAAAGGAAGGGATTCTGATAAAGCTTTGAGAATCAAAGTTCGAGTTTTATGAGGGAACTAGGAACCCTCCACATTGAATTTTGAGGCTGTTTGGTTGGGCCATGAACCCATATAGCAAGCTGTAGTGGAAAACCTTGGGAAAACAGACATCTGCTGATCCAAGCCCTCAATATTTCCTTGTAGAGTGCTTCATTAGGAAATTGAGGAATATGAAATTTTTGTGGGATCAAGTGTGCTAATTTCTTACCACTTTGCATTAGGGTTGGAACTCGTTTTGTAAGACAAAGGTATGAAAACAGAAAGGTTATCATGATCCTTGTTTTTGATAACATTAAAGAGAAAGAAATCTCATTCTCAGAACATTGAAGTGGTCATGAGGAGTGTCAATAGACTCGTAGCTTATGAATCCCAGTACATAAAACACAATGTATTTTACATTTATTTTGAAAATGAGGCTTAAATTTTTAATGAACTTGTTTCTATCAAATGGAATAGAAGGAAAGGGAAACCTGTTTTTGGGATAACTGTGGAACTGCAGCATCTCACATCCTTGTCGACATTTGGTTGATGGCCACATGGAACAACGAGTTTACTGCACAAATGATGTTCCTTGATCACTTGGATCAACACACAAAAACAAGGGCACCGGGAGAATCCATTCCAAAGTTTCATAAAGCTTTACATAGCCAACGAAATTGCTATCCTTGGCTCTCTAATCCTTATTTCTTTGGAAGCACCATTGTAGAATAACCTTAGAAACTCTTTCAAAAAACCTACAGACAAAATTAAAAGATATTGGATCATCTAAAGCAGTCCCTGGATTGCACCAGCCAGTCACTATGATAAGATGCTGGATAAGGCTAGGTCATTGTCTCATGATTACTAGACTGCCTTGGATGGTCTAGGTGGATGGTTAAAAAAGACGTTAAACCTCTAGAAGAACCCTAGATGGCCCCAAGTCATCCATGTAACTAGCACAAAGCACCCAAACACTTCGATAATGCATACAGTCATGTGGTATTCAATGATCTTCTATAACCATGAAATCCTAAAGTGTATCCAATCCTAGAGCACCAATACAAAAATTTATATTGCAACTATATACAAGCATTAAAGCCTCTGGTTGGTTAGATAATATCAAATGAAGTCTATATGCACTACAAAGAGGATTTGGAAGCCATTGCATCCCCTAGTAAATCTCAATGTAGTAATGCAAAGGATTTTTGTGCATTGCTAAGAAGTTGGTGCTGTTGGAGTATGCTTTAGTTTATCTTTCTATGATGATTTGCACAATTGAATAAACAAAAGGTTGATTATAATGTTAATAAGAGCTACAATATTTTGTCATTTATGATTGCATTTTGTTGTCTTGAATTTTGTGAAGCAAAGGCATCACTTCTCTTAGCGATTGAAATTCCATGAAGTTGTGATGCAGTATGGTTGGCAAGGATAAAGCATGTTGTTATAACATGATGACATCGACAAACTAGGGTCAAGGCATGATAAATAAAGTAATTATATAAAAAACTTTATTGTTTTTATGGTTTGAAATCAGAGTAAAATAGAGGTATAACAATTTTATATCAAAATAGATAAAAAAAAATTGCATTTTTTTATTTTAATTTTAAAGTTTATTTGGACCCTCTTGAATTTGAAACAATCCTATTTGAGGTTACTTCCCAATGTGGTTTTGAGAGGTTAGAAAATAGTCTTCTAATCAAATAGTTACATAAAATTATAACCCTCCAATGTGTGGTACTAAACCTATCATCATTTCATGCAAATCATGTTTTTTAGGCAATTTTTTACAAGTATTATAAGAAATTTCTTAGCCAATTGTATGAGTTACTATTTCTTGTGATATTATACAAAATTTAAGCAATTCTTCATATTTAGAACTCCTTGCCAAAACTTGTGCTGTTGGACGCTCATCCGATGCATGATCTTTTTTTTTATCAATAAAGTTCTTGTACTCCTATTGATTTGCTTTAACTTTTTTAACCACCTTTATAATTTATTGATTTTCTTAAAAATAGTATTCATAACATGATAAACTAGGATAAAAGATTAAAACTTTTAATGGCATTTCCGATTCTTTATGATCTTATCCTTTTCTTCCCATGTTAAAAACATAATTCATGATTTTCTTGTGCTTTGGTACTTTATCATTCATCTATTTGATTCATACTATTACATTTGGTTGTGTAATACATTTTCCCACTTTTTGTTGCACTTGAATGGTTGAATAGTCAAACATAACCTATTTTTGAACGTCATTGATTTGTTTTGTTAATTAACTTATAACAAGACAAGAGATTCTCTCTAAAGTATTAAAATTTAGGTTGCTTGCATACAACTTGTTTCTTGTTGTTGTCTTAAATTTTTATGTTTATCTCTTTCTCTATAAATTTCTCATTTATTGTTACTTCCATGCATTAATCTTGTTTTTTTTTTTTTTTTTTTTTTTTTTGCTTGTTTTGATAGTGGCTTGGTTATATTGTTAACTTAAGCTTGTTTCCCCTGAGATTCTCTGCCTAATGCCTATTTGCTATTGCCAAGTTCTCCCAATACAGCTATTTAAAATGAGACTTAAATGATCATTGTTGTTGAAAAATCATTTGTAAGTATTAATTGTAATTTCTCCCCAATATCGTTGCAAAACTACAATCTTACACTGCCTTCGTCTAATGTCTGTTCCTCACATATCCGAGATTTCCCTTTGTTTCTTTGAAGACGTTATTGAATTGGTTGCAGCCATACATGTTTGCAGATAATTCTGGAGATGAAGAGGCCCTGGCTATAGCAAAGCATATGCAGCAGCTAACTCGGCTTCAACTAATGTTAACCTTGATGAAAATCTGAAGAGAAAGTGTGCAAAGGTTCTGAGGCTTCCTGATGACTCGTTTTATGATTTTCATATGGATGTAAACATTGGTGAGCTTCAAGTGCCTCCTGAAGAGTATGATTCGGACCTCGGATCCTTTGGTTTTGATAACGATTGGTACTCTGCTATGAGCTATGAGGACTATTTTGGTGACCTTTTGTTCTAGAACTGTGCCATTTGTGCTAATCCTGCAGCTTATTGCTTGGCATAGGGCTTTGGTATGAGTGTTTTATTCAAGCAGAGCTTGTTAGAAGAACACTATGTTGTAATGCGCTTCAGGTTTCTCCATCCTGATGCAAAACTAACATAAGTAAATAAACAACAATGCATGTATGAAATCACAATATGTAATATAAACGTTTATGTTTCAAGCCTTAATCTCAATTCATAGTAACAACTCCCCATGATGCCCAACATAAATTGAAAGTAGAAACATCGATTCTAAACGACTGGTTTTGAACAATCAAGCAACTAGTAATCTCATGAATCAAGAAAGCTAGCCGAATAACAGTAAAAAATAAAATTATTGGCTAGCATTTGTAGGAAATATGTCAAAGAATATTTGAAAAGTATATACTTAAACCTTAAAATGTCACATTTCATGCAAATATTTAATTTTTTTTTGCTAAATATAAAATCCTTTGAACTTAAATCTTGGCTCTTATTTTCTGTTTTTTTTCTTATGCACTAGCCAATTTAGCATTCCTTTCAATTTTTGTAGTTAAAGTATTTCAAAGAGTATAATTACATATTTGTCCAACCACATTTTTGAAACATGCTTTTTGTAATACAAAAAGTTGAAAAGAATGTGAAGATAGTAAAAGACTATTCTTATTTTTAAAGTAGTATTACAAATATATTTTATTTCTTATTAAAAAATTTAAAATTATTTTAATAATTTTATAATATCAATTATTTTATTAAACATTTATAGATAACATATTTATTAGACACATAATTTTTGAAAAACACTTAATAATAATATTTTTAAGCATATTTTTTTGCCAAACAGCTTAATATTTTATAATAACTATATAAGACAGATTTCTTTATTTATTTTTCTATGTTTGCAATAAATTTTTTCACTCCTTCCTGAGTTTACAACTAAACGTAATTCTCCTTAATACATTTGTCTCTAATTTCTTTCTCTGCGTAAGTCATTTTCATTATCTATCTTTTATTAATCTCATTGAAGTGCACATAATATAACAATGTAGTATTGAGATTTTATCTAAATATTATTATGGCCAAGTTTTGGTTTTAAAATATCATTTATTTATAGCTATAACGTATTATATTTAAGTTACAATAAACTTAGCAAATGCATTAAGCTACGATAATATTTTGAAATAATTAACTATTTAATACTTAAAACTATATACCATTAATAAAGGCACACTGACTAATATCTCTTAACATATCAATATATTTTAGGGGGGATTACCTAAAATAAATTTAGCATTTTTTATATTACTATTTTAGGGGAAATTACAACAATCATAGACTCAACTTTAACTCAATATATTTACATAGATATCTAATCATCAAAAGCTTAAGCTAAAAGATCATATTAATAACATATTAAAATTATAATATTATTTTTAAACTTATGAGATGATACTAAATATAATCTTATTATTAACAAATCTTTCCTACGAGTGAGAATCTCATCCATATTATTTATAAAACTATATGTCAACTCCATTGCATTACAATGATTTGTCATCTTATTGGCTATGCTAGAACCATCCTCATTAACAATGTTTCCTTTATGAGCTATAATATCCTTATCTGATAAATGTATAGTGAAGTAATTAAGCATGTAATTAAACACTAAATATGTAATAAAGCTTATATTACTAAACTAGAATATAATAATATTATTTAAGCTCAGTCATGTAAAATGCATTATTTTAAAAGTTGCTTAGAATATTAATTTAAGCTTATCAATGAGTGGAGCACATTTAAAGTGATGTAATTACTTTTGTTTTGTAATTTTTAGAGCTCAATCCAAAGAGAGAGGGAACATTTGAGAATTTCCTTTTTGAAGTGTGTTCTTAAGATCCTTTCTTTGAACTAACTTAAAAATAGTTAAAGAAAAATGAAAATATTAAAAGCATAGGAAGGAGAAGCATTCAATGGCTAGAAGCTTCTTTTAAGAGAGATAGAGAAAAATAGAGAGTAAGAGTTTAAGATGAGATAATAGAGAGTTGGTGATGTATGATAGATTTATACTTCTATTAGGGTCTAAATTAGAGTCTATAATTTTAGAGATGCTTAATAAATTATTAAAAAATTTAGTAAATACTATATGTTAATTAGGGTTATGTGACATGTATAATATTTTAAAATTATTTAAAGATTAACATTCTAAAATTGTTACATAGATTATTAAATTGAGCAGATGACAACACTTTAAACACTAAACATAAAATCTTACAAAATAGTTTTTATCACATTTAATTATATATATGTTACACCCCATTTTTTTCCTAGGCTGATTTTTGGCATACATTTTTTTTTATTTTTATTTTTTTTTATATAGACAGCTCAGATCGTCCCATACCAACCTGAGTAGCCTATGAAAACATAGGATATAACACATCAGTACACACCTACTTTCCTTAACAATGTGGATCCCATCTCCCGGGTACACCGTCAAATCAGGTTCATGACTCCTGAATTAACAGATGGACTCGCGCAATGTTACTCCTACTAGACCCAATACTCCTAACCCATACCGGTAGGAGAACCGATCTAATAGAAGTCTGAACCCCCACGGTTAAGTTCCATAGTCATGTAATGACCTCACCATCAAACAAAAAGATATATAACATCCACAATAAAATATGGCACTCCACACACCATACTCCAAGACAATAAAATAAAACAGTGAATGAAACTACATCACAAGAATAAGATCCAAGTCCAACAAGTGTAACATTATCCAACCAGAAACATAAGTCAGAATTACCCTCACATATTACATGACATATGAGAATAACAATCTCATTAAATACATCCAACAACAACAATCAACTAACCAGAATATCTCAGACAATCACAAATCAGATATCCTCCACAAGCCTGCTGACCACGATCCCACCTAATCAGGTAGCGTCAAGTCTGCCGAGCCACTGAAATATGTAACACAGGAATGAGCTACGCCCAGTAGGAAAGACAGCTAGTAAAACTCACATGCAAGAGAAGGATAATAGCAAAAATATAGGAATACAACATAACAATGTATGGTGGATAGGCACTCTCAGTCCCAGACTCCGACCAACCACAGTCACCCCCAGTCACACCAGAGTAGCTCTCCTCTGGGCTTCCAGGTAGCGTGCCAGTGGGAACGCCCATCTCGAAACACGCATGGTGCCTAAGCACCCGACACCGCAGCGTCTCTCGTCAATCAATCTCCTGGAGACTATAGACAGATCCAGTCACAAATCTCTAGCCAACGTGAGACACCCCTGCCACCCTAAGGCACGCAGGCCTACACACTTGGCTAGCCACTGCGAGACACCCCTGCCACCCTCAGGCGCGCAGGCCTACACACATGGACCAGGAGAGATCGACTCAGCCACCGTCCCAAAGAGTCCTCTACCAACAACTTCCATAGAAGCTCACGCCCCTACAGTCATTGCCAATCTCTAACTCCAAGATCCGGCAACATATGTCCAGGTATGACAAGGCGCATACCAGTCCACATGTATACTGTGGAAGCTAAGTCTGAACCGCACAGTTACCTACCACAGCTACCCTAAAACATCATATAGGGTCTATAGTAGTCCGATCCAGTATGCCAATCCATAAAATATGCCAACACTGAGTAAACTGACTCAATCCATGCCCTTTGCCATCCAAGCAATACAACTATACCAGTTACTGACTGTTCTGGTAGCATCTATGTACCATACCTTTGTATGACTGTTTTCAACTGTACTGTCGTCACTGATAACATTTTTCCCTACTTCAGGAAATTTTTAAATTCCGTAATCAATTTCCGTCTTTATCCATTTTTTTGCAATTCGGAATAGTTTCCGAATTTAAATTCCACTTATGTCCTTTTTCCAAAAATTTGGATTAATTTCCGAATTAAATATTCTGCAAATTATTTTTCCGAAAATTCGGATTAAATTTCCGAATTAAATTTTCCCGTTTTTCCTCTTCCGCGCCGCATTAAAATTAAATAAATCATTTCCGTAAATTCGGAATTAATTTCCGAATTATAAATCCTTCCGCTTCTCTCTATCCTCGTCAATTTCAGTTAATAATTGTTAATTAATTAATTTATGATTAATTATTAACTAATTAACTAATCCTAATCCATCTCCTTCCTCCGCCCGGCGCCCGCGAAACCCTAGCCGCCGCCACCGTCGACCAGTACGATCCTTCCGTCGATTTCCGGCGACTGCGAACAAGGAGAACAATTTCCTAACATGCTCCTAAGCATTAACAAATTTTTCGGCGAAATGGGAAATATTCCAGAAATTCCGAAATTGCAAAAGATACCGAATAACGTTCAATTAAATCCGAATTTTTTTTCATCCACATGCTTGTTTTCATTAAGCAAAATATTTCATGCTTTTAATTTTCTATTAAATAACGAATTTAAACCGAATTTCCTACCTCAACGACGCCGGCGACGGTGAACTTCGTCCGCAGCTCGCCGCAGCTCCTCACCGAACGAATCCGGTATCAATCGACTCTCCGCGTTCCCGTGAATCTCCAGGCACAAAAAGCCCCTTGCCAGGCCGCCGGAATCACGCGCCGTACGCCGGAAAAATCTCTCTATCGGTCGGTCGAACGAACCCTAATCGTTTCGCGAGGGTTTTATATTTCTGGCCGACACGGTGAAAATCCACTACGCACCGTTGACACGCTTTCGACACGGTAAGCACCCGATACGCGCTGTCGACACACTATCGACACGGTAAGCACCCGATCAGCCGGTTCAATCCCAACCGTCGATCACGACCGTCCGATCCGCTTATCAGAACGCACGCGCAAACTAACTCGGCGAACCGCCTCCGCCTCCGCTGAACCGTTCCGGTCCGGTTCACGCGCGATAAAAATAAATTTCCGGTTTTAAAATAACCGATCATAATTGATTTTCGAATTCCCAAAAATCCAATAAATCCAAATAAACAGGGAAAATTACTTAAAAATTACCTCGGTGCTCCGAAAAATCCCCAGAAATTTCAGAAATTCCAATAGCCTCTAATTGAGCTCCTGGCTCATCCTACTGTCGATCTGAAATCATCCAAGCCAAAAATTAATTTATTAAAGATTAATATAAAAATTTTTTACTGGGTATAACAATATATATATATATATATATATAATAATAATAATAATAATTTAAGTTAAACTATATGTAGAGTACATTAAAAAAGAGTAATTTTAATTTTATATTACTATACAGAAAATAAAAGTTATTGAAAGATGTACACTTTTCATGATGTCTTACAGTTCCATAGGCATTAACATTTGGAGCATCAAAGTGGTAAAATGGGCAACTTGGTATTGATTTGGGTTAGTAAGAAAGCTTAGAGTATTGGCAAAAGTGAGAATTTGTTTGGTTATTAGCTCTTTTGATGAAATGTCTCTCACCTTTGATCCTTGTCTCTCATAAGGGATTTGGCTATCAACTCTCTCGGTGGAAGGTCTCTCTTGTTCAATCATTGTCTCTCGCAAGAAAAGTTAGAATTTTTTCAACTAGAGTTGAGTGTACACACTTTGTTTATAAAAGTAGAAGCACACAAATAAAATAAATTTTATTCCATCAATTTTTTATCTCCACATGATGAACTTCATTATTCATAAGAACCTCGAGATTCATCAATATTTTTTTAAAAAAATTAAAAAAAGAATAAAAGTTATAAATTAATTAAATTAAATAGTTCTCAAATTGGTTGTATATTTTGAGCAACGATAATGATGAGCAATAAAATGATTAGGTGAGCAACATGGGCGAAGCTCTCCATTTAATTTTTTGGTAGGAGAGAGTCAGACAAAATATAGTGAGTCAATGGGTTGGCGTGGGTTGTTGCTGGTCATTATGGATCGAGTAGGTTACTATGGGTAACAAGTTAGTTTGGGTCAAGCGGATCAGCCAAATTTTGAGAAAAATTGAGTCATGCGAGCACGTGGGTTGGCTCGAGTGGTGGCAATGGTGGCATGATGGTGACAAATGGTGGTAGATGATGATAGATGATGGTGGATGATGATTGAGTAAAAATAACAAAAAAACTCAATTCTAAGTATTTTTGAAGCAATTTTCAACTAAAATTTACACATATGAACTTTTGGGATAGTTGCCAAATATGCTTGGACAAACAAAGGAAAAAAGTAATGATAATCATAAAAAATAGAGTATTATAGACAACCCCTAAGGTTGATAAAAATGATTAATCAAAATAGGATTTTGCTTAAGTACGACTCTGAGACCAAATGGGATTGGTGCAACGCTAACAAGTGTGTATTTGTAAGCTAATATTAGATGCTTTTGTGTCATCCTCCCTAGATGAGAGAGAGCTTAACTCAATACTATCAAGGTAATGAGTATAATATTACTCTAATAAGTGTAGCGCAAAATGGTGTCATCATAGGTAAGCCAGAGTACTCAGTCGAAGGATTGCCCTTCTTATGAATTAAAAATTTTCTAAGTACATAATTTTATATTAGAATTATCTCACAATCTAAAATTTTTTCTATATTATCTTTACTCTTGGGGCTAACATAATGGTAGGAATGAGTCCACTTAATATAGGAGAATAAAGCTCAAATGACTCACTAGATATTAAATAAAGTACTTTGTATGAGACTAAATTATTAACATTAAAAGTTGTACTAATCCCATACTCTTTTAACAAATCAAACATATACACATTAATTTCTAATTTTTGAAAAATCCTAAAAGGTCCAACTACATGCTCTTGTAATTTATTATACGCTTTAAGAGAAAACTGTTCTGACCAACTCTAATTATAACATAGTTTACTTCATAAAATTCTTTAACCTTTCTATGAGCATCTGCTAATTTTTTATATCTTTTGTTACTTAGATTAATTTTTCAGATATTGTTCAATGTTAATGAAGAGATATGAGAGACAAATGAAGAATTTAAAGTTCAAAAGCTTATTGGTAAAGGAATATGATCAATAAGAGACATTGGCTTATTACCATGACAAATTTCAAAGGGACTTAGACCAATACTATGATTCACAGAATTATTATATGCAAATTCAGCTTATGGTAATAGTTGATCCTAAAGCTTAGGTTAGTCCCTTATCAAGCTAAAAAAAGATTTTTTAGACTATGATTTATTACTTTCATTTGTCCATTCATTTGTGGGTGATATGTTGAAGAATATTTTAATTTAGTCCTTAGTGAATGTCATAAATTTTTTAAAAATAACTAACAAATCTTATGGCTTGATAGAATACTATAGACTTTTGGACACTACATAATTTAACTATTTTATTGAAAAAAAATATTTACTACATGGTTAGCATCCAATGTCTTACAATAATGGATAAAATGAGTAATTTTAGAGAAATGGTTAACAACCTGATAAAGATGTGCTTAGATGTGGTCTTAGATAATCCTAGTATAGAATCCATACTCATATGCTCCCATGGCTTGTGAGGCACAGGTAGTAAAATATAAGGTCTTTAGCTTACATTTAAAGATTTTACAATTGTATGTGTAACATTAAGGTACAATAAATGCAATATGATGTATCATTCTAGGCTAATGAAATCTCTTTGAGATATCTCTAAGAGTCCTATCTCTCCCCTAAATAATCTCTTAAAATATATTTCTCAAATTAAAAATGTTTAAGTGATGACTTTAGGATACACGATTTATTATTGTTATACAAGTATCCATCTTTCAAGCAAAACTTTTTAGATACAAGGGTCAGAGTTGATTTGATTTCTTGAAAATAGACTCAAAGTTAGAATAGTTAAGATTTTAGTTTTTAATTTGGTCAAAAGTTGAGACCTTTATAAATAAAATAGTCAATAAGTGAATACACTGACTAAGTGCATTGATTAACTGCATCGACTACTTTATTTTCTAAGCCAAGCTTGTGTTTGATAATGAATGCATGCTCTTAGATATACTTGAACCATTTAACATGCTTGGGAGTTTAGGAACCTAAGCACCTCTTGGTCATAGTATAAGATAAATTCTTTGAACACTAAGTAATATATTCAATGTCTTAGGATTGAACTGCGACATACAGTTCCTTTCCATACGTAGAATACTTCTTTCTAGAATCATTAAGTTTCTCACTAAAGAAGGTAATAAGATGTTTACCTTGACTAATCCTTACTCCTAATGCAACACATACAACCTCAAAGGAAGAAAAAAATCGAGAAATTTTAGAAGGACTGCCTTAGTCACAGCTTCTTTCAAAATTTTAAAAGCTAGTTTTACAAATTTAGTCCACAAAATTTTACCACACTTAATACAATTGGTAATCGATGTAGTAATAATACTGAAGTCTTTAATAAATCATCAAAAGAAAGTAGCTAGACCATAAAAGCTTCTAATATTATGAATTGTTTTTGGAGCATGCCACTCTATAATTGTCTTGACTTTGTTAAGGTTGACATACAACCTTTAGAAGAAACTATGTACCCTAACAAAGTAACTTAAAATATAAATAATTTGTTGTACCCTTGGTCATGGTACCATTTGTTTGATGACAACAAAATAATTGTGTTAGTTTCTCTAATATTTTTCTTGAGTGTCTTCCAGTTTATGCATCTCAAACTCTTATAAGATCAATCAATTAAAGAGCTTTAATCAGATGTCTCACAGAGCAATTAACAAGTGAAATAATATCAAGCTGTATTGGTGGCTATGCTATAGCTGTGACTTAAATGGCACATCAATGAGTCATTGATCAAACTCTTGGTAGAGTAACTGATCATCAAGAGTCCATCTCTAAAATATTTACCTATTTAATTATTTATCTTATCACTTGGTTATATATAACATAATTAGGTTGTATAATATCATTTATTCACATATATTATTATCGATTTCTTACGTATTATCATTTTAATAATTATAAAAATATTTTGTTATTTTAATAGATAGAAAAATATTTTTAAAAATAATAAAATATAATAAATATATAAAAGATGTTTTTTAAAAAACAAAAATTTCAACCAAAAAATCCAATACACTGCTAAGCCCATAAGCTCAGGCCAAGTGGCCTAAAGAGCCACAGGTACTGAGACCTTGTGAATCGAGCCAAGTCAGGCTTGAGTCTTGATTAAACTCAATGCAACTTGAAAGCATAACGAGTCATTATTAACTCGTAAAATATTAAGTAATGAAATGGGTTAGGTCAGACTTATTACTTATGTAACAGGCAGTATTATAAAGTACACAAGTGGTCCAAGGTATGAATTCTTGAGCACACAAGAGGGGAGCCAACCTCATGTATCAGCTCAAATTATAATAGGAGAGGAATGCATATAATATGAAACATACATTACTATTAGAGCATGTGGAACTAAGATTTTGACACCTATTCTATCCAAAGTTACACCGACTCAGCTTTGTCTAATTGTAATTTTAGTGTTCAAATGGTCTAGATCTTGCCCACTTTTGTGAATAATAGAATTCATCTAATTATCGATATAAAAAACTTAATCTAATGATTGAGATCTTTTTTACATTTGTGAACAATGAATTTCATTTAGTCATCCATCCATAAAACTTGATCAAATGACTGAGATCATCTCGTATGCATCTGGATTAGATTTGGACCCTTTATTCAGCATTCTAATTGAGTAGCCCTTGTTTCGTTCACCCAGATTGGACGACAATCACTGTTCCCACTCATAATTAGTGTTCAGAAAGCTATTTGCATTTGTTTTTAACACCAAAATGTTAATGATTATTTTGGAGACCTCTCTAGTTATTAGGAAAATTACATTTTAATCTAAAATATTTTAATGTAAATAGAGAAGTGTTAAGAGTTGAAATTTGATGAATTTAACCTTACTACATCAATATTTTAGAAGAGAATATGCAAAACCAAAAATTACAATCCGATTTTGATGTCTTTACTGGAGCCATGCTTATGACTCATTTTTTCTCCTTGCTTTAACATTTTCTTCAATTGCACATCTTACTAGTGACTTCTTTACAATTTATTATTTATGTTTTTATTTCTTTTTATTTTTTCTAAAAAATAGTAATAATGTAAATTCTTTATTGATTCTATTTTTCCTAATAATGTTAAGTCATATTGATAAATCTTTTGGGTTTATTATTATTTCAAAACTAAGTCATTCATATTGTTTCAATATTTTTAAATTATGCACTTATATTCTAATATCATAATCTATATAATTGAGTCATATAAGTTTTTACAAAGTGAATAATAAAATATTAATTAACTATTATTCTGTGTTGTACTTTAATATTATAAGTTTTTATAATTATAATTGTGATGATAAACCCATGCGTGCTGTGGCAAAAGGGTAAATGTTACCTCTACTTGTTACGACGAAAGAGAGTAGTTTTGTTAGTACAATCCTGGTCAGGTTGATTGGGGGTGGATGTAGGAATAAGTTAGGTTGAACCACCTCAAAATCTTTTGTCACTTTTGTTTTTTTTGTTATTGTATAATTTATGATATTTTTCTCATTTAATAATATTTAATTAAAAAAATATATAAGAAAATTTTAAAATTATCTTATCAAGTATAAAATATTTCTTAAAACCATAAAATTTCTATTTTTATATTTTTTTATTTAATAAAATATTAAATCAATGATTTTATAATACTAAATTTCAATTTAAGAATTTTTTTTAAAAAGAAAAAAGTTCAAAAGTATAATTCACTAATCTTATGTATTAATAGAGCACAAATTACATCAAGTGATATAAAAAAGGGTTATATCGAGGAAAGAAATTTTTATGAGATCTTATTTTTTTATTTCTTGTATGTGATGAATTTTTTTGTTAACTTCATTAATCCACCTATGTTTGAAGATAAAAACTTTTTTTATAAAAAAATAAATTTAATGCTTTTATTTTAAAAATCAGTGTTGATTTATGGTTATTATTTGAAAATCTTTTTATTGTTTCAAATGATTCTGATGAACAATGTAAAACTCTTTGACAAAAAAATGCCAAAAAAAATGAATTATCTTTATTTTTCCTTACATAAATAAATTAGAATCAAGCTTTTTCATTGAAAGACTTGTTTTAAGGCTATGTAAAAACTAAAAAAATTATATGGCAAAGGATTGTGCTTTCTACTTGAGATTAGAAACAAATAAGAAATCAAAAGAAAAAAAGAGAAAAAAGACAGAAGAAACTTTATGCACCTCAAAAGCGAGTTCTTCATCTCAATGTGCACGACATTTTTCTATCTCTAATAATGATAGTAATATTATTAGTGATACTGAATTAACTATTTTTATAAACTTATAATTAAGCATAAGAAATTGATTAGGATTTATGCTATATTTAAAGTAAAATATGACAAATAAAAGGATAATGTTTGCTTATTAGAAGGACAATGTAATGAGCTTAAAGTTAGAAATGAACACTTTCAAAATGATTCACTTATAGATGCTACTGATTTAATTACTTTATAAAGTAAATTTGATGAATATGAATATCTTCAATATTGAGTAATTCATGTATTGAGTTTTTTAAATATAAATTTCTTAAGAGAAGAAAATTCTATTTTAAAAGAAAAATAATAAATATTTGTTTGATAAAAAAAGAGTTAAATGATTTAAAAGAAAAGTTTATTAGTGTACTCTCATGTACTTCTACTTCTTATATTTATCCTTATTCGTATGTGTTTTTATAGGCTCCATCTTTTACTTATATGAATAAAAATAATAGTATTATGAATGCAAGTTCTAATGTTACATCTTATTTGACTCAAACATATATATTAAAATACTCATATGTAAATCTAAATGATAATAAAAAGTTATTATTTCACATATGCACAAACATACTTCATCATATAAATATATGATAAAAAATATTACTAGTTTGTATATCTATAATTTTTATGCTAAATCTTATGTTGTATACAATTATTGTGATAGACATTAACATATTTCGTATAATTGCCCAATTAGAAAATATATTAATTTAAAGCAAGATTAATATGAATAGATTCTTGAGAGAATATATTTGAAAAATATCTTTGTAAAATCACCTCAATTACTCTATCACAATTAAACCGAAGATAGTTTGGGTTCCAAAATTTAAAGCTTAAGTTGTTGAATTGATGTGTCTCTATATTTTAAGACCTATGGAGACAAGCATTGCTTTGTGAGTTTGTATGACTTACTTGTAAATGTGAGTGGTTCTTAGCTTATTTAGCTTAAGCTAGAAGATCAAATCATTTTAAACTTAATATTAATTAATATTAATCATTTACAACATGTTAGTCATTTTATACAATTATTTTATGATGAATTCAAATATTATAAGCAAATCAATACAATAGTTTCTTCATAACATGCTTTGGTGAAATGTGATTGAGTGATCATATGATTTGTTATTAGGAATAAAAATGTATGAGCTTATAGTTAAATCATAAATGAATTAGTTGACCTTTAAAGAAAACTTATTTTGGATATAAAAATCTTAAGTTTAGATAAAAAAATATAAAATTATTATTAACATTGATTTTTTCTAAATTTATAATATTTAAATTTTATAAGAATAAAAATATGTCCATCATAGGTTTTTTGAATTGATTAAAAAAATTAGAAAGATAAAATTTTAAAAATAAATATCTATATGATGATTATAAGGAATAGAAAATATGAGATCAATTTATATCTTTCACTTAGGAAAGCATATAAGGGTATTCAAGAAAAAATAATAAACACTATATTTTTGGAGATAATTTATTTGATTTTTAAAAAAATTGATATTGATCATGATTTTTCTAGATTTATATTAGTTATTTTTCTTTTGAATAAAAAAGAGATAGTTAAAAATTTTATGAATTTGATTTGAGAATTATAAACATAAAAATATATATGTTGTGTTTGATAAGTTATTTAAAAATAATAATAAATATTTTAATGATTAGTTAGAATCATTGGTGAATCTAAAATTGAAGAAAGAAGAAAATAAATTAGATAATAAAGAATATAGAGAAGAAGCTAGTTAACAACTATCTTTAATTTGTTAGTATCAAAATTAATATGAATCAATTAAATGATATGGTTGTCAAAAAGTTAGAACATAAGTTTCTATAAATGTAATTGATTAAGTATTTGTATTTTATACAACCAATATTTATTGCAGAAGCCCTTAAGGGTGTAGATTTATGTCATAAATTGATAATTAGATACACTTGAGAGAAATTAAATATAAAAATTAATTCATATACTTAATGATCAATAATTGATTAAAATTAAAATAGTAATAAAAAATAAACTATATAAAATAGAAGTAACTATTACAAACAATATTAGATCTATTACTAAGAATATATAATCAACTTCATCATTATATGAAAAAACACAAAAATATAAGATTTTATTTTATTAGAGATTATATCATTAAAAGATTAATAGAATTAGAGTACTAAAACTTAGGAAGAGCTTAGGCTAAATTTCAAAGAGAGTTAACAAGTTTATCAATTAAATATACCCTTGGTCTTTCTTCGTTAAATATTTAATAATTTTGATTAAAGAAATAATTTTTTTGATTAAAGACTAGAGTATCATTATTATGTTTTGAAAGAAATTTAAAATTGTTAGTCCATATCATTGTGTTAAAATTGCAAATAATTTTTATGAGTGAATTCTTTTAGTCTTTATTATTAGAATTGATAAGAAATGATTTATTGATTAGGAATTAACTATAGTTCTTAGAATTTATAGTCACATAAGTGAATTCTTTTAGTCTTTATTATTAGAATTGATAAGAAATGATTTATTGATTAGGAATTAATTATAGTTCTTAGAATTTATAGTTACATATCCACGATTTTATTATATATCCTTTTATCTTTTTAAACTTAAAAAGGAGAAAAGCTCTTGAAAGTATATTTAATCTTATGATTTTTTTTGAATTCTCATAGAAATTATTAGAAACATACATAAAGAGAGTAAAAAAGTTCAAAATTATCAATGTTATTAAATTACACATGGATAGGATGCATGACAATTAATTAGTATTATTATATTTATGCATGATTGCTAATATTTTTTCTTTTAAAGTTTAATGATTATTTTTTGTTTATGCTTAAAAATTATTAAATCATTTTTTTGATAGAATCTTTTTTAACAAAGATTTATTATACCTTATAATCTTAGTTGTTTAAAGACAAATTATGCATAAATATTATTATTTTGTAAACCTCTTATTTGCATCTTTCACTTTTGTTTTATCTTTTGATGCATGACAAAAAAGGAGGAGAGATGTATAAAATAAAAAACATTTATTACATCCTAAGTTTTGTGAAATAATTATATAAATTTCATATATTGAGAGTGAGTAAGAATATAAGCAGAGCATATGTATGCTTACATAATTTATATCTTTTCATTTCAATCTTTTGTCAATAATTTTTTTATCATCAAAAGAAAGATATTATTATACCCTTTGTTATAACCGGTAAAATATTATATGTTTAATCTTCAATAATTCAATTGTGGCTTGGATGATTTCAGATCGACAGTAGGATGAGCCAGGAGCTCAATTGGAGGCTGTTGGAATTTTTGAAATTTTCTGGGGATTTTTCGGAGCACCGAGGAAATTTTTAAGTAATTTTCCTTGTTTAATTGGATTTTTAGAAATTCGAAAATCTATTTAAATCGGTCCATTAGATTTTTAAACCGGAATTTGGTTTTTACCGCGCGTGAACCGGACCGGAGCGGTTCAGCGAAGGCGGGGGCGGTTCGCCGAGTGCGTTTGCGCGTGCGGTTGGATAAGCCGCGGATAAGCGGATCGGAAAGACGAGAACAGCGGTGGAGATTAACCAGCTGATCGGGGTTAAGCGACGTTATTAGAAGGTCAACCGGCGCTTAATGGGTTCTTAACGGGTTATTACCGGTTTAAGCGGGGTATTTAACCGAAACTGTTCGGCTGTTAGGGTTTCGAGCGGTGGCCGGAGACGAAGTGTTCGCGGCGAACGGCGATACTTTCCGGCAGCCTTTCAAGGGGCTTTTTGTACCTGGAGGTTCGTGGGACCGAGGAGAATCGATTGGTACCGGTTTCGTTCGGCGAGGAGCAGCGGTTAGTCGCGTGCGAGCTTCACCGTCGCCGGAGAAGAAAGGTAGGAAATTCAGATTTAAATTAGTTATTTAGCAAATTAAAAATATGGATTATTTTGCAAATAGCTACCGGAGCATGCGGATTGTGGTTTTTGGAAATGATTAATGCAAATTATTGTTTTAGCATTTTAGGGTTTTCGGAAAATTATACCCGCCGAATTCGGAAATTTTACCGAGCATGTGTTGATTTGATTATGTGCTTTAATCATGTTAAGGTGGTATCAAATGCTGAAATTTGTTTAATTTCATAGATTGTTAAAATGGGGATCGGATGAAACTTCGGCGGAAATTTTGATTGAACCTTAGAAATTAGTGGCATTATTGAAACATTAGGATAGTACGAACATCTGATTTTGTTTCTCCTTGATCTCGGTCGCCGGAAATCGACGGGGGAAACGGAATTTTTCCCGGAGGAATCGTCGGCTAGGGTTTCGCGGGCGCCGGGCGGAGGAAGGAGATGGATTAGATTAATTACGGTTTAGTTAATTAAGTAATTGTAATTATTCAATATTTATTAATAATTAAATGCTAAACGTCGACTGGAAATTTGGATTAAATATTCGGCCGGTGGGTTCTCGATTCAGCGCGAAGACCTGAACCGGTGGCGAGATCCGGTTCAGGAGATTCGGCGCGGACGAACGGCGCGGCGCGGAGGAAAATTTAATTTCGGAAATTAATCCGAATTTTCGGAAAAAGGATATATGTGGAATTTAAATTTTAATTCGGAAATTAATCCGAATTTTCGGAAAAAGGATATATGTGGAATTTAAATTTTATTCAGAAATTTATTCCGAATTTCAGAAAATGGATAAAGGGCGGAAATTGATTTTGGAATTTAAAAATTTCCTGAAGTGAGAAAAAGGTGATTTTGGAAATCACATAGCCAAGTTGAAATTGACTGTTGAAAATTATCCATAAATTCAGTGCAGCTGGATTAGTTGGAAGGAAGTGTGACACTTGGGTAAGTGCTACCAGAATAGTCAGAATTTTGGTACAGTTTGTGTTGCTTGGATGGCAATGGCATGGTTTGAATCAGTTTACTCAGTGTTGGCATATTTCATGGATTGGCATATTGGACCGGACTACTATAGACCCTATATGATGTTTTAGGGTAGTTGTGATAGGTAACTGTGCGGTTCAGACTTAGCTTCCACAGTATACATGTGACTAGTAGGCGCCATGCGTGTTTCGAGATGGGCGTATCCCACTGGCATGCTACCTGGAATCCCAGGCTAGGTTGTGATGCGTTTTTTGAGATGGGCAATCCCACTGGCATGCTTTGCCTAGGCGCCATGCGTGTTTCGAGATGGGCAATCCCACTGGCATGCTACATAGACGCTGCGGTGTCGGGTGCTAGGCGTTATGATGCGTGTTTCGAGATGGGCGTATCCCACTGGCATGCTTTGCCTAAGTGCCATGCATGTTTCGAGATGGGCGATCCCACTGGCATGCTACCTGGAAGCCCAGAGGAGAGCTACTCTGGTGTGACTGGGGTGACTGTGGTTGGTCGGAGTCTGGAACTAAGAGTGCCTTTCCACCATACATTGTTATGCTGTATTCCTATACTCTTGCTATTATCTTTCTCTTGCATGTGAGTTTTACTAGCTGTCTTTCCTACTGGGCGTAGCTCATTCTTTTATTATCTATATTTTTCCAGCGGCTCGGCAGACTTGACGCCACCCAGATTAGGTGGGATCGTGGTCAGTAGGCTAGTGGAGGATATCTGATCTGTGATTTCTGAGACATTTTGGTTAGTGTGATTGATGCTATTGGATGTATTCAGTGAGACTATTATTCTTATGTCAGGTATTGTGTGAGGATGAATCTGACTTATGTATCTGGTTGGATGATGTTGCACTTGTTGGACTTGGATCTTATTCTTGTGATGTAGTTTCCATTCACTGTCTTACTTATTGTTTTGGTGCTATAGTGTGTGGAGTGCTATATTTATATATTTATTCTGTGGATGTTATATATTTTTTTTTGATGGTGAGGTCATTACATGACTATGGAACTTACCGTGGGGGTTCAGACTTCTATTAGATCGGTTCTCCTATCGGTATGGGATAGGAGTATTGGGTCTAGTAGGAGTAACATTGCGCGAGTCCATCTGTTAATTCAGGAGTCATGAATCCTGAGTTGAGGGTGTACCCGGGAGATGGGATCCACATTGTTAAGGAAAGTATATGTGTAATGATGTGTTATATCCTATGTTTTTCGTAGGCTACTCAGGTTGGTATGGGACGATCTGAGCTGTCTATATGTAAAAAAAAAATGTATGCCAAAAATCAGCCTAGGAAAAATGGGGTGTAACACCCTTGGTCATGGTACCACTTGTTTTATGACAAAAAAATTATTGTGTTAGTTTTTTTAATATTTTTCTTAAGTATCTTCTAGGTCATATATCTCAAACACTTATAAGATCAATCAATTAAAGAGTTTAGACTAGATTTCTCACAGAGTAGTCTACAAGTGAAGCAATCTTAGGCTATGTTGGTGGCTGTGCTCTAGTTATGGCTTAAATGGCATATCAAGGAGTCATTGACCACACTCTTGATAGAGTAGCTAACCATCAGAAGTCTATATTTAAAATATTTACTAGTTTGATTATTTATTCTATCACTTGATTATATATGACATAATTATGTTACATAATATCATTCATTCATATACATTATTATTGATTTCTTATATATTATCAATTTAGTAGTTATAAAAATATTCTTTTAATAGCTAAAAAATTATTTTAATATTTTTAATTGTATACTTATATTTCAACATCATAATTCATAGACTTGTGTCAAAAAAGTTTTTACAAGTGAATAGTGAAATATTATAAGTAATTATTATTTTTAATTATTATTCAATATTGTAAGATTTTATAATTACAATTGTGATGATGAACCCCTGCTTATTGTGAGAAAAAGGTGCGCTTTGTGAAGGTCACATCTACTTATTACGATGAAAGAGTGATTTTGTTAGTGGAATTCTAGTCTAGTTGACTAGGGCTGGATGTTAGCACAAATTAAGCCAAATCACTTAAGTCTTTTTATCACTTTTATTTTCTTTATTATTATATAATTTATGATATTTTTTCACTTAATAATATTTAATTAAAGACATATATAAATTTTTTAAAAAATGATCTTATCAAGTATAAAATATTTTTTAAAACCATAAAATTTATTTTTTCTTTTTACATTTTTATTTAACAAAATTATTAAATCAATAATTTTGTAATACTAAATTTCAATTTAAGAAACATTTTTAAAATAGTAAAAGTTTAAAATAATGATTCACCCCCTTTTGTGCATTAGTCGAGCACAAATTACATCAAAATTTATATTTCTTGAGATTAGTAAATAAGTTTTCTTTTTTATAATGCTACAAAATTTGAGTAGATTGTTTAAGTGATTCTCAGTAGATTTATTATAAACCAAAATGTCATCAAAATATACTAGTATAAATTATCTTAAGTATAGTCTCAAAACCTAAGTCATCAATTTCATGAATGTATTTGGTACATTTGATAACCCAAATGACATAAATAATCATGCATACAAATTATCTTTAGTCTTAAATACTATATTTTATTCATCTCTCATCTTAATTATTACTAAGTGGTAACCACTTTTTAAGTTTATCTTAGAATATATAATAGTACTTGATATTTGATCTAAGAGATCATCTAAGAGATCATCTAATCAAGAAAAGAAAACTTATATTTTATTATGATTATGTTAATTACCCTACTATTGACACACACTCTCCACGTTTCATCTTTTTTGGTGTTAAAAGCATGAGGACAACACGTGAATTAATACTATCTTAGATAAACCCCTTTTTAAGTAAGTCTCTTACTTGACGAGCTAACTTAATATGAGTCTCTAGGTTTATCCTATAGTGAGGAAGGTTGTATAGGCTTACCCTAGGAACTAGATCAATCATGTGTTGATGTTCAACATAGGGGCTTGAGTGTCGAGTAAATCTTCAGGGAAAATATCAAAAAATTCATTCAATATGACTTCTATTATAAGTGATGGGTTTGGTAAGGTGGTAGTTAACTCATTAATTATGATAAATCAAACTAAGTCTTCATGATTAAAGATATTTCTAACCTGGGATAGTGTGATCAAGTTCAAATTCTTTATCTTTCTCTTTTTTTGTCTATTAATTTTTTATGCTTAATTGTTTGAGATTTATCATGAGATAAGATATGGTATAATATGATGGTCTTTCTTTCATGAGTAGAAGAATACATGCTAGTCTTACCTTTTAAAGATGTGTCACTATCAAAAAATCATGATCTTCTAAGAATAAGATGACTTACTTACATAGATACATCATCACATAAAATCTAATAATTATACCTACCTAATTTCAAGAGTGCATAACTTCATTGTTTAATTAGTATAAAAGTTTTATCTATCAATGATATAGAGTAAGGGTTTGGGCATTCTAATAGGGAAGCTCTTATTCTTTTAATAGTCTTAGAGGATGTTACATTGATGCAACTACCATTATCTATGATCAACTTAAATAATTGTTCCTTAATTTTTATATTGGTGTTAAAGATATTGATGCACATCAAATCATCTTGTGGTTGTAATATTATAAGGGTGCACTCAACCATTGAAACCATAATTGTTTTTTATATTTTCTAATTCTTGCTTAACTTTTTTATTAGGCATTATATTTTCTTCTTCCTCTGACTTTTCTTGTCCATTTCTTCTTCTATGATTATGATTTCTTTAATAGATATCTTGATCGAATTCATTAAAGGGATCATTATATCTTCTATGGTTCTTATGTCTTTTATAGTTTTCTTTTTCTAGATCATTGGACATGATACTTCTTTTCTTATTATCCTTTTCTAATTAGGATTTCATTCATTTTATTAGTTTAAGAAGATTTGTTCAACTATTTAGATGAGTCTAGTTATTGATTGAGATATTTCTTACCAAAGGACTTGATTTAAATTTTGTTATTAGTTTTGAAATGATTTTTTAGTTTGGTTTATTATTTAATAAGACATATTAGATTTTGTAGTCAATAAAAAATATAACACAATAGGATATTAAAGAAAGAAAATAATTTGAGATGTCTTCTCTTTTTTTTATAAAAAAATAATGAAAGCAAAGCAATCGTAGCTATAGACCACTAAAGTGAGATAAGGTGTGCTTCAAAGAAAATTACATGTGATCAGGGTCCCACTTTTGTTAGACCACCTCTTAAATAAAACCACATAATTTTTAAAAAAAAAATGATGAAGAGTCATATCACTACTTTTGTACCATCTTCTAAGACAAAGTTTATCCAAAATTAACATAAGAGTTTTTTAGTAGATAAATAAAGTAAAAAATCATTTTTTTAGTAAAAAATAATATTATATAATATTAAAGTTGATGTAGAATAAAAAATTATATTCTTTAATTACTAAAATTGAATACACTAAACAAAAGAATCTTTTTTCTTAGAAGAAAACCATATGCTCTGATATTAAAGTTGATGTAGGATAAATTTAAACTTTTACTATGGTCTAAATTAAAGTCTACAATACTAAAGATGCTTAATATATTATTAAAAAATATGAAAATATATTATGTATTAATAAATATCAGATAACATGTGTGATATTTTAGAACTGTTCAAAGATTGATATTTTAAAGTTATAACATGGATTATTAAGTTACATAGGTAACAACACCTTAAGAATTAAGCATAAAATCTTACAAAATATTTTTGTCACATCTAATTTTATACATATAAAATATAAAATGAAAGAAATACTATATATGTAATATTTTAATAAAAAAAGTATCTCTAACTTTAGATTATTACCTAGAAAATAAAAGTTGCTAAAAACATAGACATTTTTGGTGATGATTGTTTGTAGTTTTGTAGGCATTAGTATTGGAGCATCAAAGTAGTAAAGGGATAACATGGTGGTGATTTGGGTAAGGAAAATTGGGACGTTAACATATGTAGAATTTATTTGGTTACTAGCTCTCTTAGTGGAAGGTTTCTCACCTTCAATCTTTATCTCTCATAAAGAATTTGGTTTCCAGCTCTTTCTATGAAATGTCTCTTATCTTCAATCATTATGTTTCACTAGGAAAGTTGTAATTTGTGAAAGGTCTCTTATATATAGGAACCTCAAATATTCATCAGTACTTGTTTTTAAATTTTTTTTTAAAAAACTATGAAATTAATTAAATTAAGTTGTTCCCAAATAGATTGTGCATTTCAGGTCGTAATAATGAAGAGCGACAAAAAGATGGGTGATGAAACGATAGGGCAAGAGGTGCAGGTGGAGTTGTTGGTCTGATTTTTGGGTAAGCATGGGTCAAGTAGAATAGAATGGGTCAAAGGTTGGTGCGGGTCATCACAGGTCATCACGAATTGAGTCGGTCATTGCATGTAACTAATCTACACAAGTTGAGTGGATCAGCCAGGCTCTGGGTCAAATCAGGTCACACGAGCACAAGATCAGCTTAGGTGATGACAAAAACAAGGTGACGATGATAGACGATGACACATGATGGAGGACAACGACAAGCAATAAAATAGTAAAAAACTCAATTTTAAGCATTTTTTGAAGCAAATTTTAACCAATTTTTATATTGATAGACTTATGGTATAGCTATCAAATATGCTTAGACAAGTAAAACAAAAATAATGAAAATAATTATAAGAAAAAATATAGTACTATAGTCATCCCATATGGTTGACAAAGATGATTAATCGAAATAGGAATCAAATTGAGTAGGACTCTAAGTTCGAATGGGATTGGTGCAATGCAAGGAAGTGTGTTTGTGAGTTAATGTTAGACGCTCCTACGTTATTATATCAGATTTAATGAATCATGCACTAAGAAGAAAGTTCTTAATTTTTTAGCTTAAGTGAAAATCTCAAGTGTTCACTACATATAGGGGTATCTATAAAGGAAAATTTTAACACTATGTTTTGCTTTATTATGTAGAATGGTAATAACTCGTATTAGTTATATACTAAGTTTTATCCCCTTGACTTGGAGCCTATGATATTGATGCCATGTTATTTGTTATTCATTTTATTCTCAATTTCCCTTTATCACTCTTATGTATACTAAAATATTACTTTTTAATCAATTATAACTATTAGACTTTATGTTAATTATTTATTTTACTTACATTATAGAGAAACTATTGGAGCATTGATAGAATTAAACTAAAGTGATGATGGGGATGAGTAAGTAGCTGTCAAGCTTTCTTGGGCATTTCATCTATGAATAATTTTAGATGTATACTATGTTTTGATAGATTGGTGTATAGATGTAGTTATATAATTTGTTAAACTTAGGGAGGAATAAATAAAAAAATGAGGGATAAGATGTGATATTTAAATAATATTAAGTAACCAAATTTTTAATAAAACTTAAACTTTTTTTGAAACAATTAAAGGAACCATACCAACAATATAAAAACAAGTAAAGCAAAAAAAGATAAACAACAAATAATGAAGAAAGACACATATGGTTTTTAAGTGGTTTAACCTAACCAATGTCTACTTTCACCCCTAATTAACCTTTTGGGCTTCCATTAACCTCTCTCTTTCACTTAAATAGATAGAGCTAAACTAAACACAACAATGTTGCTTAAAAGAATCATAAAGTAGTATAAGTGTTTTAGCTAAACAAATGAAAAGCAACACATATAAAAGCCTATATCATTAATCTTTTTTAAATGAATGTGGTACAAAATTAGATAAGAATGAGAATATATTATTACCAATATGAACCAAAAGAGAAAAAAATATAGTTGAGAAAGAATTGTATTACAAAAACTAAACAAAAACTTCAGTTGAACAAGAGAATTTGGGATTTAGCTCTTTCTTTATACTTTAGATAAAATTTATAACATTAATCTCTTCTATTTGAAATAATTTTTTATTTATATTAATATCAATCATAGAGTTGGTTATGGACCTTCCAATGACTTGCTTTTTAAAGATAATTAAAATAATCATTATACTCTCAGGATTTCGTTCGTATTAATATGTTGACTATATCTTATTAAGATGATAGAAACAAAACCAAGATCATCTCGATGGTTTAATGATATGAGTAGAGTTATTTGACTCAAATTAACTAAATGTACAAGTCTAAGAAAGATCCTCATACTGTATGACACTAAAACATAGTTCAGTGCATAAGTCTTTATATGTATTATACCAAATGATCATATAAATCATACTAGTATCATGTTATTTATATTTATAGTTTTAAATAAATTATACATGTTTAATAGTAGATTGACACCTTACGATATATTTGTTTGATTAAGAGTCAAGCTCTTAAGAAAATGTTTTGTGATCATATAAAAATGAAAACTTGTATGATTATGAAATAACTATCATACTAAGGCATAAACTAATTATCGTATTCACATGATAGAACCATCATAATTGTACGAAGATTTTGTGGCTATTTTTATTCTAAGTTTTTTGTACTTAAAAGTGAAAAATAATGAATCATAAAAGATTGATACATGAACTATTCTCATATGCTAATGAAGAATATCAATTATACTAGATAACATATTCACACGATAGGATTATCATAGTATGACGATGACTTTATATCATTCTTTTCTTAAGTCTTGTGTGAAGGCGAATCATGCAAATGTAATACTTAGATTACCATAGTCTGATAATGTAGAATTTTGAATAATTAGATTTATTAGATGATCATCATATGACATAATAAGCATAAATTTATGTTAATCCATTTAAATTATTTAATCTATAAAGAAAATCCTAAATATATGATATTTTACTTTGAATTGCATGATATAACAAATAACAACATCATAGAGCAATTATTAAGTGATCATATACGAACTATTTTATGTATGATTAGGTTGAAGTCATACTAGTATGATATAATAATCATAAATATTTGACCATAACTCAGCTTACATATGGTAGATTTCAAAAGAAATAAGTTACATACTTATATGAGAACATCTTCCTACTCATATAATACTAATAGAAATTAACTCTTAGAGAACTGATGATACAAATATAATGTTGATGTCTTGTATAATTACTTTGAGCTTCTAATCTTTTGTCCATATGGTAGGAACATCTATGTGATCGAGTCATCATACTTATATGATGTTATGATAATATTAAACTTCAATTGTGACTTTAAGGTATAATGTAGATTGTGCAAGTATAATATAAAATATCATATTATATGATTATAAAATTATAGCAAACACTATTTGTTTTAAACATAATTGTATTATCTTAAGAAATAAATTAACTTTAAAACAAAAAGTAAGGATATTATTATTAAAATAATGTAAGTCTAGAGAAATATGTGATCTAAAATATATGTTTTAGTAATGCATGCATGAAACAAGTCCATTATTTTTTAATGCTACTTTTGTAAAAGATAAGATTTTATATTATAACGTGGATAATGTATGATAAAATACATGAGAGAACAAATCTAATTAAACTCTCATATCCTATCAAAGTGTGTTTTATATATCAAATATAAGTATTATAAATTTAAAATTTAAAAATACATTGAGTTATAAGTACCTTAAAAAGTATGCTTGAATGTAAGTGACTAAATTTTATATTTTAAAATAACATTGTGAAGGTATTATTGTAAGAAATTTGTCAATATGTGATTTATAATTTTTGGATGTGAATTAAACCTTATTGTGAATTTGTAAAAAAATATTAATAAAAATTATTTTAATTCTCTCTAAGAAGATAAACCTTTCTCCTTTTCATAAGACTTAGTTGTTACATTTGGGAAGCTTTTAAAGAGAAGAGAGAGAGAGAGAGAGAGAGAGAGAGAGAGATAGAGAGAGAGAGAGTAAGAAGAGAGAGAGAGGAGAGTCAAAGAAGAAGGAAAGAAAATTGTGTTGTCCCTTAAGAAAAACAAAGCGATAAAAAAAAGAAGTATATAGGAAAGAAAGGGATTTTAGATTTTTTTTTTTAAAGAAATAGTATGGAAAATAAAGATACTAACCAAGCTCTCTACTTAAAATATGTTTTAATTGGTCTGAATGTCAAGTGAGTATTGCATATGAGTTATAATGAGAAGTTGTAAGGGCTAGAGGCTAAGTTTCCCACTATAATGATCATATACGATAGTTATATAGATTATAATAGTATAACCTTGATATCTAAAGCTTAAAAGCTTTTTAACTTAAGTGTGAAAAAAGAATCTACTAAGATTCATACTAACATTATTAGTTGATTATATTTGTAAGATGATGCACATAATTTTGGATTGAGAAATCATTTGAACTAATCACTTATCTAATTTAATAATTTAGAAGGAACCATATTATTATGATTGTATAATTGAATCATAATGATTAGTTTATGGGAAGATAATGTGAAGATTGTCTGTCCAATCTCCTATATGGTAATATATATTTTATAGTTTGTACAAGTACGAAAGGTGAATCAGATTAGCATGAGTAGTTGTTGAATAGTTTAATATGAACTGCATATCTTCTTGTTGGTACTGCAATGTGATCAAACTAATACAATTTAATAAGAGATTTATAAGAGAGATTATCTATTCAACTCTTAATTTGATCCCTTGATTGATTAGGTCACTACTATGGATTATGATAATATGAAAGTAGAATCAAATAGCCACACTATTTCAGAGAAGTTTGTTATATGATTTGTTATTTAATTAGCATAAAATATGAATTATATAATATAATATAGGAGTTCATATTAGATAATATAATAGATGAAATATGAATAAGGCATGGATCATGCTAGCACAAATTAGGCATCAGAATAGTACATTTACTTGATAGATTAATATAGATTGTCTGTCGAATCCTTATTATGCCTTAGTGACTGTTGTATCATACTTAGTACAATAGGAATATCAAACTTATGCAATTAATGTACTATAGCGGTTAGACCTTATTAAAGCCAAAATTATATAATATGATAGATCATATGCATCTTGTGATAACAAGAAATGAAAAAGAGAGTTGTTGGTTACAACATGATTGGTAGAGTTTTTATAAAATATCTTATTAATAAAAATTAAATTTTTATTAATAAGAATTAATTTAAATTTTGTAAAAAAAATAAAGAAAAAAATAATATAAGAGACTTATCAAAGCTATCAGATAAGGAAACCAATTAACTTTGATATAATTAAGTTATTAAAAATTCATTGTTATTATTATGAAATGTATGATGATGTAAGTATTTATTAGCATAACATTTATTGCATAAATTTTAATTTCATTATAGTACTTTATGATTTTATATATACATATATATATGTATATATATATATATCAACTATAAATGTATAAATATATGAGTTATATGATGCTATAAATCTAAAAAAATATAAAATTAAAAAATTAAAAAAAAGAGAAGAAAGAGAAGATGCTAATATAACTTAAGAAAGAGTATTATCCTATTTGATAACAACCTAATAGATATGATATATCTTATTATTAAAGTTATAGTATCTAGAGATAGAGCCATGACATGTCAGAGGTCTTGGCTTAGTGATAATAAAATACTTCACTTCTTGGTGTCGTAGGCACCTAGAGATAGGGCTCATCATATCAGAGTATCTCATTTCTCTATTAGCATAAGGTGTTGACATTTTAGGGGTAGGATTAGTGAAGATAAGAAACTTTACTTCCTGGTGTTATGAACACTCAGTGATGAGCTTTAGCATATTAGAGAATTTTGTTTTTCTATTAGCATAGGATGTTGTATCATGATACTTAGAAGTAAGGTCATGGTATATCAATAATTGAAATTTATGATGATGAGATATGATATAAGATCCTCAATTATTAAGATATAGGTCATGAAAGAGTTTCAAAATAGAGAATGAATATATATATATATATATATATATATATATATATATATATATATATATATATTATTTTACTTTTCTAGTATCATGAAACTTAGAAGTAAGGTCATGATATGTCAATAATTGAAGTTTATGATGATGAGATATGATATAAGATCCTCAATTATTGAGATATAGGTCATGAAAGAGTTTAAATCTAAAGAATGAATATATATATATATATATATATATATATATATATATATATATATATATATATATATATATGTGTGTGTGTGTGTGTGTGTGTGTGTGTGTGTGTGTGTGTGTGTGTGTGTGTGTGTGTATGCGTGCGTGTGTGTGTGTGAAAAACAAAGATATAATAAAAAAATAAAGTTAAATATAAAAAATAAGATAAAAGTACTATGTGATGATTATAAGTTAGATATATGTATTTGGTTATATATGTATTATTACAATACTCTCTTTACACATTGTTATGTATCTTTTATTCATTGTTATATTTTATTACTTAGGGATTTTACTTGCTTTTTATATTACTTCACCACATAGAGTTAGAGGTTTATTTATTAAGTATATTATATTTATTTTTTATTTATATTATAAGACAAAATATTGATACTCACAAATTTGAGAATTCCTAAATAATAGTATAAGTCTATAGGTGAGAGTTTATTATATTTTGTAAGTGTGAGCAATTTATAATATGTGAGAACATATGTATCTTATTATTAGAATTTTATATTATTATTGATTTGAATATCTTCTTACTTTATGACATTTATATATTATGCATTGTTATTTTGTCGAGATGTTTTGAGATTATTATGATTTTTGTGTTGTCTTCACTTAATTTTGTTAGCTTGTGTTCTTATTTTTTTATCGTAGACTTTGATTAGCCAAATGAACTTGATTATGGATGTGATTTATCAAGTTCTATAGAATTGTGCTGGATAATTGTGACCGTATAGCTCCGTGTGGATTAGCTAAGTCATAAATAGCTTATTTTCATGACTCTATGGGTGTAAGTTGAGCCACCCTTAAGCAAAAATGTTAAATCTTCTTCTAATTTTAAATACAAAATTTTTGCTCTACTCAATATTTACTATATTCATGATTTAAAACTACACATAAACAAAAACTTAAACTTCTTTTAATAACTAACAACTTAGTTTTATGATGATAGTTTTTAAAGGTATAATATAATTTAGTTATAATAATAGTTCTAAGTGTTGTTGAATCAATAAATGTGCTTATTTTTGCTTGAAAAAAAGGAGTTAGAAGTGCTTAAATTATTCATTACTAAGGGGATTATTGTATTCTTCATCTTGGCACTATTACTTTGATCTAACTCGATATTACCTAATTAAATGGGTAATTGGATAACATTTATAGGCAAGGTGTGATAGGTTTTATATCCTTATCAACTCTCCTAAACATCATCTTTGGCTCTATCTCCTAGTAACTCTCTCTATCTATCATCTTTGACTATGTTGTGCATTGTGAACTCCATTGAACCATCTCTATTGAGTTTGTCATCCTTTAACCCTACAATAAAATATTAACTCCACCACCCCTGTAAGTATAGTTTTTGCCAAGTTGGTTCCACTGTCTTAGTTGACTTTGCTACACCACACTATATCGATCTCCTATGTTGGCCCTACCATGCCACATCTACATTGTTGCCCCCATCAATCTTGTGGCTTACATTTGAGCCTTTACCTTTCTTAGCCCCATCATGTTATATCTACTTTACTCTACTTCTTGATCTCAATTTTATCATATCTAGATTTGATACTTCTTATTAATATAACTTATAATACGTGGAGGTTCAAATTTGGCTCAAAATTTTGTCTATAGTTTGGCATTATATATTATGATTCTAGTATTTTTTTAATTAGTAATATAATACTAAATCTAATCTCATTTAACACATTATGATATCATCATAAAAGGATTAATGTTTTCTATAAAAAAGAGCCTTCAACTAGTATTTGATCGCCATAAGTGATGACCATGGCACAAACTTGTAGTGGTGCAACTTTTCAATTGGAGATATGCATGTTTAACCTTTCTAATTCATTAATTCATGAATGACACATTGTCACAAATTTGACATTTAGTACTTCATTTTGGTATGTCATCATTATGTGCTAACAAACCCTCACAGATGTTGAATTTGAGTTCATAAGTATTTTCTCAATTTAGATCTCTTCCTTATTTGATAAATATGTTTGATTAAAGAAAATTTATAGATTTTTGTTGTTGTGAGAATTTAGTTATATTTTAAGAATTAAAAATAAAACTCTTTGTTCTTTTTTATAATCATTGTTATAGCTTTTGTTATTAGTAAAATGTATTTTTCTCTCTTATAAATTTAAGCCTAATTTGTAATTGAAATATAAAACTTCATATTCTTCTCTTGCAATTCTTAATTACTACAATAATTTGCTAATCATTGCAACTGACTTATTTGCATTTTCACATAATTGAATGTAATATCTGTTGCAATAATCAAGTATTAAAGTTTTTGTGAGATGTTAACAAGACAAAGTTTAGATGTTGAAATTTTTTGGTTAAAAGAATTTTGGATTTTAAAGAGCTAAGATTAAGGGATTTTTTTTATCTATTGAGGAGTTAATGAGGCACTTGTGAGAAAAAAATTTTAAGAAAAGGAGATAAAAAGACACTTTTAGCCATCCAACTTTGTTTGGAGAGACAATGATTTGATGAATTTTTAAAGAAAATAGGTTTGGAGTTTTTTTACATGACTAAAACCTTTTGGAGATGCTTTATATGGAACCTAAGCTATGCTTTATATGAAACATCCTCTATATTTACTAAACACAATATATGATTATTAAATTACAATTATTTGAGTTAAATCTTGATATTAGAGCTATATTAAATTTATATATGAATATAAATGATGAAAATCTTACTTTATTATTTTGTACTTTTAACTTGTTTGTTGTAAGATTGTTTAAAATTATATATATAATATAATTTTAGAAGATAATAAAAATTTATTTTTGTTAAAAAATGATGTCTAAAGATGAAGATAATAGTCTTGATACATAGATAGATGATCCATTATGAGATAAGAAGACCTATTAGGTAAAATCTCAAATTTTATTTTATTGTATTTTAAATTTTATAAAAAATATTAAAAATATAATTTGCTTTTATCATAAAAATGATAAATCATAAAAGTTTGTTAGACTTTAAAAGAAAATACAATAAGTCAAAGACAATTATAACAAATCAATGAACCAAAGTGTTGTATGAGATTTTTTAGATTTATATTAAAATATTATTTTTTTAATAATCACTTGAGATATGTACACAGAATATCATAGATTGGATATCTTTATTTATAAAAATATTTTTATTTACATGAGAAATAATAATTTATAAGATTATTAGTCTTTGTATGATATAACTGATGACTCATAATGATAATAATAATAATATTAATTGGTATTGATTATATATCTTAATATAAGAAAAAATATTATATTTTTAATATTTATTATCATAATATATTTTAAGTCCGTAAAGATGCATTAGCTGGTCTGAATGTGAGTAAAGAGCGTTTCCTTTCCGTCGAATAAAAACTGCCAGAATTCACCCCCCCTAAGCTTGCATTTAACAAAAGAAAAAAAGAAAAATCCATTAATTCCTTGCAAACTTCCCCTTCTTTTTCGGAAGCAGACTTCCCTTCTACCGTCGGCGGCAACTTTATCCCCCTCCGACGACCAATTCCTGGAGTTAAAGCACTATTCTTCCGCCTTGAAACTGCCAATTTGATCTGGAGCGGTGGTCCGTTCTCTCCCACTTTCAAATATGTCGTATCTAAAGAAATTAGGCCATTCCTTGCAAACTTTGTTGTCTTGGTTGTTGTTAATCGACCTCTACGACTGAGGGGGGACAAAAAGCGAGATTTCCCCCTTCTCGCTAGAGCCCTTAGCGGTGGTTTTCTATACGTTGATTTTAGGGTATCAGGGAGAAGTAATGTCTTCCCTTGCTTCCCTTTCAACCTTGCGAAACGTTAGGGTATCCCCTTCTTCTTCCTCCGAGGCTGCTGAGTTTTTAGGTTTGTTGAATAGAAGAAGGCCTGCTCTTTCTGGAATTAGTTACAGCAACTTAGGTCGGAGGCAGATGTGGGTTTTGAATTCTCCTGCCATTGTTTGTAAGTGCATGGTTGCCACAGCTGAAGACTTAACATATTATGAGGGGATTTCTTTTTCTCTTGAATCAGCTTATCAAGTTAGTAGCCTTAGTAAAGATGACGATACAGATGTAGTTCTCACGGATGCGCCAAAACCAGCTTTAAAAGGCCGAACAAATGGCCCTGCTAATCCTTTAAGCTCCAGCGTGTCATCCACCAAGGGAATTTTTATTCGCAAGAGACCAGGAACTGTGTACGAAGATAGAGAGAAGGCGATAAAGTCACTGGGAGAGGTTTTGAATGCAGAAGAACCGGAGACTGCAAACACAGCAGTTAACTCTGTTAAATTGGGCAGAAAAGAGGCCTGTGTTACAGCCAAATCAAATAGCAATTCTAGGCCTGGTAGAACGCCCAATGCAGGCAATCAGGGCCAAAAGTATAGGACATCGAGGAGAGTGTGGCGAAGGGGGAAAACAGTGGTCATTGTACCTAAGGTTGTGAAGGAGACGCCAATTCTCAATGAAGGAAAAGAGGAACAATTTAAGGCTCCTGTTGTGACAGAAAAAAAGAAACTAGAACCTTCATTTGTTAATGGATCGAGAACTCTGAAGGTTATGTCACTGTCTCCCGAAGCTGTACCAATGCAGCAAGCAAAGGAAGCTGTTGTTTCTCCATCTCCGCATCAAACTATGTCAACAATGCTTCTTAATGCTAAAGAAAGGAAACCAAAACTTATTGACAAATATGCACAGAAGAAATTTATTGTTGATCCCATTGCTGTGGAAGCCGTAATAGCACCTGCAAAACCAGTGAAGGGTCCTCCATCATCAAAGTTCAAGGAGAAGCGCCCGAAGAAGTCAAGTGCCACTAGGGGGTTGCGCAGTAGATTGGCTGAGGAAGATGATGTTGATTTAACTGAATTAGATGGTTTGGAGCTTGATGTGCGTATTCCTGGGATGAGGAATGGAAGGAAATGGACAAAGGCAAGCCGGAAGGCTGCTAGAATCCAGGCAGCTAAAGTCTCTGCACCTGTTAAAGTAGAGATTCTTGAGGTTGGGAAAGAGGGCATGTTGGTTGAAGAGTTGGCTTTTAGTCTGGCAATTAGTGAAATAGAAATTCTTGCATACTTATATTCAAAAGGAATCAAACCTGATGCTGTGCATACCTTGGACAAAGATATGGTTAAAATAATATGCAAAGAATATAATGTGGAAGTTCTTGAAGTTGATCCGGTTGCAGTGCAGGAAATGGCAAAGAAGAAGGAGATGCTTAATGATGAGGATTTGGACTTCTTGGAATTAAGGCCTCCAATTATCACCATTATGGGTCATGTGGACCATGGGAAGGTACTTTCATATGGTACTTTCGTTTTTTTACATTTTGTTTTATCATTGACTTTTGTTTGGTGTAACTTCCAATTGATTCCTGTTGTTTATTACTGTATTGACAGACAACTCTATTGGATTATATTCGCAAGAGCAAGGTAGCGTAATACTTCTTGTTTAATATCATTTTTCAAATTTTTTTGGTTGATTTGACATGACTTTAGTTCAATGTGATACATTATTCACTTCTTTCATTTTATTGTTGCAATACTAAAATTAACAGTAGAATTTTTCAGGTGGTAGCATCAGAAGCGGGTGGAATAACACAAGGTATTGGAGCATATAAAGTTCAAGTTCCTGTAGATGGAAAATCTCTTCCTTGTGTTTTTCTTGATACCCCCGGGCATGAGGTATGCTTGATATGACTTAACATTTTCTTGATGTTTTGTTCGTCCATTTAGATTCTTTATTTCATTTTTTTTCTAGACTTCTAAGTATAATTTGCAGAAAATATCATAAATTTGCACTTTGTAACACAAGAAAATTTCTTTCCTTGCTCTGTATTGAATGGCCTAACAGATTAAATTGAAAAAGGAGACAACTTAACCTTATACAGGCATTCGGTGCAATGAGAGCACGTGGTGCAAGAGTGACAGATATTACCATCATCGTGGTTGCTGCGGATGATGGGGTTTGCCCCCAGACAAATGAAGCAATTGCTCATTCCAGAGCAGCTGGGGTTCCCATCGTAATAGCAATAAACAAGGTATGTGGATGAGCTCGCCTATATTGAGGTCTTTCAATCTCATATAGCGCCATGAATGAAAACGTGCGTTCACTTTCTTTCTCAGATAGATAAGGAAGGATCTAATCCTGAGAGAGTGATGCAAGAACTTTCACAAGCCGGACTTATGCCAGAAGAATGGGGTGGGGACATTCCTATGGTCAAGGTTTCATCCCGACTTTGACTAAATTAGATGTCTTGTTTGGGTGCTCTATATGCTTATCTGATTTTGTCTTCTTATTTCTTCAGATTAGTGCTCTTAAAGGTGATAACGTGGATGAATTATTAGAAACTGTCATGTTAGTTGCTGAGGTATGAGAAAAGTTTTAATTATCTTTTTCTTGTATTGTAGTGTTCTTAGAATTTTATATGTGCAAACTACTTGTTTTTTTCTACTCTTAAAAATATTTAGTTGCAAGAGTTGAAAGCGAATCCTTATAGAACAGCAAAAGGTACCTGTATAGAGGCTGGCCTTGATAAGTCCAGAGGACCTGTTTCCTCACTCATTGTTCAAAATGGAACACTTAGAAGGGGAAACATTGTGGTGTGTGGTGAAGCTTTTGGAAAGGTAACTAAAGCAGGTGTTTTTCAGTAAATATTTCAAAATTAATCGAGACTTTTTAAGAGAAATATACCCTAGTTTGTTCAAAATTAAACCTGTAGTTTGACACAACATGAACTTTTGTAATGAGCAGGTGCGTGCTTTATTTGATGATAGGGGAACTCGTGTTGATGAAGCTGGGCCATCGGCAGCTGTGCAGGTTTCTTGTAACTTTGTTCTTCCTATTTACACTTTTTTTAGTTCTAGTGTGTCTTCCCTAATAACAATGTTAATGCCATACAATAAAAGGACTTGTCATGTTCTTTGAATCTTATGTGATATATTGGAATCTTCAAGCTATGATAATTTTAGGTGCGTTCTTAAATATTTTGGATATGGTTTGTAATGCAAATTGCAATAATGTTCATGTTTTATAATATTTCTGGAAATTTCTGACATAGCTTTGTGGACTATTATTTGGAGAAGTAGCTTTCAGGAATCTGGAGGGTGAAACCTTACAAGTTATTATATCTTGAATGGAAATTGCTATTATGACATATCATCCCCCACCTGTAAAAAATTTGTTTTAATTTAATGATCTGATGAACATGATTCCAAATTTTAGTATCTGAATCTTTTAATGGATTTAGTTATCTAATAAATAAGTTAGCGCTGGTAGAGTTTCAGTTTGTTGTATAATGTATCTAATTGCCTTTTTCTTTGCAATTGAATCTTGCAATAACATTTATTCTGAATAATTAAAGTTCACTAGCAATTAGCTATTTTATTTCTTGCATTTTGTGCTTAAGATATCTTCTCTATAATTTAACATTGATTTGTAAACTTCTAATTTCTTGATTTGTGCATTCTAACTTTTTTATTTGGTAATTGTTTCCCAGGTTATTGGCCTTAGCAAAATTCCAGTTGCTGGTGATGCGTTTGAGGTGGTAGACTCCCTAAATGTTGCTCATGAAAAGGCTGAGGCTTGTGCAGAATCACTACGGGTTTCTAGAATGTATGCTAAAGTGAGCGATACTAAGGTCACCTTATCTTCCTTAGCTTCAGCTGTTTCAGCAGGAAAGCAGCCAGGACTAGATAGGCACCAGCTAAATATTATCCTGAAGGTTGATGTCCAGGTAACTTGAATAGATTTTGCATACCCTCATTGCATTTATGCTTTAAACTTCAGCCAACATCAAAACCTCGTTTGTTCTATCAACTAAACTGACACTTGTGTTGTGAAATAGGGCTCCATTGAAGCAATCAGAGAAGCTGTTCAGGTGCTTCCACAGGATAATGTCACTTTGAAGTTTCTTCTCCAAGGCATGGGTGATGTAAGCACTGGTGACATTGATCTTGCTTTCACAACTGAGGCCATCGTAATTGGTTTCAATGTGAAGGCTCCAGGTTCCATTAAGAGCTATGCTGACAAAAAGAATGTTGAGATTCGATTGTATAAAGTAATCTATGATCTCCTTGGTGATATGCGCAATGCAATGGAAGGTCTTCTGGAGCTTGCGGAGGTAGGCCCATCTGTGTTTTCTTGGATACACTTATACATATATATAAACACACTTTGTTAGCTTAAGGGTTCAGTTTATATATTAAAAACATTTTCCTGCTGTTGGTTCTATAGGAACAAATCCCCATTGGAATAGCAGAAGTTAGAGCTACATTTCTTTGTGGCAGTGGTCGAGTGGCAGGATGCATGGTAACTGAAGGAAAATTGGTGAAAGGCTGCGGAGTTTGTGTTGTGAGAAATGGGAAGACCGTTCACACTGGTGCGATTGATTCACTAAGGAGAGTGAAGGAAGACGTTAAGGAGGTATATAGATTTCAATTTTTTGAACTGAAGTACAATGCCTTAAACCATTGAAAAGAGGTTTTCCCATCTTCATGTAGTTATTATTGAAGGATGCAGAGTTAGTTTAGGCGATGCCATGCCAACTTTGAAAAATTTAATTTTGGAAGATATCATTCTAGGATGCCATTATAGTCTGTAATCCATTTCTTCTTCTCCCTGATGTTTATAATACGTTATCCTCAGCTTAAGGAAGACTTGTGAGGAATTGGACTGTTGACATAGTTTGTTAGATGAAGCATGAAAAAGAGTATAAGCAAGTTAAATGAAAGAAGAAATTTTTGTGTTTTGCGTATTCCATTGCTGTCAAGTCTGTGACATTTGCAACCATCACTCTTCTGTGTAATATTTCATTTTGTGATTACATTTTAAGGGCATAAGTGCCTAACACAATTAAAAACAATCTTCTTGGTTGGAGTATTGCTTCTGTTTCAAGCAGTTAGGCTAAAATGCTATTTAATATGTGCCTTAGAAAATTTGTAGTAGACTACTAAACTATAAGGATCACAATCATCATATGACACCCAGTTCCCTTTTCAGCTGAAATTAGCAACAGAGCAATTCAAATAAGTGGAACTTTGGAACAAAAAAAACCTTTGTTAGAAATTTGTTAATCCGTCTACGTTGAACTTCAGAAGGAAGCCAAACTTGCAAAGCTTCTGTGTAGAATTTGTATTTAGTGGCTGATATACTGCAACCGGTAAAGCCTCTTTAAAGAGGCGACTGGTTGTTTCACTTAAAAGCAGCAACAAGGAACTAAGGCTTACAATCTCCTAAAGGTGGAATCGAGGGCTGGTTTCTTGCAATTTTTTATGTTGGGGATGAAAAAAGGTTCACAAAAGAGTTTTACAATCTGCAACAAACTAGGTTTAGGATCTTGCTTTTTAGCACATTGCAGAATAAGGCTCTTTTGTCTGTTTTTAAAAAGTTCAACTTAATCAGCTACAACCATCCTTCAGGTTAGCGCTGGGCTGGAGTGTGGTTCAGGCATCGATGATTTCACAGTTTGGGAAGTTGGAGATGTCATCAAGGCCTTCCAAACTGTTAAGAAGAAGCGGACACTTGAAGAAGCAGCTGCATCAGTTGCTGCTGCTTTGGCCAGTGCTGGTTTCCACCGTTGAAGGTAAACATTTCACAGCTTGGCTTGCCAAGCCATTTGCAATGGATGGTTGCAGGGAACTGCTGCACTGCTCAACTTGTCTTCAATTAGAGTAGATACAATTCTTCAAGCTTGGCTTGGCATTCCTGCTCAGCATCACCTTGAGGGTTTTGAAGATTCATTCCTTCACCTTAATTGATTGCTCCAGTAACAGCAATCTGTGCCAGATGCACATCATCCATTTTTATAACACTGGAAGCAGGTATGGCTTTATTCTGAGATTGTTTTGGAAAATCAAGCCATATTGCTATTATATGTACTCTCCAGAATACATTGTTTTGAAATAAATGCATATAAGAACGAGTTGCTTTATGGCAATTGGATTTTTATTTATTATTATGATTCCCATAATTGCCCAAAATGACATCCAACTTTGGTGACAAAGGACTTAACTGAACAAGCATTTTCTAATGCCGCTTGAATTTTTGAATTCCGAACTGTTTCTCGTTCACTTAAAGTTTTGCGTGCTATTGATTTTGGTCACAAGCAATATTTTTATTTACAAACCTTGCGTAGAAGTCAATAGTGATTCCAATTAGAGAGAATTACTATTCATGGTTTATGGCATAAGAGTATTTGTACGTGATTATGTGTCTTTCAAATAAGTTTTAAGCGAGTTTTTTTTTTAATTTATAAGGAGGTAATCATTAAAGCACATTTATATGGGCTTAATATGTGAAATTTAGATGTGAAAATAAATAAGAATATTTTATCTCATTGTTTTATAATATATATTTTTTTGTTTATAAGGGTTTTTGATATATTTTGTTATGTCATAGAGATATCATAAATTTAAATGATATTAAAAATTTGTTATTATCAAATGATTTCTTTACTTAAAAACCTATTAAATGTTATTTCTTTTTTTCCTTTTTTTTTTTTTTTTTTTGATAATTCTATCTCTGGAATATCATTCGATGATAACTTTCTATCTTTTTCTGTCAGAGGTGTTAAAAGCTAAAATAAGGTTTAGTTATGATTATAAGAATTATGAGAGTGATACTAATACTCATTTAAGTAGATTCAAGTCTTATGGTAAGTATAAATTTAATGATATTTATTGTTAAAAAGCATATAGTATACAAGATTGTAAGATTTTTAAGAATAAGGAGGATAAAATAAAAGATAACTAGATTAAGTTAACAAATGGAAGTGTTGTAATAATTTTTTTTTTATTTAATTTAGGTAAGACTTTGTTGATGGTTATAATAGATATATGCAAGGATCAATGGAACATAAATATGATTAGTTTGGTCCATAGGACTTCTTGCATGGATATTTTTATATTAAATATTCAAGCTATTATATTAATGCAATCATTTTGAATGTTAATTTCACAATTTGTTATTAAATATTTAATATAAGATCATTCTTCGTGCATTTCATCAAATTTATCGACCATATTAACTTTGCAGTCTTGTGAATTTTGTTGAAACCTTCTCTTTAGCTTTATTGTGTCATATCACATTGAAATTAGTTGTAATATATCAATCATATCACTTTATTGACTTTATCACAAAATGTCACGTATTGCCTATTATGTCACTAGTATTATTATATAACTGACAACAAATCAAAATATTTGTTGTCAAAAGTAAGGGCAAATCACTATAGATAGGAGTGATGAAATAATAAAACGCCTTTGTATCTTAATAATCAATTTAATTTTGTTTTCATCGTAACAAAATAAAATGTATGTATACATGTTTTGTAAGATCTTAAAAAATATAATAACAAAATAAAATCAGCATGTACGAGATTGTTTACACACTTCACATACCATTTTAGGTACTCTCTTTGTGGTTTTGTGGCATATCTTGTAATATAAGTAGGGATGAGTATAATGCCTAATAGGTGAATTTGATATGAATAAATAAAAAATACATAATAATAATATATTATTAAAATTGATAAGATGATGTCAATATTGTATATATAGAAAAAATGCTCGACATATGAAAACATATATATATAACAATATGTATGCATCAAATATATACACACATCTTTACTCTCTTAATTCTTGTTGCTTTTTTTTTAAAATTTTTTTTATTTTTTTAGCTTTTATTTCTTTTATTTTCTTTATATATGAAATCTAAATGTTCTTTATAGGATTATACACTCATATCCCAATTATATATCATCTCATATATAACATCTTATCATTTCTAAACCTCTACTCATAGGTATGCCTATAGACATAGTTGGCCAGCCATATATCACATCATCTTTATCCCTCATGGAGATATCAAAGAAAGTCTATGATATTATCTCATATCATCTCGCATTCTAGTATCAAATTAGTGCCTATGATGCTCAATATCTTATGTTGGTGCTCATCACAACTCGTAGGATATCATAGCCTGGTATCAAACTAATGCCTATGATACCTAGCATCATATGTTGGTGCTCATCTCATAATGCTCATTATCTTATGTTAGTGTTTATCAATCTCATGGAATAATGAGTATAAATTTAAGAGAATTTTATTTTCTATTTTTATTTTTTTTATCAAGATATTTAATCCTATTATCTTTATCATATATTACACGTCATGTCATATGTTTTTTTTTATTCTCTTTTCAATGTGTATTAAAATATCATATTGTGTAATATATATATATACATATATATATATCATAAATATCATGATATACTTAATTTAAATTGTACCTACTTATATCATTAATAATTGAATTCACTTATATTTGTTCTAGATGATCTCTCAATTTTTTTTTTATTTTCTCAATAGAACTTTTGTTCTTACTGACAAGTATTTTCTTCTTGGCTTATCATATTCAATGCAATTTTTCCTCTATTTAAAAAGAGTTTATCAATTTTTTTGCTGACACTAAATTGCTACAAAAAAATACAATGTTTATTATCATTTTTTTAGATTTTTGGATATTATTTTTCTCAATTTTCTGTTTTTTTTTTCATTTTTCGGATTTCCTCTTTTTCATCGATCGACAGCAAAACACCGTCGGCTTGTTGACGGTGTTTAAAAAAAAATCTAGAAATAATGCATGCTGAAGGAAAAATTAGAAAACCGAAAACAAAAAATTTATCTTTCATATTTTCCCCTCTTCTGAGCTTTGAAACACAACTAGGCACACATTTTTCTTGATTTTTGATAATAGGAGGCAGTGCAGCTCAATGGATTAGGGTTTCAATCAAATAGCGTCACGAAATTTCTTTTCCCTTGCACATTCTCTCTCTCGATCGTAGCCTTTATCTTCTCGCGACAGATGCCCAGTGACCAGATTCTAGTCGAATCTCCCTTAAACCACCACTTCTCGTGAAACCCTACCGCGTTTAGCAAGGAGTTGTGGAAAATAATGAAGCATTAAAGGATTTTGGGATATTTATTTTCTCAAAATTTTCTTTTAAATTTATTTATTTATTTATTTATTTATTTTAATATTATTTACTAATAACTTAAAAAATTAATTACAAATTAACCAGGATTCCAAAACTTAAGTGATAAGAACTAAAGTTTGTTGCTAAATTTGTCAAATTCAAATTTATATTCACATTCTAATTTTGGTTATTTGATAATTATTTTACCAAAAGCAAGAAACTTATAGCTTTTAGTGCTTACAATGACAAGTTACAATCTCCTTTTCTTAAGAAATTGTCCTGTAATTTCAAAATAAACATGGGTATTGAGCATTCATAAATTTTTTTATTTCTCAGGTTGTTTTTATATCGATATGATTCAGTCACAACACTCTAATTATAAGAATTATTTTATTTCTTAATACTTTTTTTTATGATTTAGAATTATTCTTAATTTCTTCTGTATTATAGTTGATTATATTTTTTGAATTAGAGACATTTTTATAGAAGAGATACATGATATAAATATATATATATATATATATATATATCAGCAAATTACACTAGTAAAGTAAGTTTGTAAGCCACTCATTTGTTTATCCTTTTTAAAATCTAAAAATGGCCAATATATTTTGGCTTCAATTTTCATGCTTTACCAAATCTAAAAGTATCTTTTGATGGACTGATTTTGATAAACACATGATCACTTACTTGGAATTTAACATTGTTATGTTTATTGTCAAAATATTTCTTTTATCTATCTTGTGGTGTTTATTTTTTTTAATTAACTTCACTTTTATATAACATTATCAACAAAATCAAGCCTAATTACCTGTTGTTCTCTACCTTTAAATTAACATAACAGAGATTGATATTTTCTTTCATACAAAGCTTCATAATGACCTATCTTAATAATAGTTTGATAGTTATTATTGTATGCAAATTCAACTAAAAGAAGACAACTCTCCAAATCTCTTCCAAAATCTAGAATACATAATTTCAATAAGTTTTTTAAGACCTTAATTGTTCCCTTTGTTTAACCATCTATTTGTAAGTGAAAGTCACGTTAAATTTCACTATGTACTAAAAATTTGATATACATTTTCTTAGAAATAAGATATAAATTTTAGATCTCTGTTAGATATAATTTCTTTTGACATATTATATAATTTCATAATTTGCTACAAGTACATATGAGTTAACATTTAAGTTGTATATGTCACATTTATTGTTAAGAAATATACATATTTTGTTAGCTTATCCATTATCACTATATACAATTATGTTCTCTTGATGATCTAGGTTGTCTGCAATAAAATCCATAATGATACTTTCTCATTTTCATTCAAGAATAGGTAAAGGTTATAATAACTTATTAGGTTTTTGTTGTTCTCCTTTGACATGTTAATAGATGAGACATTTTCTAACTCGTTCTGTCACGTCTCTTTTCGTTTTAGGCCACCAATATCGTTGTTTTAATTTCTGATACACTTTTGTTTCTCTAGGATAAGTACTGTATTTGGAATTATGAGTTTTTTAATAATATTTGTTTCAATTGTCGACGATTAAGAATGCATAATGGTCTTAAAATCTCAATATATTACTTTTATTAATAGCAAAATTAGATTTCCAACCATCTTTGACATTTGAATTAATAGATAATTGATACAATAGCTATATATTCCTTTGTATTTCTTTCTTTAATAACAAATTATCAATTTCAAATATATTTTTTTCATCACCTTAAGTCATAATCAAATAAAGATGTGTTTTCTTACTCGAGATATCAGCAATCATATTTATTTTACTTAGATGATAAATAATTTGCAGACCATCTTTAATAAATTTTAACCATATTCTTTGTCTTAAATTTAATTCTTTTTGAGTAAAAATAATTTTTAAACTTTGATGGTTAGTATTTCACATTTCACATTCAATCTAGATAACAGTGTAGTAATTCAAGAAAAAACTTGTACAAATTTTCTTTAATATTCTACCAAACTCAAAAAACTTTTATCCTCAGTTATATTTATAGGTTAATGCTAATATATAGTAGCTTCTATTTTTTTGATAGTCTACAAATATCTCTTCTAATCTAATAATGTCCTAGAAATATAATCTTGGATAACTAATCATATTTTAAAAATTTTGCATATAACTGATTGCACGTAATATTTGCAGTGCAATATATAGACACCAAACATGATCGTCTATACTTATGAAATATATAAGAATATCATTAATAAACACAATCACAAACTAATCAAGATATTTTTTGAATTTTCTATTCATCAAATCCATGAATATTGTAGGTGCATTTGTGAGGTTAAAAGATTATACTAAAAATTCATAATATTTATATCTAGTCTTGAAAGTGGTTTTAGATACATCATTATTTTTTTTAGTTGGTGATAACATACCTCAAATCAATTTTAGAAAATACTATAATACCATGCAATTGATCAAATAGATCATCAATATGAGGTAACAAATATTGATTTTTTATACTAATCTTGTTCAATTTTCTAGAATCAATGCATATTTGTATGTTGTTATCTTTTTTTACAAATAAAATTAGTGCTGCTCCCCATGGTGACACACTGGGTTTAATAAAATCCATATCCAGCAATTCTTGAACCTAGTTTTTTTTACTTGTAACTCTACAGGTGTCATTTTGTTTGGTATTTTAAATATGGGTTCTACTCTTGGTACCAACTAAATTTCATATTCTATTCTGCTATTAGGAGATAATCTTGATAATTCTCTTAAAAACATATCAGATATTCACAAATAATAAGAACATCTTAAGATTTACTAAACTTTTGGTCAATAATCATCATATATAACAAAAGGCTTTCATATTTTTTGATATCAACTTGTAAGCTTTCAAAGTAGATATAAAAGAACTTTTATTTCCATTTCCATAATAAATCACTTCTTCTCTATCTTGGGTTTTTAATTTTACTATTTTCTCTACACAATCAATCTTCACTTCACTTGATATTTTATTAACAAGTTCACATCCAAAATGATATCAAATTTTTACAAAGATAAGATTATTAATTCTATAACAAATGTTTTCTCCTATATATCTATATATCAACTGATGCATTTTTTACCTTTAATTTTAATACCATCAAATAATTTAATTAATAATATAGTTTTTATTTGTTGTAAATTTATAGATATAACATCACATGTATGTTGAGTAATGAATGAGTATGATGCTCTATTATCAAAAAGAACAAATACTAGAATATATTGAAATAATGATGTACTTGAGATAATATTAGTGAAATAGGGTGCCTCTTGTTGAGAGATTGCATGCACCATGGGCTATCCATCTCTATCTGTCAATTATCCTTTACCAGCTCCTACAAACTCTGAGGTAGGTACATGCCTTTCCCTTTACCTCTACCTACTCTACCTTTTCCATAAACACTAACAGGTGTTGAAGTCTCAAATGTAGTACGAGCCTAGGGACATAATCAGACAATGTGGTATGCCTCATCACAAATAAGGCATTAGATCTGTCCACTCTGCCTATACTAATAATCCTCTCTATGAAATATTCTGCAATCAAAATATTGAGAGGTCTTGCTAGTAGTCCCTATACTAGTATTACTATTACTGACACCAGATCCTGATCTTTCATAACTAAATTTTCTGCCTCAAAATCTTTTAAAACCTTTTTTATGAGGAATTGTGTCTTTCACTCCCTAAAGTCTCTTCCCTTTTTTTTCTCATCCTTTTTATGCAATTCTAATAGCTTTGGATTATGTTCCATTAGCTTGACATTCTCAACAAGATTATAGAAATCAAATGTCATGTATGATACCAAAACTACTTTAATATCATATTAGAAACTCTTACATAACATAAAACATCACTGCTCCTCAAATCATTTCAGGCATATGTCGTGCCAGAGTATTAAATGTCTTCTTATGCTCAGATGTTGTCAAGTCATTCTGAACCAATTTTGACAGATTCATTCACATTTTTTCTCGTGTAGATATATGAATATAAATATTTTCAAAATCTTCAACAAAATTTTGTTATGAAATCTCCTTCATAGGCTTACTACGAAATCTGATAAAGTGGCGTGATTTCTACATGTCTATAACATTATTCTCTAGCACCAAAATAATTAGAGAAACTCTCATGTGACCGGGGCAGTCCATGGCATCAAATACTCTATTCATATGCTTGGTCCATCGTTTACTACAAAAGGATCTAAACCTTTAATAAAATGAGGAGGATGCATATAATAAAATTGATCAACCAATTCATCTAATATAAAACTTTCTTCTTGCATCATCATATTTTGTGATAAGGATGATGTTACTTGTATTAGGATACTATGATTGTCAGATTCTTACAAATTATGAGATAACTCTGTTACACCCCATTTTTCCTAGGCTGATTTTTGGCATACAATTTTTTTTTTATATAGACAGCTCAGATCGTCCCATACCAACCTGAGTAGCCTACGAAAAACATAGGATATAACACATCATTACACACCTACTTTCCTTAACAATGTGGATCCCATCTCCTGGGTACACCGTCAAATCAGGTTCATGACTCCTGAATTAACAGATGGACTCACGCAATGTTACTCCTACTAGACCCAATACTCCTAACCCATACCGGTAGGAGAACCGATCTAATAGAAGTCTGAACCCCCACGGTTAAGTTCCATAGTCATGTAATGACCTCACCATCAAACAAAAAGATATATAACATCCACAAATAAAATATGGCACTCCACACACCATACTCCAAGGCAATAAAATAAAACAGTGAATGAAACTACATCACAAGAATAAGATCCAAGTCCAACAAGTACAATATTATCCAACCAGACATAAGTCAGAATTACCCTCACATATTACATGACATATGAGAGTAACAATCTCATTAAATACATCCAATAGCAACAATCATCTAACCAGAATATCTCAGACAATCACAAATCAGATATCCTCCACGAGCCTGCTGACCACGATCCCACCTAATCTGGTAGCGTCAAGTCTGCCGAGCCACTGAAATATATAATACAGGAATGAGCTACGCCCAGTAGGAAAGACAGCTAGTAAAACTCACATGCAAGAGAAGGATAATAGCAAAAATATAAGAATACAACATAACAATGTATGGTGGATAGGCACTCTCAGTCCCAGACTCCGACCAACCACAGTCACCCCCAGTCACACCAGAGTAGCTCTCCTCTGGGCTTCCAGGTAGCGTGCCAGTGGGAACGCCCATCTCGAAACACGCATGGCGCCTAAGCACCCGACACCGCAGCGTCTCTCGTCAATCAATCTCCTGGAGACTATAGACAGATCCAGTCACAAAATCTCTAGCCAACGTGAGACACCCCTGCCACCCTAAGGCGCGCAGGCCTACACACTTGGCTAGCCACTGCGAGACACCCCTGCCACCCTCAGGCGCGCAGGCCTACACACATGGACCAGGAGAGATCGACTCAGCCACCGTCCCAAGGAGTCCTCTACCAACAACTTCCATAGAAGCTCACGCCCCTACAGTCATTATCAATCTCTAACTCCAAGATTCGGCAACATGTGTCCAGGTACAACAAGGCGCATACCAGTCACATGTATACTGTGGAAGCTAAGTCTGAACCGCACAGTTACCTACCACAACTATCCTAAAACATCATATAGGGTCTATAGTAGTCCGGTCCAGTATGCCAATCCATAAAATATGCCAACACTGAGTAAACTGACTCAATCCATGCCGTGGCCATCAAAGCAACACAACTGTCAATTACTGACTGTTCTGGTAGCACCCATGTGCCATACCTCTGTATGACTGTTTTCAACTGTACTGTCGTCACTGATAACATTTTTCCCTACTTCAGGAAATTTTAAATTCTGTAATCAATTTCCGTCTTTATCCATTTTTCCGAAATTCGGAATAAATTTCCGAATAAAATTTAAATTCCACATATATCCTTTTTCCGAAAATTTGGATTAATTTCCGAATTAAATATTCTGCAAATTATTTTTCCGAAAATTCGTATTAAATTTCCGAATTAAATTTTCCCATTTTTCCTCTTCCGCGCCGCATTAAAATTAAATAAATCATTTCCGTAAATTCGGAATTAATTTCCGAATTATAAATCCTTCCGCTTCTCTCTATCCGCGTCAATTTCAGTTAATAATTGTTAATTAATTAATTTACGATTAATTATTAACTAATTAACTAATCCTAATCATCTCCTTCCTCCGCCCGGCGCCCGCGAAACCCTAGCCGCCGCCACCGCCGACCAGTACGATCCTTCCGTCGATTCCCGGTGACTGCGAACAAGGAGAACAATTTCCTAACATGCTCCTAAGCATTAACAAATTTTTCGGCGAAATGGGAAATATTCCAGAAATTCCGAAATTGCAAAAGATACCGAATAGCGTTCAATTAAATCCGAAATTTTTTTTTTCATCCACATGCTCGTTTTCATTAAGTAAAATATTTCATGCTTTTAATTTTCTATTAAATAACGAATTTAAACCGAATTTCCTACCTCAACGACGCCGGCGACGGTGAACTTCGTCCGCAGCTCCTCACCGAACGAATCCGGTATCAATCGACTCTCCGCGTTCCCGTGAATCTCCAGGCACAAAAAGCCCCTTGCCAGGCCGCCAGAATCACGCGCCGTAAGCCGGAAAAATCTCTCTATCGGTCGGTCGAACGAACCCTAATCGTTTCGCGAGGGTTTTATATTTCTGGCCGACACGGTGAAAACCCATTACGCACCGTTGACACGCTTTCGACACGGTAAGCACCCGATCAGCCAGTTCAATCCCAACCGTCGATCACGACCGTCCGATCCGCTTATCAGAACGCACGTGCAAACTCACTCAGCGAACCGCCTCCGCCTCCGCTGAACCGTTCCGGTCTGGTTCACGCGCGATAAAAATAAATTTCCGGTTTTAAAATAACCGATCATAATTGATTTTCGAATTTCCAAAAATCCAATAAATCCAAATAAACAGGGAAAATTACTTAAAAATTACCTCGGTGCTCCGAAAAATCCCCAGAAATTTCAAAAATTTCAATAGCCTCTAATTGAGCTCCTGGCTCATCCTACTGTCGATCTGAAATCATCCAAGCCAAAAATTAATTTATTAAAGATTTACATAAAAATTTTTACTGGGTATACTTTTTCATCGGTCGACTGTGAAATAATGTCGGCTTGTCGAAGGGAACAAAAAAATACAAAAATAATGCATCTTGAAGGGAAAATTGGAAAACAGAAACATAAATTTACTTTTCCTATTTTTCTCTCTTCTGTGGTTTGAAACAAGGACATGACACCTTTTTCTCAATTTTCAACGATGGGATTCAACGTTGCTCATTGGATTAGGTTTCAGTCAAATAATGTCGTCAAATTTCTTTTCCTTTGCGTTCTCTCTCTCTTAATTGCTACCTCTATCCTCTTGTGATGGACGTCTAGTGAATGGTTTCCCACCAAATTGCCCAGAAAGAATCACCTCTCCCAAAGCCCTAGCTGTGTCGAGCGAGGAAGTGCGAGAAAATAATGACACGTGAAAGGATTTCAGGATATTTATTTTCTTGATTTTTTTTAAAAATTGTTTTTGTTATTTATTTTAATATTATTTACTAATATCTTCAAAAATTAATTACAAACTAACTAGGGCTTCAAAATTTATGTGACAAGAACTAGAATTAGTCATTAAATTTTGTCTTATTCAAATTTGTATTCATATTCAAATTTGTTACACCCCATTTTCCCTAGGCTGATTTTTGGCATACATTTTTTTTTTTACATATAGACAGCTCAGATCGTCCCATACCAACCTGAGTAGCCTACGAAAAACATAGGATATAACACATCATTACACACCTACTTTCCTTAACAATGTGGATCCCATCTCCCGGGTACACCGTCAACTCAGGATTCATGACTCCTGAATTAACAGATGGACTCGCGCAATGTTACTCCTACTAGACCCAATACTCCTATCCCATACCGATATGAGAACCGATCTAATAGAAGTCTGAACCCCCACGGTAAGTTCCATAGTCATGTAATGACCTCACCATCAAAAAGAAAATATATAACATCCACAGAATAAATATATAAATATAGCACTCCACACACTATAGCACCAAAACAATAAGTAAGACAGTGAATGGAAACTACATCACAAGAATAAGATCCAAGTCCAACAAGTGCAACATCATCCAACCAGATACATAAGTCAGATTCATCCTCACACAATACCTGACATAAGAATAATAGCATCAATCACACTAACCAAAATGTCTCAGAAATCACAGATCAGATATCCTCCACTAGCCTGCTGACCACGATCCCACCTAATCTGGGTGGCGTCAAGTCTGTCGAGCCGCTGGAAAAATATGGATAATAAAGGAATGAGCTACGCCCAGTAGGAAAGACAGCTAGTAAAACTCGCATGCAAGAGAAGGATAATAGCAAGAGTATAGGAATACAGCATAACAATGTATGGTGGAAAGGCACTCTCAGTTCCAGACTCCGACTAACCACAGTCACCCCAGTCACACCAGAGTAGCTCTCCTCTGGGCTTCCAGGTAGCATGCCAGTGGGATTGCCCATCTCGAAACATGCATGGTGCCTAGGCAAAGCATGCCAGCGGGACACGCCCATCTCTGCGCACGCATCACAACGCCTAGCACCCGACACCTCAGCGTCTATGTAGCATGCCAGTGGGATTGCCCACTCGAAACACGCATGGCGCCTAGGCAAAGCATGCCAGTGGGATTGCCCATCTCGAAACACGCATCACAACCTAGCCTGGGGTTCCAGGTAGCATGCCAGTGGGATTGCCCACTCGAAACACGCATGGCGCCTACCAGTCACATGAATACTGTGGAAGCTAAGTCTGAACCGCACAGTTACCTACCACAACTATCCTAAAACATCATATAGGGTCTATAGTAGTCCAGTCCAATATGCCAATCCATGAAATATGCCAACACTGAGTAAACTGACTCAAACCATGCCATTGTCATCCAAGCAACACAAACTGTACCAAAATTCTGACTATTCTGATAGCACTTACCCAAGTGTCACACTTCCTTCCAACTAATCCAGTTGCACTGAATGTATGGATAATTTCCAACAGTCAATTTCAACTTGGCTATGTGATTTCCTAAAATCACCTTTTTCTCACTTCAGGAAATTTTTAAAATTCCAAAATCAATTTCCGCCCTTTATCCATTTTCCGAAATTCGGAATAAATTTCCGAATAAAATTTAAATTCCACATATATCCTTTTTCCGAAAATTCGGATTAATTTCCGAATTAAATTTAAATTCCACATATATCCTTTTTCCGAAAATTCGGATTAATTTCCAAATAAAATTTAATTTCCACATATATCTTTTTTTTCCGAAAATTCGGATTAATTTCCGAATTAAAATTTAAATTCCACATATATCCTTTTTCCGAAAATTCGGATTAATTTCCAAATAAAATTTAATTTCCACATATATCTTTTTTTTCCGAAAATTCGGATTAATTTCCGAATTAAAATTTAAATTCCACATATATCCTTTTTCCGAAAATTCGGATTAATTTCCGAATTAAATTTAAATTCCACATATATCCTTTTTTCGAAAATTCGGATTAATTTCCAAATAAAATTTAATTTCCACATATATCTTTTTTTTCCGAAAATTCGGATTAATTTCCGAATTAAAATTTCCTCCGCGCCATTCGTCCGCGCCGAATTCCGCTGAACCGGTTTTCGCTGCCGGTTTGGAACCTCGCGCTGAACCGCGACACCGCCGAACCAATTTCTTAATAATCCGTTAATCGGTCGATGCTTAATAAATATAATTACTAATAAATATTATATAAATATCATTAATTACTTAAATAAATTCGTAATTAATCTAAACCCTTCTCCTTCCTCGGTCCGACGCCCGCGAACCCTAACCGACGCAATTCGCCGACCAAATCCAATCCTTCCTTCGAATTCCGGCGAACGCGAACAAGGAGAAACAAAATCCGATGTTCGTACTATCCTAATGTTTCAATAATGCCACTAATTTCTAAGGATTCATTCAAAATTTCCGCCGAAGGAATTCGCCCGAATGCCATTGCCGTATTGTGAGATTTAAGATTAATCCAACAATTAATCAACTAATTCAATGGCAAACTGATAATACAAATCCCTAACATGCTCATAAGCATTAACAAATTTTCCGGCGAAATGGGAAATTTTCCAGAAAATCCAAAATTTGTAAAAGACGCAAATTAGCATTCAATTAAGTCCAATTTTTCATCCACATGCTTGTGTTCATTAAGCAAAATATTCCATGCTTTTAATTTCTACTAAATAACTAATTTAATTTCTGAATTTCCTACCTTTCTTCTCCGGCGACGGTGAAGCTCGCACGCGACCAACCGCTGCTCCTCGCCGAACGAAACCGGTACCAATCGATTCTCCTCGGTCCCGCGAACCTCCAGGTACAAAAAGCCCCTTGAAAGGCTGCCGGAAAGTATCGCCGTTCGCCGCGAACACTTCGTCTCCGGCCACCGCTCGAAACCCTAACAGCCGAACAGTTTCGGTTAAATACCCCGCTTAAACCGGTAATAACCCGTTAAGAACCCATTAAGCGCCGGTTGACCTTCTAATAACGCCGCTTAACATTCGATCAGCCGGTTAATCTCCACCGCTGATCTCGCCCGTCCGATCCGCTTATCCGCGGCTTATCCATACGCACGCGCAAACGCACCCCGGCGAACCGCCCCCGCCTTCGCTGAACCGTTCCGGTCCGGTTCACGCGCTGTAAAAACCAAATTCCGGTTTTTAAAAATCTAATGGACCGATTTAAATAGATTTTCGAATTTCCAAAAATCCAATTAAACAGGGAAAATTACTTAAAATTTCCTCGGTGCTCCGAAAAATCCCCAGAAAATTTCAGAAATTCCAACAGCCTCCAATTGAGCTCCTGGCTCATCCTACTGTCGATCTGAAATCATCCAAGCCACAATTGAATTATTGAATATTAAACATATAATATTTTACCGGTTATAACACAATTTTAGCTGTTTGATAGTTATTTTACCAAAAACATAAGATTTGTATTTTTCAGTGTTTATGATGATTAGTAAGTACATAATACTTGATTTTAATTGAATAACATTTGTCATTGGTTTGTGGTGAGCATTTTTGTTCAAAGTTAAAAACGAATCAAATCAATAACATTTTTTTAGTTTTTTGATTTTCAAATAGATTAAGTATCATTTATGAATGTCAACATAAATTAATCCAAATATTACTTAAGCACTTGATTTATCAAATTCATTAAAATAGTAAGTGATATTAAGATTGGGTGACACTGATTTTGAATGTAGTTTTTTGAAAAAAAAATTCTTAAGCTTTAATTCATGTTAACTTGATCTTAAGTTAATTTTGGATAACATTGATGCTCCTTGCAACAAACAATCAGAGATATCATTTTTATTTTGTAATAGATTCTTGTTTTTTATAGTGAATTTATTCAACTCTATAATCAATGTAAATTTTTATAATTTTTTATGTTTATAAATATTGTCAGATCTTGTTAAGGAGATAATTTGGTGAATAAATCCCTTTTCTAACAATTATTACAGTTGTACTTTTAATTATTGAAGTTTAATAAATGTCATTTCATATGAAGTTTAGATGTAGGCTTAAATTGAGGGACAAGATCAATCACAAAATCAATTTCATGGATTGAAAGAAGTTTTTGGAAATTATTATGGAAGTCATCAATGTATTCGTACACAACTAAAACATTATTTAAAATTATTTATTTCTTTCTAGCATCATTCACTAATATTAGTTAAGGTTGCATCAAAAATTTTTGAACCTTATGAGTTTTGTTTTTCTTTATAAAAATAAAGTGCATTTGTTAAACTTAGAAGTCTAATTTTAATTTTCTTCTTTTAATAATCAATTTTCACTTGGAGATTCAACAACCAATCCATTCCTAGTATTGTCTCAAGCTCAGTTAACATAATGATAATCAATTGGCTTACAATAATTTTTTTTATTAATCTTTATACTTTTATTAATATAATTATCCACTCTAACTCTATCTCTATGTAACAACTTAACAAGAGACAGGTTTTTGTAGCCACATAGTTCATTAGATAATTTTCAAGCATGCTTTGAGAAATTAAAAAAATGAGATGTTTCACAATCAAAACAAAAATAGGGAAATTCTATAATGTTTAAATACATGTTATCCCTTTAAGTCATTTGAGAACTTCTTCAAAAAAGTAAAGTTTAAAACTTATGGTTTAGCATTTTAAGTGATTGTTTTGACATTTTAATCATGACCTTTTAAAAGTTGTTAGTGCTAGACCATTAATACCTTATGCAAATGATCCCATTAAAGATTGAGCTTCTACATCACCATGTTGAACACTTGCACCATAGCAATCTCCATAAGCATGAGAACAGGTTCTAGCCACATAGTTTAACTCAACATAATTGAAGCAACAGATATGATCTTTGTCCACTTGATTTCTTAATAAGTGACATTCTCCTTCAAAGACTCCGTTTTTAAAGTAAACTTCTCTAAATAATCTCCTCTTTCATATATTGTTGTTGTTTACATTTTAACTTATAAAAAAGAACAACATACATAACACATTTTTTGTGTAATTCTTATAGACTCTACACCTTGATCTCCAACGAATAGAAAAGTTCTGCCTTATCAACATAATCTTGAGTTATAACAAACTTAAACTAACATTGCCTTTCTAACTTGACCTTTGCTTTGTCATAGATCAAGCTAATTGCATATGGATGTGGGTGTGATATCATCATTAAACTAAGCCTCCCTTTTAAGATCTCAACAATTTGGTTGTTGTAGCATCTTGAATCAAAGGCGGTTTCACTAGCTTATTCTTAACTTGGATTTGAATAAAAAATGACTCTTTTTGAGAATTAGTACTTTCTTTAGGAGTTATTCTCTATAGCCTTTTTTTATTTTGTCGTGGGTCTTCTTCATTAATTGTAAAGTTTAGTCAAACCTCCAAAACCTTGTTCGTCTCGAAAACAACATCAACCTTTATAGCATTCTCAACATCTTTCTTCTCTCTTCTTTTCTTCAACTTGGAGATGTGTTTTCTATTAATACCTATTGTTATGATTGGGCATCTAATAATGATGACATAAAAAGAATTTCATAAAAATAGAAGTATATTCCTTATATGATTTTTTCCTCATTTTATTATTTTTGGAGGTAATATCCTTGACCTCTCTTCAATATCATGAATATTCATTTTAATGACAATCATAGTTTTTCTCTCCTTCCACTTATGGAGCAAAAAGTGTAAATCTATGATAATTTGAGAAGACAACCTTACCAAATGCTTATTGAGGCTTCTTTTCCCTCGATTTGTATTGAGTGATTGTTGTCATTATTAGGCCTTTTTTAGGTGAAGTGTACTTGTCTTTATCCTCTTGTGTTTAACATATCTAGGTGACATTATCTTCTTATTTCATCATGTCAATAAGAAATTGTACTTGTTGTGTTAGAGAAGACACCTATTTTTTTAATGGCATAGATGGTTCTCCTTGCATTATTTGTCTCGCAATTCTTCTATTCTCCATTACTTTCTCTCACTTCTCAAATTTTCATATAAAATCACAAACTCCACTCATCAAAATTAGACTTAAATACAACTTAATGCTTTAATACTAGATGATATGATTAACCCCTCTAAATATAAGTCACATAGGGTGTTGATAATAAAAATTAGTGAGATGAACAAAGCAAATTCTTAGTCATTCATAGCAATAATCCAAAGCCTGAAACATATTCATCTATGTATGTTCTTTCGATACTATTAGTCTTAAAACCAAACAAAAACATGCTAATAAGGATTACCTCTACAATCTCCAGTTATGCTTTATCATCTTTTTCATGGTCTCTTTTATAATCTAAAAAGCATTGTACCAATGTTGAAGGAGATACACTTAAAAAATATGATCATAATAAATTAAAAAACAAATAAACTGAACTCCTACCTTTTATAATTTAGATTTTAGCAAAATCTAGATTTTAAGACATTTAAATTTTGAGTTCTAATTTTTCAAGAAATCTTCAACATATATGTAAAAAATAGATATAACACGACTCAAAATTCAATGATTCAAAGTGTTTTAAGAGGTATTAAGGAATTAAGTATTTTAAGAAGCATCAAGAATTTCTATCTTTTTTGTTCATTTCTCAAAAAAATTTTAATTAAAATAGGTTGTAAAATATTTCACAATCCACAACTTGACCCATTTTAACCAATACTCATCTTGATCATTATTGAGAAAGCCCCTCAAGTATTACTTAGTTACCTTTGAGTTTGTCACATTCTTATCCAGTTAAGATATTTATGAGACATTTCTTTCATTTTCAAGAATTACAAGTAACCCCTTGAGGGATTCTTGTTCTTTAATAGGTGAAGCCTTTCAAGGACTCCAAGTATTAGCTTGAGTATATCGCCCCCTTAAGAGATTCCATGATTTGGGATTTATCATAGCCTCCTTGGCATTCACTAACTCAACATAAGTGGGTGTCTCCTTTGAACCTACCTCCTCTCCAACAAAAGGCATTTCTTTGACTGCTTTTTTGTGGCATCTCATTTCATCACTCGTCCTTTATTGGATTTTTGGTTCCATGGCAACTAATTCTTTTAAATATTTTTTCTTTTAGAATTTTTGAAAAAATATATAAAAAATATATTCTTTACTTTTTGTATAAATAATAATATAAGTAAAATGTTATCTTTTTGAAATCATGTAATAAAAGCATTTTTTATAATCAAGTTTTATGAACAAATCCTTTAAAATCAATATGAAAGTGAATATAAATCTTTCTTCATAAAATTAACTTTTAAACAATAAACCATGAATTTTAAGCATTTTCATTACAAGAAGATTGTTCTATCAATCCTCATTAACTTTAATTTTATTATATATGCTTTCTCTTAATACAAAATGGCAAAACAATAATTAAAAATATTTTTATGACATATTAATAAGTGATCAAGTGCTCACTATTTTTCTATAGTTCCAAGTAACACCCCACTTTAATTGAAAATGTTAAGCTAAATTAAGCATGAGTCAATTAATACTAATTTAGTAGCAAAACAAGTACATATATGCAAAAAAATATATTTTTGGGTAACCAAATATTTTGGTCATTTGTCATATTAAAATATGAATAAGCATGCGAGCAAATAATGAAAGGTAAAGTAAATTTCATGTAAATTTTTTATCACATCAATCTTTAGAACATTTACACATTACTTGTTCTCTCCAAATCTTTTTTTAGAGATTGGTTTATGAAAAAATATTTTTTATGAACAAATTAAGCATGTTTAGAAATAAGTTATTTCAATCTTAAATAGCCTAAATTAAGACTCATTTAGCTCTTCTCCAAAACTAATATTTCAAAATGATAATAAATATTTTAGACAATCTTTTGTTCATTCATTCGAAATATTTTCTTTCGTTCATCAAATCCTTTTCTCTTTCTTCTTTTTTTTGCTTTCTTTTCTTTTTCGTTATTTCTGACTATTATCATGATTTATATTTCCTTTTTTCATTTTATTTTGCCTTAATAATAGAAGTAAATTATTATTCTTTTAAAATAATGTAAAAGAAGCATCTATTATAATCAAACTTTTTATAAACAATTTTTTTTAAAATCGATACTGAAGTGAGGATAAAGTTTTGTTAATAAGATTAACTTTTAAATAAAGCATTTAAATCACGAGTTTCGAACATTTCCTCTACAAGAATATTGTTCCATCAATTCTCATTAGCTTAAATTCTGTTATATGTGCTTCCTCTCAATACATAGTATCTAATGATAAACAAAACATCTTAACAATAATTAGGAATCTTTTATGACATATCAGTAAGTGATATAATTCCTCATTGCTCTTTTGTAGTTCCATATAACATATCATTTTAACCTTAAAGTATTAAACCAAATTAAGCATGAGCCAACCAAAATTATTTAGAAGCAAATGAAGTATATGTAATATATATATATATATATAATATAAATAATTATGCAAGCAAATAATTGAAAGATGAAATAATTTTCATGTGAAATTTTTATCACATTAATCCTTAGAACTTTTATACATTGCTTATTCTTTCTAAATCCTTTTTTTAAAGATGGGCTTATAAAAAAAATTTTTATAAATAAATTAGACATATTTAAAAACAAATTATTCCAAACTTAAACAACTTTAATTGAGGCTCTTTTAGCTCATCTTTAAAACCATCATTTCAGAATGATAATCAATATTTAAGATAAACTTTCATCCATTTATAAATATAAACATTTTGTTCTTTTCATCAAATTTTTTTTTTTATTATTTGTCTGTTACCATGATTTGCATTTCCTTTCTTTTCATTTTGTTTCACCTTTTTGTGACCAATATCACATTATCATTTTGATTTCATTGTGCTTTTTATGAATATCATCATATAATTATAAAAGAAATTAATTTATAAATATAGCAATACATCAGTAATGCTTAAGTAACATTTGTATATAAAAGAACATATTATAGAAACCTTGTTAAGTAACATTCTTAAAAAGATCCTTTTTGATCATTTTATAAGTAGAATATACTTTTAACAAATATCATGCATCAAACATCAACTTATATATAATATTTGCATATACATGCAATCTAAATAGATATTTATCAAATAATCAAGCTTTTACATATAATATAGATTATAAGTAATCATATACACATAAATATAAGATTGTCTACATCTTAAATCTGGGTAGTAGTCTTCTCCAAAGGATAAGAGTTTGCTCCAATCTATAGTATTCGTGTGAATTTTCTTAGTTTCTCTCTTATTGTATGTCTACCTCTTCTCAAATTATTTCTGATGCTTGAGAGTGCTCCCTCCCTCTCTTTTATTAACTTTTATGGATTTGGTGGAAGATAACACTAGATTTTTTGTCTCATAAATTCTTCCCAAGCTTGACCTCAATTTTTTTTCATGCTCATTTAACATCATTTTCTTTTCTATATCACTTCCTTTCAATGATTATGTTTCTTCAATTTTATGTTTCTAAAATTTTGTGTCTCTTTACTTTCTTTCTACTTTATTTTGATGGTTCCTTGTTGTTTAAACTCTCCCTGTGTCGATTTACTTTATCATTTTGACGTTTTAGGTTTTAACATCTTGTAATTTTTGCAGATTGCATATGTATGATCAACATCTTTATATTGTGTGATCCTCTTTTTTACTTTAATTTGTATTAAATTCTTTTTATTATACTACTATTGTTTCATTATTGTATTTGGATGATATGCATATTTATCTTGCTTTGTAGTGGACGATTTTATATACAATAATCCTTCACTTTATCGTAATTGCACAATGGTACTAATCGTATTGTATGACTAGTTTCTCTTAATTAAGCTTAATTAATTTTTCACATCTCTTTTAATCATACTAGGATGATCCTTGAGTTTGTATTTGTACTTTCCATTTAACACATTTAATCATCAAGTCATAACAGACAATGGTCCTATATGTTGTGTTATACAATCTATTTTATTATACTTTATTACAAGTCTAAGTTGCTAGTAAGCTCATCTAACTTAGTTAAATTTTTTATTCGCATATGATTGTACTAATATGTTTTTCTTAGTTTTTGGTATGATTAGGCCTTGATCTTATCTGTTAAGGTTCTACACATTATCGTATTCATATGATGATTTAGTTATACTTGTACAATAATCTTTTGACTTTGGCCTTATTGATCTTTAACTTGATTGTACTATATAATTATTATTATTATATTCTACAAGCTTATTATCTTTTTTCTTATCATATCAGACTTGTTTGACAACTTGAGGCGATACATTATTCGTCTTGATTATATCGATATGATTATCCATTTCATACTATATGATCATATTCAACTTATTTAGTATAAGTATAAAGATTTTATTTTATCGTACGATGCATTTTATCGTGTGGTACTATGCCTTTTATCGTATCGTACTATGCACTTAGTTAATTTTGATTCTTACTTCTCTCTTTATCATAGTAGATGGCCTATTATATAATATTGTATGATCTATTTTCTCCTAATTTAAATTCTTAAATAATTTTATAAAATTTTTAAAATTTTATAACATATTTTCTTATCACAATCATGATTATTTTATCAATTTCTCTATCCTTAGAGTTATCAATAATTTTTCATATTTTCATTTCAACATTCCATTCATCAAAATTTTTTATTCTTATTTTTTAGATATTATATTCTTTTTTGATATTAAAGGAGCATATAATATCTCAAAAATAAAGAAAAAAATGATAATTAAAATGTTGAAATGAGAATATCAAAATTATCAATGTTAAAATATTTAATTTTTTGTTGGTATTTTCGAAGAGATAAATAATTTAAATTAGGAAAAAATATGAAAAACGTGTTACCCACATGAGGGTTCTTAAACTGAACATATTACCACTTTGCCTACAAAAAAAGCCACGTCTTCTTGCTTTTAAATTATTTATTTATTTTTTAATATTTTTAAATGATCAAACATCATTATATTAACAAAAAAAAAGATTAAACAACAACATATTAGCAAAAAAGGGTCAGGATATTTAGTCGATTACAATATGCTAGTTTGGAGGACCACCCACTCTATTTGTATAATGAAAATTAAAAGAAAAATAAAATGTCGAAGCAATAAACAAATATCACGTGCTAATTCTGTTGCATCATTTAATCGATACCCATCTTCTTTGGGAGATCACCCACTCTATTTGTATAATTAAAATTAAAAGAAAAATAAAATGGTGAAGCAAGAAACGGATATAATGTGCTAATATTGTTGCATCAGTGAATCCATATCTGAGTCATGGTCTCGGCCAATCGTAGAAATGGAGAATAATATTCAAATTAGATATTTAAATTTTGGGTATCTTATTTATAAATTTAATTTCTTTAACAGTATTTTTAAAATATAATTAAATATTTTTTAGATAAAATTTTAAAAAATGTTTACTAAAGGAAAAGTTAAACTCAAGCTCTATTGGGCGGCAGCCTTTTCAAATCCAACCTCTTGAAAATCTGTATTTCCGAAAACAATTCGGTATTCTGCAAAATGTATTTTAAAAAGTTGATATTGTTAAAAATATATTAAATGATCATAATAATAATTATTTTATCAAATATTTTGTCTTATAATATATATTATCAAATACACAATTTTAATGATATGATAATATTTTAAATAAATATATATTTAATTAATTTAACTTTAATTATAATTATGTCAAATAAATCTTTAATTTTGCTTTTATTTGAGATATTGGAGCGTTTCTAAAAATTAAAAAAAAAATGAAAGAATTATTTTTTGATTTTTTATTAGAAGTAAGATAATCACACTCATTAAAAGTAATTTAACATTATTTTATTTTTAAAAAAAAATTGGATGAGGAAGTCACATCAGACTTGCCAACTACGGTTGGATTTCAACAGGCACAAGCTAACCTCAAAATCAAATTGACTAAACCAATTCTATGGTAAAGTGTGTATGCTAATTAAGTACTAATTTTAGACATCAATTAATATCGTTAGTTGTGAAGCAACATAATTAATTAATCTGCTGCGTAAATAAAAGAAATATTTCTGTAAGTTTTTTAAAAAATTATATGATCTGATATTTTTTTTTTAAATCATATGCAAATTTGTCGAAAACATTTACACAGGCACTCAGATATTATTTGCAAATTAAATTCTGAGATGAAGTGTTATAATAGTATTCTAGGAGGTTATTTTTAGTGTTCTAATATTCTTAGAAAATATTGAGAAATTTGTTTTGATTTTTTGAAAAATTATTAGAGCTTAAGCATTCATGGTCGACAGCTGAAAATATTTATTATGAAAATTAAAATGCTCTAGAAAAAACAAATAAACGTATTTTATTATGAAAATAATTAAAAGCATCCAAAAAATACAAAAAGGTATTGGAATATTCTTGACAATTTTCTTTATTATAATGAAGTTTTTTTTTCTTGTGAAAATATGTTACCGATTTGATTTTGTAGACTTGTCGTTGGTTAAACCGCGGGCCCCTTCTCAGAAAGAGTGATGACGAACGCGTCCGACGTGGCAAGTATTTGCGCACCCATAAATGTGGCAATAATGACCACGAAAGATGTTGGATTGCGAGTTCCTCTTTTCAACACGTTGTTCTTCCTCTTGTTGGTATTGAGAGTACAGTTGAGTTTTCGTTTACAACTCGAACTCATTTTGGCATCCTTCCATTGCTCTCGCCTATGGCTTCCGCTCTCGTTAAAGTGGCGATCTCACCGAATCCTAAAACTATCAGTTCAAGCTTTCTCCGTCCCGTCCAACTTGCCCGCCGTCTCCGGCCCCTCCCCTGCGTCAGCGATGGCACCAGGTCGGCTTCGAAACCTTCCAGACTTATTCAAGCGAAAGCTGTGGAGATTGGATCTCTGACTGGTGATTTTCGCCAGCAGGAGGCGAGGAGCTCCTCGCTGCTTCTGGAGGTGGGCGGGATGGTGTGCGGCGCTTGCGTTTCCCGTGTGAAATCAATATTGTCAGCGGATGAACGGGTCAAGTCCGTGGTGGTGAACATGGTGACGGAGACGGTTGCGGTAAGGCTCAGTTCTGGTGTTGGTGCGGTGGAGGTGGATAGGGTAGCGGAGGAGCTTGCTGGGAGACTGGTGGATTGCGGGTTCACGGCTAATAGGAGGAGGTCGGGGTGCGGGGTGGGGGAGAGTACGAGGAAATGGAAGGACATGTCTGAGAAGAAGGAAGCATTGATGACAAGGAGCAGGAATCGAGTGGCGTTTGCCTGGACACTGGTGGCTCTTTGCTGCGGAACCCATGCTTCGCATCTTCTGCATTCACTTGGAATACATGTTGAACATGGTGGGGTTTTCTTGGTGGTGGATACAAGAAGCTCTTATTGTTAAATAATTGTTATACATATGTTTCTGACTATTGCGTGCCCTTTGATCTATATTGGAAGCATTTCATTGAAACTTGATTTTCCAATCGAAAAATTCTTATCCATTCTCTTGTAATATATTTAAACGGTTGATTATTTTGATGTGATTATGCAGGACTGTTAGGGGATCTACTGCACAATTCGTACTTTAAATGCAGCATTGCAGCGGTTTCTTTGATTGGTCCAGGAAGAGGTAATAACTGTATTTTCCTATTTAATATAGCTTTTGGAGTTTGGAAAATGATTTTGATAGGCCTTGAGCCCATGATGAGAGGCCATCCAAACAAAATGGTTTGTTAGGCGGGGAACCTCTCTAATTTCAAAATCATTGCACTAATTAGTTATTAGTTAATGTGGAACTGCATAGAATTGTATTATTTGCCCACCCCTTAAAAAAAATTGATGCCCACAGCAGCTCACTTTGGATCGCTGCACTCACTTTAGTAGTAGCTTTCTTTTTGGAAGACGGTAGCTTTTTTTTTTCATGTCGTCTTTGTTGACGGCCCACTCTGAGTGGCTTCATACAACTTAACCAATGCCCTTTTTCAGGTTGTCTTTTTCATTGCATCGATCATACTCACTATAGTAGAAGCAAGTCTAATAGAAGGTATAAAATTGTATATTATTCTTACAACATATCATAAAAGAATGCAGGACTCTGAAAAAAGAAAGCAATAAGCCAAAGACCATCAACACTAGTTAGTGAATGCGAGTGCTGCAGAAAACTTTTCAGATTCAAATTTTGGTACCATTCTTTCGATGACTATAATAGAAATATTCAATATCAATAGATCATGGCTTCAGCTTGTTTGTTCTATAAGATCCCTTATTTGAAATTTTTTTCTACTTATGACATTTATGTTCATATGGGAAACAATGCACAGAATAAGATTGTTGTTCTTCGTGAGGTAGAGTTGAAGAGTTATGATGACATGATTAGAATATTAATTGGTATCAAGTATGTTTCAGATTTGAGAAATAACCTTGTATATTTGAATATTGAAGTTCTTTGAATTTGCAAAGGTACATTGGTTATTAAGAAGATTAAGAGAGTTGAATAATTGTGAAGAAACCTACTTTAGTTTCATCATCTTTGATTAATCTAGGAAGTGTTGTGATTTGAGTAAGAACATTGTTGATTTTAAAGGTGTAGTTGGAGTTTACTAATATTGTAGGAGTATTATTAGTGTAAAGATATCAAGAAATCATGATAAATCTTGTTGTGACTTGTTAGTCTTAGTGTCATATCATTAACATTTAAGATGATGAGATAATGACTTTTAAGGTTCGAAAATTCTATAGTTGATGTATTTTAGTTATTGCTCTATGTTGCATTGGAGCACACCTATTTAAGAGGTCTCTCATGGATGTTAAATTAAACAAAATATGATCTTTATGACGTTGCATGGTGCTTAGCATATTGGGGATTTGGGAGCTTGATAACTTGGGTAACAATGGAGATAAAAAGAATATTTGTTTAATATGGCCATAACATTGAGATAAGAGTGAGAATTATTGAGATGTTACCTCAGTATTAATAGATAAAAATTTTAGATTTAATGTGTTATTTGTTTAGAGAAAATAAATTTAATAGTTTGACATATCAATATTTTAATTTGAGTTTGATATAATAAATTTGAGAAATATTTTAATTTAATACGTCTTTTATAAAATTTATCTTCAAGTTATTTATTGTTTTAGCATATATAAATACTAGCCATGAAGGTGGTAAGAGACATACGATAAGCTTTGTCCTTCAAGGCTTTGTAATATTCAGGTTGCAAAGGTAGTCGCCTTATTGATTTTGTCGATGGTTTTTATCTTGATATTATTGTTGTTGCATGCTGATGATGTCCCTCGTTAAAGTAGGTACCAAGATTGTTACCATGTCATCTATTTTGATCATTTTTTCTATGATGAATCTATTGATCAAAGAGAAATTTAGAGTGCTTCTTTCGTGCTGTGAATTTTGGTGTATTTTAGGATTTGAGGAAAAAGTTTGTGATAATTTGTTTTGTAAATCATTGTTATGACTTCTTGAATAGTGGAATATCCTACTCTTTGGTGAACATAGACCTCATTTGTGCATGAACCCAATATATTCTTGTGTTCTTTTATTATGTTCTTGATCTCTATAAATTACTACTCTGCCAATTGTAGTGTCCGATCTTGTTTCGGCTTCTAAAATATATGTTAATCTTAACAATACAACTCGACAAAAACTAATTCTTATTTTTGTTTGGTCATTGAAAATATGGTGAAGTGGTTGATTGTTTGCACTATTAGTTGTGAAACTTCTATTATAGGGATAACAGAAGAATTGGCAAAGCACAATGAGTTTTTCCTACCATTACATTACAAAATGCCACTGATGATCTAATATGTGATTTTCCTTGGCTGTTCTTTCTAATTGAGCCCATTGAGAAATTTCTTTGCCTTCTTAGTGATCTTAACTTGGAAATATTGTGATGTGATGCAAGGAATAAACAGGAAGTGTAAACAATATGGAAGAAAAGAGGGAAAAAGATTATAGGAAAAGGAGATTAGTGATAGAAGTTATGACCTAGTTCAGGGATACGATGCCAAGGAATCATTTCTGGCAGGAATCAGACAACTAAAATTTGGTAGACTCCATGACAGGGCCTCAAAGGTTCACCACAGAACCTTTATCCTTTTTTCTGAAGAAAGCAATTGAAAATTTATTTCATGAGGCCCTTAAAATCAGTACTATTTACCAGCATAATTTTTTGACAACCTGTTTTTAGTAAATGAATAAAGTTTCTAATCTTGAGGCAAACTAATAATAAACTTTTATTTCTATATTTGAATTGAAAGTTGACCGCAGATTTGTCATCAAATTTGAGAGAGCATTGTTCTACATCACTTTCAGCAATTATGTGTAAACCAAAAACCATATGGCTAATGGTTTCAGTTCCAAAAGAATACCAAATTGTTCATAGTCATTGTTCTCAAGGATATAAAGTGAACCATATTGTGTATAATTTACCAAATACTTATATTGTTGGTAAAAGATCATGCCCTTGATAATTTAAAAAGCATTTATATGTTTTGCATTTATAATACTGGAAATAACCTTATTAAATTTAAGTTTTGATTAACATATCTCAATTCTAAGGCATATTTGATTGCTATGATTTCAGACCTACTTGTAGATGGTCTCAAAGCGTTCGTCAAAGGCTCACCCAATATGAACTCTCTTGTGGGATTTGGATGTATTGCTGCATTCCTTATTAGCTTTGTAAGTCAAATTTGGAACCTGAAGTGACTGTTGTCTTTGTTCAAGTTGATTTCTCAAATTTTTGTCACACATGGTTTATTTATTACTTTATTATTATTATTTTTTTCAGATTTCGCTACTAAATCCAAACCTAGATTGGGAATCCTCGTTCTTTGATGAACCGGTGATTTTTCCTGCCATTAACTTCTATTTTTTTTTCTAGGTCGTTTAGGTGACATGAAGATGGGTCATAAATACTTGATTTTTTTTCTAATCGGAATTTAGTAAAGTTAATGAGGTTGGAACGTGTGATTGAAATATAAAGAAGTTGGTAAACCACAATCAAAATATTATATTAGAATTAAAATATATATATAAAGACAATTATCTTTTGAATTTTTAAGAAGGGGAAAACAAAGATGTGATCATTATAAGTATTGAATGGTCGTTTAAGCTTTTAATTTTTTTTTTAAACTTGGTGGCATACATCACAGGTGTTTGCAATTAGTAGCTGGACTGTAACTCCCCAAACACATGTGCATTCAAATACAATTTACTGATTTCTATCCATTGCGATTGAAACCCCAAAACAATTAAAACCAAACAGCCTTCTATATGTTTTAATGATAATGTAACTTGCTTTATATTAAAGTATGCACTGCTTTTGGTGTTTACATTAATTGTACGGACTAGTTTTTATATTAATGATTGTGCATGGATCAATATGTTTACATCCAATGATGTGTTGACATTTACGCATGTTAATCTTTTTTGAGATTGATCTAGCTTCTATTTCTGTTTGATAAACATGTTGGATTTATGTTCTCAAAATACATTATTGTTTACTAAGAGTGCAGGTCATGCTTCTTGGTTTTGTACTTTTGGGTAGGTCTCTTGAGGAAAGAGCCAGGCTCCAATCATCTAGTGATATGAATGAACTGCTGGTAGGTTTTAAGATTAAATCTCTTATCAATTTTCTTGTGGTTAGATTCTTTGTTAATTCCGCATGCTTTATCCTATTTACTATTTGGGTTGTTTCTACAAGTCGGCTTACGTCTGTTGAAGTTCGCTTCAATCTAGTTCAATGGCATTTTAATTTCAATATTTCTTGAGCTACACTTTCTTTAATGCCAATATCCATGAAAGTAAATCTTCTAGTAAAATCAGTTATTTGTGCTTCTACAACGTACTCTCACTGTAAAGTAAAATGAAACACATGTTTAATTGCTTTTTCAGATTCTTGAGAATCTTTTAAACAGTTTTTCTATTGTTGAAATTCATGAAAGTAAATCTTCAAATCAAATCGGCTATTTGTTTGCTTCCACCACCTCATGCAACTCAACTAAGCAAATAAAGAAAACCACATCTTTTTCTACTTATTCATGCTCTTAAGAACGTTTTTTATGCCATGTCTTTTTTTATGGTTTCAGAGGGAGAAATATGAGATGTTTACTTGAATTATATGTTTCCAACGTTTTTTTCTATCCTTCTGAAATCACATAGGCATGTCAAAGAATGCATCAGTTAATTACAGACATGGCTATTGAAGTACATCACACAATTGATTATTTGCCAATTTTCTTCAATCGTGTAGTTTTAGTTTATAGAATAATAAAGAACCTGCAATTTCAAAAATGAACCTGGTTATTTCTTACAGCTAATATGGTGTGCTTTTTTTTCAGTCCTTGGTTGCTACTCAATCACGATTAGTAGTAACTTCATCTGAAGACTTAATGCCATCTGATAGTGTACTAAGTGCCACTTCAATCAGCATTGAAGTCCCAACTGATGATATTCGGATTGGAGATTCAGTCATTGTTTTGCCCGGGGAAACCATTCCGGTCGATGTATGGTACTTTAATGCTATAGTAGCTTAAAATTTATTATATCCAACATTTTGAAATTTGAACCAATATTAAAATTTCATTCTGGTTGTGAAACTTGAGCATTTAATTGTATGCAAGAGTGATCCTTTGAGAATATAGATAATATTTCTTTATACAAAAAAATGGTTGCTAGATTGTAAAGTTTGTAGGATAGTGATTTTAGATGTTCTTGTTAAAAACTGTGGGAAAAATTGAAAATAATGTCTTAGGTTTTGTTGTAGATTCTTAAAGACGATGTTTCATTCAATGTTGTAAAACTCAGATAGGCCAAAGAACCACTATATTATTTGGTACACGGTTGGGCTAGTTAAATTGGCTGGTTTGATAATTGGGTTAATGTTAACATGCTTTATTGAAAATTAAGTTAATGTTTTCATCTCTATTCCACATTTAATGTAATACGACAATGAGTGGGAAGATATTTATGTGCACATGACCCATTATGATTACCTAAAATATTGGTTCACAATTTAGAATTGTATTGGCTAGTATTAGGTATACATAGAAACATGAATTATTGAAAATAAATAAATTATGAACTCTTAGTGTATTTATAATAGTGAATGGTTTAATCATAGAAATATATACATTTGCTCCATTTTAATAAATACACATATAATTGTAAGATTGGAAGGCAAGCCAATATCCTAATTGTTATATTAAATTGTAAAAAGAGGTATATGAGAAAAAGAATATATGAGAAAAAGGCAGAGTATTGCAACACCTTTTTAAAAACTGATTTAAGAAAGATTTTTGAGTTTTAAAGTTTTATTTTTAATCCACAATAATTTAAACTAATTTTAAAGATTAAAAAGAGAAATCTTAGTAATACATCCATTATGTTAATTGACATTTGAAAGAATTTTCTAAAAAATAAACATTATACTGTAATTAATACATATTTCATTTTTTAAAACACAATATTAAAGAAAAATCATATTATATGTTAATTTGCTTTTAAAAACTATAGCAAAAACAATGCATCAACATAAGAAAGTACCAATAGCAACTATGGCTCAAAATATCAAATATCAAAAAAGAAAAGAAAAAAAAAGAAAAATAAGCAGTAATTAAATTTCTATCTTTATAAAGACATTAATGTGTTTAGTATACTCGTTTAACAAAAAAATAATAGAAAAATACAAATCTTAGTGGCATAATCTAAACCATTAGTTGTATATAAACAAAACTATGTTTATTGTATCTAATAAATTTTCTATTCAATCATAGCACTGTTCAACAGAGACTCAAATGAAAATGACGAAGTCCATACATCACTTTCAACCGAATCTCGCTACTCACCTATCTAAAATAGTTGATACAATTTTTTAGGAGAGCCGCAGCAAATGAGAGTTTATATTGAGCCCAATATATTTTTAAGTGGATACTCAATAACTTAAAGTTTTAATAATAAGGTCATATTAATTATATATTAAATCACAAATATTATAATCAACTTATAATATGAGATTAAACCTAATTTAACTTATATTCAACAGCAAGAGTTGTGTACAACCAATGGGAAAATCAAAATGCTATTCCAATTAGGCAAAGTAGCTTAGAAATACTTGGAGCTTCAAGTACCTCAAAATGATGGAACGTCCATTTTTCTTCATCAACCAAATGTTCTAGCGTTGAGATAATATTTTATGCCTACTAAAATGATACTATAATTATTTATTGTCATTATCTTTCTAATTGAGCCATCCATAGATATTTAGGAAATCAGTTTGTTTTTTTGTCATATAACGTCCACGAACTAGTGCTATTTCTAATGGTTAGAGAAATACCCAAGCACAAGGTCTTTTGGTGTAATTATGTTTTCCAGATTATATATTTCTCTTTTGTCTGTGCTCACCTATGCAGGGTAAGGTTCTTGCTGGACGAAGTGTAGTTGATGAGTCTATGCTTACGGGAGAATCACTTCCAGTACTGAAAGAAAAAGGATCTCCTGTGTCTTCTGGAACTGTTAATTGGGTATGCTTCCTTTTTCATCATAGCAGCGGCTAAGGTTTCGTAGGAACAATGCTAATCATGATGGAAATTATTTTTTGGTAATGATTCATACCCATAGATATAAGTCGGAAAATCATTTATGGAAGAATGGTCTATATCTTTTTCTTTTCTTGTGAAGATTTATTAAAGGATGCTACTAGGCGCATATAGATTGGTGAAGATTCAGAAGTTCTCTACTTCTGTGAGATATGTAAAAATATTTCCCAATGCAGCCGGCCTTTACATGGCATAAAGCTGAAATAAGCCTCCACATCTACTAAACTTTCAACTGAAATCAATGATATTGATTTTGGTTTATCTAAATTTTTGCCTTCCATCAAGATGCAGCAAAAAATTTTGTATGCACCTCCGTTTTTTTCTTTTTACAAGGACAACTCAGTTTTTCTTTTCCTTAACTTGATAGATTGAAGGTTTGATTTGTATAACTTAACCATGTGCATAGAAAATAAGCAATTATCAGTTTAGTATGCATGAAGCCTTGGAAATTTAGTTTGAATTATCATTAAATTTTTCTCAATAAATGATCGAGGTTATTTGTTTTTTTGGCTATTACAATGGACAACTTATTTATGGAGTGAATATGTTAAGTCCATTATTAATTATATGTTTATTTCTTAATAAATTGGTGTATTTTTTAAATGTATATTCTTATTCATTTGTTTAACATTTTCCTCATTCAGTTTCCAGTAAAAAAGAACAATTAGTGAATTGATAAATGGAGAAAACTTCAATTTTTTGCTAGTAAATTGAGATCAGCATCACTTCTACTAACTACGTGACTGCAATAGCAACATGATAATGTTTTAAAATACATATAACAAAACGAGTGAATTTTAGTTTTAAATTTAAGACATCCTATTGCTTTGGAATTCCACATGAACTTGTAATTCATTCAACCATTCGACACTTTGATTTAAACCCATTTTCAAAGTGAAGTTTAGACTTTATAGTCCATGTAATTCTCAAATGATTTTGATGTAGCTTCATATCTACTCTAGGTTTTGCTTCCCTTCTGAATTGTTCTTGAAATTTTCAGGAGGGCCCATTGAGGATTGAAGCCATAACAACAGGTGCCATGTCTACTGTTTCCAAAATTATTCGGATGGTATGTGTGCGCTTTTACAAATATCATGGATCTTTTGAAAATAAGAAAACTCCTAATTCTGCACTTATCTTAGGTTGAGGATGCACAAGCACAGGAAGCACCCATTCAGAGGCTTGCAGATTCAATTGCTGGATCATTTGTTTACAGTGTCATGACAATAGCGGCTGCTACTTTTGCTTTTTGGTGAGTCTTTCTTACCATCTGGGTATGATAATTACCAGCTCAGTCAGTTGCTATTTTGTTTAGAGTGGTTTATTCAAAATACGTGAAAATGAACAAATGGTCTAGAATTGGCGTTTCTCTAGTGTGGGAACATAATAAGGTTTGTGTTTTAACTCCAAATTATAACTGTGCGTTGACCATAAAACTGAATGTTGGTGTATGCTTTATTTTTGGAAGGGATGTTGTAGCATCGCAGTAATTGATTACCACACAGGCTAAATCTAGTTACCTAATGGTTCTATTATGTTTACATTGTATGACGTGCCTCATTTAAAAATACTCCATTGGAAATCAGCTTTATGTGAGAAAATTTGATAAAAGGAAAATTAGTAAATAAGAGAACACCACAACATTTTACTGGTATTATAAACTACATGCCTATTCAATTCAAACTAGCAAGCTCATGAAGACAACAATGTTTAGATTACCATTTAGATTTTAAAGTTTGAATTTTGAGCATCATGTTATTTCTTATTAAACGAGCTACATAAATGAATATAGCCATTACTAAGTTGATCTTGATTGCTAAGTTGACCACTAAAGATATATTTTCCTACGGCCTCAATCCTATCTATGCATCTTCCCCACCTTTAGATCATTGACATTTCAATCGTATTTTGGTTCACAACCGACTTTCGTAAGAGCCATTTGTGCTTCGCAACTAGTCTTTTGGTTCTTTTCCTAAGCTGCCTCCAAGCTTTTTCCAAGCAGAGCAACAGTTTCTAACAAAGCCTTTTGAGGTTGTCATGCCATTTATGATTGTTGCTGCCCTATCATAGATTACTCTAGGGTTGGCCTTAGTCACATTTGTTGTTTCATGATTTCCAGTGCCACTAGCCATTGAGGAATTAGACCCTGAGTTGGCCATGTTGATTCATTCTCAATGAACCGAACCGATGACCACTTCAGCTTCTCATTTCCTATCTAGCAGTATCTTTAGACCATATGCCTTGTTGCCTGTAAGGAGGACAATGATTGCTCAGCTTTTGATTTGAGGATTGTTTGATAAAGAGATTGAAAGTTGGATCTATCAGAAGGAGCCAAGAAGAAACTCGGGAAGGAACTCTCTTGCTCAGCATATTCTTAAGGATTATTTCCCAACAAAACATCAGACTCCGAAGATCCAATTTTATCAAGAAAAGATTGATACCTTTGTTATGTAAGCCAATAATGCTTTGACTATTCAAGCTCTTTGTCAAATTCTTGAAAGATGCTGCCCTTAAGTGGTTTTGCTGCTTACCTAGTAGTTCTCTCTCTTGTTTTGATACTTTTTGATAGATTTTTTTATCCATTTTTGCCATCTCCAAAAAGATGAAGAAGAGAGGCCCCAACCTCTTCTTCACTTTCAAAGGGGACATCAAGCCCCTTTTAATGAGACTAATTGCGATTGTGTCGATCTAGTGGAGAATCTCATGGTACTCACCCTTCCCCAAGGCTTGGCATGCTTAGGACTCAGTGAGTCTCTCTTCTACATTTGTTAAGAGTATTAGTGAACTTCTCAAGCAAGTAGGTAATTATATCATTTTTCAAGGAAAAGGAGGTGAAAATTGAGTATTGTAAGAGAAAACTCACCCTCAAGGAGGAGATTGTTCAGTCCTCAAAGTCTACGGTAGAAAAAAAAGCTCAATATTTCAAGTTGCAAAAGAAAAATTTTCAAATCCTCCTTTGCCTCTTAACTCGAGGACACCTTCACTCTCACACACTTTCGGGTCAAGGTCTCAAAAGTCATTAAGGAGAAGGATTACCATTGATCTCTGAACCAATGAAGGTCCTAGTGGTGAACATGGAATTCGGGTAAATTGTACAAGCATCAGGACAACTAGTGGCATGATACCAAGAAGTGTTGGTAGCTTAAAAAGTTGATTTTGAATCTTTTGAAGGAAAGCTATAGGTGTTTCAGTGGAAGAAAACTTTAAATGTAGAAAATTCTAAAATAAGTTCTTAAGCCATTAATACATCCCCTAGAAACCTGAGTGAGTTTGCCACTGACAATGGTAAAAAGCCACTAAACGTCATTTCCATTATCTTTGGTAGTAGTGCTTTCACTTGGAAGAAATCAACTTTGTAGTTGGTTGAGACAACATCCTTAATTGGGTCTCCTTGATGCCCTTCATCCAAAATCTTGATCATATTCGCCATTGAGGATCTCTCTTTTCTCAAAAACCCATTTGACCTTTTGATTATGATATTTTCAAAAGATTACTATTTTTGAAGGTTGGAGGGTGGTTGTGATTCTATGTGTTTTGCGGACATCCTTTTCCTTGATGTCTTCCAAAAAAATAAATTTATCAAAGGGTTTCCTTGTGCCGATGAGTGACGCCCTTGTCGGGTTTTCTTGTACAGTCTGCTACCTTGAGTGTCATCACTCTACCACTAATGTTTTGGACCAATGACCTTGTTGTGATGCACGTGAATGATTTTGTTATGAAAGTACCTTTTTGCGTACAATGCTATTATTTTGTCCTGATTGGGCTAATGAGATTAATCAAAGATAATTCCAATGGGTGGTGACCTTACTACCACAATTTACTACAATTTTTTGCTCACTATATTTAAAACACAATCAATTCATTTCAAGGAAGTAAACCATAAAACTATAAACAAGTAAACATAATGATAATAGTAGATTTAGTTGTACTAGTAATACAACAATATTAGTTTGTACCTAGTTTGATACATATTGCACAAGTAACAACTATAAAACATGTGAATATAACTTTTCCACCTCATACAACATATTCTCATGTGCCACTCTATTACTCATCTTGATTTCTCTTCCAATATGCACGTGGATAACTTGTTATGGTAAAAGTAAGCTATGAGCCAATCATCAACTCATTAGGTAATCAGCTATAATACTAAATATAAGCATGCTTCAATAAATAGAATCAATAATAATAACATTCTAAATAGTATAAAATATAATCTTACACACAACAAGAAGAATAATATGCTCCAAGGCATCATATCAATATGTTCTATAACTCGGGTCATTTTTAATTTTGTTCCTTCCTCATCAATAACATAAGGGCACAATTTTCATACTGCAACTATTACACCTCTCAATCTATTGTTAAGTGATCTCTTACTCTTTCTCTAATAGTTAATGGTGGTTTAAAATCCTCTATCAGACTACAACACCTGACCATTGGTGTATGCATAGCTCCCAATGACTTCAGGCCTCAACCTATAGCTTTCTAAGGGATGTGCATCTCACAATATTTTATAGCCATTGAGTGGTTTCTAACCCTCCAATAATAACAAGTTGCTAGGTGATTTCTAACCTTACAACATCTTTGACTATGGTTAGCCATTCATCAAACCCATAATCCCAACCTTTGGGGTATGCATCTCCCTAATGACTTGAGACCTCTACCCATTATATTATATCATCATAATATTCTGATCTCATTTCTCAACAATTCAAGCACCAAGGTAAATAGTTATAAAAGAGAACTTTCATCTTATCTCATATTCTTATATTTTATCTCATATGAATACATAACTTTGCTTGAAAGACCACTTTTCTTATATTTTTACATTTATTATATTATTCATCATGATTATACATTTGTTACATTCAACAAATAATCTACACAAGGTACAAAGATTCACATATCATAATCATGGTCTCAAGATAGCAATATAATTATAAGATGTTTCACATCATGAAAGCAATAGTAACAACAAAATAAATATATCATTAAATATTTGAATATCAATCTAAACATTGTAATCATAATATCACATTAGGCATGTAAATGTGTAATAAAATCATTGCATCATCACATCACAACCAAATCAATAAATATTGAATCAAGATCACCTATCTCAATTTGCATGACTAAAAATCTTTCTTTGGTTAATCACCTAAAAAATGCTATTATTTTAGTAAGCTTAAATCTTCCATCCAACTTTACTAATTTTATTATAATTATTGATTATTTACTTAATTTTTTATTTTTTATAAAATTCGGATTGCCACTTTTACTCTTAGTTGGGGGAAATATTGGATCATCTAGTCAATCAATCTGATGTATTAGACATCTGACTAAACTTTTTTACTCTTATCAACTGATTTGATTGGACAATCCAATTCAGATGACTAAGCTAGTTAATAACGAAATGAGCATTCATACACCCAAAACATCTCTAAAACCCAATTTCAATACCAAACAATACTGAAGTTTTAAAGAAAATAATTTTACAACCAATTTTAATCAATTTGTTTTTTTTTTTTGAAAAGGAATTTTAATCAATTTGTTAACCAAATATTTATGTGAATATTAAAATAAAAAATTTCTTAAAATAAAACTTTCCCTTATCTTTTGTGATTTCTTTTGTTCTCTAATCTTTGTTCTCAACTTTCTCGACAATCTTTGAATTATTTTAACTTTTTTTTTCTCTCTCTTTTCTATCAATATAATAAAAACTCCACTTATATTGCTTCACATTCCCCCCCCCCGCACTCCTATTTGTTTAAGGTGTTGAGACATAAAATATATTATTTTATTTTTTAATTTAATTTTTTTTATAATTTTAAAAAATTCATATAAATTCAAATAATCTTTGATTTCAAAAATAACTACAATGGGAAATGTCTTGACAAGTACTTTTCAAAAAAAAAAATATTAATGTCAAATTTTGAGACACCATTTTCCTACTTAGTTTTGCATACAAATCACATAACACGTCCATTTCATATAAAATACATATAATATACTTATTTTACATATTCAAGCTATAATGAATCATAGATAATATTAATTAAACAAGTGTAAACATTAAGCAACTTATAGGATGTACTCTTCTTGAAGATTTCATTATCAAAATTGAGAATGAACAAGAGCATTTTTTAACATTTTTTCTTCAATTGCTCAAGTAGCTTTTTTGTTAGATTAGTTTGTCTTTGTACTTTAATTATCTTAAATTTTCTTTTTCTTTAAGTCTTTTCACTTCTTTAACTAGAATCCTCACTCGACTTTCTTTATAGCTCAAATTAGACTTAACTTTCACTATCTATAGATCATAATAAATTATGTGAAAATGAACTAAAATATACTCTCTTAGTGAAGAGATGGAATATATTATGAACTCAAGCCTAGTCATTTGGTTGAGGGTGGATGTAAATCTAAGTTTGAATTAAACTATTTAAAAATTCTATTGTGTTCTTTATATTATTTCTTAGGCACAACTAGTTTTTCAAAACTAAATAATAATTTATAAAATTTGTTTACCAAAGCTATTAAGAAAATGAAAAGTCTTTCATACATTATCTCTTTTTTTTTATTGTTTTCTACTTATATATAATTTAAAAACTATGACAAATTTTCTCTTTAAAATAGTAGAAGCATTTTATTTCAACATTTGTAAATTGATAATAAAAAAGATATTAAACAAATAGAAACATCAAATTTATCACGTTATTTTTAAAATCATATGTACATAAAATATTAATGATTTTAAATGTATATTTTCATATATATATAAAATTTGTAAATAACGTTTCTATTAATGAATGATCAACTTCTATAATATGTTATCATAAGCTAGATCTTATTTCTCTCTTGTAATATCATGTGATATTTCTTTTGATTTGAAAATATTAAGCCAAAATAGGTATAAACTAATATTAATTTAGTAGCAAAAGAATATAACATAATATAGAATAAATAATTGTTGGATAATTGTATATAGAGTCTATATTAATAATAATATAAATAAGTAAAAGACATTATCTTTTTTTATTTATTTGAAACCCAATTTCATCTTTAAGGAATCATGTTAATTTTTTTTAAACCATTTTCCATTGTTTTGTGCATCCGAAACATTTATTTTGGATTACCAAAGAAATCTCCTTGATAACACTTTCAAAAAAATATTATTTTGAGTAGTGGTCCTACTTTTGAAGAAATATTATTTTGGATAACAATTTTGCTTTGGAAAACTATTGTTAATGCTTTTCACCTTAAATTATTTTTATATCCTTTCTAGTTCATTTATATCAATGTTTTATCAATCATTCTTTTTACTTTGTAACATATATGATTTGATAAATATTTAGCATAAAACTAAAAGAACATAATATCATTATTCTTAAACAAATCATATATCAAATCATTATGCTAATATATAATAAATATTTAGCATATAACTAATCAAAATATATGACAAGTATCAAAACATATTATTATAATAAATAATAGTAAATATCTCTCATATATTTTTTTTCACATATCATTTCAGGCTTCTAACTTAATATTAAGTAAAGTCTTACCTACATAAACATCTTTCGTTTGATATATTTCAATCAATAAGGTTTATAACTCACAATACACATTATATTAAACATATATATATCATGGATACGTTTCATCTACCTTTCAATTCCTGTGTAGTGGTTTCATCAAGTTTAGATTTTTTGTTTCAAGTCTCAATTATTACTACAGTACGTGAGAGTCTGTTCCTTTGATTTTGCCTTTGTTGTGCACTTCACTCCTCTCAAATTTTTTCAACACTTGGGAGCACTTCTTTTGTTCTTTCCTTCACTCTAACACAAATGCTTGAAGCCAATTACTCTGATACATAAGGAAAAAATTCCTATGCTTTCACTTGCTTTTATACTCAACCAACGTCTCTTTGTATTCCTGTCCATTCATCTCTCTTCAACAGTTGTGTGCTTTTATGTGAATGTATTTTTATCTTCAATCCTCTCATTTACAAAGGTTTCCTATCGATTAAACTCGCCCTTATATTAGTTTTCCTAATTATTTGTTATTTTAGGTTTTATTTTCTATTCAGTTTTTACTAATCTTATAGGTATGGTCACCAGATTCATGCTATATGTTATTCAACCTTGCCTAAATCAATCATAGTTTTTTATTATTGTACTATTGTAATCTCACTATCATATTAATATGATAATTTCATCCCTCATATATCATTTTTCACATATCATTTGAGTCTTATAATTTAATATTTAGTACAAGTCTTTCTTACATGAGTATCTTTTATTTGATATATTTCAAGCAATAAGACTTACAACCTATAATATATATTATATCAAACATATATATTATGAACAAGTTTTGTTTACCTTTTAATTTCTATGTAGTGGTTTCTCTAAGTTTAGATTTTTTGCTTCAAGTCTCAATTATTATATTATTGAGATTTTTTTCTTTGATTTTGCCTTTGTTATGCACCTAAGTTTCTAATTTTTTTCAATACTTGAGAGCATTTTCTTTATGTATTCCCTTCACTCTAACACAAAAATCCAATTGCACTGATACGTAACTGAAAAATTCTTCTTGTGTTCTCACTTGCTTTTATACTCAACCAACGTGTCTTTGTATTCCCATCCATTCATCTCTCTTCAACGGCTATATGCTTTTATGTGAATGCCTTTTTATCTTCTATCATCTCATTTGTCAATTTTCTTAATTATTTGTTATTTCAAATTTTAAGTTTTGTTCAGTTTATACTAATTCTATAAGTACGGTCGAAAGATTTGTGTTATACGTTACTCAACTTTGTCTAAATTTGTCTTAATTTTTTCTTATTATATTATTATGATCTCACTATCATACTTATACAATACTCTCATTCCCCATACGTCATATAAAATTGTTTATGATGCTAGTCTTTACAATATTATATTATACATTTTTTCTCATTGTATTATACGACAGTTTTCAACTAACTATTTTCAAGCTATTTCTTTATATTGTTTTATATAATATTACTTGTAATATTTATAGATCCATTCCCCATAGCTCTTTACTAAGTCATAACTGACATCTCTTTACGTCATGCTCTTATTCTCCTATTGTACTAATACGGTCAGTTTATCATTTTATACAATCAGTCTATGGTGTTTCCTTGGATGTTTTCACATTATAGCCCACTTCATTTTTTTTTCTCATGATCATACAATTTTGTTGTATCATACTATTCAAATACTTATATGGATTCGTGTTAAGTACGCATTGTCATATTGATATATTTATCTCGTCATACTTGTATGATTGGGTGTTGATTTTACACTCTATACTTATATATTCATTGCCTTCGTCTTGTATGATACCATATTGCCTATACCAATATTTGCTTTTCTGTATAAATGGTCTTGTACGATGGCCTGGTCATTTTATATAATTTCTAGCCCACTTTTGTGCGTGTTTACACTTCTCTCCCAAGTTCATTCTCTCTTTTATATGATCATAACTTATGATATTTCGATAGTTATATTGTACTATTAACCCCTCAACCTGTTAGACTGTTCCAACCCATAGTGACGATACACTAACTACACTCCTATCATACTTGTATATTATTATTATACTTATACGGCATAACCTTATCTTATAATTTTATTTGTTTGATTGTTTCTCTTGGTCAGTCATACTGTACGATATTTTAAGATCTTGAAACATCCTTAAAAATTATAAAAATATTTGTAAAAACTTTAAAAATATGTTTTTTCAAAATTATTATTTTATAACTCTTTTTTTAAAATCATTAATTGTTTTTTAATATTTTTCTATCCATCCTATAGTTTGAATTTATTAAACTTTATTAACCTTACGTTTGAGATATTACAGTTAGATTGTTCAATAAACATTTGACAAAGTCTCAAGTCTAAATTACAAAAATGTCATTCATCCATTCACAATCAGAATGTCAGTTAAATGTCTAACAAAGACTCCAACTAATTTTTATAAAAATGATGAGATTGTTCTATTATGCGATTGAATTGTTTGATTTCACTTCTTCAAACTTCAGAATAATATGCATGCTGCTTGCAAATCTCACAACTTTAACATTAGAGCTTCTTATTGCTCTATGCCCCTTTGAAACTCGTTTATTCTAGGACTTCACACATGCTTTCACTTAAATCTTTACCAGAAATCCTAAGATCATGTTAGAACTATTTAGAAGACTTAACTCTTTCTTTTCTAGCAAACTCACTCTAGCAACAACTTTCTTAAGTAAATCTCCTCCCACCTTTCTTTTCTTTGAGTTTTTCTCTAAACTCTATTTCTTTCCTTCTTTTATTGATTACAGCCTCTCTTGCACTTTTTATTTCTCTCTCCTTCCACTTTCTCTCTCTCCCCACCAACATCCTTATATAAGGGTTATTAAATTAAAAATTAGATCAAAATTATATATCTTATCATATTTTTCATGTTTTTTTTTCAAAGAACTTCAATAATTTTTTAAATTATTTTTAAAATAATCTACTCTAATTCTTCATTTCTATACTAAAATCTTAATGTTTAGACATTATTTGATTTTGTTAATATTTTTTATAATAGCTTTATGGTCAACATATTTTATTTAAAATATTTCAATAATTCATTCTATGACCAAACTATTTTTAGATCTAAAAAAATTATTATCACAAGACTCCTTAAATTCTAATTTTTGTCAAATAATGTTCTCTTTTTGTAGACTTTCCACTTACATCAATCATTGCAATTTTTCTACTAACATAGCCATTTTAACCATTTTGTATTATCTTTTTATAATAGTCTCTTCATAATAACACACTCCATCCAATTTGAATTTGGAGCATAGAAGGCATAAAAAAGTACTTCCTTTAATGGATTCTTCACTTCAATATTATTTCCATTAGTTCTTATTGGAGGGGTAAACTCTTTTTTTATTTGCTCTTCTTATTCTCCCCTCTTGTAATGCCTAACCACAGGTTCAAGGACCTGACCATGCAAGCACTTCTTTTCACTCTCATTTGGAACCATGTGTGAAGAAGTTCACGTGCAAATTTCCTACTTTGCCAAGAGTCATGGCTCGACACCAATGATAGACATATCTTCTCTTTGATTGGGACATTGGTGATATGAGATTTAGAGACATTATGTTTGGATAAGCCTAGGATTTTCTATTTGATTAGATGATTGAGTCAACAACATAGAGATTCTATGAAAAACCATGATTATAGTTTTAGTGCATAGCAATTTTAGTTCTATATTCATGCACTTGCTTTTGTATTCTATTTATTTTTCTTTTACAAAATCAATTTCTAGCTCAACACTAGTTGGAGAGTTCAATGTCGTGATCCTTTAGCATGCTATGTGGGGAGGGTTGTGATAGAGCAGCACACTTATGTGGAATTTTCTTTTTAGCTAGAGATCAAAACAATCATCTAGTATAATAAAAAATGTTGTAGGTCTTCTGCAGAAGCGTGAGGAACCCAAGTGGTGAGAGGCACTTGCCACTTATCTTCATGACATGAACATCACAATCAATATTTTTATCTTCTTTGAATATTGTCGTAGCAATATGCCTTCATTCTGCAAACTCCCAAAGGTTGAATCTTTCTTTATTGTTCATATATATTTTTAGGGCATACAATGGTATTTAGCAAGCAAGATCATCTGTTTCTGACAAAATTCATGCCCAAATTGGGTTACATTACCCCAGAACAACCAACCCATCATTCAAGATGATTATTGTTTGCTGTTCTACATGTCGAAGGATCATCGTGGATGAATCCATGTAAAGAATTTTTTTTTGCATAATTTGATGCTTCCTTGATCAATTAAGTCCATATGATCTTACTTTGTTATTTTAAAAACTATTAAATAATTAGACCCAATTCAAGTAACCATTTTTTATTTATTAAAAACACGAATAATCTAACTTTGCATGTTTCTCAACATAGCTACAATGTTACTTTCTATTGCTTTAAAAGTTTTCTATAAGTTTTGTATAATTGTTGCTTAAATTAACTTATTTTTGGAAGATAACTCTTGATTTCTTCTTTCATCATAGTTAAAATTTAAAATAATTCAACTTGATGCATCCATGTGTTGTCTTGCATCACTCAAATTGCCTTTGAAAATGTGGATAAATGATCTCAAAACTTAATCTTGTTGGGTATCTTAAAGTCCTAGCAAACACAAGAGAAGTTATAGTGAGCAAAGAAACTCTGGCAACCCTAAGCACCACTCAAAGGCTTTGGCTTACCTAGGAAAAATACTAGTGATGCTAGCAATAGTCCTCATTCTTATCAAGTGCATATGAAATTCATAACTAGTCCAAGAGAAATCCTAGCAATCTTAAGTATGTAAGCCTCACCAGCTTTAGGCACTTTTTCCTGTGACACAAGTCTCATTATCAAGATGAGCTCCTTACTTTGGAGAAAGACTAGGAGCAACATCTGACAAGAATTGCTTAACCTTCTATTGGGTCTCCCTAATACATTCATTGCTAAGAAAGGACTACAATTCTTGATATTTCTCTCAGTTGGTTGATGGCTTAAGGGTGTTAAGGCATTTTGGTGAATTAAAGAGTGAGATTAGTTTATTAAGTTACTAAGCTTGTTTAGGTGTGAAAATCACTTTAGTTACTAAAGGTGTTTTTAGACTATTTCATTGCACTTTGGTCACAAGAGCATTTTAATATTTTTAGTTCTTGGGGGTTTTTAGTATTCTTCATCATATGATACTATGAAGTCTTTTAAAAGTATGAAATAACCATTAATGATCAATGAGATCTCATTTGGTTGATTGAATATCATGTTGTTACTATCCCTTGTGTTTTTTTGGTAATTTTTACATCATGTGATAGTTTGCTAATTCTTGACGAGTGTGTGTAGCTCATAAAAATCGTAGCAATTTATATATAATTGGAATTATTCTAGAATCTTGAAAATAGTTTGTCCTTTTCCACCTTTTAATAGTATTTTGGTTCTAAAATAGCATTTCAATAAATGAAAGGTCAAAGAGTAAACAAAAGTTGTTCAACAACTCTATAAGGAACTACAATGATTTGAAAAGTTTAATACATTTTTATAATATTTTGTTATAACACAAATTTTTGTTCCTCTTCCTTATGATTGTATTCTCCTACTTTATTTTCTCTTTGCTTTCTTTACAAGTCCTCGACGGTGAAATGGATTGTTTTATTTGGATACTTCCTTTGCTTTTGTATAGCAACTTAACCCCTATGTTGCAATCTCCTTCTCATGTCATTTTTTTTATATTATTCTCCATGCATTGCTTTCTCTATACTAATTCCTTCTCCACGAAGTCATATTTTGCTTTGGAATGTTATTCATTTCTATTTCATGAATTTTTTTCTTTGATCAACTAATCTTTAGATGTGGTCAATCAATTTTTGTTACTTCATTTTCTTGTTTGATTTCTTTCTTCAAAAAAATGGCTATGAAAATTAGCATAATTTTGATATATTTCTTTTTATTATTAAGAAAAATAAAAAATTAAAGAACAAAAAGTATTGATTTTAAGTGAATTTTGTATTAGTCTTAAATTAGAGATTCAACATGATATTATAACTTTATTATATACAATATAACTCTTGTTTATAAGTTTAAACTTTGAAGTTAATAGATGTCCATCTAATAATGTATTTGACCAGCTTGGGTTCTTAACAGACACATCTTTCTCAGCAAATTTTATCACAATTTGGTGAGAAAGAATTAATTGGTTAATGCAGTGTGGTTCTCATGGCTCCCTAGTATGGTTGAGTTGTTAAACTCATATAGCTCTTGGTGTAATCAACTAAGTCTTTGCATGCATAATAATGATGATGTTTTTAAGCTCTTGTTGATTAGCTTAAGCTTTGTTTGAGTAGCAGACATAGTTAGCATGATTTAGCCTTGACTATAATTAGTTATTATTCGACATGCAATGTAGAAGATGTGTTCGAGCAAACTAGTATCCTTTATGTTTGAAATTGATTTGGTTAATCATAAGATTTTAGTGAGACAATGTGAATGGCATTTATTTAATAAAAAGATTGTTAAGTATAAATAAAATTTGGGTTAGTTTCATATTAAAAAAACATTGTGTTAGAGTCTTAGCAGAGGCTTAAACTCTTAGATTAATAAATGCAGGTTTAATGGTATATTGTGTCTTTTGCTATATTGGACACAACTTGGGCCCTTGGTCTTCCCTTAATGCAAAGCGGTAAGTGCACCTGATTTACTATGTTAAAGGCAACTATTTCTGTTCCTGGTATTTGGATTTGTCTAGGAATTTGTTATAGGTTCTACATCATATAACTTCCTTCTATGGCATCACATTTATCATAACCAATTCAACTTTATTCCTCTTAGTTTACTAAGCTGAATTTCCTTTGTATGGCATTTTCAAAAGGAGTAAACGATAGAAAAATCATGGAATTCATACTTCATACTTGTCATTCTCCTCCTTTCTTCTGTATAGGTATTACATTGGAATAGACCTCTTCCCTAATGTACTGCTGAACGATGTTGCTGGCCCTGAAGGGAGTTCATTACTTTTAAGCTTGAAACTAGCTGTTGATGTTCTAGTAAGTGCTAATCATATGCTATGTTTTTTTTTCGTTTGGATTCAGGTTCAGTTTTCTGCTATCAAAATATTTGTTTATCCTCTTAAGCGTTGTGCTTGTTTTTAACTGAGAATGGTGAAGTAGCTAATGAAGGATTTTTTTCATTTCTGATGGCAAAAGTAGTGTTAATTGTGAAGTTTGGTGGTCATCAGTTTATCTTATTCTATGCAGTCTTCATGTGCCTCTTTTCCTCCTAAAAATTTGCATATACATTTATATACAAATAGCATGTAATTGTAAACCTGGTCCCGGAAGTTATTCTTCTAATTTTTATGTTATTTACTTGGTTAATTCAACTGTTCAGGTAGTCTCCTGCCCTTGTGCTCTGGGTCTTGCTACGCCTACTGCTATCTTGGTCGGCACTTCTCTAGGTAGTGTATTTGTAGAATTTAGAGATTGAATGTTTTCTGTGCTTAGATTATTTACAAATTTTTTGAAGGGCGCTTTTCACTCCCCAAGTGCATTGAGACAGTTCTCTTCGCAATTGTTATTTTAACTGAGTTGATTGACTAACAACTAAACATGCTCCTTAGAATAATCCAACTTTTTATGAAATGTTAAACCAAAATAAATTTTTCTCTTTCTGTGATGACATTAACTAAATCTACTGCTCACATTCTACTCTTTCAAAATTTAATTTTTCTATTTATTTAACTATTGTTTCACGTTGAATTGAATACGGAATTGTGGAAGACTGCCATTGTGAGAAAAAGCAAGTGACTTCAGATCCAGTGGTAGTCCTACATATATTGCCGATGGTAGTCTACTAGATTCTTCATCTTCTTTTTATGGGTTTTGCTTATCACCATCAAGCAAAGATAGTGTTTTGAAGCATATCTGATCTGATATTTTCATGCACTGGTCATTCGTGTACATTGTTTTGGAATTCTATGGGCAGCGTCCTTTTCTTATCATCTTGGTATGCATACTTGTTATCCATATGCCCTGAAATCAATCGTAGCCATTAGCTCCATTCATTATTTGATGTTTCTCATGTGAAAAATGCCTTTCACCATCTTTAATTTAAATTTTCTTCTTGAATGCGTTTGCAGGGGCTAAGAAGGGACTTCTTATTAGGGGAGGAGATGTGTTGGAATGTTTAGCCAGGGTTGACATTGTGGCACTAGACAAAGTACGTTGAGATTTATGTTCAGCTTCAGCCGAATTTATATCTTCTGCTGCTTTTCAATTAATTTTAACTTTTGCTCTTAGATTTGGTTAATGAACTTCTGTTGTTTTGACATGGCAGACTGGGACACTTACTGAAGGAAAGCCTACAGTCACAGCCATAGCTTCCTTTTCTTATAGCGATGCCGAAGTTCTTCGCCTTGCTGCTGCTGTGGAGAAAACCTCATGTCACCCAATTGCAAAGGCCATCCTAAGGAAAGCAGAACTTCTTATGTTACAGCTTCCTACCACAAGAGGTCAATTAGCAGAACCTGGTTTTGGTTCTATGGCTGAGGTTGATGGATCTCTTGTTGCGATAGGCAGGATGGACTGGGTTCATGATCGTTTTGAGAAAAGATCAACTAAAAAAGAATTGATAGATCTGGAGAATCGTTTATCTCATCTTTTATCCGCTGGAATATCAACTTTGAACTACTCTTGTTCAGTTGTTTATGTTGGTCGCGAAGGAGAGGGCATTATAGGAGCAATAGCAATATCTGATATCCTTCGCCCCGATGCAACATCAACAGTGAAGAGGTACCTATAAAATCTTTAACCAAGAACCCAGCAATTTTTGCATTGATAATGTTCCTTCAGCATGTCGTTGTGATCTGAATAATTATCGTCACAGCATATTGAGAAAGTCCTTCTAGAATTATGACAACCAAGTGTTGGTCCCATGAAATTAGGTCACACGAATTCGTAAGTTCTGTTCGTTTATTGTTAGGTCACTTGAATTCGCAAGTTCTGTTCATTTATTGTTTATCAGAAACTTTTTTTATTCTTTGTATCTCAAAATTATCATAAGTTAATCAAATAATCTTTATAAGTTTTTATTCACATATGTTATGAAATCAGATCAAATCATAGTAAAACAAAATAAATTACAAAGTATTCTTTGATGTAGGTATTGTTCAAATTATTAGGATCATAATAAGCTCATTTCCCTCGCACGTATGTTACTCGAATCAATTATTGCTATTGCGTCAGTTTTTTTGACACGGTTCAAGATTAATGTGTGTAGTGTTTTCCTTTGAACTTGTAGGCTCCAGCAAAAAGGTGTCAAAACTGTCCTGTTATCAGGTGACAGGGAAGAGGCAGTTGCAAATGTGGGGAAGATGGTTGGGATTGATTCAATTAGGGCCTCCGTTAGTCCTCAACAAAAGTATGACATCATATCAAGCTTGCAAACTGAAGGGCATCGTGTTGCAATGGTAAATTGGATTTTATGCTTGATAAGTTGTCTGGTAATTGTGAGAAATGTCACAATTTGAATAGAACAATAATGAGATCACATTTTTTCTATTTTTTATGGCATTTGCATCAAGGTTGGGGATGGCATAAATGATGCACCGGCTTTAGCACTTGCCAATGTTGGAGTTGCTTTACAAATCGATGCCAACCAGAATGCTGCATCAGATGCTGCTTCAGTAATCCTTTTGGGTAATCGGCTATCTCAGGTAATCCACATACAATTATTATTTTAGATAAATGTCATAGTTTGGTAAATTTCTTGTAATCAAATTTGATCAAATTCTTTATCAAATAAGCCCTAGTATTCATGAGAACAAGGAAAAAGAACAAGGATGTTTCTTTCCATCTTTCTATCATTTTACTTTTCAAAAACGATCAACATCCAGTATTGCACTAACTTAAGAACTCTATGAGCTTCCCTGTATGGCATACCACTTTCAACAACATTAGTTCAAAGATGGTTATCAAAAGTTTCATATCGTTGCGCGTTTTTTGAGTTGGCAGATTGTTGAAGCTATGGAACTTGCTCAAGCAACAATATCCAAGGTGCACCAAAATTTAGCATGGGCAGTGGCATACAACATTGTTGCCATCCCCATCGCAGCTGGTATTCTGTTACCACAATTCGACTTCGCCATGACACCATCACTTTCAGGTGAGTGACATACCGATATGAAGTAGAGGCACATTTGTGTGACTCCATGGAGCCCAATATATCTATCACTTATGCTTTCTGCTTTATCATGCAGGAGGAATGATGGCCTGTAGCTCCATCTTCGTGGTCACCAACTCTCTGCTTCTGAGGTTGCATGGATCTTTCAGAAAGAGAGAATAAAAACAGAAAGATGTTAATTCTTTGCACTTTTGATGGATATTGATTGCCAAGGTTGGTTTGTTTAAATTCAATTGGTAAGAACGTAAACGCCAGCTTAGAGGGGGCTGCAAAAATTGAATTGCTTACAAATTAGTAACACAAACTGTACAAAGAGTAGAGGAACTGAAAGGGGTTGTTAACATTGACTCGAAAGGTAATGAATGAAGAATAATCATGAAAGATGCAGTCTTTTTGTTTTAAAGTCAAAGTGAAGGGATTCACTCTTTAAATCAAATATGTTTCACTTGTATTACACAATATATCTAATACATATTGTCATCTGCATGATATCAAATGCATAACATTTTATATTGTCCATTTATGCTCTGCAGATCATACATCATATTGTATTGTAAGTTGCAACAAAATTACTGCTTGTCATGTCCATAGTTCTAAATTCACATTTTTTTTATATATTCTGTGTTTACAGAGATCGTACACATATTGCATCATGTGATGTAATAAAATTTGAGAAAAAATGACAAGTACAAGAAGTCGCATTCAGGAATAACCATCTATGTCTCCATATATTTTTGTGATATGTACCAAATATACAAAAAGTGCACAATTTATTTTGTACACATGATAGCATGTAGTTGTACATGCAGATATGGCCTCTCATTACTTCTAAAGATCTAATATTTTTTCAAGGCTAGAAATCATATGAGATTTCTTCACTAAATGTGGAACAAGTCAGGTTGATCAAACTCTGTCTTCATCTTGGGTGCTATTGTTTTGGATTAGGGATTAATGACAATGTCATCTACAAAAAGAAAATTTGGCAATAATTCCAATTGAGACAGCTTGGAGGGAAACTGCATAAATGGTTAAAAAATATAAACCATAAACTAAAAAAAATATCTAATAAGAAAAAGGAAATGGTTAGAACTATACATATCAAAAAGGGCAGAAGAAAGGCAGAAATGCATGGCTATTGAGAATTAGGACGAAAATGAAATTTTCCAAGTAAATAATGATATGGGTTTCAACAAAAACTATACCAAAAACAATCTGATATCTTTCGGGAACATTACAGTATTGTATGTAGAACGAATTTTTTAGCCATTCAATTAATGCTCAATATGAATTTTTTGTAGTTATTTCAGCACAAATTGAATAAATAAGATTTACAATACAATGCAAATATTTGATTTGCTTGTCCCAGCATTTCAGTGTGACAAAGTTTTGCATGATATGTTCCATCCCAGGGTAAGCTCAACGCATCTCTTCTTGTATCAGTTTCCAGGTAAAACAATATTTAATGCTTCCAAACAAACAAATGAAACCTTACAAACCATCACTTGCTCTCCAGAGTCAGTAGTTACCTTTACCAATAATCTCGACATGAACAGAGCCCATCCCTAAATTTGTGAAATCTTTTCGCATCTCGGGCAATGATCTCCTTCCCAATTACCTTAGTCACTAACTTTATCCAATTATGGCAATCACCACATACTCTAAGGTTCTTAAATATCGTGATAGGATTGCATACCTTTCCGCTGTTGCTCAAAACCCCATATGTAACAGCCAGCTTTTCACTGTGGTAAAGCAAAGACCTCTCCTTCTCGAATTCATCCATGTCCTGCAACACAAACCTAGTGTCTGGAACATAACCCAAGTCTTTGGTCTTCTCAACAAGTTCCTTTAACTCCTCGTAAATCAGCTCAGATTTCGCATGGGACATGTCCCCAGCCATGAATGTGTGAATCTCTTGATTAACATGAATCCAACTCACGGCTGGATCTTTCTTCAGTTTCCTCTCCCTCATCAAACACTTCAAGCTGGTAACCTCTTTCCACTGACCCAAAGAGGCATAAACGTTGGACAACAATATGTATGTTGCATCATCTCCAGGGTCCAGTTCAAGAACTTTATCTGCAGCCCATTTTGCCATACTGACCTCTCCATGAATCTTGCAGGCCCCAAGCAATGTCCTCCATAAGATTTTGTCAGGTTTTTGCACCCGGGCAATCAATTCTGCAGCTTCATGCAATCTCCCTGCCCGACCAAGCAAGTCAACCATGCAGGCATAGAGGTCAGTGGATGGTCCAGGTTTGTGATCAGCAACGAGAAATGAGAAAACCTGATGGCCTTCTTCAAGCATCCCCGAATTGCTACATGCAGAGAGAACGTTGACATAGGTGGCATTGTTTGGTTCTATTCCCAAACCTTTAATCATATAGAATAACCTGATTGCTTCCATTCCATCACCATCTTGTGCATAACCATAGATTAAAGAGTTCACAGAGACCAAATCAGGAAAAGCCAAACTATCAAAAACCATTCTAGCAATTCCAACATGTCCACTCTTCCCATAACTGTCAATCAGAGTAGCACAAATATATCTATTTGTCTCCAGGCCAAGCTTCATGGCAGATGCATGAATCTGTTTCACTAGTTCAAACAGTGCAAGAGTTGCACATCCTCTCAGAGCAGTTGACAAAGTAAAAGCATTTGGTTTCACGGAACTTCGAATCATGCTAAGTAAAAACTGAAGGGCTTCCTCCTCCCTATGACTATGCAACAAACAACCAATCATCGCTGTCCAGGCCACAGTATTCGGATTCACAATCTCGTTGAAAATCTTCAAAGAGTCTTCAACGAGCAAGCATTTGGAGTACATGCTAATTAGGGAAGTAGCAGGAGCAATCCGTGAATGAAATCCAGATCTAAGGGTGAGACCATGAATCAGTCTTCCAAAACTCAAGTTCTCCAAATTCCCACAAGCTATGAGAACACTAGCAAAAGTGAAATCATTTGCTTTAATTCCACAATTCACCATTTCTTCAAAAATCCCCAAAGCTTTCAAATCTTCTCCATTCTGGGTGTAACCCACGATCAAAGCTGTTGCCAAAACCACATCTTTGACGCTTATTGCTTCATATGTGAAAAGAGCTTCCTGCATCATTCCGAACTTGGCATACATATCCACCAGTGCGCTACTCATGAACATGTTGCTCCCCTCCAATCCCAGAACCACCAGGTGTCCATGGGTTGCCCGACCTCCATTAACAAGTTTCAGATCAGAGAAAGCTTTGAAAATACTCGAGAAGGTAAATTCATCCGGCAAGATACTTACCATGAATATCTTTCTGTACAGTGAAACTGCGTCTTGACTCCTTTTAAGACGGATGTAGGCAGACATCAAGGAGTTCCATGAGACCACATGGGGATGTATCATATCGTCGAACACCTGGCGTGCTTCATCGACACTTCCACAGTTAAGGTAAGCATCGATTAGCTTGTTGCCAAGGCTGAGATGGGGGAAGCCCGTCTGCTTCATATGATTATGTACTGCTCTCGTTTTCGTGATGGACTTTTCCACAACGCATCGTTGAAGAACAGATTTGTAGGACTCAAAGTTTGCTGACAGGCCACAATTAGCCTTCTTTGCTAGCAAAAGTTGAGCCTTGTTGCCAGTTGTCAAAAATCTCGAGGAAATCGTTCGCAATGGGAGCAGTCTCATCTGTCATCTTAGGTTAATTGTTCAGTTTTCTGTTTGATAGGAAACCATTCCAGGCATTTAACTGAACGGCCAATTTGTAATCGATTTGGACAATCGAACAGAGGAATTGAAATGCAACCTGAATGATCGAAGAACGCATTTTAGAGTATGTAAACATTATATGAACGTTGAAACCAAAAGAAAAGGCGTTCAAAATACCTAAGAAAGATCTATTGACTCAAGATAAGTAAACACAGACTTAAGGATTTAAGAACGAGACCTTCTTTCTCACTACCTTTTCAGTTAATGCTGTCTACAATCCCAAGAATCCCGTCCATAACGATTAATGAACGTGCTCGTTGTCCGGGGATACCGCCGGTGTCGTCGCCGCGACTACCACCTGGCCGTTCGCATTCGCCGTTCGCCGCCCGAGGAGGTGTTTCGACGCGCTCCTCTACTTGGGTTTTTGAGAATATTCGAGTAGGGTTGTGAACCGCGAAATGCTCCGAGCCAGAATGTACATGTTGGTCCGTTGTAGATCGGTAATTTGGTTCATTGTTCCATTTGGGTTCATGAACGAATATATTAATCGAACTTGTCAATTAATAAAATAAAAAAATCGAATTATTCAACTCCAATTTCGCATCGAAACATGTACGTTTGGTTCGGTTTGTCACTTCTTGGTTTCTTTTCCTGTAAGATGGAGCATTCATGCATGTTCTTGATCAAGGAGATCCATTAGAAACTCAGTTTTAATTGGATATCATCTGTTACTAATAAATATTAAACAAAGCCTACTTAGCTATAACAGTCTTAACAACTAAGGAATATTGATTACAGCTTAATTCATAACCAATATCATCACTATCATTAAATATAGAAAAATTAAATCGTTAATTAAAGGCATTTGCCTCATGGTTTTGACCTAATAATTTCGAAAAACTTAATTTTTTTCACAATCTAAAATTGAATAGTCCGGTCGAACTCGTCTGCGCTTGGTTGGCAGCAGTGGCAAATCCTAGACTTCTTCGTGACCATTTCCTAAATTTATATAATAAATAATAATGAGAATTATTATTATTATTATTATTATCAATATTACGTGGCGGATGGATCTACGGAAACAAATGTGAGAAAGAATAAAAAATAAAAAAATAAACGGTGGTCAGAAGTGGAGCTAATACTCGCGAAGAAAAGATAAGCGTTAGGGTTGTTATGCAAATGGCATCCAGAGAGCACCAAATTCGAATCCCAGCGACTTGAGCAGCTGAATTTTAATTCTGACATGTTGAATCCCAGGATACCATAGAGGAAGAAAGCGAAGGGGAAAGAAGACTATCCTCTTCTCCTTCGTTGCTCTTCTTTCTTCCCGTATTTCTGCTCCTCCTTTTATCTCTATGGATTGGTTTCCATCCATTTACCCACTAATTGACTTACGTAAAGGTACAGAGATATACATCGCCAACGTACGATGTCCATTCAGATCTGCTTGCCTGTTCTTTTCGTTGCCTTTCCTTTGGTAACTGGTTTTTTGCATCCGGATAATTCCATAGGAGGTTCCTGCTAGCCCTGCAGACAAGCATAGGATTCAGAAAGGCTGTATCTTTTGGTCTTTCAAAGGCAGTTGTCTTTTTCCTAGCTCATAGATGTCGTTAGAATTGCAACCGAGTTAAGGAAAAAAAGAGGGAGTGATGGTGGATGCAGTTTTTGTAATCAAATTTGCCAACCTTAATTCAAAATTTTTTGTTTTTTTTTTTCTTATAGAAATTGCGGATGGAGGATTTAGATTGAGAATAAGTGCTTTTAAGGTTTTTTTTTTCTTTAAGAAGCTGTGCTTATTTTTTTTTTATTTATTTATTTATTTATTTATTTTTGGGTGGGGGGAGGTTGTTCAGCTTGTCAAGCTCTTTGTTTTCTTGTATGTTTATTTATGCAATTTTTTTTGAATTATGCATAGCAGTGGATATGTTCTAAGGATGACCGTGAGAACTTATACTGAACTGAATGATGTTCTTGATTGTGTGAGGCATTTTAATATGCATTTCTCTTATTGGACAGGTGATGGGTCTTATATATTTTTTGCTCTACAGTCGTTAGCTCTGATAATGCCTTTTTCCATTCCAATTCAATTCCCAGATCTCAATGGATCTCCATTTCTTCAGCAATGGTTTCCAATTATAATCTTAGCCCACTAGCTGACATAAATAGTGCATCATAAAAATAGCCTAATGGATCTCCGCTGAATACACTAGTTATGAAAACATCTTCTACCAGCACTTCGACACATGTATCACAGCTATAGTCATGGCTATATAATTCAACCTTGAGTGATCTATTCACAAAGGAGCTATGTAGCTAACTGTTGCCAAATGTAAACAGAGAAGTCCTGAAATGTAGAGTAAATTTCGTATGCAACTCAAATCCCAATGGTTGTAATCTGGGTGCCATAAGATTTTGTTAATGATCAAATCTAGACTCGACCATAAGTACCCTGGGATCCATTTGAAATGTTATTCTAGTCTTAGACTTTAAGGTTGAAGTTCATGTTTACATGATTTCAGAAACTATTGACTGGTAACAAAAGTAGGGAGAATATAGTGATGCATGAATTGATCTGTTCAGAATATCTACCATGGAAGCTGTAAGCAAATGTGAGTTGATGTGCCCCAGCACTGCATATAACGGCTAACCTTTCTTGTTCTCTTGGGTAGCTCATTGCCACTTAATCACCCAAGCTAAAATTGGTGATTGGCAGACGATCATGGTTCAGTGATAAGCTCAGCTCTCCAAAGTATATAACAATACTGATTAGTGTAATGCATTTCCCATGTAATATATGTAGTATTGTGCTAGTTTCTTATATTTTAATTATGATTAATTCCAAGTTTCAAACAATAAAACATGAGACAAAATTTATTTGATGTTAAACTGCAAAGAATGGCAGATTTTATAATTTTTTCATAATATGCTAATATGATTAGACATATAGTTTTAAATGAGAAAAAAATAATGGCATGGAGGCAAATATAAGTTATTATCACATAGAGCATAAATGTCCATCAAATATTCCATTAAGTACATTATGAACTGGGACATTTCTCTTATTCCTAGTTTCGAACTGAGCAAATGTGCCCAATAATGCAAATTAGGCCTATCTAACATGTTCCAACAATGATCTTATTTGATTGGTGGCTACTTGAAGATCTGAGCTCTGCTCATTTTTGAAAGTCATTGCTAATGCTAGGATCAAACTGCCTGAACATTCAATATCTATAAAATTTATGAACCTTTGACTGATTGTTTTATTTATTTTAAATATTAAAAGTTCTTTTCAAACTCCAAAAATACAAAATTTTGCAGAGATTTGTTATGATTTAAAAAAATTAAGAAAACAAAAAAAAAAAGTTGATTGTTGGTGCAATCAAACTAGATCAAGTTGAATAAAAAACATCCATTAACTATCTAATAGCAACCTCTTAGCTGATTATTTAACTTTTTTATTTTTCTAACATTTCAGAATTCATTAAGCCTCTAAAAACATAGAATTGTAGGGATAGTTTGTTTTTTTTTTTTTTAAATAGATTAAGTGTATCAAATCCCACAAATGCCTATATAAACTCAGCTAATCAAATTGTATCAACAACTGTCAAATTTCAAGTTGCTTAATACCAGAACCCATATTTTCATGTTAACTTAGGTTAAAAATAATGAAGTTAGATTCCAGATGTCCACTTATTGTAATATACTTCAGCATGCAATGAAGATGCAATTCTGATAATTATCAGTAGGAACAACATCCTCAGAATGAAAAGCCTCTCGAATCATTACCTTCCCTGAAGCAGCCACAATATCCTGGCCAACACTTCACAAATAAAAAAAATGGAAAGAAGTCAAGCTGACTGTGGTAGGAGGGAAGGATATTAACCTCCCTCCATGACATTCAAGACTGTGATGAACCATGCAAATAGCACATCTTCACAAATGTAAAGCACTTTCTACAAGCTATCAATTTTCCATCTATACTGCCTCCACACCCTGATCCATTTCAAAATCATTTTGCACCCCTTGGGATCAAACAAAACATTGGTGATGAACCCAAACACGTCACTGATGCTTGTTTTGTGATTGTCCACTTCTTCGATATACAAAGCAGTTGAATTAACTCAACATAAGTGACTGTGATGGAGCAAACTCTTGCTGTCATTTCTCTGTTATATATAGTCTGTTATGAAAAGTTGTTGATTGGATTGGTGGTGCTGCCAAATTCGAAGAACTCCTGTTTGAGGTATAGTCTCTTTTTTAAGCTTGTGAAATATAAGGTTGGTTCCTTATCTGCATTGAAAATGTAGTTGTTTGTATCTTGTGGTTGTTCATGATTACTATGTTAAGCCTTTGAATTGCTTGTTGTCCTTGTTTATATTTATGTATTTCTTAATTGGGCCCAACCCTTACATTGATCTGTGCATACTGGTGCTTGAGTGCATCTGTTAGATGGGCATTTCCATTAATATATCATGCTCAAGATGATTCACGTTCTCCTAAATGCACATGGTGGATATGCAAGTGGTTCCTTTTAGAGTTGTCTATGATTTATTTTGGGGGAGGGCTTGAATGCAACAAAAAATACACTATGGAATAGAATGACCAAGTTAAGCATTTTTCAGTGGAAAACCTGATATTCTAGAGGGCCACAAAAGATCATCAGAAATCATGAAAAAAGTAGTGGATTATTTCTTTGTTACAACCTAATACAATGATAAGAAATCCGCTAAATAATATTCTTTAGGTTGCCAACCTTCATTCAAGTTAAAAGTTTTAGACAGGGCAACATGCTTCTGCATTTTCTACAAAAAATTAGAACTTCGTAGGTTTCTTGTGGGGGCTTATATGGGGAACTCAGTGGTGGGAACAAGAAGGGACGTATTCCTTTCCTGTATCTCAAGCAGTCACAAGCAAGCTGTATCAGCAAGTAATAGATAAGATTGGTTCAAAAATTTGCTACAGCCCTGACCGTTCTGGGTTGCTATAGTGGTTTTGTGTCCTCATCTGTGAACTCTTTATTTTCAGCAACCCTAAATGTGGAGCAAATTTTTTTTTTTTTTTTTTTTTTTTTGTTTGCATTTTGGGTCATTGACCCGTTCACAACGTAACCTAAATTTCACTATTTTCTATTAACTAAGCATTTGTTATTTAGCTTTGGTAAATCTTCTAATTCCCTGATTCTCATTTATAATATCGTTCTTTTCTGAGCTATAGCTAATTGCCGTCTGGGTGTTTACATAGGGCTAAAAGTAAACTTCTAAACAAAAATTTAAGTGTGTTTTTTGTTTATTTATTTGAATATATTTCATTTTAAAAACTTCTGTAATCCATCTTAAAATGATAAACAGTAGTCTTGTCCTTCAAAGTGAGCAATACTGACAATATCTGTTTGTCAATTTAACTTGTCATGGTAATACTTCTTTTCACTTTAGTTGTAAATTGCACAAACAACTAAGTTTTTGTCTTGTTCGTTGGCTTTATTTAACTCTTCTAATGTCACTAGAATCAGTTTGTACAGTATTTCACTGTTATCTTTCTTCTTGATTCTTAACAACTAATGTTGATTTGCAGGATTGGGGTAGATTTATCAAGAAAATTTCTTCATTCTCAGGCCGCTATTTATAATTAACTGCTTTCCTCAATTAGAAAAACATGAGTTTCCCTGTAAAAAGCCTTGGTAAAAAGGATGCTAAACATAGTATTGCAAGTAAAGCGACTATGTTAAATCCCAATGCCTCAGAATTTGTTCCATCTTCCCTTAGACCAGCAAATGTAAGCAATATAGGTGAAGATATTAACTGGAAGGCTTCAGAAACATCAAGGAAGGCTGTTCTTGATAGGACAGATTCTGCTGCCACAAACACCTCTGATGATGATGTACCCCAGTACTGGGAACATAAGCTTCCTGATGATATCACTCCTGACTTCACTGCTACAGAAGAGATGTTGACTGCTTCTGAACGAGTCTCTCTTGAGGGTTTGTCCATTCATGATGTTAATCAAGCATTAAGGCTTCCTCCTTCACCAAGCAATCGGACATTAGATGCAGAACTTACCAAAGGGTTAACTGAGAATTTAGGATATTCTGGATCAGTATTTCCAGAAAATCAATTGCGTGCTTTCAACAATTCTGATACCGATTTTTGGGTGCATCGGTTTGTGAATGCTTGTGAGGATCCTGCCAATGGATTTGAGGGTCATCATTTCAATGGAAGTTCCAGTGTTAACTTGGTGAACAATGCTTATGGTGATTCTGCCATTATGGAAGATTCTGCTATTAACCATGTCGAATTCCTTGCTTTGCAATTCCCTGGTTTTTCTGCTCAGAGCCTCGCAGATATTTACTGTGCAAATGGGTGTGATTTGAATATGACAACTGAAGTTCTGACGCAGCTTGAGGTGATTTACTTTAAATTGAGCACCCCTTTTTGGGAAAGTAAAAAAAGAATTTTTATTAGAATTTCCATAAATTTGGGGAGAGCTTTTTTCTTGAGTTCCTTAGTTTCTAATATTTGAGTTCCTAAACAAATACCAGCATCATGCTATCATGGAAAATGCTGAGCTATAACTTTCTATATAAATTTCTAATTTGTTCCATGATGTCTGCTTGACTAGTGTTTTTCAATTTGATAAGTGTTTTTGAAAGATTCTTCATAAATGTTTCACAGTTATGTTCATAAATGTACATAGGAAGAAGGCCCTTAAGGACAAACCTCATGTTAACATTGTTCAAATTCGTCCTTCAGTTGTCAGATTAGATTCCTCAAATGTCACCACAAGAACATCTTTCTTGATTTGAGTAATTACATTAATTTGAATAATCAATTTTCTGATATGTATATGGATAATTACTTTTCAGTTTTAATGATGGAATGAATAATGGTATCTTTTTTTATTTTTTTATCGAATCATGCAAAATAAAATGTTTAACTTTATGAAAAAATGAATTTTCTCACTTTAATTACAATTCGTAGTTTCTAGAAAGGCCTTTTCTTTCTGTGATCTTTTCTAGGGATTCTTTTATATCGTTGTCATGATTGCTATGATGGCAGCTTCAATTTGATGGTGGCTTCATGCAAAACCTAAATTCAAAAGCTGCAGCAGATCCAAGCCTTTTCATACGCGACTTTCCTGCTTTTCCAGGGAGAAATGCCCAAAATGTGTTCTCAAAGTACAGCAAAGATAACATGCAGCAAACTCAAAATTTATATAGGTCTTCTTCGAGCATATTTCATGGCGCTCCTGATTTTTCCTCAGCATTCAGAAAACTCTCATCCCAGGGCTGTGGTACTTGGAAATATGAGAGGAGTGATCCCACCGATGCTGTGGGTGGCTCCCATGGAGTTTCTCCTCTATTAAACAGTTCATGGAAGATTCCGGGTAAATCGATATCTGGCAAAAAATTTCAAGGCTTTGGACCTTCTCGCTCCTCACCAGTTTGGCTGGAGACAGGAGAAGCAGTTGGTAGTATTTTTCATAGCATTTGTTGTGTTACCATTGAATTAATATTTGCTTTGTTACATTACCAATCATTTTGAATTGGCAGCAAATATGTATTCTGCATCAAGGTTGGAAGCTCGTGACTATACTCGTCTTCGGAATGCATGCTTTCAACAGGTAAGCTTATGCAATTTTTTGCAACAGCTCCGCCATTTTGATCACTGATTCAATTAACTGGGGGAAGGAGCTTATAATCCTTGCTTAGGAGATTGAAACACCTCCTTCAATCACCAAGGGTTGCTTAAGGGAAAATATATTGCTTGCAACTTTTGCTCTTCCATGTGTTTTTATTTTCCTCAAACAATTTTTGTGAAAGATGTCAGGATGTTATTAACAATCTAATTTGAAGATTATAGCTTTTCAGATGCATGTTTAAGACTTAAGATGATCAAACAAATTTTACAATGGTGTCCTTTAAGATATAGTTACAGTAAGGCATACAGATAATATTATCTAAATAACATTTTACCAAAAATTCCCAAGAGTTGTGATTTCATGGTCCTGAGTGGTCCTCAACATTATAACATATCATATTTGAACGCATCGTTAAATTTGTGCAAGCAAGATGGATGGGAGGGGAAGAAATATCTTTTTGAAGCATCTTTGGATTGTCATCTATGACCAAGATAAGCTAGTATTATATTCAGAATACTATTGTTTTTCTTCATGCATGTTACAGTGGCTTGCATACAAGCAGTTCTAAGGATCGTTTTAGATACTAGATGCTTATTGAAGCATTCTTCTATTTTAATGAATTTTGACTGATTCACCATACAAAAAAGCTTTTTTTTTACTTATAAAAACAACATTTAAAAAACTTCTTTTTTAGAATTTCTAATAAAAAATCTTTTTAAAACCACAATAGCAGCTGCCAACAATGACACTCTTAAAAGCTCTAAATAGAATGGTGGTTAAGGCTTTCCGTGTTGTTTAGTTTTGCTATTGTTTCAACAGATTTGTGTCTATCCTAGGTTCTTAGCCTCATTTTTATGTGTAATTGTTTTGAATAAATATTTTCATCAGTTTTTTATCATATTATTTTCTTGAGAGGATACAAAACATTTCATTTACTGATTGAAGATTGCCACTCTTTTTTGGGAAAAATTGGAACTATGCCTATCGTTGTATTACAAGTTTTATCTAGGTTCTTAAGTCCTTAAACGGAATCCATCCCCTTATATTTGAATTCATGAGCTTACATCCTATGCATAATATGCACAAAAATGTTATTTGATTATTTTTGGGATCCGAAGGTCCTTGATCCATATAAAAGTTTTAGACTTGTTATTAGTTTGGATCAAAATTAAACTCGTGAAATTAACCACTTCTTTTGGCATGGATAATTAATTAGCTGGACTCTAAGTCACTTTTCTTTTGACTTCCTAGTGTTATTCTTGTGTTTTAATACTTGCTGTGAGTGAAGCTCCTTGTATTGGATCTAATTTACCGTAGTTGTTTCTTTTGTTAGGCAAGAGAAGCCTACATGATTGGCAACAAGCCTCTTGCAAAAGAACTTGGAGACAAGGGAAAATGGTACAATTTGCAAATGAAAGAAGCTCATGCCAAAGCTAGAGAGGCCATATATCGACACAGGTTGGTAAAATAACTCTAATATTGCATTTTGTACATATAAAGTTCTTTTTTAGAACTTAACTTGTCTCCAACGTAAGTGCAACCAATGGTGCTTTACTTGCACACGATGTAACATTAAAAAAAAAAAAAAATCAGACTCATCAAGTAGAAGCTGGCTCTAATGTCTTGATAAAACAAACTCATATAGAAAAGCTTCGTTTATAACATGACAACCTTTGAGGCCTCTTTTCTTTTGGTAGTGGTTGAAAAGTGTGTTCTGAATGTGGAGATATGTGATAAACTGTAATAATAGAGTAATATTTGAAATAAGTAGAATAAAAATATAATAATTGTCTTTTGAGTTATTGAGAATAAGGTAAATTGAAAATATATTAATTATCTACATTTTCATAGTAATTTAAAATTTTTATTTTTATTTTATATTGTGTGTTTAGTATCGAACTTGTAGTCAAAATACGGTGTATCCTAAAAGTGACTACATCTAAATGTAACGAAACAAACAAAACACTTGAATCTTAGTTTAACAGAATGCCCGTAAGACTTAAGCACTTGTTCTTCCAATTCAAGTCTTCATTAACAAGTAAAAGTGTTTTTCTTGTGGATGATCTTTTTGTTTTTCTAAGGAATCCTATCATTTCTGAGATCCATGACCAATGGCAACAACCAGAATGCATGATCGATCTTCATGGCCTTCACGTGAACGAAGCACTACATGTCCTGAAGCATGAGCTCAGCATTCTAAAGAACATGGCGAAGTCCAGTGGTCGTCAGTTGCATGCATTGATATGCACAGGAACAGGTCACCACACCAAGGGCGCACGAAACACCGCAAGGCTTCCAATAGCCATAGAGCAGTACCTTTTGGAGGAAGGCCTTCATTACATCCAGCCTCAACCAGGTCTGCTTCGTGTTGCGATACATTGACACAGGTGCTCGACCATGGAGCAAGAATTTGAACTAGGTTACCAGCTTGTGTATTCTGTAGCATTGTGGAGGAGGTTAGAGGAAGAGGAATCAAGGTTTTACCGCAAGCAACTGCTGCGTAATGTAGCATTCAGCAGCATTCTTTAGGCCAACTTGATACTCTTTTCCACTTGTTGTAGATTTTATTTTGTAGCATTTATATTTTTGTAGTGCATTATTTTAGGCTTTTTTTGCCCTACTGTCAACCCTAAACATAGCATACGGTGATGAGGGTGGTAAGCCATGTGAATTGTTGTAGTAATCTACATACAGAGACCAAAATCTGCACAGCATTTTTCACAACATTTGCAGTTGAGCTTGCTGAGTTCAAACTTTTCCTTTATTGTGCATTAGACTTCATCTTCTTCCTTGGCTCATTGCAGCAGTGTGTAAACAATGGAAACGAGTAATTGGAGAAGAAAAATAACATTACAATGGTGATGTTCATAGACAAACAAAGCAAAGACGTTTCAAGTACTTTGATATTTTTCAGGTTGAAGAAACAGAAGAATGTTTTACATGGACAGTTCAGATGAGAAGATACCGCAGTCTGCAATCACAGCATCGTAAGCAAAACTAAAACCAACATTTTATTATCCATGCAAACCTTCTTCACCATGAAGACAACTACATGAATATCTTAGAAGGAGCAAAAAGATCGAAGTTTAGTTTTTAGATACCATTGTAACTAATGGATTCCAATTCAAGATGCATAGATGCACTGCAACAGGAAATAAACCACCAAAACCTAGAATTCAAACCAAAGCTGCATGTGGCATATGATTTACATAACCTGAACCAGGAAACAAGATCCAAAACCAAATCGAGAAGAGAAAAACAAATGGAACATAAAGAAGATGACCAATGGAAACAGTAGGTTGGGAAGCATTGCAGCACAGTGCTCCTTTGTCATAGAATTAGTACTACCAAACAGCTCTTGGAGTGATTACTAGTAACTGTTGGAGTCAGGGACAATGATTCAGAAAAACCATGCGAAATGAGTAAATCATGTTTAAGTTTTATTTGTATATAGCTTGTGAATTTTTAAAAATAAAAATTTTAAAGAGGAGTTTTATATGAAGAAAATTATAATTTTAATAAAAATGTGTTAGAATTTTGATGGTTTGGAATTTGAAAAATGACTTCTCATAAAATGGTTTGAAACATATTTTGTAAATAGTGTCTTAATCATCAACATCATTGATTTCAAACATAATTCAAATAATAAAAATAACCCCAATAAATATGAACTAAATTTAAAGGCAACATTCACTAGGGCTAGAGAATAACCTAATCTAAAAAAGCCTTGAAAAAGTATATTGTTACTAACTATTTTTGGATTTCTTGTGATACTCGTGATGTAAGAGGATAAAATTGGTCATTATCGATTTATGTAATGAGCCATGAACTATGTAAGAATTTGGTTTCATTATATCGAAGTGTAGTGCCCCTTTAGTCATCTTATTTCAAATACATCTTAAAATCAAAATACTGCATATATAACATAGAATTTTTTCTATCACAGTTGATATTGATATTCCTTCATAATCGATATTCATTCTTACGCTCTTCCGTCTATATGTTTATAAAATATTACTCCTTGTTCAATGATTCTCTCTCTAAAACATCACTAGCAATCACTCCTTGCTCTTTTTGATCTTGAGTTTTATAAGCTAGCTAGCGTCCACTTGTTCAACATCAAACAAAATATAGGTATTAATCCTATTTGGTAGTCTCATTCCAACTAAGCAAAATTTAACCCTCAAATATGCCATCTTAAGATCAAGATTTTACAAATATAACTCAAAATTTTTTCTTTCATAGTCGATATGAGACTATTCATCTTTGTATCTTTTCACCTAGATATATGTCAAAAATTACTTTTTATCCAACGATTCCGCCTCTAAGATATTATTCGATGATCACTCATTATGCTTTTCAATCATAAGTGTTATATATACTGATGTAAGATGATATGCTGAATCTTATCTTTGACTCATAAATAATAAAGAAATGCTTAAGTTCAAACAATATATCCGTAAAAGAGCCTATTCAAGATATTTTAGGTTTCAAATTGAAAAACCAAAGATCGCTAAACAAGAAAGAATTTTCCCATTAGCTTAAGGACTTGCACAATTCTTTAGCACGAGGGATCTCATCTTACAGAGAGAGCAATTTAGCTATTCACATCCAATGTACTCAAGTTAATTTGAAGTACTAAAGTACACAAGTACAATTCTTAGAATACAAATAAAGAAAATCACTTGTTTACTTGTAAAAACTAAAGAATCGAATTTGATTATTAATTCCTTCAAAAAAAAATAAAAGGTAGTAGGGTTTGGCATTTTCTTGACGATTTGACACTCTTGCAAACGCTAGATAATGAATCATGATCTCCGCTTTATGCCAATTGCTCGCCTTACTCTGCACTTTCGAAATTATACAATGAGCTTGATTACACACAACATGTTCGTGAGCAAGGTTTGAAACATCACTTTATTACTTCATTCAAACTTTCATACTTCATAACATAGTTAACACCCATATTTAAGACCTCATTAATACAAGAGTATGTTGTTAGTCTATGAATACAAAAAGATATTTAAAAAAACAAAGAATCATAATTTTGAATTCTAAATAAAATTTTAAAATTCATGACAAATTACAAAAATTTATTTTTTATTTTATCCAAAAAAAAAACTCTAAAAAGGTACAAAATTGAATACAATAAGTTGTTACCAAACAGATTCTGCATTTGGCGCAACAGGGTGGCGCAAGTAAAAAAGGTGCAAAAACGCCTTGGGAACTAACTGATCACAAGTTGGTAGATCATTATGGGTTTGGGCTCGGTGCGAGTTGGCACGAGTCAATCCAAAACAGTGCAGGTTCATGGTTTAGCGAAAGTTTGTGGGTTGATGTGGGTTGTAGGTCAATGCTGATGGCTAACACGACGCAGGCTCGAGAGGCAACGTGATTCAGAATGGGTTAATAGATCAGAGCTAATGCTGTGGGGTCGATGCAGGTTCGTGAGAACATAGATCCAATGAGTAAAATGGGCTACGGAGTTAGCATGTGTTAATCAGGAGAGGTGGGGTCATGCACAATGGAGCGCCAATGGCAAGAGATGGCATACAGGTTTATAACTCTTTTTAAGTCATTTTTTAACAAAATTTGCACCAACGAAACTACAAGACTACAACAATGATGTCTTAAATTGAATTTAAAGTTAAAAATATTTAAAAAACTATCAACTAGTCTTCAAATAATTCAAAATAAAATTTAGATACAAATAAATTGATAAAAAAAATTGTCTCAAAAAACACTGATAAAAATTTGATTTTAAAAAGATATATCCAACAAGTTTATAATATTTAATAACTTTGTCAAATAAAATATAGCTCTCAAAATTATTGTGCACCACTTCAACCTATAAAACTATTTCAACAATAGTAGTAAACACACACAAACACGATATATATATATATATATATACATGTATAGATATATATATATATATATATATATATATATATATATATACATGTATATATATATATATATATATATATATATATATATATATATACATGTATATATATATATATATATATATATATATATATATATATATATATATATATATATACATATACATGTACAGATATATATATATATACATATACATATATATATCGCATTTAAATCGAGAAAAATATTAGATTCTACAAAACAAAAGGAAAATGAAAAACCATGACAAATACGATTTCTCCTGAATTCAAGCTTTCAGCTTACACGAGAGACGCACAAATCATGATTTTTAATTTTTTTTAAAAATAATAATGAAACTAAAAGACGCATGACTTCTCCACCAATTGAGTTCAAGCACCGCATCAATGTCCGTCAGTTTACTGTACATATCAGCCTAGTTCACTCCCTTTCCTTTTTGTCAATTTTCCCTGATAAAAAATATTTTAATAAAATATATTTTGTAGTAATTCCAAGCAATTTAAAGGAGAGTTTACTGATTACTTGAGGTTGAGCAAATCACTGCCTACCGACCCTTTAGCAGAATGCCCCGCCTCGGCCCGCGAACCGTGCAAGCTGCCCGACTGTTCGGCGTACTCCTCGGGTCCGACCGGACAGGGTGCCACTGAACTCGCTGTCTCCTCGCGACCGGAGGTGACGCCGCCTTCAATTCCCACCGCCGCAGCGATCTCCTCCACCAGATCCGCCGCCTCCTTCATGTCGGGCCGCTCGTTCGGGTTTGGCTGCGTGCATGCCGACCCCACCCGAAGGAGCCGCACCATCTCAGGCGTTGGCGGAGCACGGCTCGTGATGGCCGGGTCGAGGAGATCGGCCTCCCGCCGGTCGGAGATGGCGGAGGCGGTCCACTGAACTACGTCGGTGCCTCCTTTGGTGTTGTTGAGGTACTGCGAGGGGAACTTGCCAGTGAGAAGCTCGAGGACGACGATGCCGAAGCAGTAGACGTCAGACTTGGGGGACACCCGGCGGAACTGGAGGAACTCGGGGGACTTGTAGGAGAACAGGACGTTGGCTGCGGTGGCGGGGTTGACAAGTGCGGCGAGGCCGTAGTCGGCGAGGACCGGGTCGAAGGACGGGGTGAGGAGAACGTTGGCAGTTTTCAGATTCCCGTGCGGGACCTCGTACGTCGACAGCTCCACGTGGAGGTAAGCCATCCCGCGCGCGATTCCTCGGACGATCTTTAGCCTCGTCGCCCAGTCCAGTGCTGCGTGATCAGCTCCACGGTCCCCTACACCGTACACGCCTGGTAAGCGAATGAAATGCTGGTACGAAAGCAATCAAGTAAATTGCTCAAGAAAAATATTCACCGTGTAGCATATACAAAAGGCTTCCCTTGGCAACGTAATCGGAAACGATGAGCTTCTCTTCTTTCCGGTAATGATAAGCGAGCGGCGTGAGCACATTGGGGTGGCGGAGGCGGCCGAAGCGCTTCATCTCCTCGTCGAACGCCTCTTTATTTAGTCTCGTAAGCTCCCTCATCCTCTTCACCGCGACGGCCAATCCACCCGACATGACCGCCTTGTAGGCGGATCCCAAAAGTCCGTTTCCGAGTACTTCGGCCGCCGATTTCATCAGATCAGCCAATCCGAACGTCTCCCTCTCGCTGTTCACCATCACCAGCTCAGCTCCTGCCCCTCCTCCTACATTGCCGGCCACCCCGCCGCCGCCAGAACCAACCCGCGTCTCACCCGACCCATTCAGCTGCTTGCCTTGGCCTGCTGAGCCCGGGAAAGGTACCACTGTCGACGCCACCGAGGCTGTCTCCATTGCATCGGCAGCGGCGAGGCCGTCTCGTCGGTAGGCCACAGAATCGAAGTCGCGCACTGGCTGCCGCTTCCTGATGAAGGCAAGGCCGACCGCCAGGGCGAGGACCACGAAGACAATTCCGACCAAAATGAGCGCGAAATGGTTTGACTTGGCGTGTGCTATAGGGGATGGTTCCGCTGTGGTCGGCTCAGCCGCTGTTGGTGGAGGCGAAATCGGCGGCGCGGGAGGACAGACCGAACCGGTTGGCTGCCCACAGAGATCGGAATTAGCTTCAAAGGCAGATGCCCCAAAATGCTGGAGCGAGGCGGGAACGAGGCCTTGGAGTTTATTATTGGAGACGTTGAACGAGCGAAGGGATGGAATGGAGAGCGAAGGAATAGCGCCAGAGAACGCGTTGCCTTCGAGATGGAGTTCCATGAGGCTGGTAGCGTTGGAGAGGGAGGAGGGAATGGCGCCAGATAGGGCATTGTTGTCCAGCCAGAGCTTCTTGAGGTGGTCCATCTTGGAGAAGAGGGAGTCCGGGAGGGAACCGCTGAAGCGGTTGCGGGAGAGGTAGATGGATTTGAGGGCGTCGAGGCGTCCAATGTCAGGGAGGGGGCCAGAGAGGGAGTTGTTGATGAAACTGATGGACCGCAGGGCGCGGAAGTGAGAGAGGGCATTGACGTCGATGGTTCCGGAGAGGCCGAGGTTGCCAAGGCGGAGGCCGGTGACAATGCCATTGTAGCAGAGGACGCCGGTCCATGGACGGGAGCTGGGGGTTCCACACGGAGTAGAGGAATTGTCGGAGCCGGTGAACCAAGAGGATAACGTGGGGTCGGCGTTGACGAAGGAGGATTTGAGGAGGAGGAGGGCTTCCGAATCGGATAGGTGGGTTTGATGGCCTCCCTGGCAGAGGGAGACGTTTGGGAGGAGGATGAGAAGGAGGAAGGCGAACAGGGGAACAGCGGCCATGGCTGTGGGAGGCGAAGGCCGCTGCTCGAGGGTTGGGTGGAGATTTTGGCTTCTTTTAGGATGAGAAACAGATTTTGGCTTCGATTTGGAGCAGGGCAATGGAAGGAGAAAGCTGTTGGATGCGTTGACTTAGTCAACATAAATCGAAGGAAGGAGGAAAGCTGGCGAGACGCATAACTATTTCTGTTTATTTAGTGGTGAGGAGTTTCACGAGCATACGCTAGCGGCAGGTTTTCCGGTTTTTTTTCGTTAATTTTTCCCTATTTTTTTTTATTAGGAATGATTTATCTAAATAAGGCTCCAATCGTGCTAGCCATAATAGATTCTTCATCATCAACTTTATGTTTTCATTACTAAGAATTATTTTAATTCAAGGGATTTGGATTTTGAAAAATAATATTTATCTAAAATTTGACGTAATTATTCATGATTATTCTCATGTTTAATGTGTGTAGGTGATATCTTATCACTTCTCATATAGATTTATTAGATATAGAAGATGAATTATTATAACTCATCATAATTATCATAAATTCTTATTATTAAGAATATGTATCTTGAAATTATAAGATAATGATAGACTATTAAGTGAGATAATACATTTAAAATGTTAATTTTTTTTAAATAAGAGTTACATGTTTGTATTTTATTGGTTGATTTTTTTTTTCTAACTTGAAAGAAATAAGAGACTCATATTAGGTATTGATATGGACTTGGGGTCTTATAGCATTTTTTTCTCTTTCTTTGTTCCATGATGGTCAATGGACCAACCTTCTTAGGGGCCCAAAAGGACACCTTGGAGAATAAGCAAGGGAGAGGAATCTTAGGTTTGTGAGAAAGCACAAGTTCGATCATAGGGAACATCCCAAGTTTGGCTTGGAAGAGGCATAGTTGAAGAAACATGGGAGGATTTGGCTGACTCGGAAGCATGATATATGCTTGTGGATTGAATATATGAGTAATGATAACTATGAGGGCAAGCCTCTAATTAATTGCTAACTTGACCACAATGGATGCAAATGATTGTTCGCCCCTCATACTCAAGCATTCATAAAACTAATTATACTAACTATTCACTCAAGCTCTTAAATTGTGGGGTTTCAACAAGTCTATATTAACACAAACTTTAAAGAATCAAGCTCTCTTATAATTTACTATAATATCATATTTGAGAAGTGAAATACTCAATCAACTATCAAGTTAAATAAATAGGTGTTTTCCCACATTGTAAGAGCAATCCAAAAAGATAGATCTAGATGTGAAGATGCATAAAAACTTCTCTTAGAAGACAGACTTCAATCAAATGCTTATTAAGACCTAGGATCTACACACACAAAACCAATGATTCCTTATTCATACAATGTTGCCATCTAGAGGTGTATCAAAATAATAGAGGAGAAACTCAACTCCTAGGTTCATCACTCTAAAACTTGAATAATGCCCCATTTACAATTTTAATTATGTCGAATACTAATAAAAAAGAGTCTTTCTATCAAACAAATAGCAAACCATGGCTTTAATATAATAATTTTTGTTATTAATGATGATACAACACATCAAACACTTCAGACATATTAGATGAATCTTGTAAAACCCAAAACATAAAAAGTCTCATTTAAAAGTCTACTACGGATTATATCACAAACAAGAGTTTGTAAAGAACTCATATTGAATTTTTTTAATTATTTAATATTTTTAGTTTATTGTGAGTTGTAATTGATAACACATTTAATAGTTTTAATTGTTCTATATTTTTTTAGATTTTTTTAATTATAAAAAATATTTTTATCATTTTCTATTTTAAGTCTAAATGTTAGTATTGCAATCTATTAAATTCTTATCATTGAATGAAAAATGAACATGATTTTTTGTTAGCACAATCTCTTTATCAAAGATTATAGTTTCTTATCAAGCATGTGTGTTTACTCCTAAATTATGATTTAAATTATTTTAGATTGTGATCTAAAACTTATTCAAGTTACAATTTGGATCTACTTTTACTATCATTATCATATTTGTCGTTACCATCTTCAACCCCAAATCTTATTATTTGAATTCATCTTACTTCTTTCACCTTTAATTTGGTAATAGAGAATAATTAAGATTTATTTACAAAAGTTTAGCCTTTATTATAACACCCCAAAGATAAAAATATTATTTAATTAATTTATAATTTATACTAAATAATAAAAAAATAATAATTATATCTATTAGATAATGGATTAAAACTTAAAGGAAAAATGAGACATACTATTATTATCAATGATATAATCTTTAATTAAAGAATTATTTTAAGAAATTTTATAACTTTATGTGAATTATTATTTTTTAAAAAAAAGATAGTACAAATTCAAAATAAAAAGATGTGAGATCTAATGAGGGAAAAAATATTAAATAAAAAAAATTAATTTATTAAGAATCTAATAATACAATTTTATGAAATTGGATATAAATCGATCACAAAATAAAATGCCAAATTACATTAAAAAATATTATTATAAATATTTTTAGAAGATAAAAGTTTTTAAATAATAAAAAATAAAAATATTATAGAAAATATTACATATTATTTAGAGTCTAATTTACAAATTTTCTAAAGACTTGATATATTTAGGTGATTAGTTTTGTTAAAAAAAATATCATTAATGTAATTTTTGGGAAAAAAGATATTAAATGATATCAAAAAATTTTAAAAAATTTAATGAATTGTATAGTTTATAATTATATCAAGTGAGACCTAACAATATCACATTATTACACCTAAAATTTATCATTAAGGTTATACCAACAAAACATATCATAATATAGGAATAAAGGGTTAGAACTTTTGACGTACCATCACTAAGAACTTTACTCTTATCATGTAGCAAATTGAAATCCCAACTGCCCTTTCCATAATAGAGAATCTAAGAGAAGCCTTACCATGATGAGCAAAAAAAAATGAAGATTTAAAATGCTTAAAGAAATCATGAGCCCTAAATGTGAAGTAGTTATGGTGATAGCTATCCTTCTTATAATCCTAAAAAGTTGATTTCTCATTTTTAGAACCATACGAAATTTTAGACTTAGGAGGACCTCCCAAATTAAAATAACGATGAAGACAGCTTTCACCATTCTCACTATCAATGATATGCATATTTAAATATGACATATTAGTGCCTTATGGAGGAAAGGCAATGTAATGACAAAAAGAAAAGAAACATGACCCCTTTATGGAAGAGAACATAAGAAGTAAAAAAGCCACCAAAGAGGGAAGGAAACTCTCATAGAAGCATCTCAAAATAGCATATTATAGATCACTTCAACTCCAAAGGGGAGAAAAGAAATTATCGAATGACAATGGAGAAAAGCATATGTCTACCATTCATCAAATGTACACCCTAAATTTTTTGAGTTTTGTAGAGTTTTTTGGTTCCCATCATTTAGTCATTCAACACTAGACATGAATAATGATATTGGTAATGCAGTTTAGATTGGTCTTAGAAAAATTGCATAAACATTAATTGCAATACAACTTAGTAAATATTGGCTAAACATACCTTGAATTAATACAACATAATGATTTTAGATTACACATTAGCTCATATTGAACTTTAGGATGTATGTCTAACATTGAAAAAACTTAGGTATGCTACAAACCTAGGTGAAATATTGATTGAACAACAAAAGTGAAGTTTTAAGTGGCATTTTGAAAGCAAGACAAGTAGAAAGCTAATATGATCTAACCCTACATTAATTACTAAACCTAATTTTGTACCAACAACTGACCATAATTGTTTGCCTAAACGACACTAACAAGTTCACAATTATGGATATCATAATTAATCCAAATATTTTGACTATGATTGATAAATTAATCTTTTTGTGAATTTTTTTCTTACAAGTAGCATAGGTGTTGCAAAGGTTGAAGTATTGTGCATTCATGACAGTTTCATATAATATGTTTAATCGTACATCTCCCTTTCTAGGTTCAGTATATTCTTCTTTGTTGAAATATTTTAATTATACGATAAATAATGAAAATCATATCTTTTTTTTCCTCTTTGAGCACTCTATATAACGTTTGTGAGATTCATATGTCGTGTGACTCCACAAGCACACATTCAAATTGTATTAAGAATATCACACCTTTCCAAAGATGTAATATCCTGGAAAAAAAAAAAAAAGATGCTGCGTAAAAATAAAATAAAAAAAAAAAAAAAAAAACGCACGGGTGTCGGACGCGAGGCGATCCGCGTGTCGCCGCGTGTCGCTGCGTGCGCTCGTACGCCCCGACCCCGAGAGAAAAAAAAAAAAGGGTTAAGGATCCTTCGTGCCGAACTGTGCGAAGCAGCGGAGGAAAAAAAAGGGGATCGAGGGTTTTCCCGCAGCAGTTTCCGTCCCGTTCCCGCAGCAGCAGTCCGTCCCGACGAAAAATCGGAAGAAGTCCGTCCCGACGAAAAATCGGAGGTCCGGCGGCGGCGATTCAGGTTCCGAGCTCAGCGAGAAGGGAACCGGGTAAGTCCCGAGCCGTTTTCTCTCTCTTCCCGAGCGGTTTCTCTCTCTTCCCGAGCGGTTTCTCTCTCCTCGAACCTTAGAAGGGAAAGTTTTTTTGATTTTTGGAATTTTTGCGGTGCAGCCCTTTCTCGTTTTCCGTGCCGAGAAAGGAGGGTTGCATAAGAGTGTCGGCTTGATCTGAAGGGAAATTTCTGATCCGTGCAGCGGTCAGCGGCAGCCTCCGGTGAGTTTCTTTTGTTATTCTTAAGCCGGCGGTAAGAGGTTTTATATTTATTTTATCCCCTTGAATTATTTTGTGCTTGAGCAGTGTTAAAAAGGGGAGAAGAAATTGAAAAGAAGTGTTGAGAAGAAAAGGAAGGGGAAAAAGAAGAGGTCAAAGAATGACAGGACCCTCAGGAACTCAGGTAGGTGAATTTATTTAAATAGTAATGTAAGTAGTGATTGTTATTTTATTATAAAAGCATGGCTTTGAAATATTATAGCATTATATGAAAATGAAATGAGAATTTGCAATATGATACTATGGTATAGTAAAATGTAAAGCATGCCAAAGAAAATGTGTAGAGGTATCGATTATGCCTCTTAAAGGGTTAAATTCCCTAAAAAGAAAAGTAAAAAAAGAAAAGAAGAAAAGAATTGACCCTAGATCGCATCCCAGTAGTCCCCGGACATATGAGCACCAGCACAGGATGCTGGGCATGATGAGATGGCATAGAGACCTCCCCCGCATTGCTAGTACTTTGTGCAGGGCTGAGTGCGGAGGGATATGATGAGATCGAGACATCTCGTATATGGCTAGCACTTTGTGCAGGGCTGAGATACGGAGATGGTCCGACGTGATAGGTTTGGCCAGTCACGATATGCCTACGGGCAATGGTCTCTAGATGAGATAGATGCCATAGAGATGTGATATGATATGATAGGGATGGGGGATGTGGATCATGGGGAAAGTCTGGGACCCAGCAAGAAAAGAAAAGAAAAAAAAATGAATAAGAAAAAACAAAGAATTAAAAAGAAGGAGAAATGAATTGCATACTTTGCTTGATTCATTGCATGCTGATTTCAGATTTATCTTTGTCATATTTACAGTTGAGCTATATCATGTTGTTAGATATTCATCATGTTATATCCTTGTAGCCATAGCATTCACCTACTGGGCTTTATAAGCTCATTTCCCCTACTTACATTACAGGACATGCCACTGATTCACAGAGAGAGGGTGCTTAGGATGGTATGGGACTTTGTACAAATGTATCTGTTATTTCTGTTTTTGTAGCTTTTGTACAGGATTTCCCAAGTGACAGGTATGTATATATATTAAAGTTGCTGTTGATTATAAAGGTAACAGTTTTATTTTGCTTGCGTCACCCTCGCCTAGTTTTACAGTTGTGTCCTCAATTATATGCTGTTATACTCTGATTAGCTGATTTTATCAGTAGATTATAGTGATAGTTTAGGCGGGGCGTGACAGGGTGGTATCAGAGCAAAGTTGTAAGAATTAAGAATTTGAGTGAGGACACTGGCATAGCATGTATATGTCATACCTGTTTTTAAGTAAAGCACATACATATAATTGTGAAAAATTGTTGAATTATTGAGAATTGATATGTGTAAATTTGCTGAATAAAGGGATCTAGAGGAGAAGAAGCAAATGTACCTCCTGTTAGCAATGAAGAAAGAGAGCAAGGCTCTGATAATGCTCAAATGCCAATTGCTTCATCTTCTTCGCAACAACAAATGAGAAGGGAGGATGACAACTTCCTGATGGATAAAGCAGTAAATCAATTCTATCACATGCATCCCCCTCACTTTGCTGGAGGAACAGATCCCTTAGTTGCAGAGAGATGGATTAAGCAGATGACAAGAATCTTTGAGGGCATGGATTGCCCAGAGCACAGAAGAGTTTCTTTAGCTATTTTGGTGCTTGATGACGAGGCTGTGGACTGGTGGGAATCACGCCACAGGATTAAATTCAGGAGCAGGCCAACAAAAGAAATCTCATGACCAGAATTTGTAGCTGATTTTGAAATGTGCTACATCCCTTTATCTGCCCGAGAAAGAATGCGGGAAGATCTTTCTATTCTGGTTCAGGGTGCCCTTACAGTATCTGAGTATGAAAGAAAATTCAGCACTCTGGCGAGACATGTGCCTGACATGTTTGGTTCTGAGGAGCAGCGCTGTTTTGTATTCAGAAAAGGATTGAAACATGAAATCAAATCTGCTTTAATTTCTTTCAGAACAGCTGACTTCTTTGAACTTGTGGAAAATGCCAGAATGATAGAACAGAACTTGCAGGTGCTGGAAGTGCAGAAAAGTACAGAAAGAAAAAGAGAAGAACCCCTAACCATCAGAGAGACCACATCTTTTAAAAAGGGATTCAAAAAGTTCAGAGGTAAGAGATTTGGTACTGGAAAATCAGGATCTGTAGCTAGCAGTAGCAGGATTTGTTTAATTTTTAATTTTTTTTGGTAAATTGTATTCCTTTGAAGTTTTGTTATAATTAGAAAATTTCAAACTAGGAATTTTGTTTTTCTTATCTAGGATCCACCAAATAACATCCAAAAGCCTTTTATTCCTCACTCGGATACATTTCAATAACCCATGCCTTAAAATTTCATTTAGAGATTAATGTTCAAGCCAATTGGTCATTACTCAAGCCCAAATGATGATGTGGCTAAATTTGTGTTATCACTAATTATTTTATTATTATTGAATGTTTATATCAAACATCTAATAATGTTTTAGTTTTAAAATGTCATCAAAATAGAAGATTTAAGAAACAAGACAAGGGATCTTGTAGGAAACAATCAAAATTGATACAAGTATGGTCAAATGACAAATAATTCAAAAGCCATGTGATTATGACATCAACGATTTCTCATGTACAAAAATTTATCTGAAATTTCACCAACATTCCAATAATCCTTAACTACTTCTCTCTTAAACTAGCTAAATGAGCCAAGTGAAGATGAAGCAAACATTTTGAAAACTTTCAATTGCTTAATAGTTTCTCTTACAATATTTCACTATGAACAAGTAGATTAGCTATGTAAACTAGTTACATAGACAAAGCTAGAACCCACAAAATCCTCACATTTATACAATTTCCAAGACTTTTCAATCAAAGCATAGTAAATGCATATAAATGTAATGGTCAGTATTTCAATTTAGATTTGGATTCAATCAAACATTTCAAATTGCATGTATTAACTCAAATGTAAGTAGACCCATGCAAGGATAAATTCATAAAATAAAGAAAATAACCATCTTGTGACTCAATGAAATCTAATCTAATGTGATTTGAACGAAAGTTGTACTGCTTGGATAAAGAGAATGAGGCCATCTTTCAACCTTTTCCCAGTAAATGTTTACTCAAATCCTATTTGAATTAAAAAGGTTGTAATAGAATTTAAAGAGGACAATTATCTATTGACTTTCGTTCTCACAAGTTTTCACTCAAAGCAAAGCAAAGTTGAAGAGGTGGCTAAAATCTAAACAAGATAACTACTTTTTGATTTTTTTTTTCTCATTTGAATTTTCTTTTTTGATGTATTCTTATTCAAATTTAGGTCAAATAAAAGTGGTGAAGATAGTTCCAAGAGGGAGAATCCACCTTTTAACCATTTTTGGATTAAGTTCTTGCTTAAATTTAGTCAAAAATGAATAGGTATCACAATAATCCATTGTAATCACAAAATAAAAATAAAAGAAAAAAAGATTATTGGGGTTCACTTTGGCTAGGACATAATTATAAGTGAAATAATGTTTATCTTGCTGTATAATATATATTGTCAATACAATGTTTTTTTTGTACAAGAAATTATATGCATTTTCAATTATCTCCCAAAAATAAAAACAATATACGTGACAAAATTAACAAAAATTAAAAAAATATTTAAATTATATATTTTATTTGAATGATCAATGATAGTAAATAATAAAAGTTAATTTATTTTAAACTTTTAATATTTTATTATCTTATATATTTTACACCTAAATTATGACATATATCATTAGATGTAAGTTATATTAAAGTCATGTAATTGTCACATATATTGGATGATGTCAAATAAGTAGAAGAGTTATATGTTATTTGTATTTTCTTTAAATCACAATAGTTTTAATATCTTTATTGATCAATTTATTTTAATTAACCTATGATCAATATGATTTGAGCAAGTCGAATAAGCTTGAGTTAAATCTATAAAGTTTTTAAAATCTTATGATTTTTAATATTAATTTAAATTTGTGTATGTATGATATTATTTTGAATAAAATCATTTATCATCTTATTGTTATTCGATATTTATTATCTATGAAATATTGTTATAAGAATATTAAATAATAAATTAAGTTAAAGAAGTTTATATATAAGTAAATATATATATATATATATATATATAATAAAATTTATTCTAATGATTCTCCTATTTTTTTTATCTAAACAGATGAATAATGTATTTAAACTTAAGAGGTCCGATTTAAATGTTTTATTATTTAAATAGAATAAATACTTCAAATAATATAAGGAATGGGCAAAGCGTAAATTAATATGGATGTGGCCCGAAGCATTTGGGCACCATCCTGTCCAACGCAAAGCGCATGGGAATAATAACGTCCCACCCAAGGAATCTCCAAAATCACATGAGAATGAGAACTTGGGACTAATGGAAATAATGCACTAACCAAAAATGGAATAAATGTTATTTTAACTTAAACTTTAAATGCATAATCCTAATATAAAGTAATTAATTTAAATTTATGTTTTAAAATAAAATCAAATTTGTCCATCTTTATTTATAAAGTTATAATTTTTTTTTATTTTTTTTTTATAATTTTTTTAAAAATTTCACAAGTAAATCAATAATATATTAACAAAACTATTTTTTTCAAATTATAGAGGCATTAAAAAGACTTCAACTCTATAGTTAAATTCACTTTAAAATCAAATTATAGATATTGATTATTTCTTTAGACAACTAATTTAATTTTTATTATTAAATATTAATTTTTGTTTATAATTGGGGTTCAACTACTAAATGATTGTATCGTTGTCTTTACACATAACTTGAATATAATATATGACATTTTTTTAGATATAATTATTATGTAAAATTATAATTATAAGATCAAATATGTAAAAATGATATCAAAATATAAATTTATAGATATCAAATGTGTAAAATTATAAAATTTAAATATAGGATTGAATTCTTTTAAAAGTCTCTATAGTTTGGCAAAAATAATCTTACTAAAAATGATATCAAATGAACTTATACCATTGGTTTAATTATAGATTTTTTTTAAAAAAAAAAGTTTTTCATTAAATAAAAAAAATGTAAATTTAAAAACAAAGATGGATAAAATTTGATATATCAATAACACAATTTTGATTTTATTTTAAAACATAAATCTAATTTTATAATTTTATATAAAGATTGTGCTTATAAAGTTCAAGATCAAATAACTTTTATTAAAATTTTTTATTTGTGCATTATTTGATGGCAATAAAGATCTCAAGTCCTCTGTCACAAGTCGACATTCTCATGTGGTTTTGGAGATTCCTTGGGTGGCACGTCAACATTCCCATGCGTTTTCCGTCGAAGGGATGATTTCCAAGTGTCACACGCCACATCCATATGAATTTACGCTTTGTCCATTTCTAATATTATTTAAAGTATTTATTATATTTAAATAATATAACATTTAAATGGAACTCTTTTATTATGTAAATACATTATTCTTTTGTTTGGATTAAAACAGTAGGAAAATCATTCAACATAATTTTCTTTTAATATATATAAAAATTCACATATATATAAACTTTTCCAACTTAATTTGTTATTTAATATTTTATAATAATATTTCATAGATAATAAATATTGAATAACACTAAGATGATAAATACTTTCATTTAAAATAGTTATCATCCAAATAAAAAATTAAATTAATATAAAATAATTTTTATAAATATAAATTTTAGGATTTAAATCTTGATTATATGACAACATTTTACTCACTAATAGGTATTCATTTATTGTATATATATATATATATATATATATATATATATATATATATATATATATATATATATATATATATATATATATGCAACAATTTCTCATAAAGTTTATTCAACTTGTTAATATTATATATCTTTTGTATTGAATGAAATATAAATTCATTTTTATTACTTCAAATATTTTATAATATTGACATAAAATTTGTTTTATGAGAAAATTAAGTTATGATTATATTTTTTAAAATATTTATAAAATTTAAGTTATTTATACATCTTATTATGAAAATATCTAGACTAAATGTTATAAGGAACATTAGCAATATTTTAATAACTTTATAGATTTAATTCAAGATTATTCAACTTGCTCAGATTACATTGGCCATAGACCAATAAAAATAAATTGATTAGTAAGATAAAAAAGTTATTATGATTTAAAAAAAAATAGAAATAACATATAACTCATTTACTTATTTGACATTATCTTATATATGTAATCATTATATGACTTTAATATAGCTAGTATCTAATGATATATGTCATAATTAGGGTATAATATATATGATATATTGAAATATTAAAAAATTTTAAAAAATAACTATTATTATCAACTATTATATGACAAAAAGTAATAATTATCTAAAATAATGTATACACACTTTAAGTAATTATTGTATTTATTAATTGTATCATGTAAGTTGTTTCCCTTGTTTGATAGATAGTTGAAAATGATTGATCTATAAGATTGCATTAATAACATAACAGTCATAATTAAGTTTAAGTCAAGTTTCTATCTAGCTCGATTCATTTATACACACAGACATATGCATTATATCATTTATAAGATGAAACATTTTTAACATTATAACGCATCGTATCTAAGTAAATTATATGTTACCAAATTTTATAGTCTGATATATTACTTTTTACAAAATATCTCTTGTAGAGTCATATTGGCACAATGTGTATCATATTACGATCATGTTTCACATATCATAACTTGTTTGCTAATTTATAATTAATATTTTTACATTAAAAGAAGCCATATGACATATTACAAGATGCCATCATGATGTATTATATTATAAAATTTATATTACTATATATTATATGATAAGGTATTGGATGTCATTTTTTTTCTTGAATTTTGTTCTTTAAAAGATTCTTAAATAATCAATCATTACAATACAAATGAGCTAAAAAAATTAAAATTAGTTAATAAACATGTTTGTATTTTAATATAATTGAAAGAATTATGTCTAGACATTTATTATGTCATTGAACTTGTTTTCAATTATGTTTTTAAAAACTATTTTAAAAAATAAACTACATTTTTTTTCTAACAAATATTTTTCATCCAAATTTAAATTTATCATTTAAACTTATTTTTTAAAAAGTTTTTCTTTCTCCATCAAAATACTAAACGTCATCTTTTAGTTGGATTGTGTTAAACCAAGTTAACTACAGTCTCAAATGTCTATTTCGGTTCTGAAGAAGAGTTTTTTTGACTTTTCCGTTATCGTTTAAAATTATAAAAGAATGGCTAAATTAATTTATATGCCAAAAAGAAAAATCAAAATCAAATTTTAAATTCAATTTTATATATTAAAGACTTAAACAAAATTGTTTTAATCATATTCTACTTTCTCAAGAATCACGTGTTTTAAATCGTCGCTTCTCTCCACAACTTTTTGAACGAAAGGTACTGTAGCGTGGGAAGGCGTGGTAAAGGAGCGCGTGAAGAAAAACTGGAAAAGGGAACTCAGTACGCAGCAAGCGAAAGCAAGCTGTTTCGTTCCCATCTCGAGCACAACGAAGAACCAGGTTTGGGGGCAATACCCCGAATTACGGATCTGGATCTCGACCTCCATCTATTCCAAGGAGACGACCGGTGTGATCAATGGCGAACTGTTCGGAGCTCGGGTGGCGGTCGGAGAAGCCGATCTTCTCCCTCACATGCGGTCGCTTGAGTCAGTACCTCAAGGAGAAAGGTATCGGGTTACCGGCGCTCTGTGTTGATTCCATCACCAAGGGTTGTCTTTCCCGTTTCCAGTTTCTTCATGTGGTTTTTCGATTTGTGCTCCAATTCGCACTTCCCTCGGATCATATCGGTGAGATTTTTCGAAGATCTAATGCGGAGTATTCCGATCTGGCAGGCAAGGCAGAGGAGGCTCCGGGGACCCTAAGCTTGATGGGGGCGAAGGAAAACGTTGCGTCCCGAAACTTTACGAAATCGATGGAGCTTTTCCCCAACCATATCGCTTTTGCCCGCTCCGCGCCACCGGCCGTCGCCAAGTACGCTCTGTGTTTGCAGCCAAAATCTTGTCCATTTTTAATTCACATGATTTACTCTCTATTCTTGTTTTCACCCGCTTTCGTTGATGTTTGGTATGCAGAGAGCCTGTGAAGGCACAGCTAACTATGTTTTACGGCGGGAGGGTGTTGGTTTTTGACCACTTTCCTGCTGACAAGGCCATGGATCTGATGCAGCTAGCGAGCAAAGCCTCCTCTACCGGCGGCAGTACTGCCATTTCTCCGGCCAACTTCTCTGGTAAGCCTTATAGCTTTCGATCTCTATGCTAACCGCTAAATTTGCTTACTCCGTCAAACGAAATGTGGAACACAGATCTTCCTCTAGCAAGGAAGGCATCCCTCCACCGTTTCCTGCAGAAGAGAAAGGACCGGTAAGGATCTCTTTGGATTTCGCCTATAATTGTTTAATACTCTGTAACTTAAGAAGAGAGGAAGCAATTAGCCAGTGGATCATTAGGTGAGTAGGATTGTTTAATACTCTGTAATTGTTTTTTAACTGCTGTTGTAGGATTGGTGCCAAGGCGCCTTATGGGAAGGCCGGCGGTGATGGGTTGAAGCGTGCTATGGCGGTGAAGCAGGAGGAGGTGAGCCCGCCATGGCTGAGCTAGGGATCTCAGGTGGTAAAGCCACGTTTGAACTCGGTTGAAGTGGATCACATTTGACCAGGAAATTTCGCTATTTACCATTAACGTACTAGTAGTGAGTAACGTCTTTTCTGCTTCTCAACAGGGACGAACGTTTGAATAGTTATTTATGCTTATAAATAATGATAGATCGTTATTTACTAATGCTATTTGTGTTATCATTATTTTCCTTTTTTTTTTTTAAATCTAAAAGATGAATTATATATTAATATAGAGAAAATGCACACATTATTATCATTGAAATAATATATTTTTTATTGAATATGTAAAACATTTAGAGAGAATTATAATACATCCAACTATTAGAAAGTGTTAGCAGCTATTATAGATTGTTTGATGAAGTGAGTGTTTAAGTGATTTTTTTATTAAAGCATTTGAAGATAATTGATTTTTTAGAAATATTTGAAATATCTTCTGATGCATCAAGTATAACAGTTAAAGAAACCTTAGAAAAAAAGCATAGTTTATAAATTATTTTATTTAAAAATGTTATAGGTCAAAAATAAATTACTTCACTCATAAAAAAGAGTTGTATGATGTTATTCATTTCTTCAAAAATTGACTTCATTATTTACTAATAAATGATTTTATTTTATTATCTATTCATCAATTCTTGAAGTTTGTCAATTCAAAATTTAATTTAAATATAATTATTGGACATATATTTTAAGATGTATACAAAATTAATATATTGTCAAGAATGATTTTGTATATAAAGAATATAATATCACATATTTAAATATATAAATTTAATATATTTTTAAATTTATGATGTTTCAAATGTAACATAATTATTATCGTTTTTTCTAATTATTATTCAAATTATTCATGTATAATATAGAGTTAATTACAATAGAATGTTAATAATATTATACACTCATAAATAGTTAACATAACTCTATTGAAAAATATTAAATATTTTTGTATATATAAAAACTAGTGGAAGTTACATAGAACATTGAACAAAACCCAATTATTGTTAAAGATAAGCAAGCAAAAGAAAAAATAAATACAAATTTCACAACATGATTAAAAAGAATCAAAGAGAACTATAACAATGAAGTAAAGTTGTAAGCTAAAGGCCTAGAGTAGAAGACAAACCAAAACATAATACATATGATAAAATCAAAAGGAGAGAATGCCACAAAAAATTATTAAGTATTTTTTGAATATGATAAATTATAACATTATATTATACATTGTCCACAAAATCATGAAGAAATCGACCATTGATGACAATATTAATGAAAGAGATAATGTATTGAGATAATTTTATATTGGAAGATTAATACACTATTTTGTATATTGCATAATGGTATATTATACTAGGAATTGTCAAAAATCTTAAATGAAGTGAGGAAAACGAGTTCAAGAAATAAGACTTTAACAATTGTAGTAACTTTTGATAACGGTTGTATTATTGATTTCAAATATTGTTAATACTTATGATTGAAGAACTAGTTACAGTATATTAAGTTTTTAGAGAATGTTTTTTAATTAATTTGTTACAAATATGATTTAAAATAATGGACATCCATTCATATAAAGACTTTATAAAAAGAAGTGGATTAGTCATATATAAAATGTAAAATGAACAAACCGTAAATATATAAGTTATGAATTAGATAGCGAGATAGAAATATTAAAATAATATTGATTAAAAACTAAAAAAGAAAACTCGATAATAATTATATGTTAGGATATTGTTTAAATTGTATAATTTTCTTAATGTAACGAACATCTTCTTTTATTTATATAATTTTTTTATTTATAAAACTTCTTGCTTATCTTTGTGTTATTATAATCCATATTTATATTTTGTTTTTGGTGATTTCAAATCGAAAACATTGAGTGCCCTAAACTCCCAATGCGATAAGATTATATGGGCATTGACCATTTAATAAATAGCTTATGCTAACCAAGTGTTATTAACCCAATTTGCTTGATGGATTGGCCATGGACCACCATGGACTTGACTAGAAAGAGACAAGAGACTTGCTTGGGTTACAACAATCATAATTAGATTTTTATTTATTTATTTATTTATTTATTTTTGTCTCACACATCTTATGCTTTTTTTTTTTACCCTCTTCTACGTTTTCCAAGGAATATGATTGAAAAATAGTTTTAAAAAAATAAAAATATTCTATAAATAAATATAAAGAAAATCTCTCATTAACAAACCCTAAATTAATGTAAAATAACGCTTACGGGCCCGAACTGGTAAATAGTTTTGAACTGGGCTTTAAATAGATACTAAGAAGGTCTTGCTTATGGGCCGATCAAGTTATCCACTATTAATCAGATATATATATTAACATGTAAGATAATTTTTTAATAAATAATCTTCCCACAGAAAAAAAAAAAAATCAAACAATTAATATAATAATTAATTTTATGGTCAAATTAATTATCAACTATCAATATAATAATTAAAAAAAATCATTACGGCACCACATCGTTGCCAAAATATCTCTTTGTTCACATTACAGAATTTATAAATTATTTTTAAGTTTGACTAAAATCGAATCATGTGGATCGAATCTTCCATTAGTTCAAATGATAAGTTAATATATTATGTAATTCTTATTTCTCCTTTAGGATTCCCTAGAGTAGGTTAAGTTTGGTACTGTTATTATTAAATATTAAATTAATTAAGTAATAATAATATCTTTTAAAATATTATTATATATATATGATAAATATAGTATTAATTACTGTTTAATAAAATAATTGATATTGTTAAGTGATCAAAAATATGCTTTTATTTTTTTTAATATACTTTTTTTAAATCAGTTTAAAAATAAAGTTATTTTTTTTACTTTTTAGTATTAAATTTTATGTTTTGATAAAAAAAAAACATATTTTGAAGCATGTTTGCATAATGTTTTATCATATTTTGAAAAATATTTTTGGCGAAACGTTGAGTTTGAAAACTATAATCAAACAAAGCCTTAATGTTTAATTTATATTTTAATTCTATCTGTTATGGTCAAAAATATTATTTTTTGTTCTTTTATTCTTTAAAAAAAATTGCTCAAGGGCGGCGTCAATAGATATTTCTTGTTGACAGGTACATCCAATTGGAATGCATTTATCATACAAAGTAATATTTTCTTATTTTTAATTATATGCAATTTATATTTATTATATTTAAAACAACAAAAATGTCTTTAAAACTTTTGTTGGTTTTTTTTAATAATTTGTTATCCACCCTAGTTTCCCTTGTGAAGAGTTTTTGTTTTTAGCAAGTTAACAATTAAGTTTAGCATATAACATAATATTTAAAAAATGATTTTTAAGTAGCCCTCAGCATAGAATCAAAGTCAAACATAGAGAAAAATATTTGCTATTGTTTGTTGAAGAGAGTATTTGTGCTAGAGCACTTAGTGTTAATTTAACTAAATTCAATTTAAGGTATTTTTTAAAATATATTATATTTACTTGGCTAATTTTTATTAAATTTGTTTATATATAAGACCTAATATAATTTTACTAAATTTCACAATGCCTTTTAGGTTTTCTTACATTTTACTACTCAATTGGTTTTAAAACACTATTTTGTAATTTATGTTACTTATCAAATAAAGTCACAAAACAAGACTTATGCATATTCCTTAATAATGTTAGATCTAATGTTTCTTGATTTTTCACAAATATATTATATTTTTTATTTTAAATGCTTAGTTTAATTTTATTAGAGAAAATAGTGATTAAAATCTTATCTTCTACATAATTTTGTGACTCTAACATCATTTTTCATATATTTCTAAATTTCAATATAATGGTAACCCTTGTAAGCTCATTAATGATTTGGGAAATTCTATTGTATTGTTTAAACTTGAAGTCATATTCACAATCATATTTTTCTTGTAGGTTTGATTTCTTTTAAGAGATGTCACTCATAAATTTTTTATGTTTATTTTATTGAGAATTTTTTTTATTACAAGTTAATGTGATATTATTTTGATGCATGACTCTAATATCCTTTTAAGAAAATCATGATTTGTTAGCACAAAAGTGAACTATGATGACATAATGAATACTTATTCTTTCTCTTTATGTGATGCTTTCAATATCTTAACTCATAATTTACTTAATCCTAAGAAATCCTCCATTATTCATTCATCTAACTTTCTATCATCTCCATCTTTTATTGAAGGTGACTCCATATTTAATGTGGCAAAATAGTCATATTCTTATATTCCACATATAGCATCTAACCACTTGAGGGATTGTTTTTTTTATCCTTGTTTCTTTTTTTTCTCAATACTTCAATTGTATTTATGTTTATAGATATGTTGCATATTATATGTAGATTTATTTGAACATGTATTTGTGATATATGATATATTTGAAAATTATATAATAATTTTAACTTAATAGTTTAATAGATTAGTCATATGTCATAAATTACTAGTGTGTGACTATTATGACTTATCAGATTTAATTAGGATTTGATTAATAAACACCTTTAGTATCAATAATATTATCCAAGAAAGAAATGATGATAAAAACAAATACCAGAACTCACCAATCCTTCAAAATATAATAATCAATCAAAACTAAATAAAAATGCTATTTTTTTAATATCAAATCAAACATAATTTTATCTATAATTGTTCATTTTGTTTATACATTTATGTCATAATTACAATATAAATGATATAATACATAATACATATTAAAACATAAACTAAAAACTTTAATATAAGTATTTGATTATATTAATCAAACTTCATATATATATACCAACGATGTCACAATAATAAATTCATAACAATATAATTATTATATCTTATCTCAAACTCACAATCTATTAAGACTCCAAATTTATTTATATCATAAAAATTATTTTGATCTTTATTTCTATGTGATGCATTTGTATGATCTATGATATAAGTATGAAATAAAATTCCAAAGAACTCGATAAATAATCATTAAAAAGCATGATAATATATCCACTTTAACATAGTAATGTCAAAATAAACAAATAACCCATGATAGTGTAAATAAAGAGGATTAAATGCTATTAATGCATAAATAATAGAAATATAATAATCACATTTATTTTCTTTTCAAATTTTATTTATTTATTTTCTTATGTAAGGCCCTATTTTGGATGCAATCATTATATATTTTTAATAGCATATTATATCATAGATCTATGGACCTCTATTTGTAGGTAAAAATATTATTCATATTTGATATCATACTATGCCTTAAGACTTCATAAACTATACTTATTAAGTCTTGTACAAATATCAGTGACAAAATATAAGATATATTGTACTTATACTTATCAAGCAATGTACAAAATACTAATAAAAGTCATAAGATGTCATATCATATCACTTTTGACATTATATCATATCTCAATATAGATTATAATAATGCCTATCAAGCCTTATGCAAAATACTAGTGATAAATCTATTATGATCTTAAGAATTATGATGAAGTCATAGGATTATATGATAAAGACTCAAGTTAACATAGTAGGCCATATTATTACATCATGTTGCATATCATGTCATTACACGACATTGTTTGATACATACAATAATGCTCATATAGCTTAAAATAACATTTCATATCAAATTCATTCTATTCATTTTTCTGTTATATATCATGCTTTGTTATTTTTTTCTAAAATCTCTAACATATTCAAAGTAAAAAATATAATACGATACCATATTATTATCATAGCTTATCTTATAAATAATACAATAACAAACATACATATATAATTGTTATTGGATTTACTTAGTTCAATTATTTGATGATGTTTTATTTCTTATATAGACTTTTCCCTCTTATCTTACATTTCAATAAAAAATATATTAACATCAACTTTGTATTCCACATCATTTCTTTTTTTTCATTTTTATTTGTATTTATTTGCATATTCTCTCACATTTTTTTAATTATTCCAACACTTTTTCTTTAGCATAAAGCACATATTGTAAACTTTTAATTGTGCAGTATCTTATTATTTTATAACTATTATAGTGAATTCTAATTAAAAACAAAACTACTCTTCTCTTAATAGTATGCTTAAGCTTATAGACTCACATTAGCCAAATTCAATGTAATTTGTCAAAGAATGATCGAATAACTTCAAAGAAAACATGGTATCATAATTATTTTGTTTTTCCTCATGGTTTCTAACACCTTTCTTGTTTGAATCATCTATGACATCTCCAAAGTTGCATTATGTGATTCAATTTTATAGTATTTTATAATATTTCTTTTTAATCCTTTTTTATTATAAATTTAATTGTAATACTATTTAAATGAAAGAAGTTCATGTATGCCATGATTAGACATAATGAAATCAAATTGAAGTTATATTCTTCACTAATATAATTACTTAGTTTAATCAATAATTTAGATGTTAAAACGAATCCATCATAGCCCAAGGCCACTTAGTTTGATCATATTCCTTTATATGATATTGTGGTATTACTTGAGATCATCATTGTATTTTCTCCTAAAGTTTCTTCATTCATAATTTTACTCTATGAGATTTTATTACTTACAATAATGTTTTGGGCCTCATCTTATTCATTTTCAAAAAATTCATAAAAAGAGCACATAAATTTCTCATAACTCTTTCTTTCTATGATTTTTTACATTTTCTAAAAAAATAAAAATTTAAAGAGTTTTGAAAGTTTTATCTAAGCCTTCAATGCTTAAGAATTGATACTTTATGATGAATGTTTTTATACATTAAGTTTTTTTCCTATGAAAATTTAGTCAAAGTGATAGAAAATTTCATATAATAATATTTAATTTATCCCAAATATTTTCTATGTCCATATTTTTCTTCAAATCTTTTTGAACTAGATAATATTAAAAAAATTAGGTTTTATTGTGTATAGTATGTTGATTGTTTTAAAATCTTAGTAAAATTACTTAGAATGAAGTTAAATTTTTTGAGAAGTTATACAACTCAAATTTTTCTTATTCAACATTTCTTCAAGTTTAATAATAATTTATGTTTATTTATTCTTTAATTGTCTATCCAAAATTAGAATATATTTTTCTTATTTTAACTATTTTTGTAAATCAATTCTATCACTGTTTTCTTTTACTTACACTTTTTGATCTCTAGGTTAATTTAAGTTGAGGGTTTCTCTTTAGCCTACTAAAATAAATAACTCAAGTTTTGAAGAAAATAAGGACAAATTATTTATTGTATTTTCAATTTCAAACATGATAAAAAAAATCTCTCAAAATCTTATAATCTTTGTATTCTTCAATTGTTATATTAGACTTTTTTCTTCTTTTTCAAGTTTTCATGTTTTATTGATTATTTTTTTATTCATGCTCTTATCTTTCACTTAAAACATCTTTGTTATGCCAATTTTTTATTAACTTTGTCTCTAGAGACTTTAATTGATGAAGTATGAACGAAGATATTGATATTTAATCTTCAATCGTTGAAATAGTGAACACACAACACAAAAAAATAGAAGCCTCTCATTGGTATAATATATAGAGTAATTTGCGTAGTTGATGAATGTTTTCCTAACTTATAAAAATTGACGAAACATATACAATCAATAATTTGCTAATTTGTTTGTTTTTGAATATTAATAAATATTAATTGATTATAAAAAAGTAGTTTAAAATTTTAATTAGGTAATATTAGAAAGTTATATTTTTAAAAATATGTTATTGAAAAATACTTATTTTTAGCATTTAAATAAACTGTTTCTTAACTTTTTGATTAGGAATATGATGTTTAAAAATAACAATTAAATGTTGTGGAAACAAAAAGGTTTTTATTTGTGAATATAATATAAAAAATTTAGTAATGGATATATCAATTTAAAAAATAAATAAATTTATCCAGCAGTTTGGTTCAATTAAAAATTAATAATTTTATAACAAAATAAAATGCATTTGTTTGTGATGCCAAACATAAACTCTTAAAGCTTAAACAATTGTGATTGAAACTCGTCCTTTGTTTTGGTTCACACGTGACCTGTTAGTGATTTTATTGAAAAAGTTCCAAACTGCTCGCAGTATATGTTTATTATATTTTTAAATAAATAATAAATTCCTTTTTTTTTGTTTTTCTTTTCAGCCATATGATAAGGTTAATTTTACTTCACCGCTCTTATCATTGTGTTTAAACTCCACGAACTATACTTTAGAGCAGTGCTTCCAATGGAATAACATTTTTGTTATAATTCATGGAACCCAAATAGATTCTGTCATTAAATTTAAAAAAAAAATTTGATAAACAAATATATATATATATATATATATATATATATATATATATATATATATATATATATAATATTCTTTTACTTCATTCTACTATTAAAAAATTATATATTTTTTTAATTCTATACATGATACGAAACATATTCTACTTTAATTTCATACAATAATATAAAAAAGAGTGAAGATTAAACATTTATAGAAATTCAACATTTTTTAACAATTGTGCAATACATGAACATGTCTAAGTCACTAATATAAATAAATCCAAAATTTATCAATCGTCAAGGATTTGATAATCATGTTAAATATCACTGCTCATTTATCTTGAATGTGTGTAAATATTTTTTTATGAAATTATCAAAAAAAAAAAAAAAAGAAGATATAATCCAAGATCAAAGAGTCAAGATTTGAAAAAGAGAGAAAGTATTTATTAAATATGATAAAAAAATCATTCAAAGTATTATAGTTTTTTTTATTATTCAATTGTAATATAAATTTTTTTTTTATATTTTTTGTCTCATTAATTATTTTTTATGTATATAATTATCTTTTTCATTGAGTACATCATTATGTTAGATTTTTAGTTAACTTTGTCGTTCAAGGATTTAAGTAGAGAGATGTGAACAAATATATTAATATCTTTCCATTTTCGTTGATTGAAATAACGAATATATTTTTTTAAGAGGATATAATATCTATTATATCAAGGCCAATGCCAAATTACAAAAGGACCCTCAAGGGGGATCGAAAGTGAAATCAGATAACATGAGGTCAAGTAAGGGCTTGGAAATAGGATCCTCAAGGCCCCAGACGAAGTCGTTAGAGCACACAGCCCGAGCAGCCCAATCAGCAGGCTCATTCCCGTCTCTGAGAATGTGTAAGAAGCGAACGGCCTCAAGACCCGAAGCGTACTGGATGGTAGCAGCAAAGACACCCGATCCCGGGGGTAAAGACATCAAATCGCGTACCTCCTGAATGACCATCATAGAGTCAAATTGGAGTTCCACAGCCCGGTGCAGGGGAAGAAGATCCCTAATCATGTCAAGCGCTATAACCAAAGCCTGGGTCTCCATCATGTCAACAGCCTGGGACAACAACCGTTTGCCAGCCACCAGGAGAGGTCTACCCAAACAATCCCGCACAACCACCCCCAACCCGGCCACCGAATCACCAACCGCCGCATCTCAGTTCACTCTGATCCAACCTGTAGGGGGGGGGGAATCCAACTATGCGTAACAAGCAAGTCCGTGGACTTGCCAGGGTTCCCGCAGGACAGGGAGGAGAGAGAGAGATGTCGGTTGAGAGACGAGTGAACCTCAAGCAAGATGGTCCAAATAGTAGAACCCGGGAGAGGCATCGGGATGTTGTGACTTACTGCATTCCTCCTCGACCAAATATAGTACAACGTAGTTGCAATGGTGGTCGTAACCAATTGCCCGGCACCCTGGCGAGCAGCAGGAGATTCGACAAACCGGAGGATTCGGTCAATGAACGGTAAATCGGCCCCGGTAGACTGGTCAAACCTGGAATGCTGGTCCAAGCAGGTCAACGTTGCCCGAACAGTGCGGTCAGCCCAAATTTCTTGGGCTTTCAAGCAGCGCCAGAAAACGTGTTGCAAGGACTCGTCTTCCTCGCAACCTTGCTGGCAGGTGGGAGAATTGCAAAGCTTGCGGCTGGTCAACCACACCGCCGACGGAAGGTGATCACCGGTGACCCTCCACCTGGGAGTGACCCTAAGCTTCTAGATGCCACGAAATTCCTCCAAGGGCCTGCTGCCATTTCCTCCCTTCCGAGCATTGCAGACGATGCTCAAGTAAATCTAGCCGCTGGCCGCCCGGGGCTTCTCCGTAAGGGAGAGAAGCAATACGTCCTGTGAGGACCGCAAGGCTCTCGAAAGATGCGAGATGTGGTCCTGAAGCTCCCCATCTGCCCAAGCGCTGATAAGATCCCAATTCCAATTCCCGTCGGGCAGGAGACATTCGGCGATGCTGGCTGGCCAGTAGGTGTACACATTGATGAAAGTGGGCCAGCAACTCAGCGGAAGGACCCCCAGCCAATTATCTTCCAAAAATCTCGTCGTCCGCCCATCCCCAATACGCCAAAAAAAGAGGGAAATGGCCTCCGGCATTGCCCCAAGCACCATTTTGCAGACCTGGGACGCGTTGCGGGGGGCCTTCATCCGTGGATCCTCCAAAGCATATCTTCTCCTCATCAAATCCACCCATAGACTAGGCTCCCGATTGAGAATACGTCGGCATCCTTCCATGTGGAGAACACGGTGCCAAACGCGGAGGTCCCGGAGGCCCAGGCCACCCGCAGATTTAGGCAGCGTGATGCACTCCCAAGCCACATAATGAATGGCCTTCGCACTATTAGTCCCTCCCCACAAAAATCTTCTGATGCACATCTCCATGGCCTCAATAATCCCTGTCGGCACAACATAATGCCTCAGCACGTGGCAGTACTAAGGGCCGACGAAGCCAAAATGGCCCTGCCTGCCAGTGAAAGAGGCCAGACTCTCCAATTGAGCAGCATGGCATCCAACCGCTGAAGCAAGAAGCTGAGGTCAGTCTTGGACAGGCGCTTGGCAGTGATGGGGATCCCCAAATATGTAAAAGAACTTCCCTCCTCCATGCTGAGCTTCCTGAGAATTAACCTGGGCTTCTTCCTGCAAAGGTTAGTGCTAAAGAAGACCCTGGATTTCGCAAGATTTACCTGCAAACCAATGGCCTTCCTGAACTCATGGATAATCCTCCTGATAAGACGGGCAGCGATGCGGGAGGCAGGAGCAAAAAGGATGACATCGTCGGCGAAGAGGAGGTGCGAGATGCAAGGCACATGCCTCCCCGGCCGGAACCCCAAAAGCTGTCGGGATTCATGATTCCTCACCAAGCAAGAGAGATATTCAGAAGCCATGACATAGAGAGACGGGGAGAGCGGGTAGCCCTGCCGGAGACCCCTCTGAGCCTCCACCCACGGGAGGCGAATACCATTGAAGAGGACGCTGAATCTAGGGCTTCTGATGCAAGCAGCAATCCAGTCCCGCCAGATGGGAGGGAACCCCATAGCCATCAACATCTCCAGAAGAAAGTCCTAACAGACACGATCAAAGGCCTGTTCCATATCGAGCTTCACTGCCATAAGTCCAGCCGCACCCTTGCAAGTCCGCATCCTAGCAACCATCTCCCGCGCGATGTTGATGTTATCAGAAATACTACGGCCAGGGATGAATGCCGCCTGCTCCCGCGAAATGAGGTCCGGCAAAACGGGCTTCAGTCTCTCGACAAGGACTCGTGCTACCACATTGTACACAGTGTTGCAGAGACTAATAGGTCTATAATGCTCCGGCTTGCTCGCGCCCTGCTTCTTTGGAATCAGGATGATAAGGGTGTCCTTCCACTTATTCGGGAGCCTGCAGTCCTCAAAAAAAGCCAGCACAGCATTAATGACATCATGGCGCGCAATGTTCCAGTAGTCGTGCAAGAATTCAGCCGAGATCCCGTCACATCTCGGCGCCCTATTCCTTTTGATGCCCCGCAAAGCCTCGATGATCTCTTCCTCAGTGACCCTAGCTCCCAGCCTGGAAGCCACATCAACGTTAACAACCACCGGGGGGAGATGACTTGCGGCATTACCCTGGAGATGCCGCCACGCCACTTACTCTCAAAATACTCAGTTAAGACCTATCCGATGCTGTCCGGGGAATCCACCACCTGGTCATCAACGCCCTGGATCATGGAGATGCGGTTCATGCGGGCCCGAGACGAGTGGACCTTGGCACGCTGCCACCACCACTGCTCCTCGTGGGCACAACCCTTGTGAAAGGCAGTGATCAAATCCGCAAGACACCCATGGTCCTCCTCAGTGAGTCCCACCCTCGATTCTCTTGCCTGCAGCTCCTCAATGTCACGTAAAAGTACTTGGTTTCAATTAATCAAACTCCCCAGTTCTCTGCGGCTCCAACTGCGCAACGCCATAAGTGACTGCTTGAACTTCATCGAAACCATCTCCCTAGGGTCCCCCAACGCACGTCTGCTCCAAGCCTGCTGCACCACACGGTAGGACTGGGGATAGTAGAGCCAAATGCTCTTGAATAGGAGCCTGTTGGATTTCGGCCAGATCCTGTCACCACCCAGATTGATTAACAGCGGGCAGTGGTCCGAGCCAAGGCGGCCCAGATGATGTACCAAACAGTTGGGAAAAGCAATCAGGCTGGCAAAATTGAGCAGGGCGCGATCAAGCCGCTCCAGAATGCGCGCGCCCCCTTCTTCCCATTGCACAAGGTAAATTGGTTGCCAGAAAAACCCATATCAGCGAGCTGAAGGTCCTGCATAAAATCAGCAAAGCACTGTTGCTCACTGCCATAGAAGAAAGGCCGACCTCCCCGCTTCTCCTCCTGGCCCATAATCAAGTTAAAGTCACCAGCCACCAGGAGAGGGGAATTGTAACAGTATGATGTGTGGATAGCGTCCCAGACCGCGCGGCGTCCCTGAGACACCCTTGGACCATAAACAAAGCAGCAGTTGAGGGTGCAATCTTGCCGAGGGGTAATCGAACAAGCCACCATAAAGGCCGAGGCCGCCGTGAGTGCTAACTTGATCTCTTCCTTCCACAGCACAATAATTCCAGCTGACATACCCAAAGATGGATGAAACACAAAATCCCAATCTTTCCCAAGGATCCAGTTAGCATCGCGCCGGGAAAAATATTGCATCTTGATCTCCAGAAGCACAACAACCTTGACATTCCACTCCCGAACCAGACGCTGCAAGTAGGCCCTTGATTTGCTCTTCTTAGCACCTCGTATGTTCCACGTGATGATCCGCATAGTAGTCATATGTTTATTTGTTTCCGGCATCCCCACCCAAACTAAAACAGCTTTCCAGCAAACAGCTACTGGCCTCCGTGCCCCACGAAGCATGGTCAGCAAGAAGTCCCGATTAATGGTCTCCCCCATCCGGGATGGGTGCACGATCAACCCGTGATCCCTTCTGTCGAAATGGAGAATTCGCCTGGCCGACATTGGAAAAATTCCAAGCTGCGAAGGCTTAGCCGGCGTAGGACTCTGCTCCCCAACCTTAACCGTCCCACGGACTCTGCTTCTCCCCCGGAATCTGGGCGGACCCTTACTAGCCCGAGATGTGCTGGCCCCGTCATATGCCCCGGCTGTGCGGCTATGAACGACATACGGAGGCCTCTTGATCAAACCCCCAGGGCTCTTGCGATTGTTCTTCCTCCGCTGCACAATCATCCAAGGGCCAAGACCGTGCCACTCGCCGTGTACATCCCGCCTATCTGACCAGCGGTCATCCTCAGGTCCGTCAGGCACATTGCAGTCGAGAGCCTCAGTAACCCTTGGGCGTTCCTCCTCACCTCATCTGTGGTCGTGGTGTCGTTGATGTCAGCTCCTCCAGCTTTGACCGACTTGCAGGAATTCTCCAAATGTCCGACATGACCGCAAGCGAAGCAAATGCGCGGCAGCCCTTTGTATTCAAAGGGTTGAAAAACCCTCCCGTAGTCCCCGGAGATCCAGATGCCCGGCTTGAGAGGTTTCGCAAGGTCCACCCGAACACAAACTCGCGCAAAGGAAGAGCGCTCTAAGCCCGCCATCCAGCCATCAAGAAGAAACGGATCGCCAATAGCTTTAGCAATTCGAACAATATTGTCTACATCCCAGTAGATACGGGGGAGACCAGGAAGCCTTACCCAGACAGGGGCGTGCATTACAGATGTGGAGTTAGGGTTGAATTCCGGTGACCACAGATCAAGACCCATGGCTTGGCCGGCGATCTGTCACGGCCCGCCCAACCAGATGTCATTCCTCTCACTCATTGACACAAAATGAAGGCAAAAGTAGTTGGCCGTGAGATAAAAAATCTTGAAGTTGTTAATATGGCCCCATCGTTTGAGTAAAACCCTCTCAATGACATGGAAAGGAAGGGTATTTACGTAGAGACGGCCCACCAGGTCAAACTTGTGGCAATCCGGGCGCCTCAAGCAAGCTTCTGATGACATAATCACGTCCCCTCCCTCCACATACTCGGGGATATTCGCCACGCGCAATTTGACATCAACATCCGCCGACCGCACGTGCGAAATCACCTTGTCACTGTGTCTTAGAGCGCTGTTGGCAGTTAAGGCCTCCCGGAAGCTCACCCTATTCGCAACGGCAAGACGGGTCTCCTCAGGGATATAAGGATCCTCAGCTCCAATCCTGACTCCCTCCCCAATATGCTTCAGCTGCTCCTGCACAGTCTTGCACAACGAGTCTCCCTCCTGGTCATCCCCAACAGCCACTTCGGATACACGGGGGGGAAGCTTCAAGGCCGACAGGCCATCTACAGAAGAAGAAGAACCCTCGCGAGTGGGAGAGTCACTCTGGGAAGATCAGGCTCTTCTGCTGCTCCTCCGGGTAGTTCCTCCCGCCATTAGGGCTGCAGGAGACGCAGCCCGAGCTCAAGGACGAAGCGGTTAGATAACCCGCGGATTAAGGTGCAACTAATCCGGTTCGAGCACTCCCGCGAACTGGCCAAATTCAAATTCGAACACGAGCTCGAACCCGGGCCCCAATCGCCGACTCGGGACCACGCGGTCAACGCCCAATTTGACCACCAAGATTTGCCGCCGCTTCGAGTTGCCGTGCTTCACCGCCCGCCGGCCTTCCTTCCGAGTTCCCGATGGGAGACCACTCCCCCATCACCAGCCGCAATGTACGTTGCTGATGCTCCGGCTACCACCTTGCCCCCGCGCCGGGGCCGGCAGCGAGGATCTCCGGCCGCGATCCCGCCGGCCATACGACCCTTCAATACGTTGCGCTGCAACCCCTTCCGATCGCTCCTTCGCCACCACTCACGCCTCCGCTTCATTGATTTTACTAGGCTTTTGATGACGCTATTTTTTTGCTCAATCATAACGAATATATGTTACATAAAAAGACGAGATCACTCATGACTACTTTGGGCAAGAGAATATTAAAGTACTTATTACCACAACATATATAAATAAATTTAAATATATGTAATCCATAATTTGATTATTTTCTATTAGAAGTAATTATTATTATTGAACTTTAATAAATAAAAATCTATTAATAAATTAAAATTAAAAATAGTATTAAATGATATAAAAATTATTTTTAAAAAATATGTAATTAAAAATACTTATTTTTAAAAATTTCATAAAACTATTTGTTAAACTTTTAGTTAGAAATATAAAAAAACTTAAAAATAATATTTAAATATTGTGAAAACAATATATTATATTTTTTAATTAATATAATAAAATGAGGCATGGATCTATTATTTTAAAAAATAAATAGAATTTAATAAATATTATGATATGATTTAAAATAATGATTTCATAACCAATATTTGTTAGTGATGTCAAACATATTTTTAAAGCACGATCGAATGTGGATGAAACTCACGTGTTGTGTTGGGCACAACCCAATTGCATACGATCACATATGGTGGATCTTGTTGAGGACTTGTTAGTCATTTTCTTAAAAACATTCCAAACCACATAAAATATAGTTTTATTTTGTTTTTTTAAATGATCAGAAATTTTATTTTTATATGTCTCATTTTCTTAATAATATATTTGAACTAAATATTAATTTATTTCAATTACATATTTCTAATAAACTTTTCAACCTTATTATCTTCCAATCATAGTTAAGTTCTTTTTTGCTTTATTGGTCTTATATTATTTTAAATGTTTAAATTATTATTTATCAAATATGATTAAATTAATGATTAACATCTTATTATGTTCTCCTTACAATTGTCAAAATAAACAAAAATATGAGTGATAAGATAAATTTAGTACATTTTCAAGGACTTCAAATTATTATCCAAATATTGAATTTGTCTCATATAATTTTCAAATCATGCCTTCAAATTAGTTCGACAAAAAACAACAGTTGGAGCCATTCCTTCTTCATCAACATGAGCTGTGAAGGAAATCACTGTGGTGATCAACCACCTATCTATTATCCCAGCTTTCACTTTATTTTATTATGATCATTATCTTAATCATATTATATTATTTTTCAGAATTTAAAATAAAATCTTCTTCATTTTAATATTCTGCTGTTAAATGTTTAATCCTTCATTGAAGATAGAAACAGTTATGACCAAGCCAGTTGTTCCCCCAGTGAGCTCAGAACGGTGGACGAGCTCTCTCTATTTTGGTTTCACAGGTATGACTCGGGTCAATCGGGTTGGCTATTTTTTATTGGAAAAAAAAGAACACGGTATTGAAATTTTAATATGTCTCAATCTGGATTGATGACGTGCAGAAGGTAGAGCAGATGTGACGAAATGTGGCTTAGTTGTAGAGATATAAATATTTATCAATTATATTTGCATCATAAAGTGGACGATATAAATGACAATTTGTAACTGTGATGCAAAGAAGGTTCATAGGTGACGGTTTAGATGGACCGGGGGCCGGGAGAAGGGGAATTGTTAAACCTTCAAGCAATCTGATATTCTTTTAAGATTGGATTTCGATTTAATTTTGATTCGGAAAAATATTTCGACGACAAGCTTGCGATTCAATCTGATTCATTTGTTTCATTTGTTGGATTTATGCATTTCAATTTTAATTTATTTTAATTATTTAATCAACTTGTCATGTTTATGCTTTATTGGATTATAAATATATTATTACACAATTATATTAATATAGTTTAAAATGGATTAATAAATACATGATTTTATAATAAAAAACTTGATTAGATCGAGACCAGTTCGATACTTGCTAAATTTTTTTATTTTATTTTTTTGCAACTATAGCATAGAAATGACAAATAATTGAAGTTTATGATATTCCTACATGCTAATAAATCATTAAAAAATTATATATTATAATATTTAAATGTTATAAATACAAATGAAGGACATTAATCAATTAAACAAAAGAAATATATACACATTCCATTAATTCCAAAAGGTACAATATGCTACATTATATCAAGTCTCGTCATATAAAATAGCCTCTACAGAATAACTCGTCTCACAACATAAATAAGTAATGAGTTTCATAAAGTTTGTCAAATAAATTGATACAATAAAATCATTTTATATATCAACAAAATAAAATAGTAAATAATTTTATTATAATAAAATAGCATTTGTAATGAGGAGGGTGATAAATTTTAAAATTTAGCAAATGTAATTATAATGAAGTGTGTTTTGATAATTAAAGTCAAATTTAAAGAATATAAAATTTATATAAAAATTTTAAAATATTAATTAAATAATAAAAATATATTATAATTTTAAAGTTGTTCAAACACATTCTTTGAACATATCAATAAAATTTTTTTCAAGATAAACTTAATGGTATTGAGTTTATAATTTTTTATGATCTAAAAAATTAATTATAAATTTTTAAAAGATTGAATATAATTATAATTTTTTGGATCGTTCTAAAAGTATATTTGTAATTTTTAAATTTTTGCTTTGGTCAAATCTGTTTTAGAGAAAAATATATTTACAAATATTAAAATATTAGTTGTACAATGATAGATTTGTAATTATAGAAATTTCAGCTTAGGTTAAAATCGATTGATAGATGATAGATTTATAGATGTAGGAATGTTAGATTTTGATAGGGTATATTGCCAATTTCTAAATGCTAGCATAGATGGGATAAAAAAAGGTAGAGAACAAATATGTAAATAATATATTTTTATGATATTTTGTGAAAATATCACATTAAAGCCCATGGGAATAGAACTTTTGGATTTTTAACAGGGGCGTGCATGTAAAATAAAAAATGATTTTTCTTGTGGCTTTTACTTCTCGAGTCTATTCCAATTAGGAGCTTTGAGAAATTATTGGAAAGAGAGATACACTATGTCGTGTTTGTTGAAGGAAATAAAGAAGAGAGTTAAGTTCATCGCAAGAAAATGTCATGTTAGTACGATGGTATATATCGATTGGTACGACATACTTAGGTCACAAGGCTATGACAAAGTAGTGCAAGAGTTGAAGATATTGTATAAACAATTTTCTACATCATACTAATATTAAGCATAATTTTGATTGTAATGATGGTTTAATCGTACATGATGATATGGGTATCGTATTATATGATCTATATGAATTTAGAAAAAATCGGCTAAGTTTGAATGATCGAACTGATACAATGTGAGTGATCATAATGTATAATTTCAATTTACAAAATTTTAATAGAATTAAATTGTATGATATGATGCTTTTGTCATATCAATACGAGAAATAGATCAATAGATTAGTGAGACAAAGAAATAAACTAAAATAAAAATATTTAGTATGATAAGATTAATTATATTATATGATCATTAAAAGAATTACTTATATAATATAATATTATCATAATGAACGATTGTAAGAAATATGTTAAAATAGAAATGGATCATATACGAATGTACAATACGATAATGTTCTCGTTATTTATAAAATTTTTATTAGACTTGCATATCAAACCAAATGAACATATTGAGTCATAGGTAATAGAGAGAATTGTATGATATAATAATGAGATTGTATATGTACGATATAATGGAGATTTCTTACTTTTGGATGGTCATAAGATATAATTAGGGAATTATTAGAGTATAATTTTGAGTAGCAACTTAATGGTGCAAAAATAATTAATAAAATCTTAATTTGCTTATTAAACATACCACATAGATAATATATCTAAACCATTGTATATACATACTATGTTAGGAAATAAAAAAAAGATAAAAGTTAAGAATAAAAGATAACTATTAGATTCAAGTAAATAAATCTAATAATTATGATGTAATACATTAGTATTATTTGTATATTCATTCTACTTATTACAATATTTTTATTACTATAACATGACATGTCATTGGTTTTATTCATATTGTTCATATCGAGTGAGATAATTGTGCAAAGGAGGGGAGATTTATAAAACAACTTAGCCAAGGCCTTCCCCTTGTGCTTTTCTTGTAAGGTTTCTATCATGGACATAAAAGAAATGGAAAGGAGTTTGTTGTAACTTCTGCTGTTGAAAGTTGATGGAGGAATAATCAAAAGGTTTCATCATAGTCACAATGATAGGGAAAAACATAAATATGTAATATATGGTTTTCACTTATTTATTTTAATAAAGATTCTTGATAATCATGAGATAAGATTTGACAAGAATATGCAAAAAAATTATTAATCACGAGTTTTCATGAAAGAGATTAGTTATGGCTGGCTATGGATAACTAGAAGGGGAAATAATGGAATTGAATTGAGATATAGAGTTTGTATAGATTATGATAATTGAAGGTTAATTTATTGTTGATATATGTAATTTAGCAATTTGGAAGTTATTGAATAAACAAATAAGTGATTACGAAACCCCTTTCATTAACTTTGTGATGTAAGAAGTAAAGAAAATGAAGAGGTTACATACAGAACCTTCCAAGGATCTAGATAGATAAATTGAATTAAATTATAATATGAGTAATAATTTTTTATACAATTGTTATATCTAATAACATGACAATTATTCCTTTGTATTTGTAATTTTTTTTCCTTAATGTGAATAGCATAGCTTGTTGACAGGTACATACATATTATATCTTTTCATGGACAATTGAAAAATATTTAGATTCAAGTAATATATCCATATGAGGGTCTACACAAATTGTTATATATCTAGAATAAAAAATCCTAAATTCATAAAAAAAGTACCCAAAAACTAAGGATTATCACTAATCTTTAACACAAGAGATCTTGACTTAAAGAAAAAATAGTTTAGCAACCCATATCCAAAGTACTCATGTTGGTGGTAAAATGACAAAGAACACATGTAGTGGAGTTCTTAAAATGTTAAATAAAGAAAATCATACATCTACTTACACAAACTAGAGTGTTAGATGCAACGATTAATTTTCTCAAAAGATGAAATAAAGGTGTTATGCAATTTCTAAGTGATTTGATGCTGTTGTAGATGTTTGATAATAGATTGAGATCTCTCTTTTTGAGCCTCTCATTAGTCTCCCTAGAGTACCTCCAAAGTCACATCGTTGGATTAATTGCACATGACACCCTCGCATCAAACAAGCTTGGTGACAACACTTCATTATTTTTTTAAAATTTCATTATTTACAATATTGTGAGTATTCTTATTTATAGATTTTTCAGGAGTACAATAGTAATTTGATAACGAAAAAAATAAAATAACACTTGGAAAGATTAAGGGACACAATTTGGAATTTTAAAAGACATTTTAAGAATTCCAAAGTCATCACAAATTATAAAGAAATATTTTAAAATTTTCTAGAAAAAAGCCTTGAAAACCTTATAAATTTAAGTGAAATATTTATTTCCAAACAACTTATGTGTTTTAGGTGGTGGTTCGACAGGAAAATTAAGGTGATGGGATGCTTTATGATTGTGGCATGAACTAAGAGGCACAATAATGCATTCTGTTTAGTTTATGAGTTGGCATGAGTCAGAGTGGAACATCACAAGTTAATGAGGGTTGATAATCACATGGATGGAGATGTTACATTTTTGTATCTTACAAGTTAACATAGGCTGAAGTGGATAGCGTGGGTCCAGTAGAACAGCAAGGCTGGACGGGTTAATGTGGGTCAAGTAGACTGTATAGGTTAACACAAGTTGAGCCAGTTGCATCAGCGAACAATGCATGTTAATCAGGTAGTGGTCACGTGCGACAAAAAGGCGTTGGCAGGGAGACAATGAAAAACGATGAAAATATCCAAAAACAAAACAAAATTTTAAGAATTATTAAGTAATTTTAGACCATTTTTGCATCAATGAAACTACAAAATTATTGTTATGATGAAAAAAATCCTCAACTAAATTTAAAATTAAAAAATCTAAAAATCTTTTAACTAACCTTCAATCAACCTAAAGTAAAAAGTATATGTAAATTACTTGACAAAGTGATGAAAAATAAACTAAAATATATAATAAACAATGGTCATATATAATTGACCCCCATAATAACAATGATAATGAAGACAAATGAGAAATAGATAAGTCAATCTTAACATGATTTTAAATTTGAATAGAATTAGCACTTTTCCAAATGGAACATTACATGATGTATGGGATGTTACTTTGTCACTTGGCATAGTATAACAAGACTATGATAAAAAAGAGTAAGAATATTAATATTAATAATTTTATTCACAATAAATTTAATTATATGCATATATATTTGCACAAATATGAGTAAATGAACTAATAAAAGAAAATTTTTATGTGATGTAATAAATATAATAAAAATAAAGAAAACAAATTTAAGGTTTAAGAATAATATCTTAAGAGATATAATGTAAATTAATGATGAAAATATTTTCCACCTATGGATTTATCTGATAATGTCAAATGTAATGTATTTTGGTGTTTACCATTTACTATGTGAAGTGGTGTTATTGATATAATTAGCATCAAACCTTATAAATTGAGCTTTCTACTACATTATAAGGAATTATTACTTCCTGTGTGATTTAATGGTTGAGATTTATGAAAATGATGTATATACATGTTTCTTAATGTGTGATCTAGCGACCACCATTTGCTATATGATCAAATGATGGATATGATGGGATGTCAACAGCGATAAGATAGCGATCTTGAGGATAAGCATCATTAGGGAAACCAAAGCCCTTATTATTTGAAAAAAAGATGTTAATTAAAGATGAAAATGATTGATTTTGAATAAAATTTGATATATATATATATATCTATGTGTGTGTGTGTGTGTGTTTGTGTGTGCATCACGTATGTACATATATAAGTATTTATACAACTTTTTTATATAAAAGAATGTTAAAATATTTATGTTTTAAAATATTAAAGGCTTGGTATTATAAGTAATTTTATTAGAAATTTTTTGTTATATTCTCACAAGGTTGCAAGAATATAACCACCCCCTCTTAGGTATCATGTACCTTAACATGATACTTAAGATTGAATTTATTTTATGATATTCATTTTCATGCTTGATTATTTTTGTTATCAAGTTATTGTTTGATTTTTTATACTCATTCTCATGCTTGTCTTATAGGGAATGACATAGATACGTGCTGAGTAGAGATATTTAGAGATACATGAGTGGGTACTTAGGATTAGAAATAGTATGTTACGTAGATAATCATTTAGTAATATAGTTTATGATATAAAACACATGTATAAAGTCATTCTTGAGACTTTTTGATGTGGATTTTATCATGGTGATGTGGCTTTCTTTATTATAATGATGTGTTTTTGTCACTAAGATATAGTTTTTAACATGGTAATAAGGTTTTAATCATGATGACATGGTTTAATAGTGGCATTATGATAGTAGATTTTGTTATATATATATCTGCATGTGTTTGTGTGCGTGCGTGCATGTGTGTGCGTGTGTGCATGTGTGTGAAAGCATATTTGTGTGTATGTGTATGTATATTATTGTTTTTTTTAAGGGATATGTATGTATATTATTGTTGATAAAATTGAATTGCATGTGTTTAAGAAAAGGATAGTTTTTAAGAAATACTATGTCTATTTGTTTTTTAAAATTTAAAACTTCATATTAATAAATTTTTGAAAGATTAAAGGATTCGAATTGCCAAGGAGTGTGATCATTTATCATTCCTCACCTAGGTAGGTAAATAGTATCCTCTTCATGCATTAAGACTCGATTCTTTTCTTAAATATATTTAAAGAGAAAAGAATTAGAAGATAATAATCAGGTGGCACATAACACAAAGAGAAGAGACTGATATTATAAAATGAATTTTTTTGGACATGATTCAGAACCAAGATTCTTCTTATAGGCTATGCTTAATATAGAATTGAAATTTTTATGTTATTACATGCATTATATTTTTATTTTGATTATTTTCTATTAAACTATGATCCTACTTGATAACATCTTTGTCTCATCTTAGTTCAATGCTATTTTGATTTCTACAAGTTTATGATATAAAATTTGTGAGTTGTATTGTAAAATTAAATTATAATTTTTGTTAAGCCCTTATACCTAATGCTTGTGTTAGATTGACTCTTTAACTAACTGTGGTAAAAAAGGAATAGATTTGTATTTGATTTATCTTATCTTATTACAACAAAATAAGAGTGCTTTATACTGAAAGCATATCTATTTGGCCAAGGTGAATGTAGATGCTAGTTTGGATCTTATCACTTAAAATTTGTTGTGTTCTTTATCTCTCTTACACTCTCACATAATGATTTACAAAACCACACAATCTTTTTAAAATTTGTTTATATCAATTCTTATGAGAAATTATGATAATAAAAGATTTTTGTTACCCATTTTTTTAGTGTTTTAATTGAGTTGATAATGAAAGATTCATCTAAAACTTTTATATATTGAGTGCATGTGGTTTGGCTTACATTATATTTGCTCATGTAGGTGGTTATGCTTGGATGTGATGAAGGTGGGTGTGGTGGTTTTGAAAGCAATGTTGAAAATAAGTTAAGAGTAAGGCATGCATCAAGATTAGTGATCCAAGGGGTAGTGAAGGCTTCATGTGAGTTGGCACAGGGTCTTGTAAGTGTAGATGCCTTGTTTGGTGCACATGAGAGGTCAAGCATGAGCCTGAGGAGAGATACACACCTACAAAGTTTGTTGCGATGGAAATGTGGGTAGTAGTGGCCTATGACATAAAACCAAAAAAAGAATTTTTATTGTCTTTAGTAACTTTGCAAGAAACAGCCTAAGTTCGATGGGGCAACAACCAAAGGTCCAAAACTAAAGGAACCAAGGGGAGCAACTTGGTTAACAATAATAATGATCATTACAATATTTGAATACTATGAGTGAGGCTATGAAACCAAAATTGATAAAGAATAGGTAGAAGAAAAATTCTACAAGTTGACCTCAACAAAGCTTTAATTTAAAAAATGATGAAGAATGAGATAGGGTGAAATACTGCAATAGGATCTCAAGCAAGCGATGATATCCAATTTGATGGAGGATAAGGCAAGTAAAATCCTATAATGGGATGTAAGAAGGGGATGGAGACAATGAGTAAGATGACTATAGTTAAGATAAATTTCAATCATAATTTGAACATCTTTGGATCACAACTAGAATAAAGCTAAATCATAAGTTAGAGACGTGCATGCATGCATGATTAAAAAAATCACAATATCAAATAATGCTAAGCAAAATCTCCTCTCTTATTCGCTCTATAAAGTGTGTTTATAAAATGAAAAACAAAAATACTAGATTGAAAAGTAACAAAAAATATCATTTCTAAACAAAAATATGAAAAATAAAATATGCAAAAAAAGAATAAATTGCCACAAGAGACTTATTTACGTGACTAGTTACCACTTGTAATGAATTAAAAATGCAAAAATATAAATAAAATTCATTGGATTAATTCAATCGTGATATTGATGTAGGTAGGTATATTTCAATAACATAACCTAAATTACGAGATAAATCAAATTTTACTTATAAGATCAAAAGGAATACTCAAACTATTAAATCTTGAACAAATAAATGTTTAATTGGCATCCTTTTGTATAAATGTATGTAGATATAAATCCTTGATTTGATAGCTTACATCATATTCTTTGTTTTATAATTAAAACTAATAAATTATTTTATAGAATTTTATTATATTTAGATAAGAAATGACAAATATTATTAATAATGATGATCTTTCAATATTTGTTGTTTGTAATATGTGTGTGGCTTCTTGTTTCTTAAGAATCTTTAATATAAATAAGTGATTATCCATTATATAAATTCTAATAAATGATCTCAAAGAAAGAGAAAATGTGAATGAATAATACAAGAGTTTTTTTAAATCACTCTCCTAAATCTTGTGTTATAAACCTTATGGAGATTTATATAGCATTATTTGAAGACATTTATATCTATGTAGAAGTGTTCAACATCTTTGAAAGCCATAAGTATTAGTCTAATATCGTTGAAATAATTATGAGCTTAATCATTATAATGTCATTAATTGATTAAAACTTTTAAGACAAATTATAATAGACCACATTAATTACTTGATGTTGGTAACCTTCTTGTGTTATTTTAAGTTTGGATTTCTTTGACTAAGTTGTACTTGGCAATGGATGTCAATCATGTTAGGTTTGATCTCTTTATCATCATATTAAAAAGGCATTGTATTTATAGTGATGACGTTTTCTACAAAGAAAGCATAAATTTGTTCTACTCTCAATCATTAAATAGCCAAAGCAAGTAAGAAAATCCTTGCAAAAAATTGAGAAATATAATGAGAAAAAAATATTGATTTGAAAAAATATTATTAATCTCATTCGATGTTTTATGTTAAATGCACTCATTTGAAAATAAAAAATGTAAAAACATAATTGTGAGCAACTCGATAAAATAATTAACTTCTCAGTTATTAAATTTGCATATATCACCCAATACAACATAATATAATGAAATAGTTCCAATAAATCAGGTGAATTACTAAAGAAATGAAGTATTTTATCAATGTCGAGTCATTGCACCGGCAATATGGTTATTTATCATCAATTCAATTAAAATCAGGTAAATACTTATTTCATGTTTATAAATGGTAACTAATGCAGAATAATTATTATAAAATGTTTTTTTATTTGCAAATCGTATAGTTTTCATACACAGTTTTTAAAAAAACAATAATTTTATCGTAAAAATAATATATCAGACTCAACCCGATTGCGGTGATTTAAGCCGACCGTTTCGGTTTTCGCTTTCCACTCCTACAAAGTATCTACTTTCTACAAAACCGGTCCACTCGAACGGTCAAGACTACTTTGAACCACAACCGAATTCCCATCAGACCATTCAACTTGTAGAGGACGCACACGCAACAAAAGAATACCATAAATAGCCTTCATATGTTATAATAATATCATCATGTGCCACCAAGGAAGAGTAACTATATGTTAAAAAATAGCCAAGAGAAAGAAATACAGTTGAAACTAAAGGGCAAATGTTAGAGGGCATAGATCAATGTAGCCTTTATAAACAAGCATCTATAAGCGCCCAAATCCCTATTCTCTCCTTGAAAATCACAACCATCGGCTCCTCCCCCGCTCTTGCCCCATAACCGGCGATGTTGCCCCGGCGGCTTGCCAGAAAAGCTCCCGGTCCTATATCCACTGGAGACCGTTGCCCACCAGCGGATGCCATGCCTGGTCCTGGGAGCCCTCTGGAGCGCAACCCGCTCTCGCCCAAGGGGTGGAGGAAGAGGGAATCCGATGGCGTAGGGCTCGGCATCGTGGCCAAGCTAGATTGCACCGTGACCAGCGTCCGTAGTTCTTCGAAGCCTATCATCGGCCCTGCGATGGCCCCGATCTCCATCGGATATTCGCAGAGAGGCGGATGGCCTTCCGGAGTCAAGCTATCGGCAGCTGAGCACGCCGGAGATTTCCCGGTTACTGATTTCCTCAGCTGCTGCTATTTGTGCAGGAAGAGGCTCCACGGTAGAGATGTATATATGTATAGGTAAACAAACTAACTAATTCCCTTAAATCTCTTACTAAAACCACAGACTGGAAAGACAAATATTGCATTCAAGGACCATTGACCAATAATTAATTCTCTTTGAATCGCCCATTTAAAAGATGAATCGGCGATGGAAATCAGATTTTCTTTTGATAAAAATGATATATCAAATCAAATACAAAGGAAGTAAATTTGATCTGCAATTCTTTGAATTTGCCTTAATTTTTTAGGACAAACTACACCAAGTTTGAAAGCAATTGAAAGTAACATGAAAATTGATGATTTGCAGAGGGGAGAAGGCGTTTTGCAGCATTGAGTGCAGGTACCAGCAAATTGTGAGCGATGAATGCATGGAGAAATATGGGTCCGAGTATATGAGACGTACCGAGGTCCCGAGTTCGCCCTGCTCCGCCGCCGGTGGAAGTGGTGGTGGTCGATTGTTCTTCACCGGAATCGTCGCGGTGTAGCTATGCAGTAAGAGGGAAAGGTGGTCGCGGCAAAAGCAGACAAGAATTGAATTGAATTGACAAAGATGACATGTAATTCGATTACTGTCTATGGTGTGGTGAGATTGGCGTAGGGAGAAATTTTGGCAAAGATAATTCTGTTTTTGAAGTTTAATCCGTAATGGTAACTGCTTTTGTTTGAGGGGAAAATCCCCATTTATTCATGGTTTTCATCTTCTTCCTCAGCCCCCTTTTGCGGAGTTGGGAAAACGAAGACAATTTCAGTGAGATGCGACTGTCTAGTTCGTAAAACTTGACGCAGCTCCATCGTCCTGTATTTAAAAAAGAAAAAAAATTGGGAACGATTATTTATCCCTACATGGTTACTGTTTCGCATTTTTTCCTAACTCAAAGGTCCTGTTTGCACACGGCGTTTGGTCCCGCGCTCAAACTAAGGTCAGCGTCCTGCCTGCTTGGTAGATAAGGTTGATCAGGGGTGGAGGGCTCCATTACGGACGTCACCAATTTTTTTAAAGAACAATTTAAAAAATACTATAAAATTCAATTAATTTATTAAATAAACATTTATTTGGGTCTTAAAAAATGAGTTTTAGGAATTGAAATAAATATTTTTTATAAAGTGATGTGACTCTATAAATAAGTAAATACTTCTGTTCTGTATTCTAACGACTTGATTTAGTGCACAAAATAATAGAAAACTTTTAACGATTTTTTAAAAGGGCTGATAATAAATAATATTCATCTAAATATGCCTATTTTGGAGCTCTTTCTCTTTAAATTAAAATGGATGTTCTAAACGAAATTAAAATTCAGCAAAAATTTTTTTAAAAAAAACATATCAATTGATTTAATCACAATTTATCACAAATCATAATATTTTACAATCTTAATAAAATTATTATTTAAATATAATAATTTATTTTATATTAACTATAATTATATTCTCAACATATGAAGGATTGTTGTAAGTAATTATTATTATTAATTACTGTACAAAAATAAGAATAATTAATTAAGAATAATTCTAATAAGAATTATAATTTAATTTAATTCTTAATTCCTAATTCTTTCATAACTGTTATATAAATATAATTTTGAGTAATAATTACTATTATAAATGTAGTAATAATAAAAATTATTAATATTTTTTACATAATCACTAATTATGTAAAAATAATATTATAATAATTTTTATTTTTAATTATTAACTTATATTAATAATTCATTATATGGTAACAAGAAAATATTTCTAATAAATAATTAGAATGTTTTCTTCTTAAATGTTTTGGTCTTCTTCTTTTTATTATTATCAGATAGAATAATATAATCAGTTCACATAATTTTTTTGTATTGATAATAATCATAATTCTTATAATAATAATAATAATAATAATAATAATAATAATAATAATAATAATAATAATAATAATAATAATAATAATAATAATAATAATAATAATATTTTCTATATTATTCTTGTAAGAAAAAAATCAAGTAAATCATTACAAAATTTATCGATCCTTGAATAGAAGTCAAAACGAGTGGTCAAAGTCCCACTATTAGACTACTCAAGACAACTTAAAAACATGATTCAATATAGATAGATGTTAATAAATTGATAAAAATTTGTATATTTTTAAGAAATTAGAACAATCTTTTCTACAAAAAAATAGTTTAAGTATATATTTAACAAATTGTAAGACTTAACGGTGTTCAAAAATTGATTATTTTTTATAGAACCCTAAAATTTACATCATATTTTTGAAAGAATAACTATAAGCTTTTAGCACCAAGTTCAAATTTACCATAGTTTTCATACTCAGATTAATGGTCAAACTATTAAAAATTTTATTGAGATTATGTGTTGAACTACATGAGTATTTAAGAGAGTCATCTATTGATGATAGAATTTACTTATAATAATAATAATCTATATGTTGACATTAGTATGTTATTGTTAATCTTTAACAATGATATTTTGTTTGATAATAACAAACTTTAAGTATTTATAATAAATTTATTTAAGTCAATTTTTAGATTTTAAATAACTGATGTTCATATTCATAGAAGAACTTAACAAAAAAGAAAAATAAATGTCAAAATCTCACATGCATTATCTTGATTGAAGTGACAAACCATCAAAAGATTCATTTTTAGTTTAATTTTAATAATTTAATTTTGATTCAAATATTAAGCTTGATTAAAATCATTATTATAAGACATAAAAATTAAATATAAATTAATCATCATAAAAGAATATTAAGATTCTAAACCTTTAATCATCTTATTTAAATTATCTAAATAATCATTTTATTTTTTTATCATATTTTTGGAAGTCTTTCTTTAATAACTTATTACAAATAATATATTATAATAATAAATTATTAATTAGTAAATAATAATAATAAACATAATTCTAATTAGCTTAAATTAACTATATGCACTATGCTTCTAGTCAAGCAATTACTCATGAACCTAGTTCGTTATAGTCATTGAGTTGGGACATAACTCCTAAACTCGTATACATGTCTTTGTCAAATCAAGGCATAACTCCCAAATCCATTGAATAAATTATAATCCATTACTAATAGTGCAAGTGATTAGATCTCAAGTAAATCAAGGGATAGCCAGTCTCATTAATTGTATACCTTTGAAGCAAAGAGAAAACACTACAAGGAGATAAATGTAAACAAAATACACCATGTGGAACTAAAACATGATGCTTCTTCTAATTTGTGAAAGTGATTTTCATAGTCCTATCGCACAATTTTGTGATCAAATTGTCACCGCCTTATCTACTTTTCTTTAAGTGCTAATTCAATTAGTCATTTGATAGCGTAATTCACAATCACATGATCTGCATTTAATCTACATGCAAAATTAAATCCAATCTTCCGACTACTTTGAGATACCTATCCATATATAATCACATTTTCTAAGCAACATCAAATTAAATCTAGTTGTCATATCACATAGTGTTCATAATTGAATAATCATAAATAGATAATACAGCTCCTGTGTAACAATTATTTTAACTATTATTACAAGCTGATAGAATTTTAATAATTTTTAATTAAAAATATGCACCATCTTTTTAAAAAAATTAGTAATAATAATAATAATTTGTTTAATAAGTACTTTTAGTTATTATGAAATGTCTATAAATAGGAAAATTTTTAAACATAATTGATTAATAAAATTTTTACAAAATTTTAAGAAAAAGTTTCAAGTCATATCATTCAAATAGTTAGTAGCTAGTGTTTATCATCATCTCCTTACACTGTGCTTTATCATCGAACTTCAAATTGTACTTTCTCATTTAAATCAACTAAGTTCTCATTTTCTTATTTTTTAATTATTTAAATTAAAATGCTTGTGTGTATTATAAAACATGTCATTTAGCATAAAAAATTAGCTTGTATTAAGTATGGATTTATATTGTCACTTTTTTTTTCCTTTTTTTACCAATTTTATTTAGTTTTAAGAGTATTGTAGTATGCTTTTTTATTTTGTTATTATGAGAATTTAATCTACATATCTTTTAACAAAAGACTTATATTGGTTATATTTTATTTTTACTTAATTTTAGTTTGAGGTAGACGTAAGCTTAAATCGAATAATCTAAAAATTATTACTATAAATTTTAATCTTTGTTTATTTATTTATTTCATGGTTTTCATAAAAATTTATTATTAAAAAAATTAACATATTTTGAAATAAAATCAAAATGTATACAAAATCACTTTTAGAGATTTACTCAAACTTATTAAAAATATTTTTAAATAGTTTTTTTAATATTTTTTAAAAATAATAAAATTTTTATGCCTAACAATTTCCCTCGTTTTATTGAACTGCACTTCAATTAGTATAAAAGCGATGTTCCTTTATTTTAACAAGAAATTCTTTGGGTAATCTATGACTCAAATTGCTGCTTCAATTAGTTTGAGTAAACATCTTCCTATAAACCATCAGTCTTTGATAGTGATTATTATCTTTATTGAAACACTATGATGATTACTTATTTAAAATAAGTTGATAAAGAAAAGTGAGAACTAATAAATTTTCTTTTAATTTTTTATTACGAAAAATAATGAAGTATTTTAGTACCTAAATCTTTTAGTGTAAAGATAAAAATAAAAAATATATAATATAATTAAATGATTAGACTGTAAATATTTTACATTATGCTTTGGATGTTACCAAATTTAATAGAATTATAAATTTAGAAATGATTTATAAAATTTGGCATAAATTAGAGAGAGCATGTTTGAAGTTACCTCATTAGTGAAGAAAAATAAACATGATGACAAATGGCTATAAGTAATTTATGATACCTTTTAATGAGTCTATTAAAATTATGTTAATAAGATTTATTAATATTACTTACCAAATTTTTTGTTTAGAAAAATTCATTTTTTGTGAATGAAAATGTGAACAAGATACTTAGAATTTTACTTAATGAGTTGATTCATTATCACCACTTTCAAAACAACTAAGAATATTTCTACTATGATAATAGATGACTTTATAGGTAGCCAATGACTAATGAGTTAGAAATAGAAATGAGAAATAAGAAGAATTAATTGAGAAGAATAAAACAAAAAAGGAGCAAACAATAGCATTATAGATGGAGGAAAATACTTTAGAAGAGGAGTTTACTAATAAGTTTGGTATTATTTTAATCTCTAAAAGTCTATCTAAAATTGTTGGTGTTGTAAGTAGACATAAAAATCAATGGTCCAAGAAGAGAGCAAGAAAAAAGAGGATATTATTTGTCATGAATGTGATAAATGAGAATCTATTAAACAAACATATCATATCATACGAGAAATGGTTGAAAATAAAAAAATAAGATGAATACGAGTAAGTAAAAGAATCATTACAAGTAGCTTAGAGTGATTTAAAAAAGACTAAAACAAGTAAAGAGGAAGACAATAATGAAAGGGTATTTTGCATAATGACTAGAGAAGAAGAAGAATAAGAGAATATATCTTTAAATGAGAAAGAGAGAAATAATTTTAATAAAAATTAGTTAAAATATTATTTTATGTCTATAATAAATATAAAAATTTATGTAAAACTAACATAAGAAATTAAAAGAACAACATAGTAAATGTCTAAGTCATTATTAAAAATTAGAGATAAGGTTGACACTTATTTAAAGAATATGGAAAACGTTAGTGATGATTTAACATAAAAAATTAATAAGCATGCATCTTTAGTTAAGCAATTCAATGATTTAAATCTTTATACTCTACTTGCTCTTACATATTTAAAAGAAAAGCTAACTAGTACAGAAGTTTTTTTAATAAATGCTAGAAGATCTCATGTATATAAGCATGTGATATTTTATGTGTTTATAAAAACAAATTTATTATTATTGCATGTAACCTAATCATACTCACATGTTTGTAGGATTAAAGCTAATATTTATTCTAAATTTTCTACTTATGCATGGATAGTGAAAGCAAATAATAGTTCATTAATTCTTAAATGTGTTAAACTCAAAATTGCTTAGATTCTTAAATTTAATAATTAAAATCAACTAGCATATATTTAAACCTTGATTAATAAATTTCAACTAAACAAAATAATGTATACATAGATAATAAATAAATAAGGTTTGAGAAATTAAACTTAGAAGATTCAAATTAAATAAATAAGAAAAAAAGAAGTACTTGAAGAAAATTTTAAAACTTTAATACTTAATAATAATCATCATAAAGAATAAGTTATAAGTAAAATTATGAATGATGTTAGAACATGATCTTACTATAACTACTACATTCTTGTAGCAAATCTTAATATGATGTCTTAAATAATATGTTTTGGGTGACCCTTGGATCATCACATAAAAGTATAAGTAGAACAAAATAAGATTGGTTGATATTTTTATAAAAGCTCACAGATTGTGAATAATTTACAAAACTTAAATTGAGTTTAGGAGCATAAAACTAATTTGAGTGACAATAAAAAGAGAAAAATAATAAAAATTTGAAAGAAATAAGCATAAATTAAATGAAAGTATTAATCTAGTTAAGACATATATGTAGGGATAGCTTATCTTTAATTATTTTGCATATTTTTTTATAACTAATTTATTTTTTTCATAAGTTTATTAAATATTTTTTATTAACATCAAAATAAGAAGACTATCGTATTGTTCATCCCTATTTATGATATTTTGTTTGATAATAATAAAATTTAAAATTTTTTAATAAATTTGTTTGAATTAATTTTTAGATTTTAGATAACCTATGCTTATATTCATGAGAGAACTTAAGAAAAAAGGAGAAAATATCAAATCTCATGAAAATCATTTCAGTTGAAGTGATAGATCACTAAAAGATTCATTTTAAGTTTAATTTTAAAAATTTTACTTTTATTTTTATTAGAATATTAATCTTGATTGAAATCGTTCTTTTAATACATAAAAATTAAGTTTAAATTAACCATTTTTAAAAAATTATCAGGATTCGAATACCTTAATCATCTTATCGTAACCATTAAAAAATCATTTCATTCTTGATCATATCTTTGAAAATTTTCTTTCAATAAGTTATTATAATAAAAATATATTATAAAATAATTATTAATTAGAAAATAATAAAAAACCTAATTCTAATTTTCCTAAATTAACTAAACACACTACACCTCAAGTTAGGTCAATTACTCCTGAACCTGGTCATTTGGATTGGACATAACTCTGGAATTTGTTGAATCATTTATAATTTATTATTGGCCAAATCCATTAATCGATTACTATTGAAGCATAGAGAAAGTATATAAAGAGATAAATGCAAACTGAATACACCATATGAGACTAAAATGCAATACTTTATTCGCGTTGTTGACTTTTAATTTTTAAGAGTAATTTCCTCTGTCCAATCACGTATTTTCTCAATTGAACGGTCGCCATTCTTCTACCTTTCTTTAAGCACTAATTCAATTAGCTATTTGATCGTGTAATTTTGCGATTGCAAAGTTCCCATTTAATTTGAATATAAAAATCTAATCAAGTCATCTAATTACTTTGAGATCTAACAGTTCAAATATAATTATATTTTTTAAATAACGCTAATTTAAATCTATTGTTTGATCGTACAGTTTTCGCAATCGAACAGTCTAAAATACTCTCTTTTGCATGATGGGAAAAAAATTAAACAAGTTTAGAGAACAAGCATTGTTTCACTTTTGAAACACAGTATATTATTATTGTGTCATTAATGACTTCTTACAACTACATCAAATGTCAAGTGTCTTCACAGGATCAGAACTTCATGATCAACGGTAGTAACATTAGTCAATGGGGTACTAAAGAACGCATCCAAATAGAAAAGAAATGTTCACAACCTCAAAAATCTTTTAGAAATTGTGTTGTGATTGATAGCATAAAATCCACATTTATATCAGATGCTTAGATGTGAGCTTCTCTATTCCTTACGTGGTTCATATTTTCTAATGGTTCTCCATTCTGATAGGTTCCAGACAAATAAGCTTTTTGTTGTTTAACACAAATGCGTCACTTTCTTATAGGATGTGACACAAATTTGTATTTTTTGGCATCCCTTGGTAGTGTATTTTTTTATACTAATTTGTATTTTAATATTGCACAAGTTGTTAATAGAATAAAGGGTACACATCATATTATTTCCATCAAGTTTAACAAAACAAATGACCACCATGAGTCATCCACACACTTGAATGAGGAGAGAAAGGATTCATTGCGACTTGGGCACATGCCAACCTTGCTTGCCCCTTCATGGGTTCACTTCCTATCCTTACTTGGAAGATATGCTTATTAATTATTATTCTCGTATCTTCTTAAGATCCAAGATATTAAATGTTAACTTAACAGTGCTAGATAGTAGGTTGATACATCTACCTTTATGCTTATTCTTCCTTGTCAGCTGTCCTATTAAATTGTAAAATCTACCTAATCATATCACATCCTTGTCTTTTGCCACCATATAAATCCAATTCTATTTAAAAACTTAAAACTTTTTTCATAATGTTGAAATCTCCATGCTCTCTAATATTCACATCTCATTGCATATCGTGTTTGTTAAAGTTCTACTTTCATTTTTGACCTTAGTTGGAGATCCATTGTTCCAGCAGGACATTTTCATCATTCTTATCAGAAGACTTTCTATGTCGTTCAAATCCAAACTTTACATTGTCTCTATTCCATTTCATAATTTATCAACTCAACAAGTAATATTTCTATGCACATACGTGAAACTAATGTCAATACACATATTGAAGATCAGCTTCTACTTCAACAATATCATCCTAATATTACAACTTTATTAAATACCACTCTATCAAAATTTGATTTATGATTCAATATAATTCATTCACAATTATTCTTAAAAAATATATATAAAAACCAATCCACTTAACTTTAATATTACCAATATGTATATCTCCTGATCGTCTTTCTAGTAGGAAGCAATCCTCTTTGTGAGTGCTTCCCATTTCCCCCCATAAAGGCAAACCAAGCTACTTTAAATTTTCAAAAGAGCAAGAGAAAAAGCCTTTTTTTCTTTTATGCCATTAAAGATGGTGCTTCATCCTTCAATTATTCTAATATATACAAACTTACGTACATATACATATATGTATATATACAATGTACTCATAAACAAGGTATAACTACTGCTGTGGGAGCTTCAGGATTTGAAACAGCAGCTTCATTCAAAGTTTGGTGAACCATGGAGAACTTGCCTGCATCTGCTGCTTGCTGATTACAATACAAAAGGGTATGTTATGATGAAGTCTTGAATACTTGATCAATACTCTACAGCAATATCTTATTGGAATGCATCTTCAACTTCACATGGAAAATAAAAAAAAAATGATGAGCATAGAATATTTTCTGTGGAATAAAGTAGACATCAATAATATCGATGAGTTGGGATTGCTTAGTGGGCTGGCTAAAGAGATTAAGTGAGGAGTCCCTATCAGAAAGTGATATCATGCCTTTTTTAATAGCAACCGTGCCATTGTGTTATTGCTTTCTTAAGGTACTGTTACTTGTTGGGATTTAAATTTAAAGGCTCTATTTGACATTACAAGCTGGCCATGATTGTCCACATACCAAAAGGTTGATTTAATTATTTTTATAATATCTTTATGACATATAATTCCTGGAGAAAGATGGGGACCCTTCTTTATATGGTAGGCCTTCATCAGGTTTCTCTTAATTAATTAGTGTGTCATCAAGTGGGAGGGCAGGTGTTTCTCCTAATTAATGGCTACTTGATGAGAGCTTAAGATTGCTTAGGAAGGGACCTGTATTCATCACTGTGTGCCTCAATTTGACGTGACTTGTCTGTTAGTTTGCGTTCAGGAACACACTTGCAATGATACTACTAGGAAACACAAGTTTTCACATAAAATCAACCATAATACAAAATTATTTATTATTTAACTTAATATTTAATGATAATTATTTTGATTCAACTTTTAATGTGATAAGATATTTCTAAAATTGTAAGATTTAATCAATGAAGTAAAAGGATGATAGTGGGATTCCCTGTTGTTTTCATGCAAAACATTAGATAAACAATCCTTGTGGAGCTAAGGGAAATGTCTCCATCTTTTGTTCTCTATCTTTGTTTTGCAACTATTTTAAGGTGATAGCAATAGCACATAATGGGATTCAAAATAGAGCGATGAGAAGCCTGTGAATTGGATCTTAGATATTTCTCTTATAAATGAACTTTATCTCAAACTTTAGTTCGAAGGTATTTATTTGAGTCTTATTTAGATAATTTTCATTTGTTGATATATGTTAATGTTATTTTTGTATCAATATTATCTAAAAGTTATTCATCTATTTTATTTGGATTAATGTTAATTAAATATTTTTAAGCATACTTTTGATATAAAAAATCTAACATTTCAATGTTATTTATATTTGAATGATAATAAGACATCATTTTATAATCAAAATCATACTTTTAAATAATATTTTTCAACTAAGACAAATTTGTTTTTTTATTAAGAAGTAGCCAAAATTTGCGTACGAAATTGATAATTTTTATATCAATAACAAAAATTATTAGAAATTGGTGTCATCAATCTATTTATTTTAGATCAATTTGATCATATTTAAGTAAAAGGAAGTAACACTCTTCCTTAGAAATTAAGGCACTTGTTGGGTGGAGAGGAAGTCAAATAACAAAGCCTTTTATGCCTATAATGATTTCTAATGTTCTCAAACAAAGAAACATTTTCACTATTGTGTTAGATACAAAAGTTTTCAAAAAAATCTTAATAATAATATTTTCAATTAAACTTATTTATTAGCTAAACACAAGTTTTTAAACATAATTAAAATAATATTTTTAAACAAAGATATTTATTATCAATTTAGTATTTAATAATAATTATGTCAAACCAACCTTTAACAAAAGATATTTTTAAAATTATGGAATTTAATCCATCAATTACAAATGAGAAGATAGTTGAATTCCCAATTATTTTCTTATGGAACATTACATAAATAATCCTTGTGAAGTTAATTATTAAATCTTCATCTTTTATTTTTTTTTTGTATCTATGTTAGGCCAAAAGTTTATGAAGATGATGCAAACTCCTATTGTTGATTCAAAATAATGTTAATATCACATAATAGAGTTAATAATCGATAGATAAGATGTTTTAGAGTTAGATATTTCATATATTTTTTTAATCTTCAATTATAATTATACCAAAGCAACTTTTAAGATATAATTCCTAAATTATTGGATTTAATTATAGATGGTGGGACTCCTTATTGTATTATTTCAATGCATTATATAAAAAATTCTTATGGAGTGGCCATGATGTCCCCATCTTTTGTTTGTATATTTGAGCAAAAACTATGTGAATGATATGACTTTTATGTAAAGACTCTATAGTTTTGGTCCAAGATGATAGCAATAGCACATATTATAGTTAAAAAAATAGGATGATAGGATCGTTTTTTATTGAATACTTCATTAATGTACAATTAATAATGAAGTGTTTTTTTAACCTTTAATTAGAAGGTGCTTGGATAAGTGATATATAGAAACTTTTAATATATAGATACAAATAAATATTTTTATTATTTTAATGCTAAGTAATGGTCACTTGTCCTACGTTTTAATATTTAAAGATTTGATACATAGTTGTGCCTAAATTGAGATAATATTTAGATATTATTTTTGAGTAAAAAGTATGATTTTAAATAATATTAGCTTAATATATCATCAAACTAAATATTTAAAATTTAAAATAATATTATTAAACCAAAGAACTCTCTGACCATAATTTGATACTATTAATGAGCTGATAAAAAAATGTGTTTAGAATAATTAGGTTTATACCAATACTTTGAGACATTCAAAAATCAGTATCACCAATATGTTTACTTTAGATCAATTTGATTAATTACAAGTAGAAAAAATATTGAAAAGAAAAAAGTCTTTCATTTTAAGAGCGACTTTTCATTATCTCAAACAAAGAAACATAAAAATATATAAGTGTGACTTCTTTAACACTGTTTTCAAATTATTATTACATGCAAAAAAAACATATCACTATCAAAGAGAAAGATACCAACTTAAGAATGATTAAAGATGATAATTACATTAAAATATATCATAGAAGGTGTGGCCATCATTCTCTATCTTACATTTAATTAATATTAACTTAAGAAATGATGAGTGCATTCTTTTATAATAAATAATATTTTAATATTGATTTAGTGTCACTTTGAAACATATTGCCTTCAACATTTACAAATGTAATAGATACATGAGTTACAATGTAATAGCACGCATTATGAGTTAAGGGTCGTATTGAGAATGTTGTAGTTTTTAAATTGTATTAGTGTTATAGCTCATAGATTATGGAGTATCATCATTGATATATAAATAATAATAAAATATTATATGATCTTATTTTATTAAAGAAGTTTTATAAATATTGGAAATAAAAAATCTTGTCATCTATGTATTATTAACCTTGGAATTCATAACATGACATGAACTCATGTAAGTTGTTTACATCAATAATTTATTTCTATTGATATAAGATAAAACTTTCTTGATGTTCTCCAAATGGTACCAAATCTCAATGAAATATAGTCATAACACTCATCTCAACAATTACTTAACATCTTCAACTTTACTAGATATAAGCATGCTTATTTTTTCTCAATATTTTACTTACCCTCACCTTTGATTTTATCAATTATCAAAGGTTATTATACCAAATTAAGTTTTAAGTCAATAATTTTTTATGTTATGAAAATCATAAATTATTTATTTATTATTAACATCAAGAAAATATCTTGGAAATATACTTCAAGGTGTCATAACACTTTCCTTATAGAGATTTCATAATTAAAATTTAGTTAACCTTGTTTCAAGCAAAAGCTTCATAGATGATGAGATAGCTATTTTTCATGCTCAACTGAGTAAAGAATATTTTATGTTTGTACTTATAGATCAAATCTTTACTATTCCAATACTTTTGAATTCAAAGGTTTGTGAATGGAAACTTTTCATCTATGATTATATGTACACATTCAACTTAAGAAAACCTACTCAATTAATCATACTCTATTCTTTGGCTTCATTTGCAATTTAGCAAAAGTACCTAACAAATTTGAATTTTTCTAAGTACATCTAAAAATTCCTATTAGGATAACTCTTGCTCTCAAGGATTTCATTGATTATATGAATTAACTCTCATTGATTATATGAATTAAACTTCAAGTTTGAACTAACTCATCTAGATAATTCTTGAAGCATAACTAACTCTTTCAATATAAAATGAAGTACCATAAACTTAAACCTTTTTTCTTTTTTTACTAATCTTTAAGTCCAAATGGAGAGATTGAAAAGAATTTTATTTTTTTTGTCATAGGATCTCTTCTTTATTAACCCAATGCTTATAATTCCAAATCATTTCTCTTGAGAATTAAAGATAACTTTGATTAAGGAAAACAAAATCACATCAATTTCTATAAGGACTAGACCATGAATTAAATTTAGAGACTCTTACTCTTAATCACTACTTTCTCTAAGAATGTTTTGTTTTGGGTAGCATTACAATTGGGAAACAAGAATTTGCTTTTGTTTTACCATAATTTGGGAATATAGGATTACAAAAAAATTCATCAACTTACACAATCAATCTAAATATTAATAGGAGATTATTTCCATAATAAGACAAACAAGGGTTGCACATCTCAACGAAAGGTTTATCAAAATTTATCGTAACACTAAGGTGCCTTTTTATGTCCCAAAGCAATGTTAATGTCATCTATATGTAGGAAAGAAAAAGAAAGCTTATCTTTAGAACTGTCTAATTGAGAAGGATTGACTTTGGTGTCGAGAAGAAATAGCCTAATCAAGAATAAGACTTACCAATAATGGTTCTATTTCAACTTGGGCCTCGTCACCCCTGTTAGAAATGAAGCAAGATATTAAGAAACCCGATATAATGCATTGGCAATCTTATTGACAACACATTTGTCCTAATGCACTTACCACACTCTTGATACAAGGCTTTATTTTTGAACACTATAGTTGCACACTTAAAATGGGATACTAGAACTTCTTGTATGTTAACTCTATCCCTTTGTTCTTAGACTTGAGAATAATTTCTCAAGAAATGCTTTTGATTTTCACATTTGCAATAATAAAGTTTTACTAATAGACACTTATCCTTATATTATGTAAAGATGATTGTAACTTTCCAAAAGATGAACTAAAGCTTCAAAGAAAGAAAAAAATATATAATTATAATCAAAGGTAAATGATTATGCTATATATTTATTTTATGATTTTTAATTTTTTTTTGAATTATTAATTGTCTTAATAATACTTACATTAGACAAAAAGAAATCAAGACCTATAAAAAAAAAGGAAGATTAAAAAATAAGAGTATGATTTACCTGAACTTAATAATACCAAAATGATGAAAACTAAGGTGTCTGGATGATATAATAAAATGCTAATGATTGGTAGGAATTTTATAATAATTTAATTATATAAATGAAACTACTCAAGAAATTAAAATACATATTAAATAATTTAAAAATTTATAAAACTAGACAAGAATGTAGAAAGCATCAAGATGTTTAGGTTCAAATTATCTTTGTGAGAATAATATGTGTAACTATCACAAAATAATAAGCCAAAGATTAATACAAAAATTAATTATATAAAGAAAAATTATTTAAAATAATAAATAAACCACTAAATAAATAATAACATAGAGTTTACATAAAAGTTAATTATATGAAGAAAAATTTGTTTTAAATAAATAATAACATGTCAAAGTTTACATACAACGTCTCAACACCACATAGAATAACATAGAGTTTAATTTGTCTATCTCTATTTTGCCATTATTTTTTTCCTAGACCTTTTTTTGCATAATACATTAAATTTAACTAAAATAATAAAAACAAAATTTTTCTGAAAATTTTATTTTTCTCAAAAATATTAATATGTCCAATGCTAACTTTGCAATCAATTAGAACCATATTTATTACTATTATTATTATTTCTATGTTTTATTTTTTTCCCCCTTTAAATATTTTTTTTGGAGATTATCTCCTAATTAATGGATCGTCAATTCGCTCAGTTAAATCATCCCACAACCCCTTATCTGCAACGACGCTGTTCCTTGCTCGGAGTTCCCACGTGGCCTCCTCCTACCTAGCGACTCAACACGGACGATGCCGACAATGACGACGACGATCTGCCGTGACAAGACAGTGACGACAACACCATCAGAGATGTCCTCTTCGTTCCCCTCCTCTCTCTTTCGGTCTCCTAAAACTCTCTATCAACCTTCTTCCTAGCTGTTGGCTAGCGAGTGGCGCAATTTACTGGCGGTGATGCTAAAGCTCGCCTCCTTCTCTTCAGAACTTCATTATGGTGAATGGCCATGCCGTTGGGCTCTCTTTCTCCCTCTTTGTCTCTTACTTGGGTTCTTCACTGTGGGCTCCTATGATCGACGACACCTCTCCTATTACGTTGACGAACTCAGCTGCGATGGTAGCTCCATCGTGGTGTCCTCTCTCTTGGCCTGTCTCTCTCAGTTGTGGCTTGCTCCTGAGGTCTTTCCCATCTTCCCGAACTACTCCTCCGGCAGTGACGGAGCTTCTCCCACCGCTCCACTGCGGTGGCCACACGGTTTCACTATTTCGCTTGGTCTCCCCTCAGTCTTATTGTCCAATACAAGTCAGGAAAGTTCGTGAGATTAAAAATCATACAACCTTGAACTTACTATTATATATATATATATATATATATATATATATATATATATTTATTTATTTATTTATTTATTTACTTCTAGAAACATTTTTTTTATCTTTTAGAAAATACATTCCAACACGTTGTTTTGATTTTGGAATATCAACAAATTTCATAATCAGGACGAGAATTTTCACAATGGACTCTTCTTGATAAAAGCTTTGTAGTGTATCTAATATTTTTTTTGATATTTTTAAAATATTTTGGGACTATTTTCAATTTTTGGAAATAATTTTACAAGATTTTAATATGATCATAATTTTTAGAAGATGACTAAAGCACATTGAACATTTTATTTTTTTATGTTTTTATCATATTAATGCACTAGGATTATGGCATAATAGATTATCTAAGAATCCTAGATGTGTGCTATATGCTTTATCATATATGCTTATATTTCAAGATTGTTTAGTTGTATTTGTTCAACAATTTTGTTGTTTAGGGATGCAATATTGGATATGACAAAATAATAAATAATATATATATATATATATATATATATATATATATATATATATATATATATATATATATATATATATATATATATATATATATATATATATATATATATATATATATATATATATATATATATATATATATATATATATATATATATATATATATATGTATGTATGTATATGTATTTTAAGCTTAAAAATATAAGCTTCTTTCTTGATGAGCAACGTACAAGAAAAACTTATTTTTAGAGGTGTCTTAAGATGCCTCAATTTTTAAGCTAGAGATCACATAAAGTGACTTTAGAATTATGTAATAATGTTGCCATGATATTGAAGTCATATCACAAGTTATCTCATTAGCTATTTCTTTTATTTTCACACTAAATCTAGTAACAAATATTTTCTTTTTTTTATTAGAATCTTTATCACTTAATTGTTTTAAACATTCTTAAAATTTTGAAAATAATATATGAAAAATTTCACATTATTCTTTTCTTCAATGAACTTTTTCCTTTTGGGAAAATTAATCACTTCATTAAGCTTAAAATCTTTCTTCTAATGCATATTATAACAAATAATAAAATTATTGCTTTGAAAATAGTTTAAACATCTTTATCCATTACAACATTTTTGTTCAATACTTTTTATTTAAAATCATTGTTTGGAGGTTTTTATTCCTTAAACTTTAGCTTAAATTTTCTTAGATTTTTTATTCATGGTCTTATTATTTGAAGTATAAATTATAGCAATTGATTTTATATTGTTTTAAAATATTGTAAAACTCTTTACGCTTTTTATTACATTTTTTCTTCTTTTTTGTCCAAATTTATAATAGATTCATTATTTTGATCATCTTCATTTCACTTTTAACATTACTAGTCTTCACCATAACCATTTTGTATCAAAGGTTTTGGGAGGTTGATTCACACTTGGATAATCATACGTATTGATAATTAAAGTCAAAGCATTGAAGCCCACATGCTAGTTAAGCCATCTGACTAATCATTTCTTAAGGTTTTCCCTTCCAAATAAAGTCTTGATCTTTTTTTAATAGAGAACATCAAAATTGTCACATCCGGTCAGACATCTCATTCTAATAATAGTCTTAATAACTTTAGGATTACAATAATCAGAATTTAAACATAATTAGATGACATTAAAAATCTAACCAAATGAGAAATGATGGTAAAACTTATTCTAATTTTTGTTTAAATGTTTAAATAATCTAATTTTTCAAGTCTCATATAAGGAACTACTATACTTCAAAAAACAAACAGACAGAGTTCCCTATAAAACTACATAAGTTTCTTTTATACAAATTAATAATTTATAATACTAATTATAAGAGATAAATAACAAATAAAACAACAATAAATTCGTAATTATAATTTTAACATAATCAAATGCATATTACACTCACATAACCAAATATTTCATCTCCAAAAATATCACACTTATCAATGATTTTTTATATAACAAAACCCATAATTTTATCATCAATTTATGAAGTGTTAGTTGAAACCTATAAATCTAGTTGCATTTATCAAAGATATAAATATAAATACCTATATTAACATATCATCTCAAATATAATAATTCACATGTTCTTTAAAATACATAAATAGAAATATCATAATCTTCTCAAAAATAGGCTATCAAACTTAAGTACAATTAAAATTTTCTATCTTTGATACTTTAAGACTTTGAAATATAATATAAGTATATAATAAGCTTGAAAACTTAATAGATAAATTTACATATAAATAATAAGATGAGATAAAATATGATAATAAGTTAAACTAATAAATAATATTAAACAAGTACTTATGATCATATATATATAATAAATTAGTAAAAATATGATATCACATAAAAAAATGTATAATTGTGTTTTGTAATATGTTTATACATACACATCTCTCTATTTATTATAATTCATTTTATTTATTTAAAACCTAATCTCTTTATATATTTCTAAACTATTTCAATCTTAATATTTTTTTTAATTTTTCACCTTAATATTATTTTTCATCTATTTCATAATATTCATACTTATCATCAGGGTTTAAATACTTATAAAATGATCATTATTCATATATCATGGGATCTTATCTCATTTATATAATGTCTATATTAAGCATACAACATGTAGATTTCATATCATATCGTCTACCATTGCATCAAAGTATATAAACTTAACTTATAGATATATCACATCATATTTGCCTCATAATAGATCTCATATCTAAGTTGCTAAATCATAAAGCACTTAGCTCATCATATATCATATTATTATAATAGCAAATCTCAAATAAGTAGTTATATTACATAACAAACATTTCACCATATATCAAATTTGTATAATAATGAATCTCATTTTTAGCTACTAGATCACATAATAAAAAACTCTTTATATATCATATAGGATCTAATATCGATGGTACCATATCATAATATATCATCTTATCTTCATACGTAGTAGTATTAGTAGAGTATGGTAACTATAGTTAATATCATTTGATTATTATTATTATTTTTATTTTTATTCATTCTAGTCATAATATATCTATGATAAATTAATACTATCACTAGTAAAATTATCACAACAAAACTCATATAGCCTAAATTGTATCAAGTATTCACGTGAATCTCAAATCATAAGTATTTATCTTTTATTTTATTCTTTTTAGTTCTTATTTCTCATCTACTTTCTCTATTATATTTTTTATTTATTTTCAAAATTTCATGTCATTAATATCACTAATTTAATCAATTTTGTTTCATATCTCTATTTTTATTTTTTATCGCACAATATACAATAATGATGCCTAATAAAGTACAATAGAAAAAAATATATCATAATATTGAACACTGAATAATCGTAATAAAATATCATACTTATATTACAATTATTTAAATTGTACTTACCTGTTCTTCTTGAAAAATTTATTGTATTAACTTTTCTTTTTTTAGCTTCTTATAAATAAATGATTAAATACCTAATTAAAAATAATTATAATTCTATTTTTTCTTAATATTAGTTCAAATAATATTCTTAAATCTATGAATTCAATTCAATTCACTATTTAAGCTTTATTTTCGATTCAATTGAGCGACTTCACTAATCTCCTTATATTATTTTACAAAAAAAACCTTCAAGTTTTCTTTAACAGTAAAAACTTTTTAATATTGCTCAACAACCTTTAAGCATGACTTATTTTCTCCTTATGTGCATCAAAAGTAAGGAAATATATAATGAATCATTGATTCTCCTTTCCTTATATTAGAAATTGCAAGCTTAATAGTCAATCTTAGTTTGTCTCGAATTTGTGAAAAAAGAAACACTTTTCCACACAATGTAGATGTAAAAACTAAAAATCAATTCCCTTCAATCTCTCTCAAAGCAATTAGGATGAAATTAAGCAAAATCAAAGTCAATCAATGCCTTTCCCCTTCTTTTGACAACCTACTTGCAACTATGTTCTTTTTATTAAATCGAAGAGGAACGAAACGACAATAGCAACTCATGTGTCTCCAATCTTGGTTGTAAAACTCCATAAGGATGCACGATGACGATAATAAAAAACTAAGGAGGTCGACCACTCATGCGACATTGAGAGAGCAAAGCGACAAAGAGACAGAGCAAAAGAAATTAGGGTTTCTTTCGATTCTGTTAACCACAACAGTCAAAGCTCCTTAAATTAGTGAGAACGTGAGGTGGCAAGAAATGAAGCGACAAGATTGTTTGGTCGTGCAAGTGAGGGAGAAACGAAATGGTGTCGAGAGGAGAGGAAAGGAGATTATTTTTTTTCCACTTATTATATTATTCTTTCATAAATTATATTTATTATAAATAAAGTTGTAATAAATTTCTATTAAATCCAAATGAACTTTGATTGTAATGAAAAAAACATAGACATGCTCATCGCAATGAGCTCAATCCATTGATGTATTTATTTTTTAAAATCTAACCAACTTGATGAATATATATTTTATGAGAGAATATCTAAAATTATTTAAAATTAATAATAAAACAAATTGGGACATTACAAAAATAGTTAAACCATGGGTCTATCATCTTAAAGCCATCAAATGCCTCCATTTTCAATATATTTTCATAGAAAGCCCATAGAATGAATTTTAGTCTTATACAATTGACCTTTAAATGCATTTTTTAAATGCCTCTTTATCAAACTTGAAAGAAAATTCCTTAAAAAGTTAAATAAAAGGACTCTTTGCCTTCTTACGGATCCAAGAATCTTTCCGAAAGATATGTAGATAAAATTTATAATGATGTCTAAAAAAATAAAATACTTTTTTTTAGATATTAATCCCTTTTTTTTTACACGTTCAATTAGATTCTAAGTGAATTTTCTAATTATCATAATAGGAATGAAATATTAATATTTTAACCATAGATCTATATATTAGTTTATATTTATAATAGAAGTGGTCATGGCCAATTCAATAGCTTAGAAGGTATAACATGCATTTTTTGTTTGCCATTCCTTAGAATAAATTATTATAGATTCTTTCATTTCTTTTGTAAAATATTCAATTAATCAAAATAAATGCAATATGTTTTTTTCTCATCCTATTGTTTATTTCTATGAAACTGAAGATTTAATGGTCCATTTCTAAGAGACTTCATTATCTATTTGCTTCATTCTCCTAATTGTTTCGCCTAAAGAGTTCTCTCTTAAGGGCCTTTTGTGAACCTATTAAGGCTTTGTCAGCCCCTCTAGCAAGGGCTACTCAAAACTTTTTGTTAGGAAAAACATTGAACATGTGATGTTCATAGTCGAGAAGAATGAAGGGTAAAGACAATATAAGTGTTATCATTTTGTGCACTATATACAATTTCTTCTCCAACGCATGAGAGAACTTCACAGCCACATCCCCTTATATTATGCTGTTAGCTTCAATGGATTAATAGAAAATTTTAGAAATATAAACATCGTTCTTTGACCAGCGGTTAGGGAAGTAAGAGAACTACTGCTTAGTGATGGACTGAGGAACCGTTCACTATTTGTAAGGTTATAAATTATCGTAAAAAAGATTTTAGGGAACCACCAGTGTATCTATTTATATTTCCTATCTTGCAAGTTGCTTAGTGAAAATATAGTAAAAAATGTTATTTTAAACTTAATCTTACTCATTTTATGTGTTTTGGTGTTTTAATAAAGTTAGACTAAGGATTAGAGTTCCTAGTCACCATGTAGGAAGCGATTTATCACAATTTCTAAATCTATAACAAGCGGTCTTATGATAGTTGGTATCAGATCCCCATTCATTGAGATGACTGGCAAAATCAACAGACTCAAAGAAAGGATTTCATGAATAGAAGTTCTTCTTGGCATAACACTTGATGGAAAGGTTCATGTGCAATTCCAAAGCGTCTTTCAAACTTGGAGTTGGTTGTGAAAGGTCTCAAGCAAACCCTTGTTGAGGATTCCAAGCAAATCCTTTTACAAGCAGGATAAACTACATTGCAAGTTAGTTATGATGCACAAGGCAATTGGAAGTACAAAATTTTTAGGCAAGAATATGAGCACTTCGTGAAGATTCCTGAACCAAAGTACTTCAATGACATCAGAATGCTAATGAGTTAAAGAACTTCTTATGGGATATAGAACAACACTTCATTGTTGCTCTTTTGTCGGATGCAAAGAAGGTGACTATTTTTTAGCATGTATAACATGAAAGATACAAAATTATGGTGGATGATGTAGAGTGTCGATGATGCAAATATTAGAAGGTCAAAGCATGATACATAGGAAAAGCTTAAGAGAGAAATGAATGATCATTTTTCTTTTATAATGCTTCCTTGATGGCTAAAGAAGCTTTAAAGAAGTTGAAGCATAAGAAAGTTGTTCAAGAACATGTCAAGGGATTTAGTTCCTCGATGTTGGATGTCCAACATATGTTCAAGAAAGATAAGCTTTTTAACTTCTTATTTTGGTTACAATCTTGGGATCAATTAGATTTTTGCCAAAAAAAGTGGAGTACTTACTGATTGCAATCATTATTGTCGACATTCTTATGGAATTGAGAGTTTCCTAAACTTTGGATGCCCCTTCAAAATCTAAAGAGAAAGACAAAGAAAAGAGGGAAATTGTAAGAAGAATGATAAACGCAAGTAGAAGCAGTATTTATATTTCTGCCAAGGTACAAAAAATTCAATAAATTGACACGATTGTTTCTTTTGCAAGGGATCTCATTGTGGTAGAGATTCCTCAAGTGTGAGAAGCTTAATGCCCTCATGTTTGAAAAAGCTAATAAGGATTTTGATAGAGAAGTTGTTATACTTACCAATCATTTGTAATAACTCGATTCTTTGCTAGCTAATTCATCCAAAATATTAAACACAAGTAATGATGTGATTGCTACTCACTTTTTGTTAATGCAAGTCTTGGTGAAATGAATGGTCAAAAGATTATAGTAATAGTGGACATGAGTGCTACACACACATCATGGCTACAAGACTTGTTTAGCAATTTTTGTTGCAAGTGAGCAAGTGTCTTAGTTTTCTAAAAATAGCAAAATGCAAAGGTTCAAATTATGGTTGGAACAACTCATTGAGTATCGTTGATCTTGGGAAGTTAAATGGGAAATGCTAATTTGTTGCTTGTTCTTTTGGATGATTTTTGTTTAATCATTGGAGTAAACTTTTGTTGGATCTAAAAAATCTCCAAATATTTCACCTTGATGGGATTATGGTGATGTAAGAGATAACTTTCTTTGTTTCTTGCTACCATTTATATGGCAAGAAGATAGTTGAAAAGAAGAGAAAACTAGAATATATTTTAGTAATGCTACTAGAAAAGGGGTTGAAAATTGACAATGATACCTTCCTTGCTATATTTATCGAGATCAAGAAAGATCAGGTCAGTGAGGTACATGATGTAGTTGTAGAAGTTCTAAAAAAATTTACATATGTTATGTCTTCATTTTGTCCTACCTCCATGAAATGATATTAATCACAAAATTGAGTTGTCTGGTACTATTCCTCTTACACATCTATCATACCAAATGTCTCTATTTGAGTTGGTAGAAATGTGTAAACAATTGAATGAGTTGTTAGAAGTTAGCTTCATTCAATTATTTAAAGCTCTATTTGGTGTATCGATGTTTTTTCAAAGAAAGTTAGATGGTTCTTTTCAAATGTGCATTAACTATCGTGCATTGAACAAGGTGACAGTGAAGAAAAAGCACTCAGTTCTTTTGGTGTAGGATTTTGTTGGATCGATTGTGCAGGACAACAAGGTTCACCAAGTGGGTGGAGATGAAGCTAAGACCAAGACCACTTATATAACTCAATATGACTCTTTTGAGTTCTTAGCCATGTCCTTTGGCTTAACAGATGTCATGTTATATTCTACAATTTAAAGCACAATATTCTTTATGAGTATCTTGATGAGTTTGTTGTAGTTTACTTATATGATATTAAGATTTACAATAATTCTCTTTAAAAGCATGTGATGTATTTGTAAAAAAGTGTTATCTTAGTTAAGAGAATTTCAGTTCTATGTGAAGAAAAAAAACTCAAATTTGCTAAGGAAGAGATCATGTTTCTTCAACACTTTTTTAATAATTGCAGAATAGATCCAAAGAAGGTGCAAGACTTATGGATACTCATGCCTGATCGTGAGACTGCCTGTTGAACGTCCGATGGCACGTTGCTCCAACCTGAGCTATGCAACAGCGAGATCTCCCTTGATCCTTATCGTTGGGCTTTAGTGTAGGAAAGCTACTCCAATGTTTTTTAAAGTAAGAAGCCAAATGTTATGAAGCAAAAGTACTCAACTCATGAAAAAGAAATGATTTCCATTATATACTATTTTTAAATTTGGAGGGTGTACTTTTTGGAAATGAAATTTATTGTGAGGACCAACAACATTGTCAACAGATTCTTCAAAACATAAAAAAAGTTGCACCAAAGTGGGCTCATTAGTAGTAGTTACTAATTGAATATGACTTTGCATGGAAGCATAAGCTTGATATGCATAATCAAATTATTGATTTGAGTTCAAAATAGGTATTTACTGTCCTCTATATTATTACACAAGTAGAAATAAACATGATGGACAAAATTCGGGCTATTAATGTTAATTATGAGACTTATGGTAAGATTTTGGAGTAGGTTTAAGAAGGAATGATGAGATGATATTTGTTCGAAGATGGACTCTTTTTTCCAAAGGAGAGCTCTGTAAAGAGTCACATGATCCACAAACATCCTGGTAGGAAAAAATGTTGGCTCTTTTGTCTTGTTTCTATTATTAACCTAATTTTGATCATAACATAAATTATAGGTTCATTAAATAACCATAAAATCTACAATAAAGATAAAAACCCATTATAATAGACAAAACAATAAATATTATTGAGTGACACGAGGCAACGTAACTCGCACCACAGCTGTGTATGGAGGCTCATTGCACATACATAAGCATTGGCGTGCTTATGAGAATGTGTGATATGTAAGAAGTCAACATGTGTTACAGCTCATGATTGCCACACGTGCAGCACGTTTACATGCACCTTGGCACCTACCACCACATGTGGTCCAAATGTGCAATATGTATACCTATTACATAGTGCATAATGCACTTTTTGTGGATGGATGTTATTTGGGCACATAAATAGTATATGCATGCATGAATAATGCCAAGGCACTGTTGTCCATGCGTGCAGGGCTCTTACAAAACATATTTTGTGATGGTAAATTTTTTTGGTCAAACCTTATGTATTATATGAGAAATAAAATAATATATATTTTTTAATAAAAAATTTTATTAAAACCTCTATAAAAATAAGAGAGAATGATGAATAAAAGTATTCCCAATATTTAACAAAAATTCTCATCTTTCGTCTTTAGTTTCTTTATCATTTTCACACTTCACTAGTTGCAACTCCAAAACGAGATTGGGTGCTGAAGAGTTAGAGTAAGAAGATAGATCATATATATTTTGGTATAAAAAATCTTCAAATTAAGACTAATGGTAAGAGCTAAGAAAAAGAAGTTGAAAAGTGATCCTATGAGAGAATAAGGAGATTGAGGAGGTTTCACTCGATGTGACTATATTGATTATGTTATCATCAATTTTGGAGGCACAAGTAGCTCTATAAACATGTTAATTGTAAATGTTAATGAAAATGATATTAAAATTCTAATCTTTTCTTATGATAGATTAAAAAGACAATTCATAAAATGGAATACTATTAACCATATGAATTCTAATTTAAGTGATAATTCAAAACTAATTGGAGATAAAGATAATGATTATATCATCAATCTCATTCCTTTGATATGTGAGAATTGATAACATCTTTTTAAGGTAGTTATTACATTTGATTTACTTATTTATGATAATAAAATGGATGTAGAGAAATAAGGTATCTAATTAAAACAATTAAAAATATATTTTTCTTTGTAATACGATTCATCAATCAATAAAATAGCATATGCACAATTAATCATTAACAAGCACACCCGTGACAACTTGGTGCTCCCACTCAACTAATCTTTGGTATCCTTTTAAATATAATTTTCCCTTTTGTTAGATAATTCCATCAATTGTCTTCTAACTATAGTTCCTACATGCACTCTTTTGCACTAAGTTGGCATCCTTGCATCATGAAAAACATCTACTCCAATGTAAGGGAAATTTATTTATTAATTACTATATTATCTTGTAATAAAAAAACTTGAGATTAGAAACTGTTAAAAAAACAAGAATTATGATATGATTATCCATCTTATTGAAATTTACCTCAAAAAGAATAGCATTGATCGACTAACGTCGAACCGAATGTTCACCGAAGCGGCACGGCGAAGCGGCGACCTCTCACCGAGATGTGATTGCGACGCATACCTCACCCGCTTCTCCTGCGGGAGGAAGAAGACTCATAAGGCGACAACCGAACTGGAACAAGACTAAAATATCCTCCACATTACAACAGATCAAGGGGCATCCATCCGGTAAATATACTTACCCGTCATGGCGGGGCCATTTTTGGAATTCTTGTCTTGTAAGTTACGGAAGGCTGGCGCTCACCTTCCACCCGGCACCCGTGGTTGCCGATTTCTTAACGAAAAGGAAATGCCTCGCCATTGTCTTCAACCCACGAGAAGAAGAAGAGTTCCCAATCAACTCTTGCTTGATGACAATTCTTCCCACGGGTATTACTTCCACATTGTTCATCTGCTTCGTTTATCATTCTTTATTGTAATTGCTTTTATTCTTTTTTTAACAAATTATCTGTATTTAGCACTTGTAATTTAGATACTAATCTGTATGATTTGGCTGCCAATTCGTGATAACGTAACTTAAGATCTGTACCCTTTCTCTAGTTTTATTGTTATCTGCTACCATATTCGATTCTTTTAGCCATTTGTCTCATTTTGCTCCCGTCGAACAAATTGTTTTGTTTCCTTTCCCATTATTCCTACTTTCCATCATCTACTTTATTGTGATTTCCAACGGAAATGGAAACACTTGATCTGGTTTACGAGTACTCTGCGAAAGCCATTTTCCTTGTATTGATCAATCGTTAGTTTTATGTTTACACGTTCTTTTCTTGTATTCGGTGTACTCATTTTCCCTTATGCTGTTCAATTTTTTGAAAAGACATCGCCTTTAGTTTATCAGTAGTGGTCATGTTATTTATGTATTGTTGTATGTTTAGTGCTTGAGTTGGAGAGAAAACAGTTAGTAATATCTCTCCAAGTAGCTCAATAAATTGTCTTGAACTTTTGGTTTTCAGTTAAGGTATGTATTGACTTGCTAGCCTTTTGCCTTTTTATGTGAGTGCAGGAAAAGAAGGCAAAAGGAGATAGAATGGCTTCCCTTACTCCGGGTGTACTAACCAAGCTTCTCAAGCATATGAAATCTGATGTGAAGCCATGTGGAGAGCATCGCTCAATTCTGCTACAGGTTATCAGCATTGTGCCTGCCATCACTGGGTCAGAGTTATGGCCACACCATGGCTTCTTTATCAAGGTTTCAGATTCTTTGCATTCTACCTATGTTTCGCTATCCAAGGATGACAACGAACTAATTTTAACAAATAGATTGCAAGTCGGACAATTCTTTTATGTCAACAAAGTGGAGTTTGGAGCTCCAGTTCCTATACTTGTTGGTGTTAGACCATTGCCTGGTCGGAATCCATGCATAGGGAATCCCAAGGATCTGATGCAAATGGTGGTTCCTTTGGATGTTACTGAGACCCAAAGAATAATGAAAATAAAGCAGAGTGAATTGCTGAAGAAGAATGAGTACAGAAGAAGAGTAATTATTAAGGAGAAAAAGGTGGTGGTGGCTTCTAGGTACATGCAAGGTGTTTTAGGGGGCAGTGCCAAGAGTTCTAGTATGGAAGGTGATTTCTCAAATGTGAAAATTAACAGAAACCATAATGGCATGGAACTCCCCAAGAAGGTTGGTTGGTCTAAGGGGAACCCAAAACCTAAAAACCAGGTAAAGAAAGCACTAGTCATTCAAGTTATCACAAATATGATTAAGAGCTATATTCCCTTTTCTTGAAATGAGTTGCATTTGTTCTGTTCTAATATGAACCAATCCAAAACAATGAAATTTGCATTTACTGTACTGATTCATACATTTCATTGCAGTTGACATGAATGCACCTAACCTTTCCAAACCATTTATTTCCTTATGGCTTGGTCTCAGTTGCCTTGATTTCATGCATGTTACAATAGCACAGATCATATCTTTTCTCTTCTCCATAATTTTGCTTTGCCTTTATTTGAATGTTTTTTTTGTTTACCATGTTTAGCTTTTGACAATATTTTGTTTTTGATACCTGTTGCATTTGCAGATAGCTAGTTTGGTCCTTTTAGGAAGTATAGACCTCAATTTTTGGCATGTAGTTTCAATAATTAAAAACAAGAATAAGTAGAAGCCATAATCTCATCAATTAGGACTTGCATAAATAATTCTATGTCATTACTTTCTATTTACTATAGGCTCTAGATTTAGTTCTATGTATGTCAAGTCATTCCTAGTAGCATATCCTCATGTCTTTTTGGTCTAGCTCTTATCCTATTTATAGGAGAATTTAATAGGAACTGGCAGCTAAAATGACATATTTTGACTCAAGAAGGAAACGTCGGATCAATGGATAAAAATCTACTCTTTATTGTAAGACTCAAACCAATGGTTTTGCTTTAGTAGAAGAATCAAGTGTAATTTTTAGCCTAATTAAAATAGACATTATATTTTGGTCAATTAGTTCAGGAATGGTTATTTTCAAATATGAAGAATTCATCTAATCTGATGTATCAAAATATATGATCGTTGCCAAAATTTAACGTTTAGCTAAATTGATTTTGAATGAGTACTTTTCTTTTCAAAGATTTTAGATAATTTTTAGAAGAAAGAAGTTGAGTAGTAAATAAGATGGTAAATAAATGTATTTGCTTGCAATTTAAGCCCTATATCTCTAATCTCTTATTCCAAACCTTATAGCTTCTTTTTCTTATGCGCATGTTCCTTTGTCTTGATAATTAGTTGGTCCACTTTGAAATCTTGAAATTAAAGTTTATGTAGCTTAACACACTATCAAAATATTGGTTAGTAAAAAAGCCTAAAGTGCTTGTTATCTTTAGAATCAACAAAGATAAAAAATAATAATATTATTCTATATAAGATTAGCTCATTGTATTTATTCTAAGATCTTCAATTTAATACTTCATTCTTGAATAACATTATTTTTATTCATTTGATTCCACCATTTAATTCTAAAATATTGGTTTAACTTAACTTGTAACTTTTAAAGGAAACACTTATCATTTTTCAATTTAGAGCTGAAAATTCTCTTAGGATGATCTTATAATCTAAACAATCTTGTTTTTAATAAGAAAACAATCAATTTGTATTATTAAAAATCCACTTTTACAAGTAATCATATGTTTGTGATTCACTTCTCAAAGAAGTAGGTCTTAAGATTATAGAATAAAGCAAGTTTAGATTATTTGGCCATCTTCATTTGCTCCACAATTCTTAATCATATGGAATCCTTTAAAATAGTTTGCCAATAAGTTGTAACTCATGTAGCATTGGTGTTGTCCTTCGAAATAAAGTTTAAGATTCAAATATAGTCAAAGCCTAATAATTTTCTTCAAAACAACATATCCTTTGAATTCCTTTATCTCAATTCCAATGTACCTTATTAGGTCTTCCACAAAAAAAAACTTTCTCACAAGCAGAAACCATTTTGCTTATTACAAATTGTTCAATTTTTTTTAATACAAGTTAATGGCATGCAAAGATACCTAAAGAAAGAATTAACCTAAAATTAAGTCGAATTAAAAAATTTTGTTTATTTTAATTTGCAAAATTATTATAACCATTTAGGTTAGGTTAATTATGTTAGAAAATAAGAGCACAATGTCTACATAAGTTTATGAAAATTCTAACCTCAATAAACACAAGTAAATAGTGGAATTCTTTTAGAGTTTTTTAATAACTTTTATAGATTTGTTTTTGAAATTTTTGTCAACTTTTGAAGTGCTTTGTATGAGGAGTGTAATAAAAAAGTACATAAGAAATTTTTAAATAGTTCGATTCAAAATCAGATCTTTGTTTACACAGAACCAAAAGGCTAGGCAAAATACCGAAATATTTTTTGCAAAATTGGATAGCAAAACCCAACATTGAGCCAAAAATTCCTACAAGTATCAGGTCAAAAAACATTATAAGTACTAGGCCAAATAATCTTAAAACTTGAGTCAAAGATTTTATAAATGGTCAAAAGACTCTAGAAATATCTACCCAAAAGGAGGCTATAACACAAGGCCAAAACATCCAACAAAACCTCAAAATGATTAAAATATCAATACAAGATCAAAGATAAAATACCAACAATAGAATAAAAAATCAATGTTAAAAAACTCAATTATACAAAGTCCTATAACCTAATAAGAATATCAAGACACTAAAAAATGTTATAAAACCATTTTGAGATGATATATCATTTAGTTTTAAGTGAATATGAACTTTAAGAGAAGGCTGAGATGCAAAAAATGCATTATTGTTGTAGCATTGATTATCCCTCCTTTTCATCAATATGGATGATGACCTTTCAAAGAAAATCTTTTATGTTCTTATGAAATACCACCATTGAAATCTGAGTTAAGATCAAATTTCTTCAATTAAGTTCATTTATTCAATCTTGAATTATCGATCTAAATACTTAAAAAAATATTAATAAAATAAGATAATAATTTTGTTTCTATCAAACTACTGGTACACAAATCAATAGTATAACTATCTCTCATTTTGATGATGATAAAACTATTAAATAAATTTTAAAATTTTAAAAATATATGCAAATATTATCCCTAAATTTATGCTTTCTCTTAGTTGATATAATATTCAACTAATCAAGATAATGTATGAGATTTTTATTTTATATTTTTCTCTCTTTTTTTGTTGTGCATTAAAAGATAAATGAAAGATTTTATTATTCACTTGTTGAAATTTATACAAAATATCATTTGTTATTTATGAAAAGTAAAATCACTTATTGATGGAGTTTTTTAAGGGATTCAACCTTATATTTCTTTCTTTATCTTTTTGCATATAATCTTATTCAAAGAAAATCAAGTTTAAATCATTTAAACATGCAAAAATTAGTTAATAAATTATTTTAACATATTTTCATAAAAAATTATCCTCTTTCTAATTCAAACAATACAATATACACATATGCTAAAGATATTTAAAATTTAGATTTTGGAATCCAAATAGATTTAGGTTTGCAAATTTATAGTCATTTGATTCAACTTTACTAGGTATATTTTTATTATTCTTTTTAACCCAAATAAAGGTAAGGTACTTAGAATTCAGATTAAGTTTAATCATGTAATCTTTAGATTTATGACATTTCTTTAAACAATAATTGTAAGCAAGAGATGATGTAGAAGAAGTTTTAGCATGTACGCATTTGTTTTGAAAAGCAATATTCTTATGCATGCAACTTGAAACGATACAATTATAATGCAATTTTTTAAACTGATAAAAAATTGTCTTTTTATTCATTTTAATGGTTTGGGCAAGGTCACTTTTGTTATTTTTTAAATTTTGCAAATAATTTTCATTCTTTTTATTTAAATCTTCATAAAAACTAAGGTATTTATTTATCCAGTTTTTTCAAATTTTTATATTTTTTAAAAAAAAGTTAAAAATATCAATTAATTCAATTAAATTATTTTCTAATTCAGTATGTGATACTTTATCCACCTCATTGTTTTTACTTGTAGATGATTCATAATATGTTATCAGATATACCAAATTATTTTCTTTTTCTTTTTCTACTACTGGTGGATAGAGATAGGTTTGAATCATTCTATCTTGCTATCTTGGTTATTTTCTTCTTTTTGTTCTTGTTGAGTTTCTTGTTTTTCTTTGTTTCCAATTTTGGACATATGAGGTGAAGGTGTCCAAATTCTTAGCATTCATGACAGTGTTTCTCAACAATTCTTTTTTCTTTGCTTTTGGATTATTTTTTGTCCACAAAACATGAACATGTATGCTTGCAATTCAAAGCTATTTCTTCTTCATGGTTGGAGGTGCATTCTTTTTCTTTGTTTTCATAAAAATTTTACAACTCATACCAAACATCATTGACAACATCTAAGTTCATATTACTTTCAAATTCAATAGTTGATATAATATAATGAAGGGTATTCAAAGCACAATAATTAAGTTGAACTTGTTTTTCCTTTAATGAAAATTCACTTATGACTATTAAACTTATCATAAATATTTTTACTAAAAAATTCACAAATATTTTCAATAATATCCTATTTTACAAAATGATGAAAAATTTTCTTCAAATGAAGAAATATAAGGAGAGGTATCCTCTCCTAAAGTTGCATATTCATTAACCACTGTGCGAGACGTCATACGGATGTTTTCCAGATTTGTTAGACATAAAATAACTATCCTTTGATATCATTTGTCAGGAAATGAGGGCATGATGTTACACAAGAGAGATGAATTGTGAAAATTTTAACCTTAATAAACACAAATAAATAATGGAAATCTTTTAGAGTTCTTGAATAGTTTTTGCAAACTTATTTTGGAAACTTTTGTTATATTTAAAATGCTTTGTATGAAGAGTGCAATAAAGAAAATGCACACGAAATTTTAAGATAATTTAATGCAAAACCAAATTTACATTCAACCTTAGTCAAAATGCTAGACAAAATACCAAAATTCTTGTCATAAAAGCTATTAGGCGAACCCCCAACTAAGTTAAAGACTTCTACAAATATTGGGCTAAAAGATTTTATATATTAGGCGAAAAGACCCTATAATCACCAACCCAAAGAAATCTACAACATTGGATCGACATACCTTATAAAGTACTAAGTTAAAAGATCTTACAAAGTTACCAAAAAATCTATACAAGATCAAAGATAAATTCTCAACAACGGGATAAAGAAGTAATATAAAAAACTTAAATATACAAAACCCTATAACTTAATAAAAATTTCAAGAGACGTACTAAAACATTATAAAACAATTTCGAGATGATTTGCACCTTAGTTTAAGTGAATATGAACTCAAGAAATGGTTGAGAAGGATAGGGAAAGTTCAACTTAGCCCTTCTCCATCTTGCACTACTCTAGTATTCATCTCTATTCGAGAATGATCTTGCTTTCTAAATCCCAATATTCTCGTTGCAAACCATGCAATATGAGGTTTGGTTGGATCATAAATGACATAAATTGAACAAGAGATGTGAAAAACCAAAAATATAAGCTCTATTAAGGGTCACTCTGACAATCAAGGATCATCTAGTAAAGTCTAGAACAATTGTTCACGATGATCCATGGTCTTCTCGAGATAATTAGCTCTTAGTTTGAAAACTAAGATCCAGCTGCTATCATCGCCACTGTAATCACTATTGTGGATGGAAGGTAAGAAGCTATGGCATTGGCATGCATGTGATGCTTGTCAGTAGATCCTCTGAAGTGGTAAAACTAGACTAGAATAGTGTGACCCAAATCACTGCAGTTGTTTACCTCTTGTTGAAATTATGTCACTGCATTGCATATGATGTCCATATGAAAGAGTCCCTTGGTAAGAAAAATGTTATGTTCACAAGAAGAATTATATGCTTCCGAATTGGAAAAAGGTAGGCTGGAAAGGAAAAAAATAGATGGAGTAACTGTAAAATAAATAAATCAGAAAACGAGATAGCCAAACAGTGCACTGTCCATGGTTCTATCGCCATTCTGCTACGCCCACATGATAAAAATCTCCTCTTCTGCCTGGCTCAATCGAGGATTTCCTCTCTAGCATTTGAATGTTGGACTGCTTATCCATAATCAAGGGTGGCTCCCTTACTGTTGCATCATTCTTGCTGAGAACTCCATCAAAAACTCCAACCACTGTATTGTCCTCCTCCTTTGACACCCCATTGTTCACATTGATGGAAAGAATTCAACGTGGTTGAACAAGGTAGAGCTTAGTATTGAGAATCTAACACATTTTATGTTTGGTTCTGTTTCGACCCTATGTCTCAGGTTTGTTTTGGTCCTTAGACATGAGGAACAGTGCAACTCAGTTCAGGTATAGCTTTGATAGGTGGCAACTAATCGAGTTGCACCTCTTATACTAGCATCAAATCTTATTTGAGGAGCATAAATTTTTTTAGTTTTGATGATTATTGTAAATGAATTGGTAAACTATTTAAACTAAGACTTTAGTTGTCATATACCAATAATAAATCAAAACAACTAACGTGCTATTTTAGATGGATTCTAACTTTAGATTATGCTTTAAAAAAGTGATTATGAGTTTTGTTTGATTTGAAGCTGATTACCCTCAAAACAATCTGAGAAGTTTGGTTTCTTTAGAAACCATTCAAAACTATAGTAATGAAAATAATTTGGGAATTCCAAACCTATTCCAGAACCGATTCTAAACCATACTAGGAACAAGGAAAATGATGAATTGTATTGTCAAGCATGAATTGTAGTTGATATGCCTTTCATCTTTTTCTTCTGAATAATTTCAAAACTTTGCTGTTGAATTGAAGTGATGATGATCTAGGTTGAAAGCTGTAGTTGGAATAACCAAAAATGAAATTTAAAAATCACAGAAGCTGCTTTTGCTACGAACTGCATTTACTAATTTCTAGCATAACTTAGCCATGCACACATTTCGAGTCTCTTGCATGGAATTCTGCTACCTGAAAACTATGGCAACAAGCCAACAATGACATTCTGCTACTAAAAATCTTCTTACTATTACTTCAAGCCCTCTCTCTTCACTGAATTATTTTGCAGCAGTAAAAGAAAATTTTTCTCTAGTAACTTTGGGCCTTGTCTTAGAGTGAGAATTTCCTTAACCTTTTCTGTATTAACTAACTTTGCTAGCGATGCTGTTATTGTTCTTGTACTTTTACCTGGAATAATGATATTAATAATTATGGCTTGTGCCAAAACTGCAAACACAACCTGTTTCTTGTTAGCAAATCATAAAAGTTTGAGGGGAAAGCCCAATTGCATGTGAACAGGATTTGAACCCAAGGTCTTGGTACATAGCCAATGATTTTTTCCAACATAGCCAATTTGCACTGACGCAAAATTATAAAAGTTATGTCGTCATTATGGGCTGTGGTTAAAATGTTTCTAGTTTCGCAATGACAGCTCTAATCCCATAGTCAAAGTTGAAGCTTTCACGTATCTTGCTTTTGCCTGAATTTATTCAAGGAGCTGTGGTTAAAATTTTTTTTATAATTAATGTTCTTGCTTGATGGAAAAGAAAAGGACCTTATTTTAGAGGATATGGGGATTACATACGGAGACCATATCTTCATGCTCAATGGTAAAAAATGATACTAGTGGTTACTGTTTTGGTTGTACCTTAATATTAGATGATTGCTCTTGTGTTAGAATTACAGGCGCACCCTACTACTCCAAGCAATTGGGATGAGGTTGAAGGAATTAAAGAATGTATAGGAGGAAGCAAAAAAGAAACCCTAGCTTGTGCAAAGGGTTTGTTTCCCAAACAAGCTTTTTCTGCGAAGAGGTCACTTCACTCAAAATCCCACCCTTCTATAGGTAGCAGCACAAAAAGAAAGGTTGTTGATTCAAGCCCTTTGAACTCACTCCCAAACAACCTTGTTAAACTTGCAAAGGTATTCTCACCTTTTTCTTGTTAATTCCTTGAGGAATTCTTTGAAATGTTTTAGAAAAAAAAATTTCACATTACATATATTGATTTTATTAAGTATATGTATAATGGAATGTGGCATGTGTCTACCCTAAAGGGGGATTGACTAAAAGTTTTTAATTATAATCGAATTTCATCAAAGTTTTGCTTTTAAGTTTTTATTTTTGTGTATTAGTTATGAGTATTTCCATTAGTCAAATTCAGTAGATAAGATCATAGTTTATATATTTTGTTTTTGATAAAATTGACTTGTCTATAATCTAAGAAAGGGATTATGATCAAATTGTAGTAGTAAGGAATGATCTTGGAGTTTAACTATTTATGCCATATTAGATTTGAAATTAAATATATAGAATGTAAGCTTAGTTAAGGATAAAAGTAAAAATGATGTAAAGATTATAATAATTGGTCATAAAATACTAGAAAATAAGAGATATTTCTCTTAGGGTCTATTATATCAAATGTTTGAAAAATTAATAAGGTTATCAATATTAGGATCCAAGTAAGTTAAGATAAAATGGAGAAATGTTTTTGACATGTGTGATTGAAACATATGGTTTAAGATTAAAAGAATGTTTTATAAGGTTGTAATGAAGCTAAATTATTATATAATATTGAAATCTTGTTCTCTAGAGTTTAAAAGCAAATGGAGCGAGTATTGTAGAGAAAAAGATGCTAAGATATATGTGTGATCATATTTTAAATTTTGTAATTAGGCATGGTTAGATTTAATATTTGATCATGTAGCATCAATTAGGAATAAAGTTACGATGACTTGACTAGGATGTTTGGAAATGTTATACATAGTCTACTTAATATCTCTATTAAGAGATATGAGATTACTTGATTTTCTCCTATGATAAGAGAAAGGAATATCAAAAAAGGATTGGTAAAAGAATATTCATATATACAATCTCATTTAGTGAAATTTGAGGCTTGTTGTTATACACTTTTCCTTGACCTTATATACTAAAATTATCATTTAATGGAGTATTAAAATAGGTATTACTCTAAGAACTACTTGCATTTGAGTTTCAATTATGTTGGCGGAGAAGTTATATTTCGTTTCTTAATAAGATAACTTATAAATAAGCATAATAGAATAAGATCAAAATAAAAAAGGATAAAAGAGAAAATTATTACGTACTTATGACAAAATAATGAGAGAATATTCTAGAGATATTCCTAAGAATATTTTCAATTCCTAATATTCCTATATAATGATAAATATTTCTAATTATATTTTTTCTTAAATTAAAGAACATATATAATGTAAATCTTGTTGTAATGATTGAAGAATTTTAATAGAGTAAAATAAATTGTAAAAATAATTATTATCCATTTCTTACTAAAAATATAAGATATAATGATCTTCTTTGATAATACCACATCTCTATTAAAATGACAATCTATCTCAATATGATTTTTTTTAGCAATAAGATTATTTGTAATATCATTAGTTATCTAATTATCACATTTAAGATCTATTGGTTGTAGGATAAGAAATCAAAGTTCTTCATAGTGATTTTTCATCTGCATCGTCCTAAAAGAAAAACATATTATTTTCCTTGTTCAATTCACACACTTGGTCTAACAACGATCATTTTATTTACTTCACCATGATACAAGATTTCCTCCTACAAAAATAATTATTCCATAGGTAAATTTTTTATCTTCAATAAATTTGGCATAGTCTACATTAGGATAAGCTTAAGCCTTTAACTTAAAGACTTTTATCTTACCTCAAATGTCTTAAGATAATAGCCCAATATTACTTCTTTGAATTTTGCATATATTAGCTTACCACCTTAACAGAAAAGAAATATCAATCCATGTGACAATGAAGTAGTTAAGCTTATCAACTAAACAATAATAATAAAGAATGTCTACCAAGGAATTTTTGCTCGAACATTTTGAAAAGATTCTGGTGGAGGATAAGGCCACAAGAAAAACTCCTTCAATGGGATGAGGATAAGAATGATGGATAATAGAGATAAGCCCTATTCTTTTAAACAGGGTTGTACTCTTCAAGGCATGGGATGAGCTCTTCCAGTTTCCAAAGTTCTTTAAGGTTTTATTTTTCAACTTTATCTAAAAATTTCAATAATTACATGACTTTCAAGTTATTCATAGATCTTACATAAAAAGATAAGAAAGATTAAACTAATTTTTATTTTTAGGAATATAAGGTATTTAAAATTTGAATCACTTGTTTACATAAGATTTCTAAGAAGGAGAATGTCTTATGTCATTATTCATCACACATTATCTAAAGCAACTACCATAACAAATTCAGGAAAGAACAAATTTTTTTAATAACTATAATTTTTTATTGACTTATTACATAATTCAAAAACATAAAAATAAAGTAAAAAAATTATGATAAAAATTTTATTCTAAAATAAGTATCCTAAATCTTATCTTTTTACTATAGTTCTATGATATGAGTCTTGGTAATTGGCATGTGCATGATTTAGTATTTATGCACTTTCTATCTATATGAATCATCCTCTGGCTCAATCTGTATGTTTGGGATGGGTTTTGACTTATGTGAAACATCTACTGATACTTGTGTTACATCAATTTCATTCGAAAGATAATTGGTTTGCACCTAAAATATCCTATTTCCTCAAGTGTACATGGCATTTTCTTTGATAAAGAAGGATATCGCCTTTCTTATATACAAATTTGATGTCAAAAGAATTCATTGAATGATCCAAAATTTTGGCAACACATCTTATGAAGATAATTTTTAATTTGATTAATTCCAAATGTCTAATAAGAAGAATTTGTGCACTAAACTGCAAAAATAACTTCTGAAGGAGTGATAAATGAAAATAGAGTGATTAATAGTGTGCATTCACAAGTTCGCTTTAGCAAGGGTATTATAAAGGTTATTAAAGCAGACATAGTTTTAACTGATATACAGCTTTTCATAGCTTGCAAACTTTGGTTTACCTAGAGAATCTATTGTAGATTTATTTAGTTATCTAACAATCCATCTTTGAAGAGAACAAAGGTGGCTATTTCGATTGTTGCATTAGTTGGCAGCGCACAAGTGGCACCACAACGTGCATGCAGCAGTGCACAGACAACTTAGCAAGGAGGGCGCATCTAGCTATGTGCTGGACACTAGCATGTGGGACAGCTCGCAGGATGTCGTAACATGCGTGATAATGCCTGCAAGTAACCAAACACCGCATGTGTGTACCCATGACGCTTATTGCACACTTGTCGGTCATGGGTGCAAGGCACCTACTTCGACAAGAACATGGTCTGCGAATATGCAACTCAAGAAACATGTAGAAAATGCACACCATTATGCACGCTCAAGCTCTGCAGTGGCCGAGTGTTAGTCATAATGCATGCAGCATATGGAAAATAAAGCAAGTAGTTTTCTTGTTATAAAAAATGATTATTATAATAAAATGTGTTATCAAAGCTTTTATATAAGGGGAGAAGAGGGGTGAAGTAATGCATTACTAACTTTTGGCAAAACAACACTCCCTCTTTTTTAATCTTTTCCTTGTCATTTTTACTTAAATTTGTTGTACTTAACTTTGAAGTAAGGTCACTGTGAGGCTTTGGAACAAGTTACCTCTTAGACAAATCATCTTTCCATGAGCAACATACCTTAGAGTTTGTTTCATATAAATTGCTCTAGAGAGATTATCATAAAAAAGATATTACTTATATCCATTTTAAATAAGAGTCACTCTCGATTAATGGGAAAGGAAAGACTATGAATAAAGTCAAGCCATTAGAAGCAAATGTTTGAAACTAATCAATGTCATAAACTTGGGTATAATTTTTAACCACAAAGCATGCTACATACAATCAATACTTCTATCTATAGGTGATCCTTAATCATGAATACCCATAGATAAGGAATAGGTATGACATTAGCAGATGGTGAGACCAATAATGAAATTGGAAGAGTGTCTCCTGATACATCTTGAGATTAGAAATTGGAAGAGACAAGATAAAATAATGAAAGATGGATGGACAATTAAGAAAAATAAAAGTTTATATAAGGTTAATGAACACTTTGGCATATATTTTTTTGGAGGGCAATTGGTAAGTGTAAATCTTATGTAGTAGGAGCATGCTCAAGATGGCAACATGATGGGCAATATATGAGTGTAAGGCAAATAGTGTTGTCAAGTAAAAACCTACGAGAGCACGAGGTGGAAGTAGAACACTGATAAAAATATCCATTGATAAGAAAATATTAAGATAATAAGAGTGTTTTATAAAAGTCAACATTTGTGTATATATATGTGTGTGTGTACGTGCATTTCGGTTAAGGAATCATAACAATGCTATCTTTATATGCTTAAAGAAAACCCAAAAAATTCATTTAATAGCATAAGGAGAAAGATTATAATGTTTAAGATGAAAGAAATGAACTAAACATCCATAGTCAAAAAACCAATAAATTAAATGAAAAAGTGGCTTATTTAGGTGAAGAAAAGACAAGGGTGACATCCCATTTAAGTTAGTAGATGATATTTGATTTATTAAGTGGTAGATTATTCTTGAGAAACAACAAGGTTGGCGCAGCATTGAGATGCTCAAGCACTCCATTTTTTTGCGATGTATATTGACATAATGATTAAGGAATAATGCCATGTTTAGCACAAAAAGTTGAAAAGAAAATTGCATGTATTCTAATGTATTACTAGATAAAAGAACCTTTTATAAAAGTGAAGAATTTAACTTTTATTTATTGATAAAATTATTTAAAAACATTAAATACTATTGATTGATACTTTAATAGATATACTCAACTATCTCTTGTGTGGTTATGAATAAAAAAAATAAAACGGTGATAGTCTTGGTGCGTTAAGACTAGATTAAGACCACAAAGATTTGAATGAACTAAATCAAAGAGAGCTTTTCTCAAAAGAAATCAAATAGAGCTTAATTGTAAGAGGAGATTAGTATATTAAAAGTGGATACAATAGTGTTTACCATACTCACAAGCATTATAATCAAACTTGGAGGGCATCAAGGGAAGTGAATTCATGTAGACAATGTGCAATCCAAGGTGACAATACCAGCAATGAAGTGATATGGTAGTCGAGAGAGCAATGTGTATAGAATTTGAGTAATAACAAATGGCTTCTACTTCAATATCACTATAATTGCTTTTTGTTAAAACCTTATGATGCACAATGAGAAGAAGAAAGTTGCAAAATAGTTGTAAGATTTTGTAAAGCAGTTGACAAGTAATAAATTAACCAATAGGTTTTGATATAGAATTTATTGTATAAAGTCATTGAGTGTAAGAGATGGATGATGCTTTTTTGAGAAATGAGAGAAAGAGATTTGTTGAAAACATTAAGAAGTGGGGTTATTTGCATTTTAAGGGAGGAGATGTAAAATCTTAGCCTTCTTGAATTAGAGACAAAACTCTCACTTGAGTATTATCCTTCTCAAAAGGGCTCTCATTGGTCAGGACCAAGAATTCTTATGTATAGCCTATCATTACTAACACAATTTCTAATGTGGGACTAACCCTCTCATTCTTACCCTTGGGGTATTCATGATATTCCCTTGGGACCATCATACAATCCTGTTTATAGACAATCAACTAGGGTCACAACACCATATTGCACCAACAATGAGATTAGCTTTGATGCCATAATGTGACATATTGTCCTTCCTAGTAAGGTATTGTCTAATAATGTGATATCCCAATATTGTTGGTAAACTATTGCCTCGATTAGAGACAAAGCTCCCGCTTGGGTTTTGTCTTTCTCAAAAGTACACTCATCATTCAAGACCAAGGATTGTCATATATAGCTCATCATCACCCTTGTAATAGCCATATGAGATTATCCCTCTCACTCCTACCCTTTGGATGTTCACAATACTCCCTTGGGTTCGTCACACAATTCCATCAATTAGCATCCAGCCAAAGCCATGACATCAAATGGAACTAGAAGCAAAGTTGTCTCTAATATCATAATCTGAAATCTCAATTTTCCTAATGAGGTATTGTCTTACCTCACCAAAAAGGTCAGCATGTCATAGGAGAATAACAAATGATTGATTATATTTTATGTGGGAAGAGACACAAAAACTAAGATCTAAGCCATACTAGAGTTAGTAGCTTCAACAAAGCCAAAAAGTGGAAATGATTGGAGGTTGTAGGTAGAGGACAAGTATAGTCATTTGTAGTTGTTAGATCAAAAGTTGTGGTGGTAACATGCTGAAAGATAGAAGATATTTAAACTTTTCCCTACAATGGTTTGATGAGAGACTAGTTCTAACACAGCTAATAGGGTGGATAGGAGTTGCAATCACAACCTCCTCCTGTGTTATAGCAACAAGCACAATATGGGCAAGGCTAGAATAGGACTAATAATAGAGTTTAGTGACATGAAGAAAGTGTAAGAGAGTTATCATGATATGAGATTAGAAAATCGGTCGTCAATTGAGCTTAGACAATTTGGAGTGATGGATAAAAACTAGGGAGGAACTTGGCCATAAGAAACTCCTTATTTTGTTTTTGTGAAATGGTGGAATCATTGGTAAAGGGATGATATTCAAGAAGTCAACTCCATTTGTTTTTCAAGTTTCTGTAATAATTTTAAGCAAGTCTATCTCTTTGTTGTAGAAAGAAGATATTAGAGTAGATGATGTATACTTGAAAGATTTATTTATCTTGTAAGTATGTGAAACAAAAAAAAAACACCATATTTCTTATTTAGATTCTTGAAACATGACAGTCATTGCAGTGTTAGAATTAAGACTATTAAGTGTTCAACTAAGACCTATATTTTGTATATCGGACGATGTTCGTTCAGGCATTAGAGAGTTTAGGTGATGAAGTTTCTCATGACATTTAATGAGAAAACAAAATGGTTGATACCATAAGATACAATTGATATTATTGAGTTTAATAGTTGTACCAATAGTCGGTGAGAGTTTTGTTTTACAGAAAAACTAACGTTGGTGTCAACTAACATCTTTAAAAGATAATAAGGAATCAATTAGGCATAAATAAAAAAATTAGTTAAATATGAGAAGATATAGAGTCCCCGTGCAAAAAATAAAAGGAAGAGGAGAATCAAGGTATATTATATTAGTAAGATAAAATAGTAAAAGAATATTTTGGATATATTATTGATAATAATTTCATAACTAATATTCCTAATATATCGATATTTCTAATATACTCACATTCATAACAAAAAGTATGTCTGACATGTACATTGCAAGAAAGTTTTGTTTTTCCTAGTGCTTGCAAACATACATCAAAAACATGTTATCTTGGTACCAACCATAAATATACTTGAGGTTTTCGCCTTCCATTCCTTGAAGCTATAGCATATGCGAGTAGAACAATATAGAATTCAGAACACACTTCATAAAATGATTTTAAATGACTGGGTTTTTGAATTCAAAATGCTTTAACTATGTAGAGTTCCAATTGAATTCAAAATGAAGTTTGGCAGAGCACTGGACACATATTTTTTCACAACAACGATGGTCACCGAGTATTGAATACATACCGATACGCTGCAAGTAGTTTGTTTAACTGTTTGGCTAAAATAGGTTTGGAGCAAGATGTACCGGTATGTTCCTTGTGGTATTAGAGGTGAAGATTTAATTAGATATGGTGATTGTTATAATTTGTGGCCTTAATATTTTTTTCAAGTGTCCCACCATTGCTGAGAGAATTTGAGCAAGTTCCATATTGGGCCTATCAGATATTTCTGATTTACCTTTGGTGTCAAAAAGCTAAAGAATAGTCACTAGTTAGCTGTCCAATAGAAATGTTTGTCCCATCCATATATTGAGTACAACTTAGAAGTAAGCTTTGCACCTATGCGAGATGTGGAACTTTAAACCCTTCTCTTAGTTTATGCATTTTTCTGCTCAACAGGGGATGGTGAGGAGAAAACACCTTGCTTTATTAATAGCAGATGAGGCTCAAAGAGAAGCCGCTGAAGCTGCTGCTCTTGTTAAGGGACTCTGGTGAGGCACCATTTCTTCCTTAGAACTAGCATATTCGCTCAGTTGAGCATCCTGTACAGTATAGATCTATGAAATTATCGAACTGAAGCAAATGGATGAACAAGTTTTGCCAATATTTACTTGGAGATATTACAGGAGCATGTTTATCCTGAATGTTTTTCCTCCATTTACCAGTATATTTGCAGATCTTCGCAAGTATGCAAATGAGGAAAATCGCAAGATTTCAATAGAAAATTTCTTTGCATTATGCCAAGTCCTTGATCATTCAAACACCAGCATTCCTAAGGAAAGTGCTTCCTGTCAAGTCACCCAACCAATAATACCTTACAAAGCTTCTAGGTTACCACCAGAAACATCAGTTACACTTTCCGCTTCCCACTTGGGCGAGCAATCCTTTGATGCAAGGCTGGAATGGGCAAAAGTTGATGGTTTTAAGGAGATCCAAGATGCAAGGTTCACTCTCCTGAAGGAGTCCCAATCATGGTTTCTGAAGTTCTTAGAGGTTGCTCTTGATGCCGAATTGTATTTGGATGCCTGTCCAAAGAAAGGTGCAAGGGATAAACCTGGAAGAAGATCCAAGGCATTGGATGAGAACATTGCAGTAACTTTGCCACAGCTAAAGCAAGCAAATGATTGGCTTGATCAAGTGCAAAGAGAAGCAGGCATTGCAGAGGGCGAAACCCTGGCAACAATTAGGCGACTGAAGCAAAAGGTTTGTTCTCGCTTGCTTAGCCTGGTGGAAGCAGCTGTATCTGCTCCCAATAGCCAAAGAAATCCCTGTTGAAACTTGGTGGGTGAGCTTTAAAAAGTTTGAATCTGGTGGATTGTATAAAAATAGATGCCTCTGAAGAGTGTTTATGCTGAGTTATACACGAGAATGGTATACCATGTAAATACTGGATTTCTTGTATAAATCATTTATTGAAGGACTTGTGTGCCTGAGCTAACTTCTCTCAGGAGTTTAAGAGAAGCTTGTTGAATCTGCCTGATTTGTTAAGAATCGCATGCATAAGAGAATAAAGTAGAGGTGTTTGAGGGGTAATGTATGCCTTTTAATTCTTTAGTGGCTTTCCATTGCATATTTATTTAAGACGGTATTTTTCTTCTTTCCATTGAGTTTTTTCTTTCATGACTTATTTGCATATCTCTTCTCTCTCTCTCTCTCTCTCTCTCTCTCTCTCTCTCTCTCCCCCCCCTCTCTCTCTCTCTCTTCTCTCTTCTCTTTTTTAGTTTATATTTTTTTATTTAATAATGATATTAAGATGGAAAAATATAAAAAGCAATATTATTCTTTTTTATGTTAAAGTTAGATTTATACTATTAGATTTAAATTTTTATTTATGTAACATAATATTTTATTCAATATAAAATGATAAATTAATTTATACTTCAACATTCATTTTTTATGTTATTTTTAAAATTTATAAAAAATAATCAATTTAAATGGAAATTTTATATCAAAATTAGTGAGAAACATGATTAAAATCAAACCTTCAAATATGTTTTTTATGATATAAAAAGTTTGAAGGCCAACTAAAGATATAAAATTGTTAATCATGTTTTGGTCATGTGATAGTCATCAATAATTCAAGACTAGTTTCTTAAGATCAAACTTTGTAAGATTAGTTTTTTGAGAGACCGATTTCTTAATATCATAACCTTAGAATTAGTCCTTTTGAAATTATTGTCTCGAGACTAGTTCATCAAAGCTAATCCAACAAGATTAACTTCTCAATGCCAATTTGTTTAGGCCAATGTCTCGTAGTCATTTTATCAAAGCTAATCTTAACAATAGAAGATGTATAAAGACTAGGCAACCATCTTACTTTAAGTAGCAAAAACTTAACTCCACTAAGCAATTATTGGATGTGTGAAGTTCGAATTAAATGTTATGTTTTGCTTATGATAGACTGGAAGTTTATAATTAACTTAGCAACATTATTAGTGATCGAAATATGTTGCTCTAGCATTTATAACTAACTCAATATATTACTGTAGTGATTATAATTAACTCAATTTCATTAACAGAAAGAATATATTATCTTCAAATACGTATATCATTATAAATAAATATCATATGCAATTCCTCATATGTGAAAATGGATTTAACCTACATCAACAACTTTTTTTAACTATAAATAAATCCTTAAGAGTTTAGTTTCAGAACTTGATTTCATTGGGCAAGTTTGATCGTAGGATTTTGATTCAAAGAGTATTCAGAGAAAAGTAAAGCTTACTTTATAGAGAAATCAACAAAAATTGCCTCTTATATCTTTTTTCTTGATCATTATCTTGCCCTCTTGAAAATATATAAAATAAAATAATTATTGAAATTAAAATCATAAATACAAAATATGGAGGACAACTTTATATCTTCTAAAATATGATAATGATAAAATCTTTTTTTCATTTATTTCATAACTAATCAAACATATGCAAACATATATGAATAATACGCATATTTATTATCTAAATAATCTACTGTAATAATATATAACATATATTCTATACAAAACTCTAGTAAAATACAATATAAATATATATTAATTCTTAATTTCTCTTAGATAATAACAAATTGCTCATCTCACATTTTATTTTGATTCTTATCTCAAGATATATTAATGGAATGATCTATAATATAAGTATGTAATTGATTTCAAAAAATCCAAAAAGTAAATTTTTAGAAAAAAAATAACATTATCCAATAATAAAATAAAATATTTATGTAAATAAAGTCAAAAGAATGAAAACAATTTATGACATCTATGAGAAAAAATTAATATATAAATATAAAATAGATAAGAATATTATTTTCTTATTTGATTCCCACACACACAAATATAAATAATTTTTTATATTCATATTCATTTTCATAACATAGAAATTCCTTTTCAATATCTTTTTTAGTCCATTTTTAATTATTTTCATATTAAAATTATGTTTTTTCTATATGCATATTATCTTACGTACAATATATTCTATCTTATATAAATTTATATAATTATGTATTAGTATCTCATAGTTCATCTCATCATATCATATGTTTACAAACATTCTTTATCCATAGGCATATATCCACCATAGTTGACAATATTTTTTAGACTAGATTCAAAATCCATACTCGTCAAAGCCTATACATTGTATTAACAAAAAAATGAAATCCTATCACAATATCTAATGCTATATTATCCCATCATGGTCTCAACTTAATGATCATCATGCACTGTACAAAATGCTAGTAACACAAAATCATATATATAAACTATGAGATAATATAACAAAGAAAACCATAACATCATCTAATATATCATACCATTATTATAAGTGATTTGTATCATAATAGTCACATAAAATAATATCATATAATATGTTTTTCATTCTTTTCATATTTTTATTTTTCTTATTATTGTTTATTATTCCTTCATCTTTCTAGGTTTTGATATTCTCAAAATAATTCAAGTAACACATATATATCCATAAGAGTAATATGTACACATATATCCAAATATCATACATATCTAAGCATGTATACTGGTAATCATAAGTATTTTATAATGTTAAATCATATCAAAACATGAATGTGTAAATATAAGGGTGCATGCCATAATAAATAAACAACATGCTTCCCATAATAGATAGTTATAATATACTTATATTATAATTATTAAATATACCTACATATTTTTAATGAGAATTTTCTTTCTTTTATTTGTCTTTTTTATATTCATACACAATATTAATTATACATATATCCATTAATATGTATTTTCTTTTCATTTTATTTTTATTTTGCTCTTTTATTTTATTTATATCAAATTAAAACCAATAATTGGACCATCTAACCTCACATCAAACTGTTTGATTATATCTATCAAATCATCTAGTCTGTTTATTTGATCATCTAATCATAACTTGTCTAACTATTTAATATGTTTATCGAATCTTTCAAAAGGTCAATTTAAACTTCTAGCTCTCTATCATCAAACTATTTGATAGGCCCACGTAATACAAATCTAACAGATGATCAGACTTTTTGATGGTCCATTTAATCCTCACACTCCTGCTTTCGACACTTAATTAGACATATATCAGGTTGTTTGTTTCGATTATTTGATGTTAGAAAATAGTTCAAAATTTTATATTTTCTTCTTTCAATCACATAACAATCCAAAGAAATCTTTACATGATGCTAATCATCAGTTTAATTTAATCACATAAAAACTCTTTTATTTTGACAATTCATAAAACATTTTCCTATACAAACTTGCTCTTATAAAATCCTAATCAATTTCAATAGAAATTCAATCTAAACAAAAGGAAATCTTTACCTTTCTTAGCCTTTTTATTGTTGTAGTTCCTTAAGGTAATTCCTAGACTCTCCAAACACTTCTTTTTTATTTCCCAAGTTTGCTTTCCTATAGCTGTTTTCTTCCATTTCCTCTAATATACTTAAAATTTCTTGAATTAGTTTTAAGTTCTCTTTTGCTTCCTTCTCTACTTGCTTAACTCTCACTGTTTTTTCTTTTCCTCATCTGACTCTAGCTTAACAACTCTTCTGCTTAAATCTTAAGGTAGATAAAACCCATAAGCAATTGCTTAAATTCTTAACTAGAAGCTTAATCACCTTCAGCTCTTAATTCAACTTCTTTAATTCCCTTAATTACTCTTTTCTTTCAAAAGTTCATAATAAATAAATTTTATTTTAAAAAATTATAAACCTAATATTATTAATTTTATCTCAATGAACTCTTTCAAAATATATGCTTATTTTTTAAAATCTAAATTATTTTTCAAACTAACACAATTTATAAGATGCTATAAAAATTAATATTTTATTTCATAACATTTCATATTCTAAACATCAAATTTTGTTTCTTAATACACTAATATTTATATGATATTGATATGATCTCTTCAACATTGAGTTATTTATATTAAATAAACTTTTAAGATGTTACAATAATCATCAATCTTTGAGGGTCCCAAACTTCCTTCTTTTCTTTTACGCTATAATTCTCTTTAGTTCTAAAAAAAAGTAATTTTATATTATATTCCCTTTAATTCATGATTTGCATCAATGAGTAGACAATTACAGTACCAAGGGTACTCTAATTTCTTTAGTTAGGAGGGGGAAGTGTGCCTTTATCATAATATTTGACAAAAGTGTTATAGCATAGGTTTTAATGTTACATTTGTCAACATTTGAATAGACACACATAACCTTGGTAATAAAAGATAAATCACAAATACTCACGACTTTGCTACTACATATGACCCTATCATAGTTTATGTCACTAACATATTTATGTTGTTTCAAACTTGTTGGAGACAATGAGGGGTTCATCATTGGGTCACCTCTCCAATCTTACGGCTTTGTTAAGGGATCTTCTTTTGCACATTTAATAAATAATGAAGATGTAGTTGGAATATCATTCTCATTCCAACTCATTCTACCCATAAAAACTATTAGGTCTATAGCTCAAACTTGGAACATGGCACATAGGGATGTGTTGCATGCATTATTGTATAAAAAAAACCTAAATGAGAATCTAGTGAAGGCAAAACAACCTATCCTCACTTTCATAGACATCGCCATTGTATTTTATCATTCCATTACTATAAAGACAAAATAATGGCTTAAAGATGGTTAAAAGAAGTGAGGTCCTCACTTAGCCAATAATATATTATCATATAAAATAAGAGAATAATAAAAAATGAACAAACAACTCCCTGAGTAGAGACATGATTAAAAAATATATCCCAAAACTAATTGAATACTATATATATTTTCTTAATTATTAAAAAATATCTAATAATTTAAGCATCTAAATAAGGTTAATTATAAAATTTATATCATAAAAACTCATATCAAACCAAAAACTATAGTGTTAAACTAATACAATATATCTTTAATTAATACCTTAATATTGTCAACAAAATCTCATAATATCAATCTCACATAATACTCTATCCATTAAATCTTCTAACAAGAAAGATCTTCATTAATGGTCTTATAGTTTCTATCTATGTGTGTGATAAATATATGACATATAATGTAAATATTATTAAAACTTAATATAGCTCAATAAATAAACTAATAAGATAATAAAAAATAAAAGTATAATATAATATGATAAACCAATATAAAAACAAAAAACATGATATAAAACTCAAAAATATGTAGAAGGTTACATTACTATTCAATTATATTAATTTTCATATTTATTTATTTAAGATTTATTTTTTTAATTATTATCCTTTAGATTTAATAAAAATCATATCCATATCCTAATGATATTTACTCATAGGCATAAGAAGCTACAATCCATCTATAATAGTATGACCTTTGGACAAATACCTAGTCATCATATACAAAATATTAATAGCATATCTAATAACATATAAGTTATAACCTCTAAACTTATACAAAATTATCCTACACAAAATATTAATGGCATATCCAATAAGATCATTTTATGGTACAAACATCTAATCAAGTATAACTTTTGAATCTATATCTTAGCTACCTTATACAAAGTATTAGTTGTTTTATACCCATACAAGTTGAGAATAATATTTTACGAAAAATATAGGTTATAATCTTATTTCACAAGTTGTACTGTACTTATATACCATACCATAAAATTCATATAATTATTTCTTTTTTTGACATATAATCAAGCTTCGTTTAATATAAAAAATTTTATATATGAATATTAGTTTCCATATAACACAAAGATAAATCATATGTTGGTGAGATAATCATGCCTTAAGGTCATGTAATATATTATAGTAAAACAAATAATAAATAGAATATGAATCACATAATTTAAAAGATATATTATGTGTTGATTTATTAATATATTTATATCATAGTTATTAGTTTTACTTATCTGAATATATAATGAAGATGCATTATCCAACCTCATTATTTTCTTGATTCCTTAAATTATATGCAAACACATTAATATTACTATCGCATCTTTGCTCGACCTTTCTTGGGTTCAATGCTACTTCATCTATTTTTTTACTTTTTTATTTTGTTTTGAAAACCTATATTTGTTTAAAAATAAAAAATGAATAAAGTAGTATTTTTTTTTCAAAACCCATTTCATGCTCACTTTGTAAACAATCTTTCGAAATCATAATAAAGGTATTTTGAAACATGTATAATGAAAACTAATTTGAAACAATATAATGATCATATTATTTTTTAAATAGAATTTTGTATATCATATTAAAAAAATTAGCTATGATAATAATTGATATGACTAATAATAAGTAAATTAATATTTAAACTAGATCCTCCAAATGTTGTCTCTCTTTCTAATTGTATCATAATGAGTCTTATCTTGAACTAAAATTATTAAGTTAAAAACAAGTTAAGGTAATTATCACTAGCTTAATGATAAAATAATATATACATATGTAAAACAAACAATATTTATGTAATGTCTACATCAATCTTATAAAATAAAAATGACATAGCAATTGATAAATAATAGAATAAAATATTATTTATGGTTCAAGTTACTTAGTCTTTATAAATAATAAAATATAAGTTTCTTTAATTCATTTTCCTTTAACTATTTCTAACTTTTCTTTTATTTTAGTTGCTTTAAGATAAGGTTCTTCATATTTTATAATATATATAAGGCTTATTCCAAAATATGAATAATCCTAAATGATAAGTCTTTTAACTTATCTCTGAATCATGTCATTCTAAAATGATAATTATCACTTTTGTAACCAACATCATGACTCATTTAACTCATTTTCAAAATACGATATCATGCAATGACAATCATTACTTAGGAAAACCAACATGTATGCACTTTTATAATTTCCTTAACATATAACAACTTAGTTTTTATCTCTTTTTCTTTCTTATCCCTTTTCTTATTTTATTAAGAATAAAAATATTTCTTTTTCAAGTGATTATGATGAACCTCCTTCTTGAATTAGTTTAGCTCATATTGTACAATATGTTGTCATAATCATACAATAAGTTTACAAACTTCTTGAACTAACTTAATATTAATAATACTTTATGCTAAGTCAAATATTATGGTATGATTCTCTTTAGATGAAAACACAACTCTCGAAAATCAACTCAATTTCACTTGAACTCATCTCTAATCTCTCTCAAACCATTCTCATAACATTCTTGAAGTAGAAAGCAGTAAGCTCGAATGCTTATGTAAGAATCAATTAAATTGAATCAAATAATAAAATTCTAATCCTTACCTTAGGTTTACTCTACTTTTTTTGTTGCGACAATCCATCAAACACATTTTTCTCCTTCTCAATTCCTCTCTTTCTTTGTGAACTACAAAAATGAATCCTCAAGCTCTATATATAATCCTTCTTCTATTACTCTTGTTCTCAAGGCCAACCCTTTCTCCTCTCTTCTTTCTCTTTCTTTCATTCTCTCCCTTTATTTTCTTTCTCTTATAGTAGCAAGCTACATCAATCCCTCATGCTCAAATTATTTATTTCCCTTATCCTTAACTTAAGTGATAACAATTGATTAAAAATTATTATATTACCCTTAATAATAGATAAATTTATTTTTATATTTTTTCTCTAAAACTCATGATTAATTATTTAGATATCTAAAAATTATAAATAATCATCATTAGATTCCTCATGAAAAACTTTTTCAAATGGCTTGTTCAAATAATATTTTTACTTTATTTAAAAACATGGCATATTTTAAAGATAAAATTAATAAAATAATACTTTAATCAAAACTAATAACATTTTATAAAATTAAATTTATTTCCTTTGAATACTTATGATTGCAACATATTGACATAAACTTAGAAATTATAATATATCACACAAAGCTAAATTTAGGGATGTTAAAAAAAATCCTAAAAATTTACCTTAAAAAGTATAATGATCTAGCCAACAGTGGTGGTTGGGATAAGAATTACAAATGGGTCATTATAGAACAATACTTACATTTGAGCTAATTTGTTATAGGTATATGTTGTAATGGATAATTTTAAAAACAATAATATTAATACGACTTAACAAACATCTAAAGAAATCATATCCTCTTTTATTTATTGCAAACAAACCTTTGCAGCTAGCCTTTCATGTTATTGATTGATGAAGATGATGAACACCTTTGCTTTAAACCACCAAGGTTGCTAAACCTTAATTGATATTAGCACCATCCAAATTACAATAGCTCAGAATATTTTTTATGAATAATACGTTGTAAATTATAAAATTAAGTTAATATGATTGTAATTTGTATATTTTTATATAATAAAATGATTTTAGATATGATGTCTATGAATTGAAATATTATTAAATTGATATAATTTTGAAAAGTATATGATAGTTTTACATATAATAAAAAAATTGTTTGTGATATCATTGAAAAGAACTTGTAAAAAAAGCCAATGACATTAAGCTAGTAATTTTTGAATGTTTAAACAATGAGTTATAAAGTTTTAAAATATATATATATTCTTATATTGTGGAAGGGTTTATTTAGAGTTCATAAATTATATTCTTACCATCTTAGTTAGGGATGGAATTAAATAAAAAATTTGGCTAAATTAAGTAAAAGATTAAAGGGAGGAAGGGAGGTAAATTGAGTTAAGGAAACTTGGGGTAAAATGAGTGAAGGAAATAAGAAGAGAAGAGTCGATTAGGAGAAGAAACATAAGAAAAGGAAAAGAGAAAGTGCAAATAAACTTTATATAGCATTGAAGTAAAGTCAATAAGAGGAGAATAAATTACTAAGAATAAAATTTTAATTTATTACAAAATATTTTAATAAAATATTTAAAATAATTTTAATAATGTTTAACAAATATACAAAAGTAATTTTCTATAAATTTTAATTTTATTTTAAAACATATTAAGTTTTATAAAATTTGTGTAATTAAAAAATAAAAAATAATTAAAAAATATACACAATCAATTTTTAGGTGGATGTGCTAATAAAACAAGTATACGTCAACTTTGATAAAAATCAGACAAACACAAACATAATATAAACCTTTCACCAAAATAAGGGTAAGCTAAACCCTCATAAGAAAGATAAATGAGACAAATTACTATGGCCTTATAATAAAATATAAAAAACATGTTACTAAAGCCTTACAATGAAATAAAATGACAATAAAAGAAAAACATTTAACGATATAAAATCTAATTCAATACAAGTAAAATATTATGTTTGATGAAATCATTAAAGAAGTACAAGTATCTTAATTAAATGAATTAAGGATGAAAAAAATTAATAACGCAGCTGATTAAAGAAGAAAAAGAATTTTAGGAGTTTAACAACTAAATAGTGTAGTCACATATAGAAGTGATGATGGAAACAAGCTGCTAATGGCTTGAATATTTTTTCTTAAAACTTTTCTTTGGATCACATAAAAATTCATCATTATTTTGCACAAAAATCTCTTAGTCAGATGCAATTTGTAATGACTAAAAGTACTTACCAAATACCCAATTTAGTCATTACAATTTTTGAAGATTTCACAATATTTTAATTAGGAAATAAATAAAAAAATCTCTAACGATTCAAAATAATCTTAAATCGACGTTGCGTAGGAGTCGTTTGATCGGAACACTCCAAGACGGTTTGATTGTGAAAATTGATCGATTGGATGGATGCAATCTTTTAGAAATATGAAATTAATCTGGGCCTTTAGATCTAAATCACAATATGATGATAAGATTTAACTTTTCAAATAGATGAAATTTATACCTTGCGATCGCAAAATTGCATGATCAAATGGCTGATAAAATTACCACTTTTTAAAAATATGATATGGTGATGATCGTTCGATTGCAAAATGCAAGATCAAATGGTTCACATTACTCCTATAATTCGAGAGTTCATTGTGCAGAAAAGTTTTGCATTTCTAGTCCCATATTGCACATTGTCTCTATTATTTTCTCCTTAGAATGATTTCTATAACTATTGTACGTAGTCAAATAATTGGGTTGCTACCCCTGCTAAGTCCAGGAATTAATCACCCGAGCTACAAATATACTTTATTTGATTTACAGAGGTGGGATTGGTGACCCATTCCAAAATACAATGTTTGGGATTGAGTATTGAAAGCATTTTGGTGCATCAAATCGCGTTGAGAATTAGTTACAATTGAATCATACCAGTTCACTATAGCGAACTAATTGGTTCAAATGTGCATGTACAAACGGGTATTGTTTGTTATTAAATTTTCTATTAATTAATTAATTAATATAATGAACACATTAGAAATCTAAATGTTATTTTAAGGTTAATTTGAATTTAATTTATGTGCCTTATAATAAATATTTAAATCAAGCTTAACATTCTAATCAAAGTAAAATTAAAATATCTAAAATTAAATTTGAAATACATCTCTTGGTGGTTTTCCACTTTAACCAAGATGATTTTCATAAGATTTAATATTTGTACGTCTTCTTTTAGTTCTCCCACGAATACTAGTATCGACTACCAAAAATTTGAAAATTCATTTAAAGAAATTTATTAGAAATATTTAGTATTTGTTATCATCAAACAAAGTACCATGATTAGGGATAAACAATACAACAAGTATTACAATAAAAGAAAAAAGAGAAGGTAAAAAGTGTAAAACGTACAATCTGAAAGCTATATGAAAATAAAAATGGTGCAAAGTGAGTATATTGGGAGAGGTATGAGTCTTTCTATGCAAATTAGGAAGAGATTTATGAGAATGAGTTTAGAGTGATTAAAATGTGTGTTGAATCAAAATTAAGGAAATTATTGTTTGAGCAATATTGTACAAATACATGAGCCAATCATACTTGTATGATCAACTTAAACCAAATAAAAGATTGAGTAAGTCTACTGAGGTATGATACAAGTGTTCTTAAGTTAATCACATTGTACCATAATTAATAGTATTGTACGATAAATTGTAAGTCAATAAGAATTAGATGGGTGGTAAGATTGTATAAGTAAGATAAGTGTTAACATGTATGATTTAGTGTAGTATCCTTAATTTTGTAAAAATAAAATTTATTTGAGTTAATTATGTGTGACAGTTTTATAAAACTTTTTTTAGGATTTTTATAAGGCTATTGTCAAGTTTTTTTATTATATTGTATAGTATGATCATGGGGATCATAAATAATATAAAATATGAAACTAAATTTAATAAGTTGAAAAAGATCATATAATATGAAATAGAACATCATATCAATTTGAGAAAAATATTATACAATATTCTTTCATAAGGAGTTGGATGAGTATGATAGGGACAAAGAAGCTTTGATTGTAGTGTGTGATGTTTGCCATAATATAACTATGATCAAGTAAAAAGGGAAATCTTAACCAATTGTGTATGTGTGTAGGAATTAGATAAGTAGATTAAAGAATATCATATGGTACATTAATAAGGGAGTGAATGAGTAAAATAAATAAGTAGGATATACATGTACAATAGAGATACCATATAAGTACGATCATAATAAAGGAGTTTTGTACATGAGCATCATTGAGTATAACATAATAAAACCATGCATCAAAAGGTATCATACAAGTGTGATTATGGAAACTAGTATAATCAAAAGAATTAATAGAAGATTAATGTAGATATCAGCTTTGTATAATACAAAATTATATAACTACAAATGTTTAAAACACGAAATAATGAATAACTACGTTAATTGTCATGAAGAGAGTTAAATTAATGAAAAATTGTCAAAATTAAGAGGAATGAAGTTGAGGAGACATCCAATCAAGTGGATGTGGTTATTCAGAGGAGGTGAATGGTCGAGAAAACTTTGATTACGTATAAAAAAGATGTGTTCGAGCATGAGGAGCATTTATTGAGAAAATTTTTAGCAAATAACTTTGACCAAGTACAACTGAGTGAGAGAAAATAGAAGGAAGGAATCCATAAAGGGTTTGACCATAAGATAAAGACAAAATTGAGGGGTTTTAGACATAGGTACTGTAGCACCAGATAATTGATAAAGAAATTGTGCAAAGATTCATGCATTAGCAAAACCATTTATATAGAAAAATAAGAGGTAAGTAATCACATACTCAAATATTTAATGCTTAATGTATTATAGGATAACTTTTAAATGATAATAAAAGTGACAAAATGATGAAATATAAATTTGGACTTCTACTATGATCTAATTTGGAGCCTACAATATTGAAGATGCTCAATAGCTTATTAGAGAATGTGAAAGGATATTATGTTTTTGGGTAGGTGTGGGTCAAAGCGAATCAGTGGGTTGAAGGAGGTCGCCCGTTCGTGGATCGTGTCAATACGAGTCAAGTAGGTTCTGAGTTTTGAGGGATAGCATGGACACAAGACAAGTGGCAACGATAGCTGACGTTGGCAGTAACGACGACGGATGATAGACGATAGTGAAAACAACTTAAACTCAATTTTAAGCATTTTAAAATAATTTTTAACCAAATTAAAATAATTTTTAACCAAATTTTACACCAATAGACTTATAAAACTTATGCCACGCCAGCAAGTATGTGTTTTTGAGCTAGCGTTAAACACTCTTGTGTCACAAATATATTGAGAATGTATGTACAGTTAGGATGTGCTTAAGTTAATTGATGCTTGAAACATGATGCACATATAATTGTAAGAGATGCTCCTTTAAATAAAGAGTCTTTAATTTATGATTGGTTTTTATATGTTGCTTAAGCATGAATTTTTTTTTGCTTTATTATAATATTTATTTATTATATATTTTTGTGATAATGTTCAGAAAAGAAAAAAAGAAAAGGAAGTGCAATAATTATTTATGATAATGTTCTCAAAGAAAAAGAAATGTCAAATTATGAAAATAGAAAAGAAAAATAAAGAAAAAAGAAGAAAAAAATTAGGTGAATTAAGGGAAATATTAATATATGAAAGATGAATGATTTTTTGAAGTGATAACTATTATTCTAAAATGATAGTTCAAAATATAAGTTAAATAAGTCATTCATTTAGACTATTTAAATTGACATACTTAGTTTTTAAACATACTTAATCATTTATGATGTGACATTTTTTAAGTCATTTTTTAAGAAGATAAAACGTTAAAGGAGATAAGCAAATATTATAAATATGTTAAAGAATAATGTGTTAAAAGCTTTTACTTAAAAAATTTCTTTATTTTTTTAATAATTTATTCACATTCTCTTTTTATATTAAAATACTTATAATTGACCATGCCTGTGACTACTCTACATTTGATTTCTTTATATATAAGCACTTATATTTGCTAATAAGTTAGTATTGATTGGCTCAACCTACTTTGATTTAACACTTTTAACTCCAAATGAGATATATTGTGAGGCTAATAAGAAGCAGTGAGGATTACCATATGATGGCATTATCTAAATAATACTTTACGAGTTTTTAGTTGTTTATTTTATTTGAGAAAAAGTCATGTACTTAAATATAATTATGTCATTGTTGGCTTTATTGTTAAAGTCGTAAGATAATTATGTTTTAAAAAATTTTAGTTGTTTAAATCTTAAAAGGTTTTCTTATTGGTAATGTGATTCAATGCTATGTAGTTTTTAAAATATGGTTTTAATTCACTTTTGCAATTCTTTAAATGGTTTTTTTATAAAAGATTTTTATATTTTTTTAAAAATGCAACATATGATTTTAGAAAAAGAAAATAAAAATTTTCAATTTCTAAAATTTAAGAAAAAATGTAAAATAATTAGTTGATGTAGCATCGAAATATGGGAAAAGTCCAAAATGGGTCATCACAATTAGATTAAGTTGGTTATGATCAAAAGATTGAATTAGTTTGTTGGGTTGTCATACAAGTACATATGAGAAGATTACACTACACATTGATATGATCATACAAGTAAAATAATTATCAATAATTTGGTTAAAACTTGAGAGAAGTAGCCACATATATCATACAAATATGATAAGGTTTATCATACCACATTACAGGTATTGTATTATAAGATAGGGTTTGCAAAATAAAGAATAAAGGAGATTTAAGGAAATTTGGAAGAAATTATTATGAAGAATATCATATACTAATTTTTGTACATGCATTTCTTTTTAAAAAAATTAGAAAATAAAAACATTAAATAGGAAAATTTTATTTCAAATTTAGATAGATAAATATGTTAATTATGATTTAAATATATTATTAATTTAATATTTGTTCTCTTAAGTTGGTTTATGTTTACATGTTATCTATTATTGTGATTTTGATATCTAGAATGATTTTTGAAAATGTAATTTATGAGCATCACATTGGTTAATATGTTAAATATCATAATAGATTTTATTTATTTGTTTAGAACATATTCAACATAAATGATAAAAATATATAAGAATGAAAATGGATTGAAAATATAAGATAATAATGGAATTAGGTTTCCTTAATACATTATTCTTATCTTATATGATTGGATACATGTTTGAAGCCTTCAACATAACATCATTATATGTATATATGTATATACATATATGTGCGTGTGTGTATTTGTGCCACTAGTACTTTATGTATAATAATAAGGTATGAGTTTGATGCCATACTTGACAAGTGGTCATGGTGACAAATCTAAACTTTATAACATTATGAATGGATGTCGAAAGAAGGTTATTTATGTACATATATAATTATAGTGAGGTTAAGAGGATAATAATTAAGTAAAAAAATTAGGCCCTAATAAATATAATATAATAAAAATTAAAAATAAGATAAAATAAGGAAGCATATGCTCATAGTTTTTTAGTTGGTCTTTATACTTATTGGTTTCTTTTGATTACTCATGATTTTTTTTATTTCATACTTATTGGTTATTATTTTGTCATTTAGGCATTGATTTATTTAATTATATTATAGCTTATATTTTGGTTATATTATTAGTCCATCTATTGAGTTTTATAGAGTTTTACTAATATTTATATCTTAGGTCATATTTCTATTAAACTAAGAGATGAAGATTGTGATGACATGGATGAGGATTTTGTTTTTAAGTGAAATTAATAATTAGAGATTTATATAAAGTTATCTTTATGGTATTTTGTGAATTGATATTATATGTATTTGGGTAGCATGTTTTTATTGTTTATGTGGTTTCATGTTACACTCAAGATTCTTTAGTTTATAGTTTTACATTTATAATGGTTTTACTTTGTAGTTTATATAATTAATTTTTATATTTAATATATTATCATTTGTCTTATCATCAAGTTTCCACCAAAGATAGTTAATGTGTCATTACATGCTTATTCATTTATGTTTAATCTCTTATTAATGACAATTACGAGAGATTAGACATGTGACGCCCTGACACAAATCTTGCTTGATATGCAAGAAAGTGACACATATTAAGATAAGCCCATTGATTTTTCATTAAGCTAGGTTTGGACCCATGTTTAAGTTTCATAAAGCCATTAGAGGGAGGCGGATAACTTTATAGATGTTATCCCATAGGTGTTGACCTAGGACAATAGCTTTAAGAGTAATGGAAAATGATGTAAATGTGTCCAACAACCATCAAGGTGAAAAGAGAAATTCATCAATGTAAATGGAGGGAAAATGTCCAATAAAGAGAATGTTTAGCAAATAAAACTATGAATGTTTAGCAAATAAAACTATGTTAATCCTGTGATTTGGAGAACTATGTCATTCACATATAAGGATTTAATCAAGATGTTGGAGGTCATAAAATCTTCCATATATAACTTTTATGGTTATTATGAAATTCTCAAAGTTAAATCCAAACAAATGAACAACCTTCAAGGTGTTCAAGAGTAGTGACCAAAGTTTTGGATAGAGACTCATTTCAACAAGCAAAATGAATGAAGCATTGCACCATTTGGTTATAGGTTGTTATTCTTGTTTTCAAGTTGGATCTACATTTGATGCCCACTTAAAACAATAAATTGTAGTAGGGTGTTTTGTATGTCACGTATTTATCTTTATGCTTACAAGCTAGTTATCATGGAATTACTTTTCTTATAATAAATAATAAGTTGTTTATCAAATTATGAACCTTAATACTATCTTAGGTGAACAATTTATCAATTTGTTGTAAATGTTAAATAAAGATATGTTATGAACATAATGGAGGAGGCATTGGCTTCTTCTATTCCACAAAGAACCCACATCTATGACATCTATACCTATGGTATTTTTATGTTGCTAAGATTATGATTGGTTATGAAAATTGAGTGTACAACTTGTTTTTTCTGTTTGCCAAAGCTTTCACTTGATTAACAAGCCTATTGTTGGAGCTAGCTTGATAGTACATGCTTGAAACATAATAATTAGTAGTGTTTATGTGTCATTGCACAAGTTGAATTCTATACAAGTGCATGTGAGTTCTTTTAGCATTGTTTAGAAGTTATGTGTAGGAAATTTGCCATTTTCTTCAAAAAGTATTAAAACATGCCTATAAATTTGTTATATTTTAAGTTAAGCAAGTTGAATGCCCTCAAACATATTATGTACAATGCAAATTTGTGTCTACACTTTAAAGACGTTGTTGGGGCAATAGATAGGATACATGTGTCAACCATTTGTGAGATAATATTTCCTAAAATGTGAGTGTTTCTCAACTTTGAAAGATGATTTTGCATGTGCGCCATATAAGTGAGAATAATTTGTTATGAAAATGTTTACCTTGAGGTGGACTATAAAATATTGCGAGTTCATCATATCAAGTGAAAAATGCTATCTTGTGAATTCTAGCTATGCTAATATTAACAAATTTCTTGTTTCTATTAAATGATTTACAATCCATCTTAGCAAGAATTGCATAATACTATAACATAGATATGACAACGCACAAGAGTTGTATAAGCATTGTGATGCGGACATCAAAGCTTGGCGTTGCACGAACAACGGGGGAACAATTTTTATTTAAATTTTCAAAATATTTTTTGAAATATTATGAGGTAAAAAATGATGCAGTGACGTACGCACCGAAACATGGATTCCGGAACATCTTTCGGAATCGAATTCGGAGTTCAAACGGACTCCCAGGAGCCAAAACAGCGCGAAAAACACTTTTCCTGCCGCCGGCTCCCTCCGCCGCCTGCCGCGCCATCCGCCGCCGGAGCCGCCGCCGAACCAGACCCGGGTTCGACCGACGAGCCAGACCCGCGCCCGAGTCCCGCCCGGGCTCGTCGACCCGCACCAACCTGTGACCCGCGCCGACCCACGCCAGCCCGTATCGACCCGCACCAACTTGTGACTCTCGTCGACCCACGCCAGCCCGCACCGTCCCGCGACCTGTGACCCGCGCCGACCCACGCCAACCCGCACCGACCCGCGACCTGTGACACGCGCTGACCCACGCCAGCCAGCACTGACCCGCCGTCGCCGCGCCTCCAGCCATCCGAAATTAGGGTTAAATAAACTTAATTTTCATTATTTTTCTCAGAATTTTAAGAGTCGGTTTGTTATTTTTAGGTGACTTTTGGTTTACCCATGTGTCCTTTAGTATTCCCATGTTATGAGTCAAATGTCTTTTGTACCCTTATGGATTCTTATATAAGGGGGAGCCCTCTTCTGTTGTAATAGATTGAATAGTTAATGCAAGCTTTTGAGTTTGTTCGCTTCCATTCTGAGCGTGAGTGCTCTGAGTGTCTTTGGCGTGCCAACTCGTCAAAGCTCTGATACTGGGAGGAGGAACGTGAGGTCCAAGTGGTGAGACGCCACTCCAGTTTTGGCGTGCTGATTCGTTGAAGCTCTGGTACTGGGAGGAGGGGTGCGAGGCCCAGGTGGTGAGATGTCACACCAGTAAGTTATCCCCGACACTGGTTCTACTATCCATCTTCCTACCCCTCCACCAAAATCCCAAAATCTAAAGCTTTTACCATTTTCCTTTCCTTTTCTATCTACACACACAATCCCGTATCTTTTCGTGTCACCCTACCCCTTTTTGTCCTACATCACATTGTCAAAACCAACTTTGAAATATGATTAAATAAATATTAGTGATTTTTCATGAAATACTCAAAGTTTTAAAAGACATTAAACCTTTTTCATTTAGTGTCCAAGATGATATGGTTGCAACTTATTATATAATAAACAACTTTATAGTTAGAATATATCAAGATGACATGTGTTTGACAAGCAAGCTCAAGTCCTCCTTTTGAAGTAGGACGATGAAGATGACTCACTTTAAAAGGACACTATTGATGGTGTACGGGGTGGAGATAGGAATTTAGGAGCTCACATTAAGTTAATAATTACGTAATTCTTAGGGGTTGATTAAGTGATTTTCTAATGAAGCATATTCCAAGTTTCATAACTTTATTTTTTTTCACTAACAATTGGCAATTACAAGAAAGTTTTAAAGAAGTTAGCAAACAATTTTTGTCAAATACTATTATAAATTACAAAATGTTATTGTTAAATATCAACATTTATAATTTTATTTTAAAATCTTGTTATACACAATTATATAACTATTTGTATTTCATATAAAAATGTTTTGATTATTCTATTTATTTTTTTACTCTTATTTTATTACGAACCTTATTTTTACATATTGTTAATTCCTTGTTAATAATAAAGAACATAGTATATTGTGATAGTATGATGAGATTTGGTATAATTAGAATGTCATATATAATGATACATTGCATTATCAAATATATAGAAAAGAAGAAAAATAAACTAAAATTAGAAAATTCTATCATCAAAATGCTCTATTGAGCAAAGAAGTAAATACAAATAACAAGGAAGCAAAAAAGTTTAATGCCTAAGTGATATATCAAAAGAAAATAAATTGAAATATTATTTTTGTAAAGAGATAAATAATTGATTGAAGTTGTTTGAGTATATTTTTTGAATTATTTATATTGTAAATAGAATAGTTAGTTTAATGCTATGATCATAGTTTTGAAAATAATATTAAATATATATAATTGTTATCTTGTCATAATAGGTCATTTATAGATCCACTGATATACTTATTATTAACATGTTATTAATGATCTTGTATTTTTTAATTTATTGAGTGAAAAAATATATATTTTGTTGGATAAAATTAATCAATTAGTATTTTACATAAGTTTAATATCAAAATTTTATTTTATCTAAACAAGTTTAATTAATTATCAAATACAAATTTATCCCTTAATAGCATATTTGTGTTAAATTAACTCATTCAATTTAAGAGCACCAAGTATGGTGTATGGATAGCAATAAACTAATAAGTGGGAAAGCCAACTCAAATGAATGAATCGTGTTTTTAAGATCAAAGAAATCTGTTTAAAAAAGCCAAAATTTGGACCATTATTAACAATACTCTCTCGTAAACGAAATCTATCTTAGATGTCTTCTCTCCCGTTGCATCCCTGATAACGTTCCCTAAACCCTACCCTAATCGACGACAATGGACGACGAGGGTGATGGTCGGAACGTCGACGTTGCTCGAAGTGAAAATTCATTAGCTTATTGTTCTCTATGATTTTCTCTCTTCTCTGTGTCCTCTCCTACACTCGATCTCACATCTCCCTTTCCCCTGGAAGTAAGCTCAAGTCTTCTGCTCGCTTGCTGCGAATGGAGCAGTGCCAGGGGTTGTTACGGTTTTTATGATCTGATCGGAAGTGGCTAAATGGGGGTCTCTTTCAAAGTGTCTAAGATCGGGAAGAGGTACGCGCCAAAGCCGATCGCCTTGCAGTCGGAGTGCTCACCCAGCGAGAGTCAGAAAGAGAGTAGTGAAGGGAAAGATGAACCTGCATCAAATAATAAGGTATCTGTTGTTATATATGACAGATGCGGTTGTTTCCTATGCGTTGCTTTCTGGCGTCCAATTTAGTTATAATCGTGTTCGAGGATCAAGATCTTTGATTGAGTAGAATTTAGGGGTTTCTTGCTAGTTTTCGACATTATTATAGGGTGCACGATTTTAATTGTATGCAACATATAATTATGGGGATTCTATATGAAGTCTCAATCCCAGTATGTGAATTTCGCTAAATAAATATTATGATGTTATTGCACTCATTTTATTGGTAACTTTTTGTTAATATTCAAGTATATATAATGCATCTAGCTGTGTCTTTGTCATTTTTTGTTCTACCTCTTCTTGCATTCCTAAGAAAAATGTTAATAATTCACTTCTCTTAACCGCAGCATTAAATATTCTACAGTAAACTTGTCTTAAATCATCTAAGATGACTCTGTAAGATTATCCTCAAGTTTTGCTACATCATTCTTCTCCCAAATATGCTCATTTCTAAGCATATCCATTAAACCATTAAATTTTATTAGAGGGCCTCATCAGAAAACTGCTTTTTCAATGAATAGGTGTGGTTCTTTCATAGTAAATAGTTATATTGCTTTGTAGTAATCATGCATATTATGAGATGCACCACACATGGTGTAAAAAAATTCTTACGGTCTCTAGATGTACCACTCAATTGTGTAAAGTTGGCATAGTTTGTTAGTGCAGGTTTTACTCACAAAAGGGTATTATAGTTGCACAATTGGAGAATGATATAATTTTTTCGGTTTTGCAAGTGACATTAATCTATGGGCATTAGTACTCTTGATGGAAAAGTAGAGATGACCCAAATTATTTTAGGCCACTAAAAAAACAACCTAATACATGTGTAGTATGCAACTTTGAGATGACATGTGTTGTCTTTCAAGTTTGTTTTTGAAGTTGGTGGAGTTCCATGTAGTATAGGAAATTGGGAATGCTAACCTATAAAGTTTTCTCTCTCTCTCCTATGAAAGAAGATACTTGGTCCAACTAAGAGCCGAAGTGATCTTTTGAAGATATTCTCTTTAGAAAAAGATGCTTCATTTATATTCCAATGATCGACAAGTATAGTGAAGATTTGAAGGCACATGACCTATATGGGCTCCCATATTTTTTCTATTAAATTTGGTCTTTAAACCTTGTTTTTGTTTTGTTTCTCTTTGCTCTCTTCCTTAAAATATTGACAAAAGACTTCAACATTTTTATATCAACAATAGTGTTTTGAGCATATCTACTCATGTATCTAAACAAACTTATTGTTTTACTTGATTGCATGTTCTTAATCTTCACATAATTATTTGAATACAAATATGAATTATATTAAGATAATATATTTGATATGAATACTAATTCTTTTTTGTTATTGAATTGCTTATTCTTACGTACTCATAATATTCGTACTTGTTTATATTTAAAATGATATCTTGTTTAATATTCATAACTTGTTTTACTCTCTTTGTTTAGTTGATTGTATTGGCTATCTTGATACATAGGAGGGGTTTGTGTGTTATAGCATTGAGGTTAATGATTATAAAACCAAGCTATTGGTTACTAATAAATACTTGAAGTGTTGTGTATATGTAGATTTAGATAATAAAAATAGTGAATGTTGATTAGGAGCAAGGTTCATGTATTTGGAGTTATAAGAAGATTGAAGACCTTTGCTCATGAAGTGGCTCAACCTATTGATCTTGGAGTCAAGAAGAAAAGTTCCTTAGGAAGTGGCCAGACCACTTGGAACTAATCATATTTAACAAATCTTGGGTTATAATGTCAAGCTTTTCTCCTTTTGGCAATGTGGTACTTAGGAATCATTTAACTCATCTATGCAATTCCTTGACAAATCAATATTCTTGATGTATAAGTTGTCTAGGATTGTATAAATATATTAGTAACATCACTAATTCTTTTAAATTCAATTCAAGCTTTTAATTTAAGAAATCCAAGTTTAAAATGAATTTTATTGAATAATATATTGGGATTTTGATAGAACCTTGATGAATCAAATTTAAAATCATATCCATATGATTGGGTTACACATAATCTTGAAAAAGGTGCAAGTATAGTTAGTTTTCTAAGCATGACATTACCATCTTATTTGTACAATTGACTTAAGGCAAAGATTAAAGAGTTAAATAGTTTGCATTGTCATCATACAAGAACTAAGGTTCTTCATCTATTAGTCGGATAATCAATCAATTAGTTAGAGTTGTACATTAAGTGTATTATACTAGAATAATGAAAGAAAGGATGTTAGAAGAAAACACCACATATTATTAGATTAGTATAATAGTATATCAAATTAGTATGATTGAACAAAGGCTATCATTGATATATATTGAGTAATAATCAAATTGATATGCATTTGGAATTGTAGTTGTACGAATATCATCACTTGAAACAGACAACTAGTGAAATATTATTTGGACATGTACAATCATATTATTAGCTATGTATGATAATTATATAAGAGAGCATTTTTGTGCTATGTTTTAAATTTTCTTTTACAATCCTCTCATTTGTACAAGTATATTTGCCTTCGTGTGTGTGTGTGTGTGTATATCGAAATCGGGTAGACATTTTTCTTGATAATTTTATAGTGCACAAATACAGAAGGCAAGTCGTCATAGTGGTGCTGCTTGGCAATACTTAGTGCAATCACTATCCAAGGCTTGACTAGAGATAAAATATGCTACTTTGTGTGGAGTGATCCTATTTCCCATCAAGATCGAGTGCTTTTGTTTCCATAGTCTTCACAAATCGGTTAGTAGTGAACTATTTGATGTTGTCTAAATCTCTAGGTTGAGTTGTAATACTTGTAAACTATAATTCATTGTAGCAATCTTTTCTTTTACGCCATCAATAAAATATTGAGAATGAAGAAATCCGCATCTAAGAAATCTTAGCTGTTAGCCAATTATGAGCTAGACTAAGAATTATTTAGAATTAAGGCTGACATGGAGGCTTATGAGCAAATAAAAGATTGTGTGATCAACATTTCTAAGCCTCTAAATGTACAATTGGAGTTTAAGCCAAACGATCCAATTCTGTTTTATTTTCTTGATACCGAGTTTGAAGATGTACTACAAATTCGACATCCATTCAATAGCAAAATAATAAAATACTTTTATGCAAACTCAGAGATCACTGAAGATTTTAATGTAGCTAAATCTTATTTGTGCATGATTGAGGTTGAGATCACTAGAGTCAATCTCAATTGTTTCTTTAAAATATGAACTTTGGGCCCGATAATTTGTCACGATCGTGAAAGTGTTTTGATTGGATAAAGGCAAACCAACTTATTTGCAATTCAACCACGAGTAGCCATGTCCAAAAGATGAAATTTCTTACTCAACGAGCTTATTTAATTCAGCATTTCTTGTGTACTATCATTTCAAAAGGTGGTGACAGATAGCGCATCACTCCATGTTGTCTCTTGCCACTTTTTATTGTCTAAAGAAGGAACCATTTGACATAGTAGAAGCTATGTTTAGGTTGATAAATAGGACTTCTAATTAGAAATCTTAATTGCAAGAAGAAAGTTATTTTCAGTTTTGAACACTTAAGTGTTCCCATCATAAGCTTTAGGCCTAATGATGTGGATTGCATAACAAGCACAATTAAGGATTAAGATATGAAGAGAATGCAATATTTTGTGCAAATACATTCTATGCAGGTTGGTGAAGATCTAACAATGAGGATCAGTTTGCTATTGAATTTTATCTTGGATTTCAGCCAACATGTGAAGTTGCCTGTCAACAAGAACTGCATCAACCTTCCACCTCATCAGCAGGAACATCTACATCTCTATTGCTTCTTGTGATATTTTTCTTTCATGGATTAATACTCTGGAATCTCATGCACACGATTTGAGAGATTTGAAGAATGCTTTTCTCTCTTGGAGAGCAAAATGCATAGCCAAATTGATAACCTCTTCAGTTTATTTTCAGTCTTAATTAGCAAAATGGAAAATTCCATCTAAAAGGATTGAGGAAAACTTCATTATATGTGTTGTAATGATAATATTTGTCTGTTTTTTTACTAGGGTAATACATTTGTTAGTGTCATGTTTGCTTTCTTTTTCTTTTTTTTTTTTTACAATTTTGGTTTCGATGCTGTAAATGATGTGCTAAGCAAACTTACTTGCCTTGCACGTCATATGCTTTACCCCTTCTATATTCCTGGTGTGCTGAGAATTTGAATTCAGCAGATCTGAAATGTTTAACAGTGGTTGTGTACACTAATTCAGGGAGAGTTGGCTACAGCTCCTTGATACTCAGTGTTAAAGACTGTATGCTCACTGTTATTGAAATAGGTACTAGTGCTGAGTTTGATAACTGTGATGAGCCGTTTCCTGACAAGTATTGGTTTTTTACCTAGTCTTAACACAGCTGCAGTAGTGTTTTTATGTCCAGAATAATTGTTATTACATCTCTTCTGTGAATTGTTGCTCCTTAAAACCCTTGAATGATCACAAAAAGGGAAAGAAATGTGAACTCTAGATGCTAGAATTTGGTCATGTAGGGGGAGTGTTTTTGCTTTGTGATGAATTTTGTATATCATGATTCCTGCTGTAATTGTTTGAGGTTGGAATTGCAGCTGCAGTTAAATGCATAGATGCAGAGGAAAGATTATTTTTAGCATTAGTTTTGTAATTATCAAGGGAAAGATTATTATAGTTTTGAGGTTAATGATCACAAAACTATGCTCTTGCTTACTAATAGTACTTGAAGTGTTTTGTATATGTAGATTTAAATAATGAAAGCAATGAATGTCGATGAGGAGCAAGGTTTAAGCATTTGGAGTTGGAAGAAGATTAAAGACCTCTGCTCATGAAGTGGCTTAACTTGTTGATCTTGGAGCCAAGAAGAAAAGTTCCTTGTGGAGTAGTTAAATCACTTGAAACTTATCATATTCAATGAATCTTAGGTTAGAATGTCAAATCTTTCTTCTAACAAAGTGGCATTTAGGAATCATTTAATTCATCCATTTATTTTCTTGACAAATCAATGTTCTTGAGATATAAGTTCTTTAAGATTGCATCAATGTGTTGGTAACATCACTACAAACTATTCTAGATTTGATTCATATTATAAATTTAATGAAATCAAGTTTAAAATGAGTCCTAGTTTTTATTGTCTTATGAACAGTTGAATTTGAAGTTGTCATGTATCGTATATGTATGATAATTCCATTGTATAGATGCGATGGTCAATTGAGATAAAAATATAAAGCGCAAACTTGGTTATACAAGTTATTTTCTTGATTTTTTTGTTTGTATTTTGAGAGTTGAGTTTTTACAAGCATTATACTTAGATAACTTTTGTTTTGTATGGGTAGGGCAATTAATTCTTTTCAAAATCCAAGTTGTGGATAAGCCTTAGTCTGACATGTACAATGTATCTATCATACCAGTATGACAATTATTCTTTGAACAAGTAATTGAGGTTTAGTCGTACAACCAATCATCTATATACGAAGGCTAAACTTAACTATGGAATTTATAATTGCTACATTGTACATATGAAGTAGAGTTTCGTAACTGTATGTTCTATTTTATCTCATAGATATTTTTAAATGACTTAGGATAAAATTAGCTTCAACTTGTATAAATACGATGTCATATATCTTAATAAGTAAGATCATTGTCTATTACGATTGTGCGTTGCTGCTCACAAGTAAACGTTAATGTGTTGTACGATTTTGTATTGTACAAAAAATTCTCGAGAGTTCGACACAGTGCAAAATAATTGTTGTACGATGACAATTCACATATCACACTTGTACGATCTATTTGAATAATAAAAATGAGTAGTATAATAGCCCTCAATTTCTAACTTAGATTAAAAAAAGAGACATTAGAATCAAGCCAAGATAATAGTAAAAATATATAATTTAAATATATCAAGTCAATTTTTTAAAATAAGTTATTTATATATATTAAAATATTTAAATAATATTAAAATATTAGGGAGTGTCATAAGCTTAAACTTAGTAAAAAAAAATATTATTTAAAAATATTAATAAAAAAAATTTTAATAAGACAAATTTAATGGCATTGAATTTATAATTTTTGCAGACATAGAATTTTTATGAATTTTTAAAGATGTTGGTATAATTGTAATTACTAAAAGGTCGTTCATGATAGATTTGTAATTTTAGAAATTTTATTTTAGGTTAAATTCGATTAACGAAAGATAGATTTGCAAATATGAGAATATCAAATGACATGTTAGACTTTTAATTAAAAAAATTTTTGTTTAGGTCAAATCAAATTTGTGGTGGATATATTTGTAAAGAATAGGTTAATTTTCATATTTAAATCTCAGTTGGTTTTTTGTATAAAAGGAAACTGTGTTTGGCTGCACAATAACAGTTTAAAAAGCACATTTGGATGGCAATAATCATCAAATAAATACATACGTGTTTGCGATTAATTTCCAAATTTTTAGATAAAAAATATAAATAAATAAAAAAGTGATATACTAATAAATCTACAATAATTGTGTATTGTATTATAAATAACTTGTTCCTACCCATGTATAAAGGATTCTGATAGAGTATTCGATTGGTTGAAAAAGTCATGTCAAACATCATCATTTTTGTGGTGGGTTATTGTGAGCATGGAAAATAGCTTCAACCAATAAGGAAGAACTCTGGCTTGATTTCAATGTCTCTAGCAGAGTAAGAGGTACTAAAAATTAGATTTGGATTTTTATCCTACTGCGTTATGCGAGTCTCAAAATTATGGTGAGAGGAAGAGAGAAAGATGTGGAGGACGTTGGGGTGGTCGGAGAGAGATGCACGGTGTTGGGTTCGTTGAAAAAAGGAGAGAAGGGTGTTGGGTTCGTCGCAAGAAAATTTCAAATTAGTATCATGGCATACATCGTTTGGTATGAATGGCTTGAGTGGGAAGACTGGTGGAGCTATGAAAATATAGTACTTAGATGATTTTGAGGATCATACTAGTATGATGATTACTGTTACTATAACATAGAGGGGTTATTCGTATAATGCGATATGTTTATCATATTTTGTATGATATATTTATATTTAAATAAAATCGGCTAAGATTGATTAGTAGATCGTAAGGTACAATATCTATGTCGTATTAGTATGATTATCAAAATTATTGGGCTATTGTACTTTATGATTATGTGCATTGTATTAGATGATCATAAGAAATATGTTCAAACAAAATGGATCATATAGGATTATATAGTGTGATATGATATAACATATTATATAAAAGTATTACAGAAATTACAGATCATATTAGACAAATGAGTAACAGGAAACATAGCGGATCATATGGTACGACAAAGGGATCGTGCTAGTACGATGTTTAGTAGAAAACGATATATACGGTTGGATGTACTGTACCATATTGGGATCGTACTGATATTATATATAACAGTTTGTGCGATCGTTCAATACTATTAGCAATTGTACAAGTACTATCTAATGCAAAAATTTAAAACATGGGAAATGATTTGTGGGAATAAAATGAATTAACAAGAGAGGAGAATTAAACAAAAGAAAATATTTTAAGAAACCAGGTAGATAAATCTATAAGTTATGATGTGGTATAATATTATTTTTCATTCTTTTATATGGTTCTTTTAGATTGTATTCTCTTACGTTGGTACAAGTTTATACTTTTTTACATTACTTTTTGTGTAACTGTTGATTTTATGGATCATAGTTTTTATAGTTTCCTTTGTTATATGACATTATAAAGAAAAAGAAAATTAATAAAATATAAAGAATTCTTAAAATGAGAATAGTTGTTTCATATATAATGAATGAAAATGAAAATTGGATTCTTGAAGGCATTATCCTCAACATTAGACCCAACGTATTGTGTCATAGGGTTTCGATCTTCAGATCTAATATATGCTTAGTGTATGTGCTAAGATCATTATGTGTGTATGTGTGTGTGTACATATATATATATGTGTGTGCATGTGTGTGTGTGTGTGTGTATATATATATATATACTCCATTCCCAGCATGTTAGATCACAAGGTATAGACATCATATTTGTCTGGTGGCACTTGGTTCAGCGTGTTGGATTGCAATGTATAGATTTTCAGTTTAGATATTTGTTAGTGTTATGTGGATAGAATAGATATTGATTGGAGGTTATTTATTGGTATGATTATTGGATCTAATGAAGATAATGATTTAAAAAGAATAGGATTTGATAATTAAAGTTTGAAATTAATAGAAAATCTAGCATTTATTTTGTTTACTTTTGATATATATTGCATCAAGAATGGTTTCAAATTTGTACTTGTGATTTATTATGGCTTTATAATATGATTTTTGTTATATTTTATATTTTTTTTATATTTGATTATTTTATTAAATTTACCTGTTGAGACTTATGAATCTCATTAATGCTTTCATCACACAAGCCATGCATCAAGTTAAGCATACACTACATCGAGATTTTGATGTTACAAGAGAGGATCATATTATTGAAATTTGAGAGTGGTTAGTGTTTGATGTAGGTTTGGTTATTGGTAATATGATGGAACAACAGCTTAAATTTTGTACATAATTTTATATAACTTGTGTTTGAATTACATTATACTAATAATTTATGTGGTTTTATTTTGGTTGACATGTAGGATTTTGTCACACTATTAAGTCTCTATTTAAGGTTCAAATTTTTCATTCAATATTTTATTTGTGTAATATTTTTTATTTTTTAATTGTTTAAAAAGATTTTTAAGGTAAGGCCTTCACAAATAATGTGTACTTGTATGATCTTTGTCATCATCTAGTTCGATGTTCTAAGAACATTCATTGTACAATATGAAGACATTTGTCGTATTTATACAATAACCTATTTGTTGCTCAAATATGCTACTTGTATTGCCACATCGTCGGAGTGATCTAAGTACTGTGCGTATCATCTTGATAAAATCTTTGCAATGTATTTGTATGATCAATAAACCGAGGGAGTAATAGCTATTTCAATTGCTTTGTAAATCACAATTCTAGCCATTGGACATTCCATCTTTGACCTTAAACTATTTATGTGGTATCAGAACCATGGTCTCAAGTCCCCTGTGTCACTTGTGGGGGTGGGGTGTCAATGTGGATCTGTCTGGGCTGTGGTGAAAAGCTCTCGAATATAGTCTTAGAATATGTATCAACTTATTTTAATATTGGACATCCATGAGCATGTCGGGTTATGGTTATTTGACTCATTGTATTACTGTTATGCATATACACTGATATACTTAAATATTTTTTTAATGTATTTAGGAGTATAAATAGCATATTAGTGGTGTAAAAAGTATTTTATAACTATGTTGAATATGTGTTTTACTTGTATTTAGTAGAGTATAATTAGTGATTGTGGTCTATTTATTGTAAAGTATAAACTTTTTGGAGAATATTATTGTCTTAGGTATGATCAGCAGTACATAGCATATTATGGTGTACTATTTATTTCTTGGGTATTGTTAAGTGTGGTGAACTTTTGTTTAATATTGTTGTTTTGAATGAAATCAGTTATTTACAATTTATTATATGCGTCTTTACAATTGTATAGTTTATTGAAAGTATTACTTTTTGTAATTATTTTAGTATGTCATGCATTTCGCAGTATACTTTGTTTATTATAAAGAACTCTTGTAATTTTCCTTTTTAGCAGTTGTAGAACTTCTTCTAAATAATATAAAGCACAAAAACAATTATTATGTGCACCTATGTTAACTTGTCATTATCATCATTGGGGTCGATGATCTGATTTGAGTTCAAAATTTAAATGAAAACAGGTTGCCTAATATAAGGAAACATTCTCCTAAATGTATTCCAATTTCTGGTTGTAGGCTTAATCGAATTCCGTTTTTGTTTTTTTCCTGTTGCACTTCTGTTATGTTTGTTTCCATCATTGCTTCTGGCAACATTCTCTGCATTGCTAAGAGCATACCTAATTCTACTTAGTTTGGTACTTGAAAAATGGTTTATTATCGGAATCATACATCTTTAAGCATTCTCTCATCTCAAACACTCAAGCACTATTTTATGCTTTAGAAGTTTTCTGGTAGCCTATGTTTTCTTTGGCAAGTTGATCCTCAACCATTCACCTCAAATTGGTAGGCAGAAGGTTATGCCAATTAGATGCAGGTTTTGGTAGTTTTAAGTTGATTGTTTTTTTTAAGGAATTTATTATTATTATTATTATTATTATTATTATTATTATTATTATTATTGCTTTCATTGTTTTACAGTTGTTTTGAATTGCTAGTCGTATCTTAGTTTGTTATTGTTGTACATCAGTATGTTAAATGCGGGGAGCTTTATTAGGTTGCATGACTATTACTGGTTCAGTTACATTGTATTCTCATTGCTGAAAAACCATATGTTCTGAAATCAGTCGTTTAAACTTGTAAATAATGTTTCTTAGTTGAATATGTTTTTGTTGTTTTGTTTGTCTATCAATACTTGCTTTTATCATATGCAAGCTTTCAGTTTGTGGAAGCATAAACAAGATGGTAGTTCTCTTAATAGTATATGCAAATTTGCCTTCTAGCATAGTTCAATATGCTTTCTTGTAATTTCTTGGATTGGCATTTTAATGAAATTCTTATGCATTGTACTTAACAAATGATAGATTTACTTGCATTCTCTAATGCAATTTGCAAACTAAAATATATAAGCCAATTTTTTGCACAAATGATGCATTGTTAGCACATGCTTCTGTTAACTTTTTGATTAGCATGTTTAATATGATTCAGCTATCAAAATGACTTGATGAATAATAGTTATGATACCGAAGCTGATATTTATGCATAAGCTGTAATGTTTGGAGGGTGGATCGATTAATTTGATATTATGCTTATTAAGCTGCAATGCTCCATTGTTGTGATAACTGATAAAATTGCCCAAATTCAAGAGGCAATATACTTTTTCTTTGATTGGAAAATATTATTGAATATTAATTGGGCTCACTTTTACTGCTTATGTTAAAAATTCCATTTAATTTGCGTCATATATTATTTATTTACAAAGTCATGATTTCTGAAGTTTAGTTCATATGTTACTAACCTTCTTATTTCCTTTGGATAGTAGGGTAAGACATCTTTTCACATGTCCATGCCATAATAATTTAATTAACCAAATATTGACAATAACAAATCTAATAGAATAGAAATATAATGTCATATTCATCACACTGCTAACAAAGAATAAAATAATTGAAAGGAATGATCACCACCCTTGCATTTTAGGACCTCGTGGACTTTGAGTTTTAGAATATGTATGAACGAGAAGAAATGCAGGAGATGTGTATAGACTAAAATTGATACAACATTTGTTTAAAAAAATTATAAGAAAAGTAAGTCCTGTAGGATGGAAGTATAATTCATCATATTTCACAAAGCAAATAAAAAATAGAAATAATTGTTTAGGTGTAGAAGATTGGAGGTGACGGTGATTTAATTCAAGTTGTGCAAAAGAGAGGAGTTGAGAAAGATTAGCATAGCTTATTTCTTTATAATAAATAAATAAAAAAAGAATAACACATTAAATTAATCATTCTATCTATTGTGCATTAGGTTTTCAGGTACATAACTTGCAGTTAAACAACATAAAGAAACGGTGGTGTTGTTAAAGAGAATCAGCCAAAGTAGAATAAGTAGCTCTACTAAATTATCTGATGCTTTATCTGCAATGTTTCTGTGGCTCTCTACATAACATTTGATGTCTTGTAGAGTGTAAGCCATTCATAGTGTTCGTTGTCAATGTGTCGGAGCCTTAGCATTCACTTTTGAAGTCAAGTGAAATTAATATTTTAAATCTGTTATCATATTTCAACACATCAAGGATATTTTGCCAAACTGCCTAAGAGGTAGCAAAAGGATATTAGAAATAGTTATTCATGTAGGAACTTGGAAAGTGTAAACTACCAAAGTTTTGCATGTTATAATGTTTTATGATATCTCGATAATTTGCTTTTTCTAAAAAAACAAGCTTTTCAACTTAGGTTGGAGATGGGAAATTGTTGGGTGATTAATGACTTCAACATTTGTTTGCTAGGATAAATGTTAGGCTAAATATTAGGCAGATGTAGTTTGAATCGATTCCGAAGTATGGTAGGAGTAGGTAGAATTTGTTAGCTCCAGTTGGATAAAAAAAATGTATGTTTATGAGCATTACATGAAATATTTTATTGATATATGCTTATATGGTGATCTGAATACTTCAGTTATATAGATATATTATTATATTACACAAGTAAAATTCCATGTAGACTCGTGTGATTCAGATTATGACCCCCATGTTGAAATGTGGTTGGATTTTAGAATGATTTTGATTCAGATCAAAGTCAAATGGGTACAAATAATTCATACCTAAGTCAAATCAATCTGACCATCATATGGAACAACTACTGTCATTGGAAGGATCAGCAGCAATAGATGGAGGCAGGTCCCCAAACAGGTTTCATGGGCTAGTTTTTGAGAGTATGTTGATGCTGGTGTTGCTGTGGTGCAAAATTACAAATTTTCAAGTTTCCTGCATGAATGTCTTTGTGTGGCCTTGATTCTTATGGGCCAAAACTGTTTGGCTTAGATACTGTGTTGAATGCAAATGCTCTTGACATGGTAAGAAGGAACCAGTCTAACACATGACACTGCATGCATCAGTTGTATTTTGTCAATAGTAAGCAACCTGATTTGATGCTAATATATTAGAAAGATTGACATGCTACTGTTTTCTAATATACGGATTTGACATGGCATTCTTTAGAGCTTTTGTTAAGGGTGTATTCCTGTTATTATGACAAATAATTAATGATATGAGAACTCTTTCCTTTATCTTTTATTTTTCTTTTTACTATGAAAATTCATCATTTTCCATTGTGATGATAAAGTTAGAATTTTTTATCTGAGGTTACTTCGTAGATATGCTAACTTTAAACCTACATTTTTTAGTTTTCTCCTATTTTCAATCAGAGAAATTATCATTTGTCTCTCAATGTCTATGTTTTGCTATTTACCTTAATTTACATTTGTATATGTTTATAAAATGTGTGTAAAAGGAAAGTTACTAGTGATGTAGTTCTTTGAGATTACAAACATAATATTTTTATAATAATGGAGAACAGAAACATGGTATTTGTCAAATTTTATGCTGTTCAACTATGAAAAAGTTTATATCCATTGAGTGGAGAAACTTAAACTCTAATATCAAATCCTATGCAAATAAAAGCAATGAAGTAGAATCGAAGGGGAAATAGACAAGAACAATGTTACCAAATATGCAGACTCAATATCTCATAAAAACCCATACCGTAACCAAACAATACCTGCATGTTACTACTTATTTTATCTCTGAAGTTGCAAGCAAGAATCCAAACAATGAGATGCCAAATCTTCTTTTTAATTGAAAATCCCATTTTTCTAGTCTGAGATATGCTTTAATGTACGTATTTCATGCTAATAGCCTTAACGCTGCCTGTTTCTTTGACTAAGGATGCCCTCCCCATCAACGGTAATAGTTCATGTTAATTTTTGTTCTAGGTTTTTGCAGCCAGGAATGAGCAAGTTGTTAATCAATATTACTTGCCTTGGTTGCTGGAGGATGATTTGAGTGACAAATGCATTTAACAAATTCCTTCAAGATATTTGCCTTGAATTGACCAATTAAAATAATTGTTTCTTTTGTAGAAAGGCAATATGATAAACTGTTTCTGCTTATTTAATTCCAGATAATGCTAAGAAATTGTCAAATCGAACACTAGTCTTCTCCTTTTTTAAAAAAAATATGGTTTTTTTGCTCTTTTTTTCTTTGGTAAAGGGTGGAGGGAATAGTTGGATGCTTGAAATAGTAGGCCTTTTTGATGGCTATTTCAGGACTTTTAAATATCTCTTGAGGCGCAGATCAAACTGAACTTTCCAACTGATCTTGCAAGTTTTCTTGGATGGTACCCTTTGTGCTATCTAATTCCCTTATTCTCCTTTATACGTTTAAATAATTTTCCTAAATTGTTTTTTTGCAAGCTAAGATGATAGTCATTTCTTAAGTTTCTGTTGAATAAACATGTCACTGTATCTTTATATCGGGAATTTGAAAAGTCAGTTTCCTGACTTTATTGTTTTAAATTGTGTAGGCAGGTACTGCAAAAGCAGCAAATAGTTTTGCAGGGTCTAAGGTGTCAGCATTGTCAGGTGCATATGGTCCTCATTTGTCATTTTGATGAGTCTTTACAGTGTTCTGTTTGCTTAATTGTATAATCATTTGTTCAATTTGGTAGAGCACGATGTTTCATTTACTCTGAACCTATTCTCAAATGGATACTTTGTTGGGAAACCATGCGAGGTGTGTTTAAGATAGAAATATCTTATCTTTTTGTTTTTAAGTCCATGACATTCCCTTCTACTTTAGAATTGTTTTGGAAGTTTACAAAGTTTCAGATATCTATATTGACATTGTCTGAACTAGAAAGACTTATTTCAGGTTGATAAGTTTCAGCCTTTGCCTCAAGACTTGAAGTCACTACTTCCTTATGATAGGTCCTCAAAAGGCCTTTTTTCTGTGAGTTTCAAAATTAAGTATGCTGGATCAATATTTTATTTGTTTATCAAATTTCCCATTGCTTTTTTCATTCCATTATTCTTTGTATCTGACCATGTAACCTTGAGCTTTGCTTGTATTACGGTTTTGTTTCCACTGTTTTGCCTAGCATTGTAGATTCATAAAAGTTTAGATGCCATAAACTATTTGTAGTTGGATGATTGATACTTCAATTTGACTGCGGTCAAGTATTGAAAAAGTTTGGCATCTATCCTGCTGTTTACCATAAATGAACTTCTTAGACATGCATGAGGTACATATTTGTTTAGGCACTTATAGCTTATGACAGAAAAGCACTAGTCACATCTTAAATATGTAAATGTCACATTTATGTACAAATTGTTTGCTGATAAATCTTAAAACATCACTAGGAGTTATCTTCTAGGTGTAACCAACATGTTTATGTGATAGCTTTTTTTCTTAGATTTAAAACATGCTACTATTCGGAATTCTGTGAATGTGTTAATACTCTTTTATGTTTTAGGTTAGTATCCCATAGTATATAATATCAAGCAATCTGTTGTTTTTGTAGTACATAAACTAAGCAAGCCAATGGAGTTATGATATCTGTTGGACAGCGTTTTACTTCATGGTTTAGTTGACCGTTACTTTTCTCTAATCATATGCCCATAGCTTGGTCTGAAGTTATTATGTTTTTTCTTCTTGGTAATATGATGTTGTTATTTTCTTATTAATAGTTTGATTCTATGTTTTTTAAGGCCATATAATTAACAAAACCATCCTGTAGTTAATTTGTTTTATTGTAATTTCTGCTACCAGTTTCACTGCTTAGGGAACTTCAAGCATATTTTCTTGTTGGTGTTGTTCTTCCTTTATCATTCTGAGCCACCTCATTATTCTGAAGTATTTTTTTGAGTTTCAAGTTTATGATGCAGCTTATAGAAATTGTGCAAATCACTTCTGCATTTTAGCATTTGATATCCATAATTATTATACAAGTCAATGTTCATCTGGACTTGCAGGCAATTGAGACAGGCTGGCTTCCAGGGGATATCCTCGATGATATACATTGCAAATATGTTAATGGGGCTGTTGTCTGCGAGGTCAGTTATTTATTGTACAGATTTTAACTATTTCGCTTTTTTGGTTCTTTGTAGGTTTCAATAAGTTCTATTTTATGGAGATGCTATTTGTATAATGCCTGTTCAAATATGACATATTTGTTTGATCTTGTAGTCCAATATATTTGCATGTACCCTAATGCAACATACTCCTTTCCAGTGCAACTCTTTTATGACCCTTCGAAAATTTGATTTTCCTGTCAGAAACACAAACATGATTATCGATCTTTTGGGACTTTGCAATCTTTTATGATATTTTCTTGATGGTAGCAGCTTTTGTTGTTTTGTACTAAAATCATGCATTAAGTGCATGTGTTTTTTGTGCACTTTTATCGGAGCTGCTTCAAGGCTCTTTGTTGGAAGTAGGGGTATGTACTAGGCCTTCATATTTGTGTAAATCCTTATTAGAAAACCATTATATTTCAAGGTTTTAGATGGGATAAATCATTTATTTGATATGCTTATGTAAACTGCTCATATAATTCCCCTTAGGGTCCATTGTTGGCTATCGCCGATATTGTTGCTTATTCATTGTCATCACCATCGGCGGCTGTTAGATCTTACTTTTTCACAAATGAAAAAACATCAAGAAATAATTTGTATAACTATTTATTTTCTTTACAGTAATTTTAAGAACTACTAAATTAAAAATGAAAATAGAATTAAATTTTTAAATATTGAATAATAATTTAAATCCTATTTTCTTCCAAGCAATATTATAATTTAAATCAACACACCATTAGCACAACACTTTAATCCCACATTTTTTTATGTTTATAAAATATCTATGTTATATTTATTTAAAGCAAAAAATTGTTTGCCAAGCTTTGTTAAGCAGGAGTTACTTATTTGACTATACATCCATTCAATTTTATTTAAGATACGATTTTGATTGAGTGGATTTATGAGATTAGTTGGACACCTAACTTAGCACTATCAATTCTAAATCTTATGTAGATTAAATGGTATTTTAAATTTTTTTATTAAAATCTAAATTAATTTAAAAAGGTTTAATAGTACTGATAATCTTAGAAAGATTCATCCATCCAAACATATATCTATTTACTTATAATAATATTTTAATTAAGTAGGTACATGAGATTAATTGGACACCAAGCTCACTTAGCACCCTGAGTCAAAAGTCATGCATTGACTAATTTCACGTTGTTGGCTTTACCCAGATATAATGTCTGCTTGTAGCCTAACCTCATGTACTTGGATGTGTATTTTGACTATTAAGTTTTTTGCAGAACTAAAAGTTTCTTAATCTGAAATGATCATGGGTGCCGTATTGGCATTCATCCTTTTCAAATTTATCTTGAGTGCGTGGCATCATTTTGAAATATGTGAACATAGTTTTTGTCTATTGAATGCGCATGTAAATCATTTAGTGAGAACCTCGTCTGTTAATTATTGCATCTCCCTTAATTCTTAACATAGATTAGGGATAACACATAATAATACGACTGCAAATTTATCAAACAAACTAATCACGTTTAATGTATTAGTTTTATTTTTCAGAGGACATCAGTTTTTTTTTCATTACCTAGTTGTATCATACGTTAAAATGTTTGATTCTTCCTTGTATAAAACCGTGGATTGATTTAATTCATGCCTAGGTTTTAGTTTTAAGCTTGTGGGCACGAATTAGGCGCTATAACCATATCATATAAAATGGCTTGTAAGATATACAATTGTTCTTCACTAAATTCTTTCCTTTTCAGGTGCGAGATTATAGAAAATGCATCCCAGAACATGGAACTGTTGCTTCCCCTGTTGTCAACAGAATCCGACTTCGGATGTCACTGGAAAATATTGTGAAGGATATTCCGCTTATGGCAGATGATTCATGGACTTACAGCGACTTGATGGTATTTTATTTCGTACATGGAAAATTCAATTACAGTTTGCTATTGGTACATAAAGAATGTTTTTTATGCATCAGGAAGTAGAGTCCCGAATATTGAAGGCCTTGCAACCGAAGCTTGATTTAACCCCTATTCCTAGGTTGGACAGACTTTATTCTGATCCTACAATTATTAAGGTATGGATCACATTTCAGAAATACTGCGTTTCATAGCCTTGCAGACATCTAAACTTCTTTAATCCATGTTACTGTAGCTTGAAATTGATATTGGAAGTAAAAAAAGATTGCGGACTACTCCAGACATTACCATTACTCAGAATCAAGCTCATGGGAAGAAGATTTGCATTGATGGGGTGCCTGAAAATGCTAATAACATTACAGGAGATTCGGGAACTTCGATTAGCAATGCTGCCATGCAACATGCTCATGAGATTGCAAGTTCACAGCAATTATCTGATGTCATTTCACCATCAAGGTCTAATAATACTTTGCAAGTGCCTGTTCCAGATCATTCTAAATTTCAACCTGCTGTCAACCTTCAAGGTGTTATGCAGGGCCATGGCTTGCCTACAAACTTTATTGGGGTCAGTTCAGGCATATCTCTTTCACAGAATATGTTGGGGCCATATTCGGATAGTGCTAGTGCTAATGTTCCTCTGCATGGAAGAAGGGAGACTCAAGATTCCCAGTTGACATTTATGCCAGGCCCGAAGAGAGCCAGACAGACTATTGCCAGTCTAGATGGTAGCCAAATGCAACAGGGATCTCCTTCATTGGCTGGCTTTAATGGATCAGAAATACAGTGGAAAAACCAGAATATGCATTCATTGAATGATTCCAAGGGGTTTCAGTACCCTAACATTGGGGTCCCAAGATTTCCTCAAATGAATCAAGAGGCAGGGGCATCTGTTTATTTTAACCAGCATGTTTCAAGAGGGCTGAAAGAGGAGCAGATTGACTCAGATAAGTTGGATAAGCATGATGAGAGATCCAAGGAATATCTGCAACCAGTGATGAATGAGCATGCTTTGGATCAGCAGCAGTTGCGTGCTCAGCATCACATGCAGCAGTCCTCCATGAGGGCCCATCTTCCACCTCCTAATCAGTGGAATAACACTCGGTTGTCAGTAGAGAAAGACACAAGAAGGGATGAAGTGCCGACCAAACGAGGAAAGGCACTACCTAGTCCACGTGTTTCTTCTGGACCCATGGTTCAATCCCCTGTTTCATCCAAATCTGGAGAGATGTCCAGTGGTTCGGTTGGTGCTCAATACAGTGCTGTGGCAGCTACTTCTGCACCAGCTTCACTAATGGACAAGGCAATTACAAACTCAAATGCTGCACTTGGGGCCCCTTCTGTTGCTTCTAGTCCCAATGATTCGGTACACAGACAACCCCAAGTATCAGCTTCTATTAGGCGTAAAGCAAATTCTGTACCCAGAACACAAACCATAAGTGCAGTTGGTTCTCCCGCAAGTGTTAGTAATTTTAATACTCCACTGAATGCTAACAGTCCATCGATTGGTACGCAATGTATGGTTGATCAAGTGCTCTTGGATAGGTTCTCAAAGATTGAAATGTTAACGCAAAGGTATGACTACTTAGGAACTGCAAGTAAAGCCAGATTTTCCACCCCTTTCTTGCTAGCTCACCCATCACATACTTAATACTGCCTGTGCAATTCTTTATCATTCCATAATAATGATTGAAGTACTTCATTTCTTGAAGAGATAACAAAAATAAAAATCTAATAGCAAACTGTACTGTACAAAATACTTACCATTTTAGTCCATGATCCGTTAGTGAACTTTTCTTGTTATGGATTGTAGATGATGACACTTTAGTTCTTAGTTTAGCATGAAATAATGAAACTTATTTTTGGAGGCAAAATCTTCATTGTCTTCAAATATAGGAGAAATCTTCTGAACTTTAATAACTAAGTGAAGTTTTAGCTCCAAATCGTGTCATATGGTGATAATGAATAGGAAATGTTATAGATGTTGCTAATTTATCTTGTACTAATCAAGGGTTACAAAGTTTAACTTTTCATGTGGATGATTATGCACCAGAAGTTCTGCAGTGTTGTGGTTGATGCCATGGATGCTTAAATAACAAAAATTTAGGCTTCAATCCTTGCAATTTTAGGTGGGTCTTTGATTTCTGAACTGCTCTTCTGGTGTTTGTTCCTTTATTGCTTTATCTGCCATCATCGAAAACGTGAGAATATACAGTTAAAAAGTGTAGCAAAAGTGGAGGATAACCAGATAGGGACTCTCTAAAATAATCTATGTAAGAAATAAATTCAGATTTACAAAACTTGGGTGCAATGTTGATGATCTCTTTTCTATCATGCTTAGTCTTCTGGAAATAGCCTGAGAGTTCAACTTCGAGATTGGATTCTTGCCTGCTTAAGGAAATTTTGATATCCTTACACCATCAGTCAATTTTGAGGTGGGAAAATTTGAATGCATAGGTTTGATTAAGTGGCATGGTATAATGGGTAAATGATATAATTTTGATGACGAAGGTCTCTTCTAAAAAAACTGAAATATTAGCATTAATGCGAATAAGAGATTTTGAGAATTTAAACAAAAACTCACTTAGGACAACGACGAGGAAACCAGAATAGACGAAATTTCCAAATTTGTTTGGGAGAAGATCAAAGCATACCTTTAAGGTAAGTTGGCATGATGTGGTGAAGTTTTGGTTGAGTGGCTTCGATTTGAAGAGTTACGAATATGTGATATAATTAAAAGATGCCTTGCTGATGTGGAATGCGACGTAGTTGTCATTGAAATAGTGCAGTTGGATGTAAAAACGCATAAGTTGAAATCAGCGATGACTCAGTTGGAATTGGTGGCGACTTGGCCGGGACTAGCGATGGTCGGCTGGGCAAGCTCAAACCGGCATGGGTCCTCACGAGCACGGATTGCCTCAGGTATGCGTGGGCATGTGCAGAATGAATTGATTAGGTCGATGTGAGTTGACTCAGGTAAGCGTAAATTGATAGCATCAATGTGGTTTGGCTCGATTATGCGCAACTAGGTGCAGAATAGATTGGGTCGATATGGGTTGACCTGGGTAGATGTGGGTCGCTACAAGTTGGCGTTGCCATCGCATGTCAGAATGGGCTAGCGAGGTTGGTGCATGTCAACATAGTTCAACGTGGGTCAACGTGGGCAACTTTTTAAAAAGCCACGATCAAATACCATGAGGGCCCTAAATAACCTTCGATGTCACTGGTGCTCGGAAAGACGAGGGATTTTCACCTACGAAGTGAAAAGAAACAGTAAGAGGATTTGACGGCTCGGGAAGCAGTGAAGACATGGGATGAGCAGCGGAGAAGAAATCAGCATGTTTTTCAATGAAGTCGGGATTGCGGATCGAGGAAGAGGAAGCTCATTTGGAAGAGATGCTTCTTGCGATCGGGCTCCGACAACGATTGCAAAGGCTTTGACCATGCTAGAGGGGCTTCCCAAAGCTTTCTTTTATTCTTTCTTCGAAGTTCCTTCCACCTTTTCTCTCTTTCTCTGCCCCTCGTCCTTGCAGACGGCGGGAAGGGTGATCTTATGGTGATGCTTCACAGATGGCGTCAAGTCCATGTCGGATTCACACTTTCGTTCTTTAATTTGGCTTGGGGGCTTTCTTAAGGAACCCGACAAGTGTGGTAGGTTATTTGCATTATTCTCTCTTTTTTTCTTTTTTGGGGTTTTTTTCTTGCTTCTTCAATTAGAAATGATGGAGATGAACTTCTAATGGGAATTGACTTATGATGAGGACAATGAAATATGATTATAAGAAAATCGTTGTTAGAGTAATTAAGATGGTTTAATTTGAGAAGTTAGTTCTATATGATAATAGTATATCTTAAAATGTAGTTTGAGGGCACGTGGTGATGTTGAGGAAAATAAAAAGAAAGCAATTGTGGTGATCAAAAGATTTATTGATAGATTTAGAATGGGGTCTAGAAGAAACAGATTATTTTTTTTAGTGATTATTTTTTTTAGATTCACTTGTTCCTATTGGTTAGAATTTCCAGTTATCTTGATAGGAATCAAATATCCGTATTTTCATTCAAGCAAATTCTTTTTTGTCACTAAGTGTCATGATGTCTTTCAATGGGATTGCAAGTCTATTCATTAGTTCTTATTTATAGTGTACAATTACATGGAATGTAGGTATTAGCTATGACCTATTTGATAGAAAAAAGGGATAATTTGTCTTCTTTGGTAAGGATTTTTGGGATTAAATTATCTTTTTTCTTGTCATGTTTTTTACATGGAAATCAAGGGCTAAGGAACTATTCCCTTGACTCATACTAATGATAATTTGACTCCGCTAAAAATTGAACAAAAGATTGTCGAATTAGCCTATTTTTTGTGCATACAAATTGAATGAAATGAAGTGTTTTGAAATGAATTGAAGAATAAATTTCAGCATGAGAGAAGGAACTTACTAATTATCTTTTGAAGACAACCAAAGCTTCTTCAAAAGCTGATCATTTAGCAAAAGATGCTAATGCTATATTCTATTTTGTTTTCTCATTCTATTGAGATAGCAATATGTAGACATTTTACATCTCAAATCAAAAAAATCAGAACATATGTGAACCAATTACACTAAATTTCACTAAAATATAACTAATAAATATAATTAATTAGATCTATTAAGAATCATATAAATTCTTCATAAACCAAAGTTCTTTTGTATACACATATGCATGTTGCCTAGTTTTGCTTTTTTTCTATTTTATTGATATTTGTGCCAGTTAAAAGTCTAACAAGATTGATCATGAAGTCTCATAAGCTTAATTATATTTAAGTATGAGTTCATCGAAAATCTATTAATTCAATCTAAATCTGTAAGTATGGGTTTCTTAAATATCCAAGACCAAATTGAGGGTGATAGGGATGCAATTATCAAATGGATGTGGTAAAAGTAGGACGAATGGAGGGAATAGTTGATTAGAGTAGGAGTGGCTGCTTTTATTAAAGAGAAGATGGCATAATGTAGACCAGGTGGTTTAGGATGTAATCATGCATAATGGACAGTGGAGGGCTAGCGATGCATCATGATCTATGAGATATCTAGAACTATGAGGTGAAATGATTAGGAAAAGTTGTGGTCAAGGTGGATGTGCTAAAACTAGGAAGAATATGGTGGAAATGGTTAATTAGAAAGATGGGAGCTTTTGTGTTGAGTATAAGATATATGAGAAAATAGGCTAGTTGGTTTGAACATTGTAGTGGGGGGCTGCAGATGTACCATGGCCTTTTAGGCATGTAGAACAATTGATATGAAAGGAACAAGAAAAAGGATTTGTGGCAATACATGCAAAACAAGACTTAATACTCTACATCATTGGGTTTGACAATGTCACAACCAATTAATAAGACCATTTATTGTTATACATGAATTGGTATCGTGATTGTCTTACTGAAATGAGTGCTACTGAAAATATTTAAGGTGGACTTAGATAATGATCAGAAGGCTGATAGACTATACAACATAATATAAACAACGCATACTGAAATTCATAAACTTCGTGGTACAGTGTGCTTTCCATGGTGTCAAATGCTGCTTTTGTTCGTGGAAACAGAAGGTTGAAATTTGCATCAAATCGAAATCTGTAGTGTGGTTTTGTTAATGTTGATCATGTTAGGAAAATTAGCATGACAAACCGTTTTTCTTCCATACTAGAGGGTTTTTTTCTTTTATGTGATGAGAGAAAAGTAAAAAAGAATGGGTAAAATAGATTTCTCTGTCTGGAACCCCATTTGGATTCAAAGGAAAGTGAAATAACCTAGGAAGAATTCTCGAAATGGGACCCTTTTTGGATTAACCCATGAGAGATAGTCATAATAAAGTTTAAAATCATTTTTTGGTAAAATTGAATGCAAAGAATGGAAGATTCCATGACACTTCTTGAAATCTGACTTCAAATTGGTTGTTTGAGTCTTTGTGGAAGCGAAAGGTAGAAATGAAGAGGAAATTGTCTCTGATTTACTGTCATTGAGTATGCTTGGGAAGCTGCTCCATTGGCACCTGGGGACAGGTGTGCATTGTTGTGGTGGGCTTTGGGGGCTCTTAGCTGCATGAATGGCTTGATGCGCTGATTGGCGCTTGACTTCGATATTTTAGCATTTGTTTTGTTTTAAACTTATTAGCAGTTTTGGAATAATATGGACTATTTTTTGCCTTTAAATTCCCTTTAGAAATTTTATTTTCTGTCCTTTTATGTTTATATTCAGTTGCATTAGTTTTTTTAACCCTTATACTCTGACATTGTTGCATTTTTGTTCGTGTTTCACTTTTGAAGGATGTAAGCTGAAGCTGAAACCAGTACCCAGTTTTCTTTTACTAAGCTGAAGCTGTAGAGCACGCACCCATCTACTGGAGGGCTGGTGGGGTTGTTTGTATGCATGGTGTGAGCTGTTCAATTTCATTCTGTTTTGCTAGTAGGGGGTGTGCATTAGTCGATTTAAACTGACAAATTGAACTGAATTAAGAGTAAAATCTTCTCTAGTTAGTCTCATAATGAGTGTTGAAAGTTTAGTTGATTACTAGTTTTTAGAATGGAGAAAATTGTTTTGTACATGTTTGTTCCAATGGCTAGAAAAGGAGAGTCAAGTATTCTAGTATCATAGCTGGGAGAGGATTAGTTTAAAACTGTGGAATATAATCTCCCAAAGAATCCATGTGGAACATCGAATTACAGAAAAGCTGTCAAAACTTTGTAACTGTTACAGCCATCCACAGTGTATTTTGACAATTAGCATGGCTAATGAGAAGCTATGAAGCAACACTTCCTGTGGGATCTTTACAGAAAACAGTGAGTTGCAAAGACTAAGTCAAACCAAGGACTGAAGTGCTTATTTTCGCTGGGCTGAACTGCTTTGTTGGCTGTGGGTTAGGATGGTTGGGATCTTCAGCCTTTGAAATTATCCGATGACCAATTTTTTAAATACACGAATCATTTGTGTGGCTAAATTTATACTGGAACTTCAGCTCCTGTTCTCTTATGCTGTCATTGCTGCTCGTTTGGACGCAGCAACTAGGAGAGCAGTGAATCACGAATGATAAAAAAAAAGACATGAATTGTGTGATACTGTGTTAGCTGCAGTGTTAGTAGTTTATTACTAAGCTTTGAAGCACTGAGAGTAGGTGTCATTGCTATGTTGCAGAAAAGCATAATTGCCGTCGTGCAGAGGAGATATAAACAGAATTGTTCACGGCAACTTGTGCTTGCCTTAACATTGATATCGTATTAAAATTTTTGAGAGTTGAGCAATTCTTCAAACTGGGTCCTCCAATAGCAAAGTGTTAGACATACGCATCTGTTCTCTTCACGTGAGCTCGATTTTGAAGTACATGAAGCAATTTAAAAGCACAGCTTGGACCTTTTACGTTCATTGTTTTCATTTTTGTGATACTTAATGTGACATTTTGTATATATCTCTACTATAGATGACCCTTTGAAATTAATAGCGCACAGTTTTTTAAATGGAAGATTATATTCTTTCTTATTACCACTATTATCATGTCTCAACTTGCAATAATGCATAATTACGCATCCTGTCTTTGGGAGCTTCATGTTGGACAAAAGGAATCCTTTTTTCAGAAGTTCCTTTTGACTTCATATGATGATATCAATACAACCTCTATTTTTATGCCTTCTAGCAAGTTCATTAACCTGATCTTATTCTTCCTTTCCTATTTAGATACCAACTGAATACCAAGAATAACAAGGTTGAGAACTATCCTGCAAGGAAGCCTCAACCACATTCAAGCCAAGAAGTGGCACAATCTTTGTCAAATTCATCAAACTCTGAGGATTTTACAGATCCGGTGCAAACTCTTTCAAAGTCTATTCGATGTGGCAATATTAATACTTGCAAGACAAGGGTAATAACATTCATTCGCCCTGAACGTTTTTATCAAGGTTGGTATGTTCCTTCCAAGATTAGCCATGCTTCTTATCCCAGTAAGTTAATACAAATTTCCTTCTTTTTTTTTAAGACAATTTTTTTTTTTGTTGCAGTTGCTCCTGTAAGGATTCCCAGTCGATTGATCATGAGTGAGAAATCCTATGATGGCACTGTGGCTATGCAATATGGTGATGCAGATGATGCGGATCTTATTTCTCTAGATTGGTGGCAGACGTTACCCACTACAGTGAGTTCAATTTATTTCAATCAGCTATTTTGAATTTTTATAGCCTGTACCTGTTTTCACCTTTGACGTTTCTTTTTTCCAGCACTACGCTGATCTTCTCGCAGCGCAGTTCTGTTCACTGGTGAGTATTTGATTAATAAATAGTATTATTGGTAGATTTAGCACCATGTTCCATGTTGTCATAACGTCTTCTTATTTGCACTTTTTATTTCTTGAAGATGGACCGTGATGGGCATCATAAAGCTGAAGACCAAGTATTTCAAGCTAGAACTCCTTCAGTTCGCATTGGCATTGCAGCAGGAACTCCACCTCTAGCCGTTGGAATGTCATCGGAGAATGCTGTATCTGAGGGAAGACAAGCAGATTTGACTCCTGCTGCGCTTTCTAATGCCGTTGTTCCTCCAAATAGCAGCGGAATGGCCCATCTAAACACCCAAAACCTTTCCAGCAATGCTCGAATGCTGGGTCCTGGTAGTGTTTCCCAAGCCTTATCTGCTTCACAGGGCTACTTACCAGGGCCTGGAATGCCGGGTCGAAACCAACAGCTTGAGCAGCCACAACTCCAGCAACAGCAACAACAGCTTCAACAGCTGCAAAACTCTCAATCCCAGTTGCAGCAACAACTTCCTCTCCCTCAAATCCAGAGATCTTCTCAAGTTATCTCAAATAACCATCTTTCTCATTTAATGGGGCAGAGTTCGAACATTCAAATGGGTTCCAACACAATTGTGAACAATAAGCCTTCACCCATGCAGTTCCAGATGCTACAGCAACAACAACAACAAAGCCAAATCCCGAGGAATATGATGATGGGACTTGGAACTGCGATGGGCATGGCCAACCGAGGCAACAGTATGGTGGGGCTTGCTGGTCTAAGTAATGTGATGGGCATGGGGGGTGTGCGTGGCCTGTCGTCTTCAATTGGGGCATTGTCTGGCTTGGGTAATGTCAACCCAAACCAGATGCTTCCAACTTCAGCATCCAGTTTTGCTGCAGGAATCCGCCCAGCTTCTATGTCTCCTACCCAAGCTGCTGCTGCTGCGATGGCAACAAAGATTAGGATGCAAAACAGGGCGGGCATATATGGAACACAGGCTGGAATTGCTACCATGCCAGGGAACAACAGTCAGATGCTTCCCACTTCTGGCTTGTCTATGTTAAACCATGCTTTGAACCGTGCCAACATGAGCTCATTGCAGCCCAACACCACTATGGCTTCGATGGGACCACCCAAAATCTCAGGTTCCAACTTCTACATGAATCAGCAAAATCTGCAATTGCAGCATCAGCGGTTGCATCAACAACACCTGCAGCAACAACAGCTACAGCAACAGCAGTTGCAGCAACAGCAAATGCATCAACAACAGATGCAGCAACAGCAGTCGCCACAAATGCAGCAACAGCAGCAGCAGCAGCAGCAGCAAATAAGCTCTCCCCTTCAGCAATCACAAGTCGGTTCCCCATCGGTAGCTGGCTCTCCTTCACCCATGGTGATGCAGCAACAACAGCAGCAGATAAGCCCACAACAGATGAGTCAGCAGAGCCCATTGAGCCCCCAGCAATTCAACTCTGGTGCTCTGCAACAGATTAATAATGGCAGCATCACAGCTGCACCACCTGCTAGTCCACAGTTGAGTTCACAGACGCATGGGTCGGTAGGTAGCATAACTAGCTCTCCCATGGAGCAATTGCAAGTTACAAATAAAGGAGCGAGCTCCAACGTCTGAGCCAATAATCTGCTATTGACAATCATTTTTAATACTTCCATTGTTGAAGCTACTTCTCTTCAGCATGCTGCAGCAGTTCAACTTGTCTTGATACTTGCAAGATAATGAGAATCATCAGATCATCACTTGTTTTATGATTTATTTCCACAATGTAAATTATAGGGTTTCAGCTGGAGTGCAACACGTCTTACTTTTATTGTTTCTTTTAATATAATTGAAAATATGTTCATTATGATAATATTTTTGTTATTTCAGCTCGTCTTGTTTGTGTTTTTTCAGTTTATTGCTCTTGTTCCATGCTCTGTTATGCATCAAAAATTTGTATAGATGTTCACTGGTTCTTCGGCTGTGGTATTTTTCATCAGTGTGTGAATGAAATTACTTCAAATCAATCACTTTTAAAAATGAAAAGGTTAAGGAAAATTTATCATAAGATGAGGATTAATGATTAAAATTACTTTCATTAATAAGTTTTATTTATTAAATAATTTTTTTAAATCATCTGTTTCATAACTATTATTTTTATTGTATTGTTTTGAAAAACAAAGCACCACTGTCTTAAAAAAATATAATAATTAATTTTTTTCTTGAAAAATAAAAAATAACTTGATCACTTCATCATAAAATCTGTACATAATTCAAAAAATTACTAAAACATAATTTTTTAAATAATAATTTATTTTAATAACCTTTCAAAACATACATATTCAAATCTTCTCAATTCTTTAGCAACTTCAAATATTCCTAATAGCACTTCCAATCAAATACCTTTTTCAAGAGGCAGTGTATAAACAAAATGTGGAAGAAGACAAGCGCATAGCATCATGTCATGTTAAGATTCATCTTGATGTGCCCATTTTAGGGTAAGGGTCCTTGGTCGCTGGTTTGGAGGTTGAATTGAGTTGCTAAATGCAATTATTTCATATGATATAAAATGAAACAAGTAAAAAAATAACTTGTTTAAAAACTGAATTTTGTTCTATATTATTCTTTTCAATGATTTTGCCAACAAAAACTAAAAACTGAAAACTGAGCAGAAGAGTGAACTGGCAGCATAAGGATTAAGAAGAATTTGACTAACATAGAGATTACAAATAAAAAGCGAGACTGATAATTTAACAATAATAGACGAAGGAATGGAGCAACAAAACAGATTACAGCAGAAATTTAGAAGATTGTCAAATACGTCCAATATTTTAGCAAGATGTCCTTCTAAAGAAGAAATAATGACATCGCAAAGAAGACAAAGAAGGAGGTGTAAAAGTAAAACTCTTGTAAGATTAAAGCAATTTCTTCGGAAAAAGCTTTCACCACTTATATTAGATAAATGGAAGATGACAAACAAAGGTGCAGATAAAATATGAAAATGATAGCAGATTTATTTGCAAAATGAACATAAGTACATTACTTATTTTTCTACCCGCCTTCAGCTCTGAAGGACTTAAATTTCTGGGTAAAAATGTCAAGCAATACATAAATGTATTCACCTACATCAAAGCCATGTAGGTTGTTGAATAAGCTCATGATTGATGCAAAAGAAGTTCACAGAAATACTTGAGGTCTTGAAAAGATACATCACATCAAGGATCTTATCCCATCCTCTGGCGTACGGACATGGTTCCTTGTAATATCCTTCACAGAGGGACATCCTGCAAGTGCCATTGTGAGTTCCAGTTCATTCTTTAGCATCTGAATGACTTCTATGACTCCCTTCTCTCCTTTTGCAGCCAATCCATATATTATTGGCCTACCTACCTGCTCGGCATAGTCAACAGCATGAAAGAAAAATGAGCTTAATAACAAAGGAAGATAGCCTCAAGAAACCTATTATGCTCATTTCATTAAAAGGACATTTTGTTGAGTGTTATTAGAAGATTAATCTTATCTGCATGACTACTTTATCTAAATTTCTTTTCTACTTTTTGTCTAGTTTAACGTTATCTACATCCTGTTCTATTTCTCAAAAGATGAATATCTTACATGGAGACGTCAATTAAGTTTATATGACATCTATATCTTAATTTTGAGTAATAACGCTTTTAGTATTTTTTTAAAGACATCATTCCAAATAATAAAAAAACTTCAGATTTTGATATATAGCATGGCAGTATCTTCAGACGAAGTAACCTATAAAGAAGCTCCGATTGATGGAGTTTATCATGCATGAATTCCCTTTTTAGTCTTAGCTTGATTTATAAAGGCGATTACTTCCGTTTTCGATACTGAATAGGTTAAGGATTTCTGGATAAAATTTGTAACAGATGAATACCATTACAGCTTTGGCACCAAGGGCTATGGCTTTGAAAACATCTGTTCCACGGCGGACACCTCCATCAATTAGAACAGGAACTGCTCCAGAAACGGCTTGAACTACCTGTACACAACATCAAAAGTTCATTTTTACATTTTTACTACAGACAAAATTCATGTTAATGTGGTTCAAAGGAAGCAGGCATGCAACTAAATAAAAATATTTCCATGAGGAGGATAAAAAAATGATTCTAACTGCCAAAATTATCCTTGCACTAAGTAATAGGCTGAAGGAGATGAGAGATGACCCTCAAAACTCAATAAGCTGAATCCCCAGAAATACCTGTCTATGAATGTCTCTTGCAAAGTAGATTGGGGCCCCCTCTGGGTATTCAATAGAAGGGGTTATTTCACTGTCTTGTTCTACTCCACATCACATAAGGTATTCTCCAATTAAAATATTACATACGATATGTTGTTACATAGTTTTATTCTTGTGTAAGTTTTTGCTAATGATTCAGTAGGTGGCTATGCAATGAGAAGAGTAAGTACTTTTAATGTAACTTCAAATTCAGAAACTCTTAACATTAAAAATGGATGGATGTTGACATCCATCAAACTGTCACTCAAGGTTGTATATGTAAAGTTGAGCTTGAGATGTGAGTTTTATGTTAATAAACATAATTTTGTGCTCGTCATTCATATTACATCACATAAATTAGTGGTGTATTATTGTTTGTCATATATTATACATTTTTATCATAGAGAAGAAAGAAGAAAAGAGATGGATGCCATGGAGAATATAGGAAATGAGAAAGGAAACATAAGGGAGGGAGGGAGGGAAGGGGGGAGGTATTGAGTTGTATCTCATTAATTCAGACGGCTGCTGTTCATCAGTAGTGAAAGCGCATGGATGCACCTCTCCCTATCTTTTTCAGAGTAAACAAACCTATCTCAGGATATATGAATAATATTTTTATATCATGGTAAGCACAATTAGTTATTCTTAGACCTGAGGAATGCTTCCATTTATCTCAAACTGGAAAATGTGAAGGGAAGAGTGTTAGAGAAAAACAAAAAATGTTAGTCTTTTAGATGAGGGTCATATGCTAAAGTCAGCTGAATAATTGCTGTTTAAAAAGGTTCCAACGTGATAGCAGAAATTTAGAAAAATGCAAGCATTAAGACAAAAACTAGAAAAAGATATTGATTTTAGCCTCTTGAGCATAACAACATAAAAGAAAATGTCCATGAGTTGTGAATTGAAATATAGTAACCACAAGAAGAGAAGCACAACCTCTTCCAGAATAGATATTGTAGCAGGTGCATAGTCAAGCTGACGACCGCCATGATTTGATACAATTATCCCCGAGGCTCCCACTTCTATCGCCTTTCTAGCTGTTCACATTCAAACACGTAATCATCATCTAATTCGTGCTCATGAGAGGAGAAAAGAAAACCATGAATGAATAGGTTTTTACCATCTTCCCCATTAACAATGCCCTTGACAAGAATAGGCAATTTTGTTATAGATTTAATCCATCCAATGTCCTGTTATGGGTAAATCATGATCAGGAAAATATATGTGCTTGAGAAGTGAGTTAATAGAATAGCAACAAAAACATATTTTTGGCATAAAAAGAACAGTTTATTTAATCAATATTTCACTATATTAGATAATAATTCCTTATATCGTTTCCCGAGTAAAAAGAACCTGTGCTGCAACAGGACTCTACAGCTCCATTGGCCTCGGAGACTCTGCGTTGATCACGAGATTGCTGGTCGAAGTTGCAAGCAGCCGCTGGAGGAATGGCAGTGACGGACGGCATTGCAGCAGCAAGCTGTGGGCTCTGACCGTGGAGGTGAAGGATCTTTCCCCGACCCAGCTTTTGGTCGGAGTTTATATTCTCAGCATGGTTGAGGGACGAGCAGCTACTGTGCAGCAGACGGGGCTGGTGGAGAACTTTTCAAATCGATGTCGTTGCCTTATAGCTTCGACAAAGATTTTTCCAAGTCTTAACCAATGAGCCATGAAGGAATTCAAAAATGTTGGTACTGCAAGTAACTTGTGCTAAGCGAGCTATGGATGTCTTGAAAATGTAGACTTAGTTATGAAAAAAAATGTCTTTTGAGAAGATGAGTCATGAAAAATGATTTTTTGCAGTTGATTTGGAAACTACAGTGGGCAAAAATCAATGGATTATTTTGGACAGGATTTCGAATCAACAAATAATTAAGAAATATAAACAAAGCATCATGGTACGAGTAAGAAGAAGGCATTTATTGCCTATGCCAAAAATTTGAAAACGTACAGATGCTTTAACCTAATATTAAGAAAATGATGGTCAATAAAAATAAAAATATTGAGTTAGGAGCACAGAAAAGGAGAGGTATATTATTTAATCTCATAATTAAGCGAAGAGAATAGGGAGCAAAAAATTGAAGGTGAGAACACAACCTCTACCACACCAAGTTCTTCCTCGGCAAACTCAAGTGAACAATTTCCAAGATTTTGAAGTATACACAACTTGTTTGATGCAACCGAAATGAAGGATGACAATAATATATTTTGCTTGTTTACAATTGCTAAGTCATTGAGCTTTGAAGAAGCAATAGAGAAGAAACAAGAACATGTTATAAAGAAAGAAATCTACTTAATTGATAAGAATGACACCTGGGAGTTTATATCATTTTTGAGTGATTATCAAGCAAATAATGTTAAATGGGCATACAAAGTAAAGAAGAATACAATGAAAAAGTGAAAAACAAAACTAGTCACAAAGAGGTATAAACAAAAACATGGTGTAAACTATGGAGACGTGTTTGCTCCCGTTGCATATTTGGAGATGATACGGTTGTTAATTGCTCTCATAGCCAATAGTTGGAGCTAATCTACCTAATGGACATGAAATCCTTGTTTTTAAATGGCTCCCATGAAGAAGTTTAAGTGGAATAGTCAAAGAGGTTCACAATGAGAGGCCACGAAGATAAGTTACTAAAGCTAAAGAAACCCTTATATAGTCTCAAGAAAACACCAAGGGCATGGTACAACTGTCCTAAGAAATATCATAAAAAAATGGATTCACTTGGTGTATTCATGAATATATATTTTTTGTGAAATAAAGAGATGTTGCTCATGTGCATGTGCATGAATGATCTAACTCTTACAAATGTGTGAGAGATTCTAGAAGGTGATGGTTCACGAGTTTGAAAATGAGTAATATGAGTCTAATATTCTACTATTTGTGCATTGAAGTCAAGCAATCAAGTGGCAAGATCTTCGTCTTTCAAGAGACTTGTGCAAGAAAGATTACAAAGAAGTTTAGGATGGCATATTACAATCTTATCAGACCTCAATGAGAGTGTAAAGCAAAACTCTCTCGAGACGATGAAGTGAGAAAGGTGGACTTGACCACATTCTTAAGTCTTGTAAGAAATTTGAGGAAATTAATTTATATGAGACTTAACATACGATTCTTACTTGATGTAGTTAGTAGACATACCATTCCAAAAGGTATAAGAAATCATTTAAATAATTACAAATTACAATGACAACATGATGAGTGAGCTTTATAAAAGGAAGAAAATTATAAACATCCTTTAAGTTATATAAATTTATCAATTTGAAATACAATAAATACAATAAATTTTAATGATCTATTTAATTTTAAAAAAATATGACATTAATCAAAAAGGGATTGCAAGTCCTAAAAGGAGGAAAGTGAACTTTAAAAATTTTAGTAGACTTCATTATGAATCTAATAATATCAATTTCTTGAAAATTGATTGTGCCTTGATCATAAAATTAGATGGTGAATTACCAGAAAAATCATATTATTTTGATTAATACATGAATTTTGTGAAGAAAAATTACTAAAAATATCAAAAAAAATTTTAAAAATTATAAAAATTTTATAACTAATAAAGCTTATGGAATAGAAAATTTCAAGATTATATGATAAAGTTTTGAAAGTTATTAGGACCAAAAAATTCAATAAAAAAAAACATAATTAGGCCTAAAGTTTTAATTAAGCTCAAACTAAGTTTCTAAGTTTTCTAATTATCCTAGCCTAAAGGAGTCAACAAATTAGAAAAGCAAGAATTTGCAAAGAGTAACACAAGCAAGAATTTCTCTAAGGTATATGACTAGTACTCGAAAAATAAGACAAGTGATCTATATATTCCTGGTGCATTTAATTGTTACTTAAAATTTCAACTAGTGGTCTTATTATGTAAAATTTAGTTCTTAAAACGATATGGGAAATTTGTATGGTTAAATTGTACATGATGTGATGCTTAATGTATTATAATTATAGTTTTTCAAGCATACGTTAAACCATGGGTTAAAATTAGCATGATTACTAATATCACAATATTGTTTCTAGATTGGATTCATGTCTATGTTGCGGTATTCATCATGTTATTTACTTTTTATGGTTTTTATAGGAATAGAATAGATGAAATTTTCTTTAAATATTACATATGAATACATCAAAATTTTAGGCATGGCTGTGAGGATTTTTTTTGGAAAAAAGAAGAATTTAATACAAATGATGAAAAAACTCAAAATTTAATTAGAATATGGATGATATAAATTAAAATGGTTATGAGACTAAGGAAGAACAAATTTAACATAAATAATTAAATTTTTGCAAACATTTCAAGGCATTGTATGATTGAATGGTAAATTATTTTGTTTATAAATTGCAATGCATGTTATTTATTTATGTTACATGGATGTTATAGACTCGTTATGTGGCTTGACCTAATTTTGCAATATTATGTATTGAATTTAATATAGTATTTCCTACTAAGCATGTGCTAGTTAATTTATTTTTTATTTAAAAATTACAAGTAATACGAATGCAATCTATAGGATCCACAAGAGCAGTAATTGAAAGGATCACATACTTTTTGTGTTCTATTATTACTTAGTAATCATGTATTAGGATCTTGTCTTTTAATTTGTATTAGAAGATGTTGAACAATAAAAGTTTTGCATAAGACTAATTACACTTTGATTACTTTGTTTTCACAGTAAAATGACAATATAAAAAGTTAGTATTGTTTTTTATTTCCAAGGAATAGTGGCCATTTTATATTTCTTGAAAGATGTTGTCATTGTAAGATTTATGTTAATATTGGGTTAATTTATTAAAACAAAAGGCCATAATTTAGTTCTTCACAAAACAATATTTAATTCATGAAAGAATCAACTTTTATGACCAAAATATTTTATAATAAAAAAGGTTTTTTAATAAAAAAATATTTACATTTTTAAAAACAAATGTCTTATAACAAAAAAAAAGCTTTTCAAATATATTCTTTTCTATTAAAAAAAATTAATAAAAAAATGATTTCAAAATTTTAATAGCTCTAACAAAAGTGTACCACAAAATTATGAGAAATCCAAGTGAGGAACATACAAAAGAATCAAAGAGAGGTTTTTAATATTTAAAAGATGCATTAAATTATGAGATATTATATCTATCTTCGAAGGGGATGAATTTGAGAGAGTATTGTGATCGTGATTATGCCAAAAACATTGATGATCTTAAGAGTATGACTAAGTATATCTTTTCTCAGGAAATACAAAAGAATCCAAGTGAGGAACATACAAAAGAATCAAAGAGAGGTCTTTAATATTTAAAAGATGCATTCAATTATGAGATATTATATCTATCTTCGAAGGGGATGAATTTGAGAGAGTATTGTGATCGTGATTATGCCAAAAACATTGATGATCTTAAGAGTATGACTAAGTATATCTTTTCTTAGGAAATAATGCAATTTTGTGAAGTTTGAAAAAGCAACCCAATGTAACACTCAAGATGTAAGAATCGAAGTATCCAACTACCACAATTAATGTGTGTCACACAATATGTCTAAGAAGTTTATTGAGAGAACTCCATTTTTAAGAGAAAGAGGCTACCAAGATAATAATGGACAACAAGTCAGCGATCGCTTTGCTAATAATCTTGTATTTCATGATAAAAGCTAACATATTGACGTTAGGTTCAATTTCATCCGCGATTGTGTTGTAATGAAAAAGATCGAGCTTAGGCATGTCAAGACACTTGATGAGGTATGGGATCCCGGGGAATCCATCCCCAAGCCCCTACTCAAACTTATGCTGTCTGATTTCATGTTTGATCCTCCTTGAGGATCCTACGTGTGGGTTCTTGTATGGCTAATGCCGCTTTTGATATAATTTTATATCATAGTTTCAAAAAAAAAGACACTTGATGAGGTCATTGATCTTTTCATGAAGGCCCTCAAGTGTGATGATTCCAACAGCCAAGGGAGATGATTGAACTTGTGAAGAAGTCAAATTTAAAAGGAAAGGTTGAAAATATAAATTTGACTATTAAGAAAATGTCTCTTAATTAAATGAATCATAAAAAAGACTTTACAGATGATTTGGTAACTGCAATTAACAAAAATCAATGAGATACGTTGGAAAGAATATTGAATGGTCAAACATTTAAGGAATATATGTAAATTGGGTATCAAATTAATACCCAATAACTCTATCTTTCAATAATGGTTGTTTTGAATAAATCAAAGATTTCTGAATAATGTAACTTTAGTTAAAACTGTCCCATTTACTTGAGAAGATTTCTTGTTTTAATTTTAAATGTATTCTTCTAAATTTATTTTTTGAGAAATATAAAAAAAATAAATCTAAATTTGTAATAATATAGGAATCAAGCATTAAAAAAGTTTTCTAATTTTTTTCCTTCTCTACTTGTTCTAATGGGTTGCGTGCACACCAATACTTCCAACAAGATGAAAAGTCTTACAAAATCTTTGGGCCTTTATATAACCAAAGAAAATTGGGGCACCACATAGTAGTATGTTAAATCAACGACTCTTCATATTCCATATGAATAATTGACAAAGAGTTGAGGGTTGATGAAGATGTTTTTTCTGATCACCTCGATGTTGATCCCACAAGTAGATCGCTAACTTGTCAACATTAGATTAGATTTGAATAGACAATGGGCTGGCTTTTCCAAGAGCCAATTGAGTTTTTTGAATAGCCCCTAAACAATTCTTCAATGAGTCTCCAGATATTTCAAACCCTCAAAAATCCACCACCAACTAATTGCGACTAATTTTTCTATCAAAACATATCTATGCAAGTACCTGCACGAGGGGATCAGGAGCTTTTTTGGCTCAACATTTTTTGATACTTTCTAACACCACGTCATTATTTTAAAAGAGAAGCTCTCACTCTCTGCAATCAAATTTTCTCAACCTTTGTAGCACACTCTCCCCTTCCCCTCACATATTTTCATGCCAAATATGTGTCTCCATTTTGCTTTCTAAATTACCCTTCAACGCTAACAATTAAAATGACTTGGTACATATTATTGTTGAATATTTATCACGCAGTACCATTAAAACAGTAAAGCAAGAATGGAAAACTTAACTACATCGGTCAAAAAAGCTAAAAAAGCACAAATATTGTCCAATATTTATGCAGCTTTTATCTACAAAGTTTAATCATTTTCGATTTGCTTGAACTTTAGGGAAGTTTCGCATCTTACCTTCCAGCTCAGAGAAGGATCAAGGGTTTGAGATGCAAATGCTTCAAGCCTAGAACCGCCTTTCTGCATTCATTTAAAAACCAAAGAATAAAACACCAGAAGAAGTGTTTTTGATTGAATAATATATGAACATTCAAATTTTAGCATGCACAACAAACCGTCTTTAGAAAAAAGCTTATAACTCATATGACTCGTATACTTGTACTCCATCATCCTAGACTAGAACACAGCAATTTAAGTGTCCTACCCGCCATTGGTCTTCATGGGCAAGCAATATCGAGCCATTGGCTACAATCACCTGATTTGATCATGTTTTCAAATAGGCTTGAGTAAACCTTTTCCTCTACTGGCCTTTAGTCTCAGGAAAGAACCCTCTTCATAAGAAGTTCCTCAAAAAGGTCCAATTGTCTAGCTTGCCCACTGCTCAAACCTAATTATAATACATTCCCTTTTAAGTATATATACCATTTGTTGGTTACTAAGATAGAATCTTAATAAGGTTCTACGCTTTAAAGTATACAAAATCTATCTATACAAATTTATATAATGAAAAACAAGTGCAACGTCACACCCTTATTTATAGAAGGGATCAGGAGAGAAGGTATGGATTTTGTCAAATGAGAAAACCATACAAAGTTAGAGCATGTCCAGTAATGATCTTTAGGAGAAGAATAATGCAGCACAAACTTCTAATTGTTTGAAAAATTTACTATTTCAAAGGCAATCCTCCAGCTCAGCATTTGAGAATTCATCAATCTTAAGTTTTTTTAGAAAACCTTAAAATGCCTTCAAGAAAAGTTTAGAGATGAAGGTGTTCAAACAGAGCACTTCATTAAACCAACTATCTGTACACCATTCCTTTTGATAAATAATCTTTCACTACCATTTAATTTCCCTGATAGACAGATTGGCAATGCTTAAAGGTGAAAACAAACTGATATCTATCATTCCATCGTTAAAATAATTGTTGGAAATCACTATTGAGAAAGATGGCCGAAATTCTATGCTTTTCTCCACAAGCAGGGTTGGTTGATTCCACAAATTTGGACATCTTACTGGTGAACATTGGGCTAAAATTTTAAATAGACTATTGATACAATAAATATAACAAAGCAAGGAAACAGTGTTTTGCATTATGTATAGAATACACTCACATTTTCATCAACCTCAAAAGATAATAGACCGTCCAAGTTTGCAGACTGTGGTGGGATCATCCTGCATAAGGAAGAAACATGAAGCTTCATCATCAAGGCATCTTGATAAGAGACAATAAAGGAAAATATTTTGTAGGGATCCCTTCAAAGACATTTGAATTGTACCAACGGCAAGGATAACCATTCCATTCTGATATTTTGCGATAGGGCAAGCATTATTATTAAGCAACAATAGAGAATACCAGCATGTTGTGGTAATATCACAGTTGAACTTTTAGGCCTAACTTGAAACAGTAGTTTAGAATTATTAGTTTGCAATCTTATTAGAAATTTATTGTCTATGTCAGTTTCTACAAGTATGTCGCAAAGAAGTTGAGAAGGAACTGCACATCAAAATCCAACAAGTCAAACAAATCATCAAAATGGCATAAATTCCTGCAAAAAAAGAACAGAGAATACTGCAGTGTGGTCCTTGATACACGTTTGATGTCAAAAGTTCATGATTAAGCCATCATCTAACCGAGTTAAGAAGACAGGCTAACTTAGAGAGAAGAGTAGTGTGCCATACGAAGTATGGCTAATGAATTGGAGAATGAAGTAAGGTATGCTAAATGTCTAAAAGAGAAGGGTGTAGTTACTGTTTGTATCGAAGTATGCCTTCATGAGTAACAGACTAGACATCAATATTCACAAGCATAGACACATGCTATCAACTTCCCTTGGAAAGTTTGAGTACAAACTTATTTTTTATGTCGGATTCCCTTCGTCCTAGTCTAGGGGTATCCACAGTCACAACAATGGCCTTGAATCCGCTGCTCTCAGCTCTTTGTACCAGCTTTGCTGAAATATCCCTTCTTTTGTATACCTATAAGAGAACGAAAGAAAGGTAATGTGCAGAGAAATAAGGGTTAAAAAAAAAATTAACCAATGAACATAGCGAGCGGGGTTTCAGTAAACTGACAAGAATCACATACATATAACTGAAAGAAACGAATGGCATTGCAGCTTGAAGCAACCTCCTCGAGGGAACAGCTAGAAGAAAATGATAGTACCTGAAGATAGAATCCATCTTGACCATTAAGTATGCGAAAAGCATCTTAAAACTATGTAAGCAGCCAAGTTACCATTATAGTATTGCAGGCTGCGGCTCCTCTCGCTGTCGCCACCTCCCCTGATTTGTTTTTGTGAAATAAACAATGGTTACCATGAGAAATAATGGGAAAAAATTGTACCAAATAGCTTAAACATTATAGTTTAATACCTTCAATGTGTGCAAGTTTATGCCCTGAAGTGGGCGCAACCAATATAGGCGCAGATAGATGGTACCCAAGCAAGGATGTAGCCATATCTATACTAGTCGCACCAACAAGAACCCTAGGCTGTATCCTGGAGAGAAGTTATACATAATTTAACAGAAAATCATTCCAAAATAAAATCAATTGAACAGATTAAAAAGGCCTACTTTATTCTTTGAAATGCCATAACATTCTCCCTTAACGTGTACTCATCCTCAGCTCCTCCCCTAAAGAAATCATAGTACATCTTGGGCAAGTTCCGTCTTGCAATCTCTTCAAACTCTTTTACATTCGTCGGTTTGTCTTCCATAATTCCTGCACAACTAACAACTGAAGCTTCAAGTAGATATATAAAGTAAATACATGAATCTATTATTCTGAAAAGCTTTGCAAGGACGTCTGTCTAAAAAACCTTGTAAGAGTATATTTGCAGCTATAAGCATTTATCCCTTTCAACGAATAAGTTCGATAAAAAGGACATTAAAAGCATTCAAGCATCTTCATGAGTGGTACAATCGTTTCCATCTGATTACCCCAAGCAGCTAAAATCAAGAGAATATGAAGTCATATGCAAACAGAATCCTGTGCTACAAAAAGGTTGATTTTGTAGCTGTTATACCAGTGAATCAGATTCTGAGGCCCTTCTTCAGGCTTCAAGCAAATGATTCAGGGATATGTATGAAACTTTTTTCAAAATCGAGCACAAGGGAAATAAATCAGAGAGAAATGGAAAGAGATCGAGAGAGAGCCGCCCCAAGAGATGGTTTAACAGAAGGTTAGCGCTCAACAGGAATCATACAGGCTTGAGTTTAAGCATAAAAGAGTGATTGCTGGACTATCAAGTGGCGATATGTTGTGGACTTCTAGTTTCACATTCTTGATTCCAAGGAGTGCACATGGTAGCTAAACTAGTTCTTACATGAATTAGATATTTGTAACTGAACGACTTAAAAGAAATTATGTAAAAAAGCTAACGACTTTGGTTTGTAAACCTACTTGTATACCTTGAGTTTAATCACCACTTGGGATTATTGCCGTCAGCTTGATAACTTGTCAAGTGGACTTGAATTCAAAGGCTTGGTTGCTGATTTTCTCCTACTTCAACAACGTGATCTTCTTGTTACAATACCTGTTTTTGGTCTTCCCCTAAAGGTCTAGCTGCTGCCTTAGATCCTCTTCTCCTCCATTTCTCTTTCTTTTCCTATTCTCTCTTTTGTTTTATCAAATCCTATCTTTTTGCTTGCTTAAAGCTAACCATCCAAATGTCATTCTTGTAAATAAGAAATTTCTTAATTATTATTAAACTTAAAAAATACCCAATAATTTCATATTATTTCAAAAAATTATAATTATACATGAATTAAATTTCTTATAAATAGTTCTTTTTAATCAGATACTCAAATCATAATTCTAAGATTCTTTTAAATTAATATATTTTTTTGAGACAACTAAATTTAATATTTTATCTAATTTTTTAAAAAAATTTTAAATTATCTCTTCATACATAAAATATTAGTATCGCATACTCAAATATATATATATATATATATATATATATATATATATATATATATATATATATATATATTTATCATATTATATAACATTTATACAAAATTAAAAATTTAGAATCTATAAATATTTGTACAAAACAATTCCTAAAAAATTAAAAACTAATGCTTGAAAATGTTAAAAGACTTTTAAAAAATGAATACAAACAAAAAAATACATTAAGTTTTGTTTTTAAGAAGTTAAATGAGAGTGGATACATATACTTATAATTTGAGAGTAGCATACAAGGTAGTACTAATGGAGGAAGATAGATGCATCATCACATTCAAGATTCAGAACATACTACTATTAGCTTGGTTGATGAACTTTGTATTTCACCTTACTTGCTAAGCATCTGGATATCACACTCGAAATGGAAAAGACACTTTACCAAGACTAAACAACTCTCATGAAATTTTATTGAGCATCATCAATTTCTTTCACACCATTTGGTAGAATGGTTGTTAACTTAAATAATATGTCATGTGAAATTGAATTTATCTAAACATTATAGATAAGTCATCTATGATAATTACATTTTCTTAAATAGATTATTTTGAAATAAATTATCTATAATAAATCTATTTATTTAAATAAGTCAAAATCAATTTCTCCCTAACTCCTGCAATTGCTTAGGATTCATTCAACTCCTTATAAACAAGATGTTCATTCTTCCCTTTAGATCAACCTCTCTCCATCCCTCACAAGAGATTTGTACCCATACACATGACAAATACCAACCCCAATACCATTTTGTAAATAAGGCTGAAAAGGATAATCAAATACTTCATATTATCAAATGCACGTAAATTATTGGATTTTCGTTTGAACTATGTTGATTTTTTGAATGAAAATACAAAATTTGTAATATAATTTTCTCTTTAGTTATTTACTCTTTTTGAAAGACTATATTGTTCATATTTTCTAATTGATTGTTTTTGTCATTTGTAACTAAAAATTTGTTGTTTAACGAATATAAAAAAGTATAATGCATTTGTTATGATGATTTTTTGTAAATTGTTAATTAAAGAATAATGAAATATAAGAATAAACAAAAAAAATAATTGTATGAGAGTGATAAATATTGAAACATTTATAAATTTTAATAATACCAACATAACTTTTTATAATAAAATGTTAAAAATTATTTTTTAATTTATATTTATTAGTAATTTGTCATATAATTATTATTCTTATTTTAATTTTCTCTTTTATTTACGTCATGGTTGATGTCTAAGAAAGAATATTTCACAATTTAGGTATATGTTGGCTAACATCGTGTTAGAATTTTTTTTTAATTTAAAAAAAAATGTATTCTGCTATACCTATTCAAGCTTGTATTCTTGCAAGTAAACAGGTTTTATATTAGCTGTGCATGTTGGCTTTTTCAATTTCTGATAACAACATATTTTGCTATCTCGTGCTACCTTCATAAGAATATTTTTTTTTTTCTAACAATTAAATGTAGATTTCTTTAAAATTTAAAGAAAAAAACATTACATCTTTTGTTTGGATGTCACTCATTTACTTCAATAAATAAAAAAAAAAAAAGCTCAGATTTTTGCAATTGCATTTTTGTTTTTTAGATTTCCTGCAAGAACGTTAATAAGATTTATGTATTTCACGCATACATTCAAACAAGAAAATACAATGCGTTGTTTGATTTAATTTTTTAGATTTAAACTGAACAATTTATTCATTGATTAGATTAAATTCTAATTTTTATATTCCATGCATGTTGATTCCATCTTTTACAAGCATATATGCTCTATTATAATATATTACAGTTTATGTATTACTTACTTCCAACAATGAACATTTTTATATTAGAAGCTAAGAAACAATTAGCTTACCAAAATTCAAACAAATAATTGCCCATCGCTTTCCCACAACCATGAAACAAATGACATCAACAGCAACTTGAAATTGTCCAAACTATATTTAAAAACAAACTAAAATCTCCATTAATTAAGAAGCAGAAGACTAATAAAATAAAGTAGCAAGGCAAAATCTGGCATTCAAATAAACCAACTCAACAATCTCCAAACATTCGAACAGCTTTTACATAAAAAAATAACTCAAAAATCAACTAAGTCCAGGAACCGAAACTGAGCAACCAACATCAACCAAAAAGAAGATCCCTTGCTTTGTCGCAATCAGTCCCAACCGGTTGGGGGAACCGGTGCTGCAGCTTCGTCCCATCCCTTCGTTGGAACAGCCAGCGGCGGAGCTTCAGAAGGGGGAACCGAGGCTGCGTTCCATTCTTCACTTTGCTCTACAAAATTGGATACAAAGAAAATTGGGAATTTCTCACATAGGATGTTGAGAAAAGTGGTAAAAAAATGGATGAATTTGAGTTATGTCAAAAATGTTAGATGATTCTTGAAAGAAATGTGGTTTAAAAAGCTTTATATACCTGGAGCACTGGTCCACTCCACTCCAGGAGCCGGTGGAACAGCGGTCGGAGTTGGTCCGACCTCCGGACCTGCAGTAGTGAAATCGTTCCATTGATCACCGGGTCCTGCTCCGGCATATTCCGTTACAGCACCGTAGTCAGGAGCAACAGGAGCCTCCTCTTCTTGTTCCTTGGCCTCCTCAGGATCCCTGTAAAAGAAGAGATCGACCTGCATGCACCAAATGGAAGGTTTTTGTTTTGGGAGATCGAAGTCAACATGCTATGTTATACTTAACAGGGCACATTGCCAGAACATTCAGCAGAAGAAGTTTGCAAGAGGAAAGTCACACGCCATGTTGCATGTTGTTATTCAAGTAAAAATAGTGAGCCATGTATTATTTGTTATCTACATTCATTTCATTTAATTCAAACATTTTTTTTATTTTTTTTTGCATGTTTTTTAAATTGCATTTCTTGAGAAAGTTCGGGTGCATTTCACTTGATATGTACCTTTTTCAACAATTTTACAATATTTGATTTACCATCAACGTAGTCGTTCATCTTGCAAATTGAAAGACGTTAATCTACCATTAAACATATATTGAAAATCTTAGGAGAATAACTGTAGAAGATTGTTGCAAATCAACCCCAATGCATTTTACATTCCTTCTAAGATCACTACTGTTGTTGTTTTGGAGACCAAATTTATATAATCTTAACCTTAAAACCACCCAAGTCTGTAGCACTTTTAGTTTCAATATTCATAATTTTTTATACCTCCATATATGAAATTGTCGTAACAAACTCTGCATATCAAAACATAATTCAAAAGTTATATCTTTGTTATCATTTTGAAGACCACAACGATTAACTTGTAGCCCAAAAAATTTATAGTCAAAATTATGCAATGCAATATTTCAAGAATGTTATCCATAAAAGCTCTGAGCTTACCTTCAGTAAAATTGAAGTATATTATTGATGCAAACAGTAATTACAACGACAACACAACATTTATGACTTATTTTGCTTTCTAGCCCATCTTCACTAAGTGCGAGCTTTCTCACAAATTTGCCTAGATTTTCACAAACCTTCCATCTTCACAAAGTACTACTTAAGATCATTTCAGTAGTAAAGTTCTAGGCTCTATGTGGAATGATTCCTATAAGCCAAATTTCTAACAAAATGAAAACTATAAAACATGAAAACATCAAATTAAAATTGGTAGATTAAATGACGTATATGTAAATGACGTATATGTAACTAAAATTAATACATGGCTTGCTATTATTAATTTAGAAAGACAAACAAAGTATATGAAGATATGCCTTTAATGCCTTCTAAATTAATTCAATATCCATCCAATTGTTGAACAATCAAAGCATGCATTATAAGAGGCTACTGCATTCAAAGAGTAAAACAGCAATCGTTTTCACATTGTGCTTTAGGTTAGGAACCCGAGAAAAATAAACCACATATTGTAATATTTTGTTCATAATAAATGATGTGAACTTAGCAACAACAAAACTGTTTTTTTTTTGGGGGGTCTTTTATCATCCCACAAAGACACGTAATCACAAAACATCTTCTTATCAAACAATTGAAGGTCAAGGAAAAGAACAGCTCTATGGCTTCCAAAACCATTTTTGTTTTTCATTTAGAAATCCTTAATCATGTCAAAAACATGATAATGAGAAAACAAGCAGTATAATTTTTTCAGCTTTACTATTACCTGACAATGTCCTTTCTTCATCAAAGCAATTTCACAAAACATAATCAATTTGATGCCAGAAAAAATTCAAACCTAAAGGAGAACACCAAGCAACAACAGATGCTAAAGCAAAATAATAAAATACAGTTGATTTATATGATCAGAATTTGAGCCTGAAATCACAACCCAAATGCCAAAGAAAAAACCTATCAACACAAAATATACAGTACCAACAACTTGAGTGCCTTTAGGTAAATCCATCAAAGAGTTGTATATAGCCTATGGTTCTACCAAAAAAAAAAAAAGACATTATATATATATATATATATACACACGACATTTCCAAAAATTTACATTTAATATAAATTTAGAATAAAATTATAACATATTCTAGAATAAAACACAGTTTAAACTACGGAAAGCAATATTTCAAATAACTATTTAAGTAATTAAAAATCAATAACAAAATGTCCATTAATTACAAATTACACGTACTATACTAAATATTGCTGTACAAAATAAAGTGCACAAATAGAAATCAACACATCAGTATGTGGGAAGTACACTTGCCAAGTTCACTTGAATAATACACATAAACAAAAAGTGTAAATAATTAAAATATTAAACAAAAATATGCAATATTGATTAAAAAGTATAAGCTATACACAATGGGCTAAATTTTGTTGTTCACATTACACTGCATATTTTAACATAAGTTAAAAATAATTTTGTAAAACACATGTATAATTTACAAGATAGTTTTAGTATTTTTGAAATTTACATTTAATCATACAGGTAAACAAAATAAAGCCCAAAACACATTGAGTCAAAATTCATATAGATAATCATCTGAAACAAAAGCGTACCTGGGATAATTTTAGAACCTATGAAGTACACTTTCAAGTGTGCATAAAATCTCATAACCATATGTAATAAAACAACACAAAATTCATATACCATTTATTAAAAATAATAATTACAAACGAAAGACATTAAAAATTAAACAGAACTAAAAAACCGATTTTTTATAAATTTAAATATTATATTTGAAAGAAATCAAAATATTAACTCTTCAAATTTGAATTCAAATCTCTAATATTTAAAGAATCAAAATGATTGATTTGAATTCCAATTAAATCAGAATTCAATGAAAATTAGTATTAAATATTTGAGCAATTTTACAAAGAATAGAGTAGACGAAAAATGTGGCAATTTTGAGAGAAACAAGGACAAGATGGAAAATGAATGAACAATTGAGTGCAAATAATAGTGCATGAATAAGAAAACAAATAAATCAAGCATATCATTAGAAAAATACAGCATGCGCACAAAATATTAAAAAAAAAATCTCATTAAAAAGTTATTCCTATTTAATCCTCTTTAAATTATTTCCTTTTCTGCAAATTGCTGATAAGAAATTGAATATCAAACTAAAACTCAAACCATGTTGTTTTACATGCAAATTTCCCAATGATTCTAATCACTGACTATTTTATTTTGATGTTTTCTTCCTTTCTTAACTTTCTTGCGAAAGTTCACCTTCGTTTATTATCCTACTTCTGGTCTGTACGTGTAATGTTCTCCTATATCTCTCCTGTTATACAGATCATAATGAAATTATAAAGAAAAAAGGCCCTCGTTTTGCAGCCTCAATGGTCCACTAAGATTTAAGAATGCACATGTGACCGCTGTGACATGAACAAGCTCAACAGGCTGCTTTGATAAATCTATGAGCATGAGAAGAATGGCTTCAAGCGAACAGTGAAATTTCTGTTTTAGATTTCCTAAGCAAAAGGATTTTCTTCTGATCTCCTTAAACCGAACACTTTGAGGATCTTATAACAGAATAAATTTATATTCATATCAATTACTTCAAACCAAAAGCACCCTAAAATGTAGAACAAGCTTACCAAAGATACCGTTCCTTTATACAGACAAATAGATAATAAACAAAGCTTTACAAATTTGAAACATACGCAAATATTACAATCAAAACTCATCTACCACGAAAGCAATTGGCGAGTACAAAATATGTGGTGAAAAAAAAAAAATACAAACAAATGAAGGAGACTACTACAGATAAAATGATTTTAACAATTGATGAATGAACAGTCAAACAGTCCAATGACTACTTACCATAACTTCCCACTTGCTTCCAGGGAGAATAGTGCCACGCATCTGCAAGACCATCCTTGCCAAAAGCCAGAAGAGGCAGCCTATACTGTACTTCCCTTTGTTGTTAGCAGGAATTCCAATGTCAACATATCGCATAGGTGAATCAGTATCACAAAAGGCAATTGTTGGAATGTTGCCAAGAGCAGATTCCTTGATTGGCTGTTTAAGATTATCATAAGCATAAGAATCAAGCAACATCTTCCAGAAAAAAACAACTTAAAAAATGAAAGTGATGCCACCTGATGGTCAGTCCTTGGATCAGTAAGAATGAGAAGGCGAGGTTCACTGAAGGATGTTTGAAGCTGATTTGTGAAAGTTCCTGGCGTGTGCCTCCCAGCAATAGGATGAGCACCCGTATATTGAGCAAATTTCAACACAGCTCTTTGGCCATATGGCCTAGCAGATTGAACGATTATGTCATGAGGATTCTCAATTGCAACAATTACTCTAGCAGCAAGCTGCAGCTTCTCCCATGTTTTCCCAAGGTTGATGATGTATATGCCTATAAATTGGCAAAAAAGGAAAATTATTCCATAAACAACAATACTAGTTAGCCAATCACGACAAGCCCAAAGAAAAAGCTGCTTGTGAAAACATAAAAGCGACAGTATGACCTGAGCTAACTAAAACAATTCCTAACCAAATGCAACAGCTGCAATAGATTTACAACTAGTAAACTTTGCAAGGAATCAATTGCAGATTAATTGTTTAAAAAAAATAATCAAGACCCCAAAATCAAAAGGTTAAGTGGAGATCAATTCCACCAAGAAACTGCAAAATAAATGGATTCCAAATCAATGAACATATGAAACCTAAAAGATCTATGGCAAGAAACAACAATAAGAAGCCCAGTGTCCACCACTCTAAATCTTCGATTCTAATGTGCCCGTCAAGTAAAATATCCCCATTACTCTCTAGATAAGGAGATTCTTTCTAGCAGTCTCTGTCGTGGGTCATCCTTTTCTTTCTCAATCCTTTTCAACTATTTCCAAAGTTGTTTCACATCATTCCTTTCATTACTAAAACAACCTATACTCTACACTTATCATCGTTGAAAGGCCTCTTTTTAGAATCACTTATTTGGCACTGCTTTATCGTCCTCTCAAGGCATTCATTGCTACTGTTACCCTCATGTAATACTCAAGTCAACCATAACACCCTCAGTAGCAACCTCTTTCTATGAATATACTGGTAATTGTCTTTAGGAATATGCAGGTAATTAGATAGTCAACATTCTTTAGCCTAGAACATTGCTACCTTAATACTATTAGTTCTAACTTTAGGGATATTATTGATCAAACAACTCACATGCATCCAAAGGCAAGCGGTTGATATTTCAATGAAAATCAAAAGGTGACGAGGATAGTCAATGGAATTTCCTCATTTCATCAAAAACATTGAAAAAAGTTTCATTTCTAACTGATTAACCAATACAAATATTGGACCACATTTGATAATAGTCCTTAGCAAGTCTAACCATGCATAAATCTTGCCAAAGATGATCGGATGCTGGAAAAGGAAATGTATAACCAGCATGTTGTGTAGACTTTACAGCAACAGCACATATGTGATGTCAAGCCACAATCTTAACTCCTATCTTTCTTCAAGCTTGGCCAATAAAGTCTTTGCTCATTGGCTTCTTCAATTTAATACAACTCAAGAGACCAAAAAAGCCCAATATCCAAATTAGGAAAACATAAGCAGACATATGAGAGATGCTATGTCATGCTCCCAAGTATGTCCATCAATCAGGCTGGAATAAATAAGGTCAAATCCATGAAAATTTGAATAAACCTCAGGTAAGTCATCAAAACCAATGGCCTCTACTCGAGTGATAGTTTAAAGCTTAACTCAAAAATTAAGGGTCTCTATCACGCACTCTAGATTCATGGCCAAATGCATATGTACTACTGGATGTATTCAGTACATTAAGCATGATGTGGAGTCAAGTCCTTCCAGGTAAGTAATCTCAATCCATAATGATCAATTTGGAGAACAAATTTCTGCTATGGAAAGCAATTTCTCCACAATCCAAATTACTTTACATAAAACCAGTAGAGCGATGTGCCATCACCGCCATCCAATCCTCTTAAGAGAATGATTCAATTAGTACATCAAATGCTCCTATCTGCCTCAGATGGTTCCACTTTCCCTTGCATTCATCTGATACATCTCTTTGTCACCAAATGTCACCCACATTTTGAACAACTAATCAAAAGGTCTTATTAGTTTATTAGCTTAGTCCACGTTTTTGAGTCATTGAGTTTTTAATGTCTAAACCATGTGCTGTCTTTAGAGGATCATCATCATAAGTAGGACAATAGACTAACCCCATGATCAGGCAAACACTTCCAGAGAGAGTTACTCTTGTAGATCAACTCATTTTATCTATCCAACCTTTTCTCTTAATATCTTGCTTAGTGATAGTTGTCTTTCTTTCCAAGGTCACAATCTCATGGAGTGTTTGCTCCTACCTAAGGCCAAATCATCCATAAGTAACAAATCCTCGAGTCTACTCAACAAGCACAAAAGGCCCAAGAGACTTTGACTTGTGCATATCCAATATTGAAAAAGGAACTAAAATTTGATTACCCTTATCATCTAAGGTTCTCTTTTATAATGTAAGGACCCAAGGACTTTAAGACAAACACAATTCAATTCATAAAGATCTATCGCTACAAAAGTAAAGATCTATCGCTACAAAAGTAAAGATCTATCTTCACAAATGCAGAGATCTAATTTAGAGAAAAATATGGCAAATTTATTTAATTTGCAACCTTCTCACTCCCTTGTACGCACAAGGACTCCTCAAGCGCGATAAACATAACATCATAACAGACCTTATATCCAATTAGAAGACTTAGCAACAAATAAATTTCCATGAACAATATACACAAATTGGTTCGATTATACATTGACAATTCAACTATGAAATCAAACAGTTCAATCAAAATATCAAATTATAGATGCTAAAAATCAACATGTTCGCACTACCGTTCATTCAAATCCATCTAAAATGAAGGTCTATTACGAAAAACAATTGTCTGATTCGTGCATTAAACAATCAAATAGGCTTCAAATGGCTCAAATTTCTTTCGCTTTCGACTGACCAATGCCTTATTTATCACCTTTTACTCCTGATCAACTATACGAATTGTCAAAAAAGTTGATTTTCCTAGTTCTGGGTTTCTTCAATCATCATTCCTTGAACCATTACATCAACTTTTGACAATTTCATCATAATGAAGACCTATGATCAAATCCCATATATATCAAAACAATCACAAGGTAACAAGCCAATGCTCACACTTCCATGGGCAAAATGTCACACCATATCTTATTACAATGTATCAACTTGTATAAAGACTAGGTAAAAACGTTTCATCTATAGACAAGACATATCAACCTAAGACACACAATATGGATTCAAATCACTTACTAAGACTAATCTTAGTCAATTTAGTTTATGGATCTGAACATAAACATACTATAAACTTTCTCATCAAAGTGGATGGAAGTACGAAAAAGCAATGTCATTATCCACAACTTTTATAAAATCGAACCATGCTAATTAATGCTCTCCAAGGTAATTATAATCAACATAGAAATACAAAATAACTTCCTTTACTTCCCTAAACATAGTTATCACAACAAACTTTTTTCTCCTCAATTGAGCAATTTTTAGTTTTCAATAGAATAAAGTGCAACAAAATAGCTAAATACCTTACATCTACAACACTCTAATTATCATGTATCCAAAAAAACCTTTTTGTTTTTGTAACCCTTTTAAAGGTGGATCACATAAGGCAAGTAATTATGGAGGTCCCATCCAACTTGAGTTTCTAGTTGGTCGTATTATTCGGCATCCACGTAATTACGGAGCTTGCCTCATCTTAGACTGCAATGGTTCAAGTGGCCATTACAATCTCTCCACCTCTAGAGAAATTTAAGAGGCATTGATAATGAGAAGCAAATTTAACAACAAAGGGAGGCAATGGAGAATCATAACAAAAGACAAATTAATAAGATAACAAAGAAGGAAACATGGTAATGGTTAAGGGTGTGAGCGTTTTTTCCTAACCCTCCTTTGCCCCTCCAAGCATACACATAGAACTTGTCCTTCATACCTGAACATAATACCCATAAGCATGGTGTTCAAAAGGAAAGGATTGAAATGATAAGGATCTCTGCCACCACTGAAGGTACAAGATCTATGGGCTCCTACGTAAGGGTGCCAAACCTCACCACACCAACGAATCAAGAACAAACCAACAACTGAACAAAATCAGCAAAATTGGATCAGTTTTAGTTAGGCTCGAGTATATAATATCTGAGAATTACCTAGGATGGGTCAACCCCAATTCTAACAACCAGATACCTAATTTACCAACCCAACTTTTCAAAGAGCCTACAAGGGCACAAAATTTATTGAAATTAGTTCAAAATTAAAGCGAAGAGCTCAAAACAATATAAAACAATAAGTGAGTATTACCTTTCAAGTTTTTGAAACTAAATGCTCCCAAAAAAAAATCAAGGTTTGTCCTTATGCTTCCTTGGAACAATATTGGATCTCGTGGTATTAAACTTCTCAGCAACCTCAAGCAATAATTTTACAATATGGAAACCATATTTGATTTTGCATATCAAAATACAAAACTCCATAAGAAATTTTAACTTGGTGTTCTCATAAACACCTAAAAATTAACACTCAAGCAATTTACACACTTTATTACATAAAGAATTGTTCAAAAATCTTTCACTAGTTTATCACTCCACTATTGTTAAGAATACTTTCTACAATTGCAAACAAAAAACTTTTTTTCAATATTTATGTGAATACAAAATCTCTGATTATTGCTAACTTGTCTGGTAACATATGGAAATTGCAAGAATGATGAAGTTGCGAGTCTTCCCTTTATTTTATTGGATTTCAATCTAAACAAAAAATTACCATAAATTTTTCGTCATGTCCTTTGAGTTTTGGTTGGGTTTGAGTGCAATACATGTAAAAATCTATATTGGGGAGGATCAGTTCTACATTAATCCTAGAAATGACCCCATTTAACCCAAGTTGAATCCATAATAATGGCTAGTGGGACCTCAAAGCCCTTGGGATCACCAATCACTCCTAGCAAATTCTTCTAAAGCTAAGCATGAAAGGAAGATGACAAGTAGCCAATTAAAGTTTTTATTTCATCAGCAATGTCCATAATCAGATTTAAACTATTCCCAATTACCAAGAAATTTCTTTCAATAAACTAATAAAAGCATGACTTGTTGCATTCAAAAGAACTAATTGGAAGGATTGATTCTTTTATTTCCCTTTCAAGAAGCTTTTACTCTCCACCCAACGATCAAATAATCTTCCAAATTAGGTACCACATTCTCAATAGTTTCATCCATGTTTGAACAATTTAACCATGAACCATTACATACCATACAATAGCATGCCCTATTAATGTTATACCCTACTGCTTACAATCATAGTTCATGCCAAATCTTTCTATAGACACACAATACTCAATGCAAATACAAAGAAATCCTAAACATATGATATGAAACTAGAACTCAAACCTAAACAATACTAACAACTAGCACAACTTAAGCTGAAAAAAACTACTAAACCGAAACAGGAATAGAAAGAAATTGAAGCCACTAACTTGGATCTGAGTCCAACTTCCAATCTTCACATAATATATGCACAAGTGTCCCCACTATAAATACTTAAAATGACAATAAATTCTAATTAAACAAAATCAACAACACAAGTAAATAATGAAAAATAAACCATTAAAAAAAATTATTATTTAATCAGTTAATCGTTACATACCAATCCATGATTCTCTTTTGAATGAAATTTATTCTAGTAGAAGTTCATATAAACTGTCTTACACTTATTAATATGGTGAAGTAACAGTTAAGTAGCATTAAAGAGTATCCAATCATATTCTGAACATTAAAAAAGCTATTCTAACTAGCTTAGAAAGAACAAAAACTTCAATAAACAGAAACGTATAATCATCTGATTTTCTGTATTAAAGTTAACAATAATTATTGATAGATTTTAGTTATCTAACTAGATATGTTTATTTTCTAATCATAACTACCCTTTTAATTCAGAAAAATACTCCTCATTCAATCAAGAAAAAATATAGGTAGTCAACTAACACATAACAACGCAAGCTGACAAACTCTAAAACATATCCTATATCACTAAAACACAAGTAAAGAATTCTACTAAAGATTAACTATACAAAATGAATACAACAGCACTGACATGATCCCGCCTTATCCTCTATGATTATCTTTATAAGCTGAATTATCTTAAGTAGGTCAGAATCTGAGTTGGCATAGGCAGAATTAAGATTGATATGAAAAATTTAATTTTGTATCTAGAAAATTCGGCAAACTTAAGCTCTACCTCATCAACATTTTGCGCAAAATTGACCTTTATTAATTTTCCTTTGTAAAGAAATTACACTGATCTTGGTTTATACTACTGCAACAACTCCCCAACCTGCTAAAAAATGCAGAAGAAAGAAAATAACGAAAAACCATAATCTTTCTTTAAAAAACAAGTAGAAGTGTCCAGAAAATAAAGCAAAAGAATCAATGTACAATCATAAACAAATTACTTTTCCCTTACCGTCGCTCCTCCGCTTGAACACGTAGCGCTCCATCTGGAAATCGCAGTTCTTCGTTCCTAGATGGACGTCAGCCGCCAACATCATTTGGATGTCCTGCTCCTTCTGGGAGAGAACCCTCTCCGTATTACCATTCGCCGCCATGTCTCAAAAGCTAGGTAAAGCTTTTTGGATCACCGGAACTATAGGTCTACAATTGCACCACAAATCCACGGACGCGGCAATTGAATGAGCACCGTATGCTCTGGTGACGGCTCTTTCTATGGTATCGTTGAACGCGAAAAACCCTACGTCGACGTAAATTGACTGTTAAGCCCCTAAATTTCTTCTACAATATCGGAGATAAGGATCAGGCCCAAGTTTTAAGATGGGCTTTTCCGACCCAACCCACGTATTTACCTTACAATTGCATCCAAATTGGATTCACTTCTAATTTATCTCAAAATGCTACAATGAACATGGTTTTTTGTGGACCCCATATAAGTACAACATGATTGTATCACAGTTAAATTAGTAGAAATATTAAAATATTTAACTTTTTTATACTTGTAGATGTGTATTATTTAATGTACTAATAAAAATATCATTGTAGTTTGAAGGCTTAAGTATTAGCTGTACTTTTAAAAGGAAGGTATCGTATAACACCAATTTTCATAACCCTTACATTATTGTAGACGTAATTTTGTTGAATCTTAAGTCAGATTTTAAATCAAGTATGATATATATTTAGGATAACAAAATAAAATTGTCTTAGTAAATATTATATTAGATACCTTCACACAAAAATTGTTATTCATTATTTTTTTGTCATAATTTTGTATATAGAATCTGAACTTAGTAATATAATATTTTAATATTATATTATCATGATGATACTTATGCTATCTTAATTAATTTTAGATTTAATATTTATGTTTGTGTTAAACATATAAATAATTTTTATGTTTTGGGTACCATTTTCAAAAAAAAAGTCTATTAAATATAGTATAAACTAATTAATAAATACACACTCCATAAACTTCTTGAGTTGAGCATTAGTTGTGAAGGAAATGTGTCACATGGCATTTTCATTAAATATGTGCATGCGTTTATTTTATGTATACATATAAGTAATTGAATATCAATAAAAAAATAATTCATAATTATATATTCCTTAAAACATATTATGCTATATGATTTAATCTTATTACAATAATGACTTTTATCAACAAATAATCATTAATAAACAATTATTAGTTTGGAAGAATTGACAAGATAATTGTAATTACTTTATTACTCAAAAAGTCATATTAGGAGAGAAATTTAGTGATTAAACAATCAATTATTAATCACTTGATAATTATTTTAATCAGGAACTCTAAAATAACTAATTTATCTCATAAAGCCTCTCATTCTATCAAGCCATGATTTTTTTGATACTATGCCCTCCATCGTCGATCATATTCCTTAACATCATCATCAATAAAAGCTACAAACACTGCTTCCCCCTTTTCAAGTTTATCCTCTCACTTTTTACATTACCTTCAATATCAATGATTGCCCAATCCATTGCCCTTCTCTTTGGTCATCACCCCTTGCTCAACATGTACACTACTATTTCCTTTTGTTTAACATTTACAATATTAGTATGATTATATGACGGTACGATGTGAGTCAAACATCCTTGCAACATTCTAATGTGTATGCATCATGTGATGTGCATTGTACAATACATATAGTATACATTATGTAACATACATTTTTTGTGTTTGATATATATTGTATATGATATGGTGTGCGACACTGAGGTTTGAAATACATGATATATAATATGTTACATACAATAAGCATCTTTTTGCTTAGACAAGCTAAATAATAACAACTTTTTATTAGGTAGTGACTTGAATATCGACATTTCAATAGTGAGAAATGAATCTGTATGTTACTTGGCTCCTTTGATCCCAATTAGCATCACCCATTTTATAATATTTTATTATCATGTTTCATCAATGTCATTGCTTTGTTAAGCATTAATATTAAATCTATAGAAAATCTCAAACTAATTCAAATTAATAAAAAAAAACGCTTTCTTATTTAAATAATAACATTATAACAATACACAAATAATTCAAAGTTTAAAATAAGCTATATGGTTAATAACTTAAATTTGTCATATAAATAATTGCGTTAAATACATTAAACAAATCTTAACCTACAAATAAATTGCAACAACAGCAGGTTAACAAAATTTCAGTTGTCTCAATATTTGGTCTATTTTTTTTTAAAAATTTTTTTTAATATTATCTCTTTTGACTAAACTTTTTACCAAACTATCAAATCCATTTAATTGAATCATTTGATCAATAGATTAAATGTCCAATTCAATATGTTTAATATTTAATCATGGTACACTCGATCAAGTAATAAGATTCCATGGGTTGAACATTTCAATCAAACTGTAGAAATCATTAGAAGCTCAAATGGTAAGACCAAGAGATTTGAAATTCATTTTTTACAAAATAACTTTATAGTTTCATTGTACATGTTTAGAATAATTATCGTAATAGCATCATAAATGCTTTAATGACAAGCTGTCTCTCTATTTGCCCCCTGTAAAAACTAATATTTTTCTCATGATATTATAATAAATTAATGATCATTTTTCTTAAAGAACAAAGTATGCAAATATATAATGATTTATTTGTACATTTATTATAATTGATTGTCAATATGTTTATACATAAGGATAAGATAAAAAAAATAAAATCAAATTAAATCTAAATAGAATTAAACATATTATATTCAAAATATAACCTAATACAAATCAAATATAAGACTTTTATGAAGATCTTATGATTGATTTTCATTGATTTATTAAATATGAGGTTAATAAAAATAAAATTAAAAAACATTATCTTAAAATATTATTAAAAAATATTTTGAAATTAAGAAAATTCTTTTGAAAAACAATAATCAAATGTTTGCAAAAATATTTTTTTAATCATTTACTAATGAAAAGACTTGTCAAATTGTTTAGTTAACTAAAAATAATTATTTTGTTTGCAAAAGATATTTATTTTAAACTAATTAACAGTATTTTGACAGTTATGTTTATCTTCTGGTATAAATATAACATTTTTTATGAAAACGGGCGTGAAATATAAATTATTCTTCTCTTTCCCCAGACTAATTATTTCTGGCGGTGATTTAGCACGGACAAGCTTAATCTAAATAATTTAATTCTGATAATGGGTTAGTTTTTTATTGAACAAATGATGGGTTTTATCCTAAACCACTTTGGTTAAGATGCTCATTAAGGTTGAGCTAATGGTATAACGTCATAGCACACTGTTTCCTCCAACAAGTTATTGTACAGCCACAACTGGCCAACTTGCCGTTAAGTGGAATGGATTAAAGTTAAATAAAGACTCGCAAAGGACTTCATTCGTGACTTCAAACCATTGGTCGCAAACAGTGTGTGGTCTTCTGCCAAAAACAGCACGAGTTAAACAAGGGTTGAAAGGTGACTCGAGTGGTTTGGAATGTTGAATTCAAGCTATATAATATCTTTCAATTTTGTTTATTTGGTAGTCTGGGTGAGAGTTTGGTCCAAACCCATCAAAATTTGTGAGACATAGAAGAATAGATTATAACTATGCACCTAAAAAAATTATTTTGGTGTTGAAAAGGCATATAATAAGGTTAACAACAAATCGAGAGATCTTAGGTTACAAGTCAATTGATCCAACATGGATAATTAAGTCATAAAATGCTTTTGGTAAATTAATATGTTACTCCGAGTTTTAATAGAAATGCATGAGTCAAATATTAATTTATTTTGATTATTTTGTAATCTTGTTTTTTTTTTAATATTATTTTGTTGCTTAATTTTTAGGTTATAAAGATATTGTTCTTGTAGAATATATATATATATATATATATATATATATATAATTTATTGAAAACTTTGTCTTTTAACTTATTTCATTTTATATTTTTTTATAAACCTTTATTGAGAATGAACAAAACCAGCAGAAAGTAACGCCTGACCGTCATTATCTCACAATTAATAAATCGGATAATTTAAATCATTTTCTCTTTAAAAGAAATTCAGATTTTAAATTTTGCAAAATTTGAAATATTTATGTGACCATTTTTTCTGTCTCGCTTTTCGTAAATTAATTTCGTATTACCAAATAAAGTAATATTTTTTAAATATAATGAGTAAAAAAAAAAAGGTTGGACCACCGCGGTTTGGATATCCGGATTCGCAACCGTACCCTCGATGTCGTCCTTCCGGACGTGGTGGGCCCCACGGTTCTGGCGTTCTGGATCCAGTACTACAATACAATTACGTGTGCCCTACCCGCCTCAAGCTTTTCGCCCCGTTGTTAAACAACCGATCAGATGACAGCCTGGCGCCACCAACTGGACACTGGAACAGGGCCCCACGTCCTGAATCTAAATAGGATAGATCTAAGCTTTGCTTGCCTCCCAAGCCTGTTTGGTTTGCTTACGCTGTCATAATTTGATTTCAAGGAATGCGTGATTTGTGGTCATCTTTCCTTAAGACTTTTTTTTTTAATCCAACTTCTAGACTCCGCACAGTATTTTTTATTTTTGTGATAAAAATACAGATAAATTTTAAAATGTTTTTTTGACAATTATTGTGTAAAAAAATAGAAACATAAAAATTATTCTATAAATTTTTAATATTTTAATGTTGAAAAGAAATTTCTTTTTTTTTAAACAATAAACACCAAACATAACTATAAAAAGACATAAATTGTAAACATCTATTCGGAAATACAAATTTTTTTAAGATTTCATTTTGGTGTTTAAGGCTTTAATAGTAGTTTGACAACAATAGTATTACTATAAGAGAAATACTATTTTGATAAGAAACTTATTTATCTATGCAACAAAGTTATATATGAATTAATATAAATGCAATCAAAATAGAGTTTTCATGTCCATACTATTAATCTATTGTAAAAGAGAATGTCCAAAGCTTCAAAAATAGTACATAAACATATAAATAATGATTGATACTTTTGACTATCGCTTTGCTTCCATAGAAAAGAAAAGGTATAAGTGAACAACGAAACATGTAATATTTAATATAAAAAAATATAATGCAAGTTTTTGAGTCATTCACTTGCCAAAGACGACTAAAGAATATGTTTTGCACATTGTTGCTTTCTAATCACTACGAGTACTTCTTAGCATAGATAACATACTTTTAAGCATATCAATATGAGCTTAACTATGCTGATAGGTTTAATATTTAATTTGGGCACACAAAGGAAAGAATTGACTAGTAGTTACCCAAGGTTTCGACTCTTAATCCTTCTTGGGGGCTTGATTGCAACAATCTAATTTTTTTAGTAAGAAATCGTTTCAATCTAATTAGTTTTTATCCTTATTCAAACATCCATTTTTGCTTGATCACAAATCTTAAAGCTATTATAATTCTAATATGCTTTATCATATAATTCTCATTGGGTATATTACCAAGAAATCCTAAAGATGATGAATTTATATATGTTTTATTTTCATTGACTATGAGTTTAAATTGCCCCTTAAGTCACCAAATTAAGTGAATAAGATGAAAGATGTTGAAGAACCCACAAAATATCTACAAAATCATCAAATTTTTTTCTAATATTAAGTTCATTCACAAGTTTAAAACTATTCAAAATAAGAACTAAAACAACTAAATATAGATTTCAAATTTAACTAAATTCAAATCAAATTAAAAAAAAATAATAACATAATCCAAAAAATGATCAAATGTGATAAATTGCAAAGTTAAATTTAAATAATAAGTTTAAGATAAAAATTCAAAATAAAGGAATACAACTAAATGAATTTAAATTCAAACATGAAATTTGAATTAAAATATATTTTGAATTTAAATTTCAATAATTATTGGTTTTAAACGAATGAAATAAGAATGATGAGTTTTATTATATTAAAACTCTCTTTCTCTCTCTCTCTCTCTCTCACTTTTCTCTCTCGTATGATCAGTGAGCATGCACATATTTATAGCATTCACTTAATCTGTCAATCCAACCTAAGAACCTACAATAATAAATGAATTCTTGGCATCTACTCAACCAATTAACCTAACTTTGACTTATGATGACCTAAATCCACATGCATTGAGACCTAATTCAACCTATGACATTCGACATGAACCACAAAATTTGCCTGGCCCCAACAATGCTTGTAAAACATGATTGACCAAACCGTCAACAAGTACTTTGAATATGGTTTGTTGATGAACTTCCTTGAAACATGGATCACATTCCTGCAAGCTATTTGGGAGTAGCTTCTTCAACAAACTTGTAGGTCTTTTTAAAATTTTTATATATTTCATATGATCACTCATTTAATAATCAATGTAGAATAATTAATCAATGTACCTTTTTAATTAAGAGTTTAGTAAAAGTTATTATTTGTTTTAGTGATTTACTTTTCAAGGCATCACTTAACACTTATGTCTTATTCTATTTGATTTTGAGTGTCACATAGGATTACTATTGCAAATAAGTTTAATTATAAAATTTAAATTTATCTTAAATATATAAAAACTAAATGCATGAGTTATTAATACAAAATTATTTTAAATATTAAGAGAGAAAGATAAGAGGAATCATAATTTGAAAAATTAAAAGTTATTTTTTTACTCATGAAAAGAAGGAAATAAAAGGATTACTTTAAAAAAAATTAATCACTCACTAATATAGAAATAAAAAATAAAAAATAAATATAAAAGAAATTGAATTGATGAATGATTTTAGTCTTAAGAATCTTAAAACTATTTTAGATGCATTAATGGATATTGATATTTTGTTTTCATGTGCATCCCAAAATTATATTTTTAATATGCTTAATTTAATTGACATTTTATGTCTAATTTTACTAAGTGTATTAAGTAAGTAAAACAAATTAAGTCTCTTAAAAAAATTTGATGGGAGTGTTTAATTGATAGTATATTTATTCAAAAAATGACATCCTTCAATAATTTAAAATTTAAATAAATTAAAATTTGAATTACATAAAAATAAATACTATTACATATGTTTTAGATTTGTATTTATATATATATATATATATTATAAAAATATTTTTAAAATTGAGTTTTTTTTTATTCTATGAAAGTATAATATATAGAAAATAATTTCTAATAAAATCTAATTTAACGAATATTTTCTTACTTAAATATTGTAATGTTGTCTTTATTTTATGTTGTTCTTACAAATCATTTTGTTTATGTTTTTTTTAAATTACTAAAATAATATTATGATCATAAAAAAGTTCGAAGAGATTAATGTTAAACTTAATAAAGATACATTAGAGATATAATATTTAAACACATAATTTCTATCATTAAGATGAATTGATATAAGATATGTTATATAGAAATATTAGCTCACAATGGATCCATATATTTTCTTTTTAATTCAATAATTTTTTATTTATTTGTATTATGTCGAGTATCTGTAACATCTTTATAGATTTTTTTATTAATATTTTTATTAGAACGAATATTTTCATCATTTTATATTTTTTATTTAAGATTTGATATTATAAACTATTTAAATTATTGTCATTAATAAAAAAAAGAAAAATAATAGTTTTCTTTGCTCAACAAACATGATGTACTTCTTTTTGCCGGACTCTCGCTCAACAATCATACATATATTTTATCTACAATTAATTAAAATCCTTTTTATTAATTCTTCCATCCTCTAGTCACTTATCAGATGCCAATTCTTCTCTTTAATAAACTCCTTAAAAATTAATAAATTACATGGAAATCCAAGTGTTTGGATACGCAACACGTACAAATTATATGGATAATGGCCCCTTCTCATATGGCCACTAAATTAATTAATCAGGTAAAAAAATATATTTTACTGATGTTGCAAAGAGATGCTAGTATAAATGGTCGGATCACGTGGGAGACACTCGTCAGGGTTGAGACCGGATCCGCTGACCCAAGTGCGCAACCGACAATCTACTCGAGCTGAGGTGACGTATGTAGGGTTCGAAAGCAGCCTAAGATCGAATTTATGAACACCAAATTTTAAAAAATGATTTTAAATTGAATTAATGAAAATTTAAAATATAATTTGGATATATATTTGCTAATGTTGTCTTTCAGGAGTTCATATGCCTAAGGAAGTTGATGCAGTTTTAAGTCGCATGTAACCTACTAATATATATATATATATATATATATATATTTGTATTAAAAAATTTATAATTTTCTCAACTGATGTGAAAAAAATCTTTAGTTTTTTGTGAGTTTAGAAATAGATTTGATTTCAAATTGTTTTTTTTTATTTTAAGTATTTTTATTTAATACAAAAATGGATTTGTTAAGTAAATAAAAAAATAAATCAAATTCTTAGTACAATAAAATTTGTGTAATGCAGTACATCAAATTTTTTTTTTCATTTTTGCAAGATAAATGAGCGATAAATTTCAAGTATTTTCTTGTTTTATTTTTTAAAATAAGTTTAAAGTTTTTGATTTATTTTTCAGATAAAACTAATTCGAAATTGCGTAATTTATGCGATATTTGATTTAATGTAACATTCAGACGAAGAGAATATATTTCTTTAGTATTTTAAAAAGATATAAAAAATATTTTAATTCAACTAAACATATTAAAAATAATAATTGAAATTGAAATAAAAATCACTTTCAAAATAAATCAAAATACTACAGTCATAAAACAAATCTGACAGCGGGTCGGGACTTCAGTCGACGTGGTGCTCACTTGCCCGTTCAAATACTGTGGTCGAAAAAGAAAATCAGAGCCATCCGTCGCTCTGCGATGCCCCAAGATTGAGGATTTTAGGTGTATGCACTGGATTCCGGAATTATGCGATCTCCAAAATACAGCGCTGATCCCGTTATTTTACATACAAATTAGGTATCCGTTTGCTTTCCCCCAAGACTACCATGCTCAAAGTTGTTAAAAAAAATTATATGCATGAGATTGATGGTGACGAGCTGCCCACCTTTTCTATTTAAAAAAAAGATTATTTTTCATTTTCATCACCAACACAAAACTTGATGATGCAAGCAATAATTGGAAATAGAAAAAAAAACTATGATAATGATTTAAATCCTAATGTAGAAATTTTTGTTACTATTATATATGTCTATGATAGTGATTTTTGTAGAGATATTTTTAATTATAATAGATATTTATAAGTATTTGAGATCATTAAAATATATATTTATAAATATCTAAGATTGTTATAATAATTTTATGATAATTATCATTGTCATCGTTTTAGAATTGAAGCATTTAGTTATTTGATAAAAATTAGACTTATTAAAATGAGTAATATATAATTATCATAGTTTAAGATCACTTATGAAAGCTTAGATCATTATCATAATTTATAACAAAAAGTATAATAAAAATCTAAACTATTATGATTAATATTTCTACAATATTTTTATAACAATTAAAATCTCTATTATAGCATTTATAAACTACAATATTTTAAACTTCAGACATTTTATTGTTCTCTTTTATATGAAAAAAATACAAATATTAAATATGATTGATTACTCATCATTTAAATTATATTGTTTAGAATAACAAATAAACATTTATAATTAATTATTCTTCTCACAAATGTCTGTCATGCCCTTATTATTGTCGTATTATTTGCTCATCAACCATACAATAAAAATAATAAACTTTTTTTTTCTATTAATGCTATAAGGGGATGGCGACGTATTATCACATGAACTTATTAAGAAGAATTTTGTTATATGAAAGTCTAATTTGAGCCAATATATCCAAAAACTTAAGCTAATGGATAGGCTTCATAGTAATTGTATAGTAGATCTTTAATATTATTCTTAATTTGTAATATGAAATTAAATTCAATCATATTTGTACTTAAATAAATCTTTTTTAAAATGAGAATTGCATTTATATTAACCATTTATTTATAAGTTTATTCTATCTTTCTATCATCCATGCAAGAGTCATTTATTACCATCAATTTCACTAATATCAATTTATCTTACTTATCAATAACCTTGAAAATTTTTCTTCAATAATGTCTTATTTTATTGGTATTATCAAACTATCATTCATGACTTTGTTATCTCATTGACATGACCACACCAATTATTTTCTTAGTCATGGCGTGCCAAACATACTCCATTTGCCATTATCTATCATGAACATATCAACTCTTTTGCATCTATAAGCATTATGTGTCCATTGGTTTCATTAGCTCTATTTTATCATCGTTGTATCTTATGTTTTTTTTATCTTATCATATCATATATGTTATGTCATCTTATTGACTCTAACACACCATATGATCTTCATCGTCTTGTCAACATTACAAAGTTACATTAACTTTATTATTATTATCAGTTTTTTCACAACATATTGGTTCTATCATTTTTTTGGTAATCAATTTTATTATTCATGTTGGCCTACATGGTATGTTTGTTATGTCATCTTATTTTGTTACTACATTTGATTCTAATTGAATTACCTCTTGGCTTCATACAACTCGTTAAAGATAGTTTTTTTTATAGAGAATAAGTAATGGAAAATAACATCTCTAATGATGGAGGTGATTATTTTGCCTTGGATGAAGATTAAGTAGAGATGAAAAGGTGATGAATACTTTATGAGAGCTCATGACAAGTGGTGCAAGGTTGATTTTGGTGAGAGTGAAGTGTTAAATGGAAGGTTGTGTAAAGTCTTTTATGAATGTTCGTAGTTGGTTGGAAAGAGATAATTGTCATGATAACAAATTAAGATGTCTAAAGTAAGATGACCATTTAGAAGTTCCTTTTATTAGAGATGCTTGGTTAGATTTAAAATAATGAAAAGATAATATTTAGGAATGTTGAAAGTGATGAGTATAGGTTTGGAGTGAGTTTAGATTAATGAGAAAAAATTTACAAAAGGGAGTGTGAAGATTGTTTAAGGTTTGTTGAATGTTATATTAGGTTAGAAATAGGACTTTCAAAGGGGTTGGAGTATTAGGAAAAAAAATTGAGATAAAGCCTAAGTAAAGGAGAAATCTAAAAGAATAAGAAAAAGAGAAAAGAAGAATCTAGACTCTTACTAGGATTTAGAGAGAGAAATTATGTCTCAGAATAATTTTGCATTCTAGACAACACACATTCCATTCAACATTTAAATTTTGAATACACGAGTTTATGACAATTCTAAAAGATATAAGATTTAACTTTCCACAAGTTAATGACTAAGCTAATCTTTAATAACCATTATTCAAATTATAATTATATAATACTTATTAAAAATATATCATATAGCTATTCATTAATTGAGTACTGCTTCATCTCTCCTTCTAAGAAGGTGATGCTTACTCGAAGTTATCTTAAAAGTTTTTGAATGTTCTCCTCTTGACCTATTTTATGCATTATTTTTTTTGGATTAATTAGGCATGCTTTGGAGTGTTTACTCATGAATTTGATCTCTATAATACTTCCAAACTATATCCACAAAAATGTTGTTAAGCTAACCATGCCCTAATGATGCCACTTGTCTTGCATTAGTTTTACTATAAATGGCCTAAGTTGGGTTAATATATAATTATATAGATAATAATCCAAAATCTTAAGCTCATATTAAAAGTCATAATTATTATATATTGATGTTCTAATATTATTCTTATCATTTAATATGAAATTAAGCTCAATCTCTAATTTGTTTACCAAAGTACTTAAAAGTAAATAATTTATCATTAAGAAACATCTTCTTTAATTAACTAATGAATTCTCAATCTGTTATAAATTTACATGTAATAATTCAATTGATTTATATTAACCCAAAAGTGATGTCATATGAAATGTCTAAGTGTTTTTTTAATTTTTGAAAGAGATTAATCATTTCTTTTTATTTTTAAGGGTGTTAAAGGAAAAGTGATCCAAAAATAACATATTGCTTCTTACATGCTTAGGCTAGAAGAACGATTGTGATCAAAATAATCTTTGTATTATTATATGTAATATGATTACAATATTTCAAAAATTTAAGTATATATCGTAAGAACCATGGTGTAACCAAAATGCTTAAAAGAGAGAAAAATGTATACTACTGTAAAACAAAATATTCAAAGTCTAGTTTAGCTAATTTCAATAAAAATCAATCTTCAATTGATAATCAAATAAATAATAATTTTGTTCTTAGGACATCACTCAAGTATTCACTCTCCAATCTCTTCAATTTTTAGTGTATAGGTTAATTTGGTTTTTTCTTTCTCACAGGAGCTCCTTTTATAAAGTTACTCATCTCAAAATTACTTTATCTCATGCTTAATCATAAAGTTTTTATGGGATCTCATGTAAATTTTTTTTAAAAAGAGTCTTATAGATTTAAAGCTTATGATTTTACTTATATAACTTATGATATGCTTTTTTAGCCAATGTAAGGCTAATTCATTCTTATAACCATCTATCTAAAAGCTAATCAGGAACTAATTATTATCAAATGATTTTTCATTCTAGGATATTACTCGACTATCACTTCCTATCCTTATTAGTCATATGCAACATATTTTATTAGGATATCATTAAACAAATAATTAACTTAAAAGATCAACCATTCTTCTTTTGAAGTTAAAATCCAAAAATGTTAACCTATTATTTTTTTTCCTATATCCCCTAGATTGTATTCACTCTTTCTACTTAGTAATCTTTAATTCAATGTTTAATTTATTATTCATGAGTGACGAATCTTCCATCGTTGTCTTCCATTCTCCTACAATCTCTTTTTGGATGATAATCATTATTTCGCTATTTTTCTCAATGCAATCATAGAAGATTGAAATTTTATATGATTATCATCCTTCTTTTTCTTTAAGAATTCTAGCATTTTACTTAATAATTCATCACTATAACATGAGCACCACATAAAGATTTGTTGTACCAAGCATAATAGTTGGTCTCTTCTTAATTTATGTTATTGTTTAACTTGTATTAACTTATTTAATCTATGTTTCGACCATATTGTCATGATCTTGATTGAGCTTTCTTGCACTGTAGGCATTGGTCATATCCTTGTTCAAATATTATCTATCACTTGCATGTGCTCACTTTTATATCTATAGTTATCATTATTATTATTTTTTCTTAAAAATTGTCCTCTTATTATATCCCACGCATAAGCTAGAATGCCCTTGAATAAACTTCTTCTTCTCTCCCTGCTCTTCATTCATGTCCTCAAACCAATAGTTCAAGGGATAGTAGAAGTGTTAACTTGCAAGAAATTGCATCAATCAGGGTTATAAGGTTAGTGAAGTGAGTCTTTCAAATGAAAAGTACTTAGGCATGCATTCTCTCGTGATGAAGGTGTGATCTCTTTAATAGGAGGTTTAAGAATATAACATGATAAATATTGGATGGTTTCTCGATCTCTCCAATCCAATCGACATCATTAGAGTTTAATTATATTTTATTACACTTGTCAATATGCTTGTCATTACTAGATGAAATGCATATTCATTGGGCATGTTCACCATCAGAGTTAAAAAAATTTTGAAAAGTGAAGAGAGTAGTACATTAAAAGATTATGTGTTGCCTTATAATAGAACTTATTAGTTTCCTTGGTCTGAATTGTAAATGATTTTACTTGTCATCTTTCAAGTTATAACAATAATTTTATTTTAACTAATGAATTCTCATATTCTCATAAAATGTGCATGTAATAATTTAGTTGGCTTATATTAATCAAAAAATGATGTAATATGAAATGTCTAATTGCTTTTAAATTTTTGAAAGAGATTAATAATTTTTTTTTAATTTTTAAGGATTCTTAAGAAAAAGTGATCCATGCATAACACATTGTCTCTTACATAAGCATGATGGAAGCTTAAAACTTTTTTAATGATAAAGGTTGTAGTTTTTGGATAATTATATGAAATATGATTATAATTCATGTATACATTTACATAGTAAAATAAAATAAAATATATTGTATTTAAAATCTTTAAATTAAAAAATAAAAAAACTCATAATAAAATGATATTTTTGTAAATAGATTGTTGAGACTATAATGTGAGCATAGCTCTTAAAAGAGAGATTAAAATTTATAAGGTAGAGCCAAATACTTAAGAGTATAATGAATTTGATTCCATTGAAATTAGGCTTGAATTGATAGTTAAATAAAGGGCCAAAGTTTTGCATAAAGGGGTTTCTTTAATATAAATAAAGGATATATTAAAACACTTAATTAATCCTCATGTAACTTATATGTTCCAATTAAGAGGGTTAAGAGAGAATCATGTGAGATGTTTACAACTTTGGGCATCACTAATTGTGAGGAGAGGGCTCTTGCATGCATTGTGAAGGATTGTAGGAGAGAGATAAGTTGACCAAAAGATATTGTGAGAAGATTTTGGTTTCAACTTAAGCTTAGTCTTTTCTTTTGATTAAATATTATCTTCTTTAGAATTTTAAATAAAATAGTCCTAAGCATGAAATATAGTGTTTGGAGTGAGGGGAAAAACATATAGAACGTTTTTATGGTGTTAATTAAATCTTTGATACTTGTAAATAATGAATGTTATACTATATGAAAGAAAACTTTATAGCTCTTTGAATATATTAGATGATCTGATTAAGCAAATTATTGGTCATAAAGCATTAAAAAACTAATTTATAAACACATATGAGATGATCCAATAGCTATTTGATGATATCATTGAATAATCTGATAGAGAATAATAAAAAAGTTTAACAAAGTGTTTGAAGATTGAGGTTGCGAGCATCAAATGATTTGTTAGATGGTCAGATTGTTTGATGGGAATCTTGAAGTGGTCATGTTGAATATTAGATCCACATTAGATAATCTAATATGAGGGATTAAATAGTCTAATAATTTTAATGTATAGTGTGACAAAGAGTACTTATTTTGATCCAGTAGGTTTCCTTGGGCTCCTAAAATATAATGAACATAATAATGCATGTAAAGCATAAATAAATATAAATATAATATAAACTCTCTGCATAATTACAAAAGTGAATGAGACAAAAAAGAGAATATAATATTGTATTTTTTAATAATTATGTAATTATTTAAGCTCTTTTATTTAAATATTATATATTAGACATTACTTATATATATTTTTTTATATAAAATCTTATACATTGACTTAAAAGATCATGAGTGTTAATATTATATTTGTATGATAAGATAATATGAACTTAGGTAGTGATGATGTCATGATGAGATAAGGTAATAAACATGAGTGACGATAATGTCATGAGATATGATATGAGTCTTAAGTGATGATGATGTTATGATGAGATGAATATAATCTAGTATAATATTATTATCATTATGAGGTGTGACATAACATTGGCAATGCTAATATCATGAAAAAAATGACATAACTTGGTTAAGAATAGACAAAAAATGTATATGATAGAATGTATATTGAATCACGTAAGAAATATTATTAAAAATTAATATTTATTATCTTTCATATTATGTACTTATTACATATCTTATGTACTTTATTACATGTTATAATATTAATTAACTTATTGATTCTTTTACATTGACTCAATATATATTTATTAACATATGTAAGTACATATGATGTGCATATTTAGACACATAAAAGGTTGTTGAAAAGAGATTATAATATAATTGAGCATGTTTTTTTAGTAATTATTTTGTTACAAAGCAATGGTATAATAAGTTGGACTAAACATGTGGTGTATATGGCATGCTATAGCTTATAGTTTATACATATTATTATTTTTTTAAATTGCATTTTAGCTAGTTTCAAAAAGAGTTGAAATATTTTTTATTCTATGATTAGATACAAATAAAATTATTTAATTTTTTTTATTATATAATTAGTTAATAGTTATGTTAAATTTATGTGATACTTATGAAAATCTTAGAATAGACATCATAATGATCTATTTCATATTATAATATATGTATAAGCTAATAATTCATATATGATTAATGATAATATAAATATTATGATTAGTGCCTAAGTGTCACAACTTTTTTTTTTTTTTGACTTCTTTTTTAGATAACAAATTTTAAGAAATATTAATTGTCAAATGTTATGCAATCACCAATTTATGGTATCAAAAACAAAACATAGATAGCTAGTAGATGACATGAGTTGTCATGCATGTATTTTATTAAGCTAGTATTCTTTATATAAAAAAAGATTACAATATTTGTAAAGAAGTCAATTGTAATATTTAATACTTGTTCTTTTGACTTCATTTATGAACTATTTCATCGACTATTAATATTTTTTTTTTTGAAATTGAAGTTTTAATATTTCCAACATTCTAATCATTACTATTTAGTGCATTATTAACATCATTTGTTTTCCTAATTCAAAATATGTTTCACAATAAATCTTTTTTTTTATCATTTTGTTATTTTTTAGTGATTTATTAACTATTATTTTTTATGATCCAAATTGTATTTCTAAAAGTAACTTTTTAAGCCTTAATGTTAGAAATTCACTTAAAAGGAACCTTGATGTGGATAACTATTGCACATTGTGTTATCCTCTTTCTTTGATCGCGAGGATAGTTATCCACATGGTTAGAGAGACGTTACAAAAAAATTATTTCAGGGCCATGGTTCAATTAATTATTTGCAACGTCTGCATTCAATTGCCTACCTCATCAACCTTTTACATCTAATCTCAACCTTCATAAGCTTCGCCATTAAATGCCCTAAAAAATATCTTATGCATATTATGCTAACCATCATTGCATTAATATTTTAAAATTAATTTTTCGAAATAGATAAATATTGTTATGATACAGCTTAAAATTTATAGTTTTAAATCCAAAAAACAATTTCTTATAAATTGTATTCTTTTTTTATTAATTGATATGCCAGTTGCAATTTCCACATGCATTATTTCCTGTTGCAGAAAAAAGTATTTTTAAAATTTTTCAGTATAAAATATTATGGATATTAAAAAATAGCTGTTACGAAAAAAACTTTATCCAGAAATAGCCTAGGTGGCAAAAGCAGGCGCTTGGAATATGTAGATTAGGGTCTGAAAGCAAAATAAACGGACAGGATCACACGAAGTTGTAAACCAAAAGCTTCTAAACTTGGGGCCCACCATTTTAAAAGCAATTTCGGTCCAAAAACTCGTTCCTCGGATCTTTTAACGTGAAAAAAACTTTAATTTTTTTTACAAATTATTTTAATAAGAATATTTTTTAATATTGACATTAATTTTAATACGATTGATTACAAAAATAAAGTATTGAAGAAAAAAATGTATCTTTTCATCTCGCCCTTTTCTCTTTTCTCGCTCGGCAATCGAAAGCGACGAAGCAGCTGCGAGAGCTCCACCTACCATCAAAAAAAAAAAAAGGCTCCACCTTTTCTCAGCTATTTAAAGGGCGCTAGGGAAGGTCTCTTCTCATCCATTGGTAGCGACTCCGTTCACTCCGTTTTCTTTTCACTCTGTTTCAAACCGCTGTTATTTATCACTATTTCCTCCATTTGGGCCTTCGGGAAGGTAAAGGTCCCTCTTCTTCTCGGCAGCCCTAGAATTGCTTGATTGTTCTGAAGTTGATCTGCTTTTGGGTTGAGGGGAATGTCTGTTTGGCTGCTAAATTACGGCTAAATCCATTAGACAAATCATCAAACAACATAACTCAATAAAATGCAATTATTATTTTACTGTTTTTGGAGGTTTAAGCGATGAAGGAGTTTTTAGTAGGGGTTTTGTGGGATACTAACTGGTCAGAAGGCAGAGGATCTCATGTATTTCTGGAACGGAGTCTCGGTTTTTGGTGGGATATTTTCCTACTTCGCAAAATTGGCGCGTTTTCCTGCACCTTATGTTGCCTACTTGCCGTTATTAGGTGATTTGGGCGGCTTTATTACCTTGAACAAGAGTAACTTTGGTTTCTGATACCATTCCTTTCGAGTGTTCCTGTGTTCTGTTTTGAAATTTCTCTTCAGAAAACCTGGTAGTGTACTGTGCACTAGACGCTTCATCTCCTAAAGGCTATCGAGAAGTCTTTTGGTTTTCTTCATGTTGCTGGTGTCTAAATAATAGATCTGGAGTAAGCAGTTTGGGAATAAAGTTTTCATGGTTGATATGTGGGTAAATTTCTCTCGGTCATAACTGTGCCGATTTTGAGTGGTTGAAATCATGTCTGTGTTAGATCTGTTCTATCTTTTTTTGCATTCCTTTTTTTGGTAATAAGATGCTGTCTGCTATGGTTATCTCTTAGAAAGTACTTTTGAGTCAAGAACACGCATGCAGGGTGACCTTATTTTTCTATGCATTTCTCTAGCGATTTGTCCTGCATGCATAAATCTTAGACCAATATGTAGAATTTTTTGTTTCTTTTTCATCTAGATGTTCCAAAGTGTGGACTTTTCTTTAGCTTCCAAGTCAAAAATGCAGACTTTGTGGATCTTTGTTTGCCTTGTTTTATTATAATTGTTTCTTTGTTTTCTTTTTTAAAACAGCTCGATTTCTGAAGCTGTTACAGGAGGAAGGAAAAAAAAGCCATGGGTGACCAGAGATCTTTAAGCCGTGTCCACAGTGTCCGCGAGCGCCTTGGGGACACTCTCTCAGCTCATACCAATGAATTGCTGGCCCTCTTTTCTAGGTGTTGATTTCTTCACTTTTCGTTGCGGTTATCTTTGATTCAGAATCGATGTTTGAAAGAAGAGCGTTTCCTTGTGCTTGTTTTGCATGATTAATTTGCTTCAAAAGCTTACTTACTGTTCTTGTTATCATGTTCTGTTTTTTATTGTTCTGATGTTACTATGCAATTCTTCATGTATTGAGTAAGGCTGTTCATTTAAATGATTCAATAATAATTGGATCTACATAGGAGACTAACTCTACATAGAACCCTGGTAGATGCTAACAAAGTATTCCATCATATAGGTTTGTCAAACAAGGGAAAGGGATGTTGCAACCTCACCAGATTTTATCAGAATATGAATCGGTGATCCCCGAGGCAGATCGTGTAAAACTCAAGGATGGGGTGCTTGAAGATGTTCTCAAAGCTGCTCAGGTGTGATGAATGCTTTTCGTTTTGCATTCTTGTGGATTATGATACTAATTTGGGACTTGTAGTGAACTGATAACATTAATTTTTGTTTTGTTGTGCAGGAGGCTATCGTCATACCTCCATGGGTGGCCTTAGCAATCCGACCGAGGCCCGGAGTTTGGGAATATGTCAGGGTGAATGTTAGCGAGTTGGCTGTCGAGGAGTTGAGTGTACCTGAGTATTTGCAGTTCAAGGAAGAGCTTGTGGATGGGAGGTAGGTGCTCAAAAGTTAGAGATCTGTACAGTGGCTTAGGGAGAGAATTAGAACTGCTCTATGTTAGTAGCTGATTCAATCATGTTTTTGTTTCTTCCAGATCTCAGAGTAACTTTGTGCTTGAGTTGGACTTTGAACCTTTCAATGCATCTTTCCCGCGTCCCTCTCTTTCAAAATCCATTGGTAATGGTGTGCAGTTCCTTAATCGGCATCTTTCTTCAAAATTATTTCATGATAAGGAGAGCATGTACCCACTGCTCAATTTTCTGAGGCAGCATCATTATAATGGGATGGTAAGTGCTCCACTATCAGTTCAGATATGCCTTCTACTTTGATTGTTATAGTACGGCATCGACCTTAGAAGTATAGACACATCCTTTCTAGATTTGAGTTTGGTCTGTGATGTTTGTGTTTTTTTTGACTATGGGCAATGTAGCTAATTATAAATGGCCTTAACATGCAAATGCTGCAAGCTAAAGTTGTTTGTGGATTTGTATCTAAACGATATCATAAAGAAATTTTTGTTGGATACTGTTATAAATAAAGATTGCTAAAAATATTTTAAGTTTTAGGTATTTTGAGAAAAAGTTGTTTTTGGTATAAGGTTAAATCCTTTCAACTTATGCTTTGAATGATTGACTTTAATTTTGAAGAACCTAGGGATGCTGTAATTTCCTAAATTTTCAAAAGAAAATCTGTGCTTGAATAAGAATTGACTTGTTTGGATTGGGGTTAAAGAAGCCGGGGTAAATATTTTCTTCGCTTCTCCAATGGTGTAAGAAATAACTTAACTAGTAGGATTAAGAAAAATAAATGATTAGGATGAACTTTGGATATAGAAGATGTAAGAAGAAATTGTGTTTGAAGGAGATAATTGAACTTAATGTTTGCTTTGGGTCGGTGGTGGGGGAACTGAACTGTGAGGCCTAGATGGCATACTACCTTGGAGCACTTTGTTTAAAGAAAATCATTGAGGGAAAAATTAACTTTTGCCCTCCCCAAATGCCATATTTACTTCACCTTCTTCCAAAAAAGTTGGTGTGTTATTTTGTATCAACACAGCTACACGGGTTTTTCACAAAAAAGTTTTAAGCATAATTTATCTACATGACTTTTAGCAATTTTTTCATAAAGTACTTATTAGAATAGACATGCATAGCACTAAATTTGTGACTCTATTAACCACTACTAATGGAGAGTAGGATGCTTTGTTCTGTATAGCATCTTCTTTAGTTGTTTGATGAAGCTTTGTTTTGAATGCAGAGCATGATGCTTAACGATAGAATTCACAGTCTAAGTGCTCTTCAAGGTGCACTAAGAAAAGCTGAGCAGCATTTACTGAGTATCCCACAGGATACCCCATATTCAGAGTTTCATCACAGGTAGTTAATGTTCTTTTCTCATCCATATGATATAAGGTTTATATTAGCATTAGGAATCATTGAATTTATTAAGTCAACTAATTTATGATATTTAGGTTTCAAGAGCTTGGTTTGGAGAAAGGTTGGGGTGATACAGCAGAGCGTGTGCATGAGACCATTCATCTTCTCCTTGATCTCCTTGAGGCACCCGATCCCTGCACTCTTGAGAACTTCCTAGGAAGGGTTCCCATGGTGTTCAATGTTGTCATCTTATCTCCTCATGGCTACTTTGCACAAGCTAATGTATTGGGCTACCCCGACACTGGTGGACAGGTTTGTCACTTGAATGAAATAAGCTAAATTATACACATTAGCTCATTTTTGGCACATGATGTTTGAAGGTCTGATACAGGTTGTCTACATCTTGGATCAAGTTCGTGCTTTGGAAAATGAAATGCTTCTTAGAATAAAGCAACAGGGTCTTGATATCACCCCACGCATTCTTATTGTAAGTTATTGGTTGTGAGATGACATTCTTGTAGTCATGAAACAAGGTTTTTAAGAACAGTGAAGAGCTTAATGGTATCTTTTAACTGTTTGAACTTCCTGATGTAGGTGACCAGGTTGTTGCCTGATGCTGTGGGAACCACCTGTGGCCAGCACCTTGAGAAGGTTATTGGTACCGAGCACACACATATTCTTCGAGTCCCCTTCCGAACTGACAAAGGAGTCATCCGTAAATGGATATCACGTTTCGAAGTGTGGCCTTATCTGGAAACTTATGCAGATGTTAGTCTCTTTCAAAGGCTTGAAGATTTGCATATTTATTGACATGCATCCATGTATTTACTGTGACATCTTGTTTTCATTTGGAAATTGTTGATTTCTACTTTGCAACCAGGATGTAGCAAATGAGTTGGCTAGAGAGCTGCAGGCCACTCCTGACCTTGTGATCGGTAACTACAGTGATGGCAATCTTGTGGCATCTTTGCTGGCACACAAACTAGGAGTTACACAGGTGTGCAAATTGGAAATTTGTTTGCTTTTGGCATTTCATATTCTTGATGGTTAACATTCATGCTTGTTCTTTTATTTCCAGTGTACAATTGCACATGCTTTGGAAAAGACCAAGTATCCAAATTCTGATATCTATTGGAAGAATTTTGAGGAACAGTATCATTTCTCTTGCCAATTTACAGCCGACCTCATTGCAATGAATCATGCTGATTTCATCATCACAAGCACCTTCCAAGAGATTGCTGGAAGGTGGAAAATTTTGTTTTAGAAGATCTTCCATTGTCTTACTGTCAAAAATGCTGCTAAATCAATTGTATTTCAGCAAGGACACCGTTGGGCAATACGAGTCACACACAGCCTTCACTCTTCCCGGGCTCTATCGGGTTGTTCATGGTATTGATGTCTTTGATCCGAAGTTTAACATTGTCTCCCCTGGTGCGGACATGTCCATCTACTTCTCTTATGCTGACGAGAGCAAAAGGCTCACAGCTCTTCACCCTGAAATCGAGGAGCTAATCTTCAGCGACGTTGAGAACAGCGAGCACAAGTGAGACTCCCAAGTCAACTTTTTCCCCCCTTTCTTTAATTTTGATGTGTGTTGGTTTTGTGTGCATGGTCTTAGGTGCATCTTGAAGGATAAGAACAAGCCCATCATCTTCTCCATGGCAAGATTAGACCGTGTGAAGAACATCACTGGCCTTGTAGAGTTCTATGGCAAGAATCCTCGCTTGAGAGAGCTTGTTAATCTCGTGGTGGTTGCTGGCGACCATGCTAAGGCCTCGAAAGACCTTGAGGAACAAGAAGAAATGAAAAAGATGTATAGGTTCATTGAGCAGTACAAGCTTGATGGGCACATCAGGTGGATTTCTGCCCAGATGAACCGTGTCCGCAATGGTGAGCTATACCGCTTCATCGCTGACAAGAAGGGTGTATTTGTACAGGTAATGTAAGCCCAATTTATTGTAGTCAGGAGAACTTTATCCACCTAATTGCTGACCATATATGCCGTCTATTTGTGAAGCCTGCCTTCTATGAAGCCTTTGGGCTTACTGTTGTGGAGTCTATGACCTGTGGCCTTCCAACCTTTGCCACAGTTCATGGAGGGCCAGGGGAAATCATAGTTCATGGAGTTTCAGGTTTCCACATTGATCCTTACCAGGGAGATAAAGCTGCTGAGCTTCTTGTGAACTTCTTTGAGAAGTGTAAGGAGGACTCCACCTACTGGGAAAAAATCTCCAACGGAGCCATGAAGCGAATTGAAGAGAAGTAGACTTCATCATCTTTGAAATCATTTACTCTATTACAACGCTTTTAGACCCATCGAATTAAAGTATAACTAACTTCTCTCTCTTGTACAGATACACCTGGAAACTATACTCTGAGAGGCTGATGACCTTGTCTGGTGTTTATGGTTTCTGGAAGTATGTCTCAAACTTGGATAGGCGTGAAACAAAGCGTTATCTGGAGATGTTCTATGCTCTCAAATACCGTAATCTGGTATGCCACCTTCTACGTGTCTATGAGAAATCCCTCGAGATGTTGAGTTTGTTTATCAAGGCTTAACTTGATGTTTCTTCTTCTGTTTAAATGTTTCAGGCACAGTCTGTTCCACTTCATTCAGATGAAGTAGCTGCTGTCAATGGCACAAAGTGAAAATTCTGCTTGTTTGAAGCTTCACAATAGTTGTTGTATTGGTTGGCTTTTGCTTCTTCGTGCCTTTGTGATGATGCTGTTTTGTAGGGATTGTACCTTTTTATTTTGTTGTCTTCTCTGTGTAGTGAATTTTTGCATAAGGCTTAATGCCATTCTATTTGATCTGAAATTTGAAGTGGCTTGTTTCCTACCATAAGCTTTCTACAGATTAAGGTTGATTACTATGTCATGGTTAAACTTTAATGAAGTTGAACTTAGACTGAAGCAATTATAAGCTGCAAGTATTTGAACAGTTTGGAGGATTTTCTTCCTGTTCATGTTTGCATCATTGACTGAAGATTGGAGTGAAGCTCTGCTTCCTATTCATGCTTGCATTTTATTTTTTTGATCTAAATATAATAAGCTGAATGTTGCATCGTTAGTGTACTTCGAACTTCAATTTTGTAGTTGTCTTGTGGGGAAAATTTTGTTATTAAGTGAGGTTAAGGTCCTAAGAAGGATTTGTGCGTTTTGTTACTTTGGTTTGGACCAATAACTAAGTTGAACAGTGAAAAGGTTTCAAACGCATCGAGGAAGTTAATTAGTTTAGTATAATCAAACTAAGATAAATCATACATTATCTCGTTTATCTTATTTACCTCTTTTTACATATGCTTTTAAGTCATGTCATTCTCTCAGAAATTGTCTATTTGCTTTCATGTATGCTTATCAAGCTTCTATCTTAATGTTGAAATATTAATTCTTTAGCATAAGAACTAACAATTTATTACACTATCGTTTTGCTTATTGTGCTTTCATTTTCTTTTATATGAAATTACTATCTCAAAATTATTTTTTATTTATTTACTTTTATCTTTATGGAATTATGAATTTTTGAATTGAGAGATATAAAGAATTTTTATCATTTTTTGGATTGTGGGCTAAATTATATTCCATGCAATCTTTTATTTAAAGCATTTTTTCTTAATTAAGAATGTTTTTAAAACACATTTAATATATATATATATATATATTAATAATTAATAATAATTTTTTTTATTGTATTCTCACTCTCTTTCATGACAAACTACCATCTAAAGATTTTATTTTATTCATTTAATTCTTTTCATCTTCACAAATTTTGACTCTTTGAATTGGGTGAGAATAAGAATTTTCATTATCTTTTGAATTTGTGGATCAAATTCTAGTCATGAGATCTTTAACACATATTTCTTTTCATCAATTTTTTTTTCAAAATTCTTTAACATAAGTACTAACAATTTATGATATTATTTCTTTTAACTTATTATATTCTCATTATCAACTAATATCTCAAAATGATTTTTTATTTATTAAATCCTTTTGTTCTAGTAAAAAAATTATTTAAATTGAGAGAGATGTAAAATTCTTATAATTTCTTTGATTCATAGACCAAATTCTTTTCTATGAGATTTTTTATTGACATTTTTTCAATGAGAATTTTTTTTGAAACACTTTAACATAAAGTACTAATAGTTTATAATATTATCTTTTTTATTTATTATATTATCATTCCTTTTTATATAAAATTATTATCTCAAAATTTTTATTTATTTATTTAATTTTTTTCTACAAAAAATTTAGATATTTGAATTGAGAGAGATTAAGAATTCTTACTCATTTTGATTATTATGAATCAAATTCTACTATGTGGGATCTTTCATTCACATACTTTTTTATCAATAATATTTTTTGAATTTTTTTTAACAAAGGGAGGCTATCAAAAAAGAGTAAAAGCATTTAAGTATTAACAATTTATAATATTATCTTTTTTCATATTATACTCTGATTCTTTTATATATGAAGTTATTGTCTAAAAATTATTTATTTATTTATTTATTTATTTTATATAAAACTTCTATAACTTTGAATTGAAAATGATAAAAATTCCTCATTAACTCTTTAATTTATAGAATAAATTTTATATATAAAATCTTTTACTCATGCTTTTTTTTTTTATTAAGAATATTTTTTGTAACTCTTTGACTCTCAAATTTGAGGTCTTCTACTTTCATATGATTCATTGGATACAAGAAGCAATCAATGTTTTATAATCAAAGATCTATTATCTAAAATTTGATTTATTTTCTATTACTCAACAATCTCAATTTTTTAATGTGTGGTTAGATTACAACTTTGTTTCTTTTATTTTTTTATTTTATTTTAATTGTTGCATATTACCTTTTTATTTAATCATTAGAAAACGAATATGAATTATCAATATTTTATAATTGTATCATTACAAGTCAAGTGGTCAAGAGTTAAAATTATGCAACATATTAAAAAGGTGTGAAAGAAAAGAGGAGATTCACAAATTAAAAAATGATCAATTTACTCTATTGAGTTCAAGAATTGCTTCACTTGTTAAACAGTTTGATTCTTCCACTCAAGAAGGAACATCGTGCCTTAACAATTCCCTCACCATATACCAAAACTTTTGAAAATGTTTCAAGATGGACATACATATGCGAAGAATTCTTGTTTTATCTTGGGAAAGATGGAATAGGAATTATAATGGGAGGAGATAAAAAAATTGGGCTTTATTAATGTCAATATTGCAATCTTTTGGAATTTAATGAGTTCTTTAAGTCTATAACAACTTTTTTGAAGCTTTTAGAAAAAATAAAACAAATATTACATTAAGTAAAAAAAACTTATTTTCCTTGTCACATTAATCATTTTTTCCTCGTAAAACCTTTGAACATGTCCAAAAGGTTCACAAGATAATTTGACGTATATCGGAACATTTCAAAGTTTGTTCCTAATTTAAGGCAATTGGATGAGCTGATTGGTAGATCCAAAATCATTTTAGGTTGATTTAGCATAACTAACACTTATGGTTGTTGGATAGTACAGAGCAAACAAGTAAAAGTTTATAGATTTAATTTTTTCACCATTTTATTTTGCTATTATATGAATTACTGTGCTAACAATGGTGTTCTAAGTTTATGAAAAGTTCCAAAAGTTTGCATTATTTAAAATTTAATCCATGTTTGAACTATAGATTTATATTATCACTATAAATAACCACAAAGTCGTATCATATGTTATTTAAACTGTGAGATTTAGTAGTGTTCAATGTGAGAATTTTTAGAAGTTTGGTGTTGAAGGAATTCTAAGGTCTTACTTTAAAGTTTTAATAGTTTGAAGATTGAAGCAGATTTTTCATTCTAGAATTTGTTACTTGCTCCATTTTAATGTGAATTAGTATCAAAAGTATTCAAAATCTTATGAAAATTTTCAAGAGAGTAATTTTAAGATATTTTCAACGATTTTTAAATATTTATGTTTTCCTTGATTTAAAGTAAAAGTTAGAATTTCATTGCTGTGAAGGTAAATCGTTCAAATCTATTATAGAAATTGAGCCTTTTGGTCAACAATTTGCAACTCTCAAGGGCTTTTATTTTAGTAAAGCTTTCTCAATTTGCTTTTTATAAGTTTATAACTTTATCTAAAGCTTGAGCTAAAATTGAGACAATTGTTGAAACAGTTTGTTTCCATAAGCTTGTCCTATTGTCTACTTATACCTGGAATTGAAATTTGAAGTTTACTTCAAAAATCATCTGAGCATTAAAACTATTTTAGAACTTGATTAAATTTGACAATCTTCCAGCATATTCAATTTTCAATAAGTTTTCTATTCATTATTTTGAGAGTTGACAACATTTCATTGATGTATTTCATCTTTCTAACATGTTGTATGTGAAAGTTCAAAATTCGCAAACTTCAATCCATCAATTATAAACCCTTGCAAAGCCTATTCTGGAATCATCAATGAGCATTTTATTAGATTTTCTGGGTTTAGTTATTGTTTTCAAGCATTTGTAAATTTTGCTTCCCATCCTAATTTCTAGCTTGCTTAAATCATAGCTTTATTTTTTCCTTGGTTGACTTAAAGTTTATCTTTTACCTATCTAAAACCAAAATCAAATACCAAAATATTTATCTTCTGTTGTTTACCTTGCCATCCCTGGGTGCAAAGATTGTGTTGGCAACATGTCGCACAAGGTTGAGTTCCTTCTCGTGCCATGACAAACATTCGCAAGGCATTAGTGTCGAGATACCATCTCTTTCATTTTGTCAATATGGTTGCTGAATCAAACTCTGTATGATGAAATTTGATTGCTGTTAAGTTTTAGAAACCATAATTAAAAGACTTCATGAAGGTCAAGCAGATATTTCTAATGAACTTAACAAAATGCTCCAAACATGCATAAGCTGCACATATTGTTGTTAGACTTCAACCGACCAAAGGGCTCACACACATCTTGTTTTTTAACCATGGTCCTGAAAGCTGCAGAAGCAGCTGCATTTTTTCAAAAAAACAAAAAATTATAAAGAGAACAGTTTTAAAATAACATTAAGAAACTTCATCTAACTCTTTTCATTGAAATACCACAATACTTTTATTATTTCACAATAACTATTTCATTAAAAAATTTCAACATATAACTAAAGACAATTTTTTAACTAAATAATAGTCAAACAAACCGTAGAACTATGCAAAGAATAACAGCCAACTAATAGCTACATTATTTCAGAGAAAACTTGAGCAGAGAAGCCAAACCACACAGCTCCAACGCAGTTTTAAGATCGTTAAATACAATAGAAGATAACACCGATTAGTTCCAAATTCCACCATTAAAACAGACAGTACATAAGCGTTTTTAAATAAAACAACACATAAAATATAAGCATAGTTTGTTGAAGGATAGAACCTTCCATAATACAGGAAACTCATAATAGGTGCCTACCATTACCTGTTCTCCATAATCTCCTTAAGAGAAACTCCTGCGACATAGCATGGAAAAAGAGATTAACAAGTCTCTTAGTCCACAAAATTCCATTAGTTTGAGAACATTCAGAAGAGACTTCCCGTCGTTGGCATTTCCTCAAAGCTCCAAAGATCCAAGAAGTCATTATTAAAGAAGGAATCCAAGGATAGATCTGAGCTACATTCAGGGAACGATATAAACCTCATGGACGGATCAAATGCTGAAGGCTCCTTAAAAGGTTTGACAGCTGTATCCTGCTCAACCAAAACTGCCTCACCAGTGTTGTTTTTGAGCTTCTTCTTCGATGCACTTTCTTCCACAAAGGCAGATCCAAGATCATCAATAATCAGAGGAACTGAAGTGATCTCTGGTTGGTTAGTTTCATGCTCCCAACCAAAGGTGGTTGAATTAAAAGAGTTGCTTTCTTGCTCAGAGTGAAAATACATGGCTTCCTCAGGAGCCAAGTATAACTTATGACTTGCATTTTTCAGGTAAGCAGCAGACTGTTTGACATTGACCTCCTTATTGTTTGGTTTCAGCTTTTTTGGAGCACTAAGTTTGGGAAGGTAATTCTGTGAAGCTTTTGATTCATCAGGAAAGTTCAACTTGGCTTTCTTACCCCGAATCTCGTGAGCTGCAACATCATAAGCACGTGCAGCTTCCTCTGCAGTATCGTAGGTACCCAGCCATACACGCTCTCCTCTGCGAGGATCTCTAATCTCGGCAGCCCACTTGCCCCAAGGACGCTGGCGGATTCCTCTAAACTGGTTCTTTCTCTTCCGCTTGGCCGATTTTTCTGCAGTTAATCGGGAACATTGCGAAATTGCTGAGAAATCTGAGGCCCATGAAGAAGAAAGGGTTAGGATTCAGAAACATAAAAATGTTTATTATTTTCGACTGCATTTCTGATTTTAGAATGTTTCCCTTCACAGAACTAGCGGAATTATAACAAAAATAAATTAGGGAGGCATGGCATGTTGCATAACAAGATACATACTGCATGCTGCCTCAGATTATCATGCCATTGCCTTTCAAAAAAGAATTATTCACTTTAAGGTTTGACTTCCAATCTCATATTCTTCCTTCTTACTTGCAACTCCCACTTCTATCCTCTTCATTCTTTCTTGGGAGCACTTTACAAAACAAACCTAAGAAAAGAAATTTTCAACAACAGAAATGGTTTCTCAACCTCCTTGTCCTCCTCGTACAGGGTCTTCAGCTTGTACTTTATTTCCTTCTCTTTTGTTACCTCCTAACGCACCTATGCTTCAATTTAAAAGGAGAATAGCTTTTGACACACAATAAAAACAGAAATTTTTGTAAACTTCCCTTACCATAGCAACAAGGGAACTTGCCTTCAAAGCAAGAAAAGAAGGAGATTAACCATTTCTTCTCCACCTATGGAGAAGTTAATATTTTTTCAGGGAATGTACATGCTCAGAATTACTCATCTCAGAAGGAGCAAGAGGCTTTAACCTCTCAACAAACAAGAAACATTTTGGGCCTCATGTAGAGTTGGATAGGGAAACTTCTTGGAGGGAGAATAATGATTAGATTAAGACAAAATTTGGTTGATTGCTATCTAGATGACATTGACATCTAAATGTTAATGCTATCTATACGTCAATATTCTCTAAATTTATCGATATATTCATCTTCTCATATTGCATCTCTAATTTATTAAGTATCTTTTTGCCATGTATTGATCTTAGAATATGATTTGCAAATAGAAATGATCTATGCAACGGCACAATTGATTACTTTGATTGGTTTGTAATAGCAAAAGATCCATATAGCTAGCACAATTAACTGCTTTGTGATGATAATATATCCAAATCATCTTCAGATATCAACCTACAAGGCCAATAATACATTTAGTAAATTAGGGATTGTATACAGGAAAATTAATAAATGCCCTAACAAGAAAAATGCATATAGGTTTAGAGAGAAACAATGGTAAGCTAAATAAACTTACATTTACCATTTGTTTAAAAATTCAATCAATCTACTTGTTTTCCTTAGTGTGTTCTAGTAACTTGAACAAGGAAATCAGTTTAAAATTCCAAGGAAAGAGTTGTGTGAGGCAGATCACAAAAAAAGAACTAATACATTAATTTGTTATCCTAGCAAGCAGTGAATAAAATAATAAGTGATTTGTATTTTAATATAATTCTTTCCTGTGCTTTACAAATAAATTTTTTTTTGAATTTGAATTTTATTATTTTTACTGGATGAATTGATCAAGAGAAGACATTTTGACATGAAAATTATGTCAAAACATCTTGAGAGTGTGTTAAAGGCATAAAGAGGTTTGCAATAATAATCTCCTATTTTGAAGACCACAACCGAGTAGGATTCAGCATCAATCATATTGTTAAAATCTAGGAGTTGAAAGACTCAACTTACAAGAAATCCATGGGGTTGGAATTTGGTGTGAGAATGAAAAATTTCCCACATTCAACAAGAGATGGAAGAACTCAAAAAAATGAAGATAAAGAGTATCAAAGCATATTAGATCTAAATCCATCACCTCCAATGCCTAATATATAGACTAACCTTTAAATGAATATTTAGTCATGCTATATGCTTTTAATCAAGTATAATATAACATTAGATGAAGATATATATAGCATGACCAATGATCACATTATTGATGGGCCCATGAAAATCCTTTTTCTGATAGAAGATGCAAGACCAGTTGGAGATGTAGACAACAGATGTTTTTTGCCTTAGTTTCCGTATTTTAATCTGCCTGTTATGCATGATCCTTCGACAAAAATCGTTTCAAATTTCTAAACATTGTTGAGTTATCAATATCATATGAAAATTACAATAACCACCAGGAATTCTGATAAGTGTCATAGGATCTAAATAGAACAATGGGCAACAAAACCAATCAGTTATGACATAGTCTATATCATTATTTGTTTCAAACTAGAATAATTGTTAAGTGAAATTGTTTTTGTGTTAGAATTTTAACTAACAACAACTAATTATTCTTTGATGTTTCATATTTTTTATAAAGAAGTCTTTGGGATTTGATCAAAAGTTTTAATTTGATAAGTCCAAAATTTTAGATTTTGCATCCACGTAAAAGATTGACACAATAAAGATGGGAAGATATTTGCATAAGTATAAATTAAACTAATTAATAAACATTTAAGTTAAAAAAGTACAAATTTGTAATGTTTTATTATTTTGATATTTAGTCACATATTTCTACAAATAAGAAAAAATGGAAGGATAACCGACGAATATTTTCTTGTTGATCCAGATATCATACCATTTTTTTCCTCAAAAGCTGAATCGGTGACAAAACTAATTGAAGCGAAGAAAAATTCAGAAGTTATTTTTCAATATATAATAGCAAGTTAACTTCTGTTAGTTTGTCTTAAACTTTTATATTTTATCATGCCATCTATATAAAATTTGATCTTGACAGGGACCGTTGAATGTTAATGTTCTAGATACATACGATTACTGACTAAAGTTTATGAAACAACTTGGAATTTCTACCTGGATAATCACAAATCAATTATTGAGCTACAAATATTGGTATTTCATTGAAACATAATATGATTGTTAATTCGATAATGATCAATTTTTTTCTACATCTATGGTCAAACTTGATAAAATATGCCCAAGTGAGAGGAATTGTGAAGTGTTGATAAGAAGTGTAAAAGTAGTACCTGTGCATACATTGATTATGCTTCTTGAAAATATCATTTTATACACATTCCTAATCGCCTTTTGTGTCTAAGATCGATAATATTTAATGAAAGTATACTGTACTTCATTACGAATAGAAATAACATCAACACAGGTTAATAAAATTCTTATTAGTGTATGTGATATAATATTAGTTTTCAATATTTAATTCATGTTAATATCATATTTTGCATGTTTAAATTAATAATAACATTTTTTATAGTTTTTTTCAATTCACAAATTTCAAAAAAATAACACCAAATTGCACAAAATTCACAAAGAATTTGCCACGTAAATAACACGAGCATGTGAGATAAAGTATGTGAACTAAAATCTTTGAACTTTGAATGGTCTGTATGTAATGCTGTTTAGAAATTTAGTATTTATATTATTTGTTAAGTAGGAATGTAGATGTGACTCAAAATAATCAATTTGTTTATAAACTTGATGTTTTATTGAAAATGAGTATATAAATTCTTTGCCGAAACAAGAAAGCAGTGTAATTTGCAATCATCAATTTTTTAAGTGTTTTTTGCATCGCATACTTGGAACAAATTGGATGATACATGTTGAACAACTCGTATATATAAAGTTCAATTTTAAAATTAAAAACAAACAATGTTTTTTATATTTTGTTTAACTTGAGCATACGGATTATTTGTTGAAACAGGAATGCATTTGCAATATGAAACCTTCCATTTTGTAAATGTTGTTTGCAAGGTATAGCTAGAAATTACAGGACAAAGTGTATTGAAAATTTATATCTTTTAAAAAATAAGTTTAAAATTACAGCTTCAAATGGTTTACACATTTGATGTTTTTTTTGAAATTGAATATATGAATTATTAGTTAAAATAGGATTGTCATACTGATTCAATTTTGTCAAAATTGTAAGTGATGTACACAAGAAATACCTAGACTAGATAGAACAAAATGCATCCAAGAACTTCCATGTATGTAAATCTTTATTTCTGAGAAGATTACTCCATCATAACACTAGAATAAAGATCACAATTGTAACAAATAGAACTTTATAGGTCTATCACTAAACCAAAATGATTTGAGAAGCTTTTGTTGGAAAAAAAATGTGCTGCTCATCATTCTTTCCACATACAAATGATTTTATTTGTTTTTCACCTTCACCTACCCTCTCACCATGTTTCTTTCTAATTGTACTTTTGATAAAAAAACATTATACTCTTTTACATGACAATAACATCACACAGATTTTATGCAAAAAGAAAACGTTTTGAAATGCATGGCATAAAATCTATACCATGGATAGAATGTATACAATATATGTTTGTAACTCTGTACATCTGTATCCTAAATATAGTTCATGAAATAAATGCTCTGGTAGAAGGCTTCATTAGGCATTAAACGATTTTAATAAAAACTCATTATATAGCAGCCAACTTGGTAAAAAAACCATATAAAGGTAAAACTTATATAAACCAATGCACAAAATTTGGCTTTATAAAACATTCTACTAGAATACTTGTATGATTAATCATTTTACACGGCAGCAGTTTATATGCAAGATTTTTGTAAGAAATGTACCTTTTACAATGTATATGAACAACCATAAAAAGATCAATCACCCTTCATGATAGTAACACATGCAATGACTATTTTTTATTTTTTTTACAAAAAGTCAAAGCAACATTTAAAAGACATTACACAACAATTTTAAGCCATTATAAAAGGCCTTCTCTGTGCTAATGAAAGCACGTCATAAAGCAATCAAGGATTTAAGTAATTTGAGTAACTGTTCTAGAAAGGAATGAATATTGAAAAACTTGCACACGCACACACAGATGAAGATTTCCAAAGTATCATGTTAGTAAAACCAATGGATGTTGATAATCCATTATTGCGACATGTTGCGAAAATAGTTAAACAAATCAATGACAAAGAAAATAATGGTGCATGCAATACAGAAGGAATGTGCAAAGTACTGTTTAAACATCTTTTGACTAAATTAAAGCAAGTGTTGCTTAACATGTAGGACAAGAAGATTGCTTACTCCTGTGCAAAATTTGAAGCTAAAGGAATTAGTTATGAATATGCTGCACATTTTTAAACAATCACATAGATTTGATGACAAGATTTATTTCATAATACATTGGGCTAAAAATGTTAAATCTGCATCAGATAAATAGAATAAAGTAATAAGAAATGATGAATGTTTAGGAGAATTTGATGTTTATTCAAAATGCAAAAGCGAGATTGTCATGTAAGCTTGTGAAGGAAGTTTAGTTCAATAAAGAATCTAGAGTTATGCAAAAGTGTATCTACAAAATGGTGAGAGTTCAATCAATGAAATCATGAGACTGCGAGCAAGCAAATAAAATTTTGTGAACACAAGATCTTTGGAAAGCCAACCAAAAAAAAAAAAAAAAATAGAACATGACATTCCCAAAGAACCATTGTTCACAAGGCCCACGGTATGATTAATAGGAAGGATTTGGTCATACTGGGACAAGATTCTATAAGTAAAAAGTAGGAATAAAAGAAAAAAAAAGAAAACAGTGACTGCTGTGACAATTATCTATTTGAGATTATGAACTGGACGATTCGAAAAACATACTGAACATGACCCAGATTTTTGTAACCTATTAAAAAATTTAAGAATATTTCCAATTAAATTTGCATTTGATTTTGATTTTGGCCTTGGCAGCAAAGAAATAAATCTTCTTTCATTCTTCAAACCAATTAAATATGCAGCATTATCAACAAAAAAAAGCCAATGAGCAAGGGCTTAAAGCAAAAGTACATGTACTTGAAGCCTATCTCATAGTACAACAAATCCTAAGATTGTAAGCATATTTGTTGAAAAGCAAAGTGTTAATACAAATTGTGGATTCATAGGAATATAATAGAAACCTTTATTGAGAGTTAGGAGATTACATAGTAGAGAGAGAGAGAGAGAAAGAGAGAGGGGGGGGGGGGGAGAGGTTGAAATCTTCAGAGATTAAGGATGACCAAAGAAGGATAGAGAAAATCTTCACTAAAGAAAAGTGCAAAGAAAAAAGAAGAAGAAAAAGAACTCTATGAGAAAATTAGGTTAGAGTGGTGATACCTTATCGATTAAACTCATTTTGTACATAGGGAAGCATAGTTGCCAATTAGTTAAGATGGTTTAACTGTCTAAGGCTAATTCATGCTTTCTATTCACATGATTGAGTTAACTGTAACCATCAAGTAGGTATTCAGCCATTCATAATGTGTCCAAATAAGTTATAACAACCAAAGCATGGAGCTCAACCATTGATAATGTGGTTGAATCAATCACAGTTTATTAAGTCAAAAAATTTGACCATTGATGACATCATTGACTCAATTATAACCATCAAGCCCAACATTACTTAACAGTGATAAATTTGAACTCCATGTGCCCAATGTCTATCTAATGAAAATAGATCTACGGTGCTTAAGGATATGACTTCAAGGTGTTAGTCCTACACCACTGATGACTAACATGTGGCCATAACCTGGATCAACAATTGAAATTTACCATGTGAGCTTTTATTTCTTTTTGATCTCCAAGCTCTTCATAGAACATGTGGTATAATAAAAATTTGCTTGTACTTCATATACATACTCAAGGGATTAAGAAATAATGGAAAGTAGAATGCAAAATAAAATTCAAAATAAATACAATTTTACTTATTTGATATGAATAGCCACTTATCATCATTCTCTTTAAATTGTAATGATTAGGACAAAAGTCTTTATCAACAGATGTTGAACTTTGAAGAAGAAGAATTGCAAACAATCTTCCATTGATCAAGAAATAATACCTCAAGAAAAAGAGTTGAAAGATTGAAGCTGAAGAAGCAATGCGAAAGAAACTATAGATAAAAAAAAATTATCAACAGTGATGGAACATACAACCCCATCATTAGAGGAACCTCTTAATGTTCTTCAAGGGTTCTCTGATGTGTCTTTTGGAGAACAAATTCCCTCGTCTTCAATTAAGGTTTCTCCACCTTTAGTGGAGACCAAAATTGTTAAAGGTTCGAAAGCTATTGTTGTCAATTCTATTGATAACATGAATAAGTCCCAAAAAAAACTCAAGATTTTAAAAAGATTTTTTGACATTTCCATCCTTTCCTCCATGACAACTTTCTTGGATACCCATGATAAGGAGACTTATCCCCATATCACCACAGAAGCAAACAGGTTTTCTTTAAAGAAAACTATTTCTAGCCTTGATGAAACTCAAGGAAAGGGAATAGAAGAGCAAGGATAAGAGAGCACCAAATGATTCCACAGAAATCTGAGCTGTCAACCATTACATCAAACGTTGAAAAGGAAGTGAGGATCAACCTTATCAATGATCTTCCTTTGGTTGTGAAAGTGAAGGCTTCTGTTGAGGATTTAGATTTCTAAAGGGATGAAACAAATCTAATTACGGAAGAGGATAATTTTTTTGCAACCATACTAATGCCTCCTACTATTGACTTTGATGAGAATCCGATTGTAATTCCAAATGAGTTGTCATTTCAAATGAGCTAAAGTAAGCTTTGCTGCAACACCTCGAGGTTTGAGATGAGTTGAGGGATATCAATATCGTCAATGCTGACTGTTAGTCTCTCATAAGCTCCTAGATAATATTTGCAATAAAACTAACCCTTTAGTGTTGACCTAATCCATAAGCATGCAGAAAGAATACTGAAGATGAAAGCAATTAGAGTTAAAACTGAGGATTAAACCTGATAAAGTCTACAAAAAGGCAGTACACATAATCTAGGATTAATGGCTAAAAAAGAATGAAAATTTGAAGAAAAAAAAAAAGAACAGATCCTGAAGTAAAACACTGACTGTACACTAGATGGACACTTTTAACTAATTTTAGAAAGAGCTCATTTGTAGAAGGATTGTATTTAAGTGAAAAAAAATACTCAAAATGCATTGGAATCCCAGAGCCCAAACTTAAATGAATCTAGGAACGAATATTATAAATACAACTTTTTACTCTGTATTTCACATATTTAATGTTATTTTCTACAAAGAATATTTTTAGCAAGTAATCCCGCACTCATACATCATTTAGGTTTGAAAGGATTAGCTTTTGCAAGCCCCATTTATCAAAACGAGGAACAGTGCTCACCTCGAAGTACAACGGTGTCCTTTGGCCAGAAAGCGAACGGCTTGTCCTCGATCAACTCCTCGCCATCCTCGTTGTCCACATCTTCTTTCCCGTGCTCGTCCTCAAACTCCTGGAAGTCAGCCTCAAAGTCGTCAAATTCCGCCGCCCTAGTCTTCCTTCCCCCTTTCTTCTTCTTTCGAAGATCCGGCCAGAGATTTTCCGAAGTCACCCACCTCGAACTCACTGGCGTAATTAAATCGGAGATGATCGCTCCTCCACACATGTTGTACTGGGAAAGCAAAAGATCCTTTATCCGATTAGTGCAATAGATACCTACTCACCATGATGCCAAGAGACGAGAAGGATGGTAATCTATTATATACTAAGGGCGTGTTGCCGTGGTGTCGGAAACTTGGGTCGGAGCTTTGCTGGAGAAAAGACACGTATTTCGCGTGTTTCCTGTACGTTAAAGTAGATCAAAGTATGTTTATAAAATTAATTATTTTAAATAAAAATTTTAATTAATTATGTCATGTGATTTTTTAAAAATATTTCAAACACATTTTATCACATACTGTCTCAATTTTTTTTTTAAAAAAACAGTATTAATTGCCTTTTTTTCAATTAATTATTTTTTAAATAAAGAACCAGATGTTCTAAACTATACTAGATTGGATAACCCTTAGCTTTAAAAATTGGGCATTGTAGTGATCTAATTCAATGGTTCAGAATGACGTCAAAGTTCAAACTTCAGTCGCTTTAGTATTGTTGAGGGAGACGATGAGTTCAATATACCCAAGTGTTCCTCTTGTTTAGGCGTGTAAGAATATTTAATATATTAAAATTGTCAATCAAGAGAAAGGTAAAGTTGGCAAAGGCCATGTTTGGCCCAAAATACAATAGTATAATAATATGGCAAATTATTAAAAAAAAATAAAATTTATGACTATTTTGATAGAAAAAGAATTCAATATCTCTTGAGTTAGAGAGAGAGAGAGGATTTCCTTTTATTTAGCTTAAAACATGGAGAGTACATTTAATTCTCAAATAAGAAAGAGACACTTAAGTCAATAGTGAAGAACATGAATGAGATATCTTGTTTTGTGTAGTGAGAGCTTTATGACATGTCTTAGTTGAGGGGACCGACCTCTTCTTCTAGGACATGGTCATCATAAGAAATTTTTAACTTTATAATTAAAAATTTGATGGACAAAATTTTATGTTTCAATTATTGAATTGATGTTTTAGTTGAAGTATCTATTCTTTCATTTATTCTATCGAAAAATACTCAATCGTAAAATTAATATACAATAAACATTTTATTAATTATTTACTTCTAACAACTCATTGAATTAGTTATTATATAAATTCAACACTTCATTATATATATATATATATATATATAATATCATATGTTTATATTTATGTATTAGGATGATATTTTGACACTTTTTCATCAAATTAATTAAATACAAGCAAAAACAAAAAGAAATTATAAAAATATAGAAGTAATATGTTATCTCAAGTGTTGGAACTTCCAAATTTCTCCAAATAAAACTCTCTAACTCATAATCAATCCTTCTTTTATAATTATTCTCTTGATTTTTTTACATTTTTTATCTTCTAAATATCTCTAACAATTATGACCTTTCATGTGAATATATTTTCACCTTCTATCCTCTAATTTAAAAAGATTTCTCATTAATTAAACTTGTCTTCATACCAGTTTTCTTGGTTACTTATCTTTTTAGATTTCTAAATTTATTTAGTTTCTATTAGTACAAGTACGATTACTAACTTTATATTAGATGAAGCTCAACTTTCTCTAAATATTCTTAAAAAATTTTAAAAAAATTATAAAATTTTTTAAAATATATTTAGATCAAAATTATTATTTTATAATTTTTTTCTTTTTAAGATCATTAATCATTCTTGATACCACATACTTTCTCAAAATATATTATCTTTAATTTTAGAATATCATAGCTAGTTTTTTAGAGAGTCCCAAGAGAATATAGAACAGAATACAATCTCATCACTTTACTAGAGGAGAATATCCTTTTGAAATATAGAACTAAATTAGTGATGTTGTTTGGATAGTTAAGTGAGTTCAGCATCTTGAATACTAAAAAGTACTACTTGTAGTGATGCTACTAAACAAAGTTGCTTTTTTATGTTAGGATTCTTGCCATCAAGTTTAGCTTTGAAGCCAGTTAACCATGAAAATTTTATGAAAAGAATTTAAGAAATTATTTATTCTACTACCAACCAGAGATAGGATGATGGGAGAATTGATAGTTTTGGAATAAGGATGTATGTTAGTAACATACTATGAGTGGAGATTCTCTTTTTTGACATGTCAACTCAGTTGGTAAGTAAAGATGAATAAAGATGTTTTATGTAATGTCATGGATAGAGGAATCTACCTAAGTCATTTCAATCCTTTATAAGACCATTAATTACACTGAGCTTGCAAAATAATTGTGACAATGATAATGAGAAATAAAGTAATAGTTGTGGTAGCTAAAAGTTCAAATCCTTTTAAAAAGATCTTCCAAAAAGTTTGAGGGAAAAATCATTTTAAATTGGCACTAATAAGGACAACATGTTTTCTATGCTAGTGATAGTAAGATTGACACCGGATCTAATAGGGGAATGTCTCCATGGACAAAGTGTGGTAAACTACATCATAAAGTTTATTAGACAAAGAAAGATGACCAATTTCGAATTTTCAATTGGGGAATTGGGCCATATTGCTAGAGACTACCCACATACAGTATCAATAGTGGCTTCTTTTTATTGATTATTGGTTATACTACTAGCAAAAGAGGTATTGGTAGAGTACTTTCACCATCACCCTAAGGAGTATGGATCGAGGTCAGAAGCAGGTCATGTGGTCAACCTAAGGTTTATACTATTACCCTACATGAAGCCTCATACTTTATAGAAGTGATTATAGATATGTTTTTTATTTTAGTAGTTACTTACAAATATTTTATTTAAGAGTGGAGCTTGGCATTTATTTCTAACATATCATATACATGATTTATTGCTTGTTGATTTAAACCAAATAAATGACCCATTATTTATGAGATTGTTAGATGAGAGTGAAGTCTTAGCTAATACATATGCTTAATGAGAGATAGAATTTAATAAAAAGTTCTACATTGGTTATGTTTGATATCACTATGGGTATGGATTGATTATTTGAGCATCATATTATTATTGATTGTGTGGAAAGGAAAGTTAAGTTAATCATCCCAGATGGAGAGGAAGTAACCTTCTTTGGTGGTGGGAGATGAATCCCAATCATTTGTGCACTCAAGGCTTAAAAATTGTTAAGGGAAACAAACATCTTTTGCTATTGATCGTCCCTATGGAGCAGAGGTATGTTTAATCACAAGATATGCTCATGATTTGTGAGTATAAGGATATTTTTATTAAAGAACTACATGGTCTTTCTCTTTATAGAGAAGACATGTCATGACCCATCAAATATAAATTCTCACAACTTGATAAAAATACATATATAATTCAAATATATTGGATTAAAAAGCTTATAGTATAAAATGGATGACACATGTTACTAAAAAGAGTAAAATGACATAAAAATTTACAAGAATTTAAACATTATAACATAAATATAATGCATAAAAATCGACAGTAGTTATACAACATAAAAATTTGAAACTGATACTAATATAAAAATCTAAAATAAAATATAATTGTACTCATATGTATACAACCTCCCTCACTCTCACCTAATATATCATTCTCTCAACCCTTGGGTCCTAAAATATCATCTAAGAACCCTTAGCTTGGAGAGTGTCAACAATATGTTCTGTAATATAAGTGGGGCTAACAACATGCAATCAAGTAGTATAAATTAAAATTGAAGTAATTGAGTAATAAGATGGAATAATAAATAAAAAGAATACGTGATAATTTATATAAAAATATTATATAATGCATATATGATCATATATATGTGATATATCTAACTCATCATAAGTACATAATACTTTTTTATATTATTTTTCATTTATTTCTTTTATATTTATTTCTTTTCTTCATTTTTTTATATTTCTTTTTCTTTTCATATATTTCTTCTTCTTTTGGGCTTAAACTTTTTATGACCACTAGCTCAATATTTAAAAATTCTATGTTAATTTCATCATCATAAGTCTCAATATTCTAAATTTTATGGTTTTATATCTAAATATCATTAGAGAGTAAAATATCTCATCTTCATTAAGTCTCATCCTATAATGCTAACATGTTATGCTGACAAGATACGAGACACTTAGAATGCTAAAGTCTAATTTTGAGAACCCAAGGCATCCAAAAGTGAATTGTCTTATCACCACCATTACGTCAAAGCCTTTACATGCCATGTTGTCATCTCAGAGCACCTTGACACTATGGGTGATATATATCATATCAATAAAGTTGCTATCTAATAGGTGATGCTTTTACTTATATTAAATTAGCTTATTTTCTTTCTTTTTTTATTTTATTTTATTTTTATTTTTATTTATCTTATCATATGTTCTAATTTGTAACATCATAATACCCATAAAACTTTATATATATATATATATATATAGTTATATACATATATTAATACTTAAAGAGTGCTACAATGAACTAAAAATATATGTAAAAGAATGTTATGTCATATAATACTCACATCATCAAACATTTCACAATAATATAAAAAAATATTTAAAACCTTACGTATATCATAGTTAATTTGGTTTGTTTACCTAATAGTTTTAAGAAGCCTCTTTTATTACTTTTTTTCTCTTTATCAATCCTCCTCATTCTCTATAATAATTCACATGAATATTTGCAAATAATAAATGTAATTTTCATTATAAAAGTACTCATTAAAAGCTATGTTTAACAAACTACACTTTTTTCCATTATTGTCATTATATTATATAGTCAATTAATCATATCGTACTATATGATAAGGCTTTATAATAGTCAGATTAGTATTATTACTATAATCGTATCAGTGAAATATGACTATCGTACTAGTATGACCATAAACAATCAAAAGGGGGCGTATTAAGGATTAGACGAACAATTCATAGTGAGCTTATTCATCAATAGTCATCTAATTTGCTACAAATTTTGTATGGTATGATAAATGCATTAGTTATTCTTCTAATTTCACATCGTATGGAATAAAATTCGATACCATTTTGTACAATGAATGCTTGATGCTAGTTAAATAATGAATGGTACAATCAATTTTTATTAATCCATCAAAGTTTGTATCGAACAAGACAATCTAGGCATTGTACTAGTATGCTCAATCATTTTAATGGATGATACCATATCTGGATTGTACTAATAGATGATGGGTAATATATTTACACAGTAATCAACCATGATTGTAGTCATCTGATAACATAGTTGTATCCATACGACGCATATACATATACTCTCATATTATATTTTCTTCCATCGTACTATTTGATATGGTCATCGTACCCATACAACATATCTATTTTATTATTTTAACCAGAGTTCAAATAGATAATCTGAGTAATAGTATGTGTCTATTATAATGTTTAATACTTGGGTTATATCAATATAATCACTATGTTGACCATGGCCTCCTAATAAAAAAGCCTTTTGTCAGCTCCCATTACAGGCTTGTATTAACAACCTCAACAACTATCTGTTTGATCTGTACAACCAAAAAAATGAGGGGTCTCCATCCCCCATAACAATTAGATCATTATGTAATCCATTTCTTTACTCATCCAAATGGAAAATTCAATGTTTAAGGAGAAAAATCTTAAGGAAATTGTACCTCAAGATATCTTTTTCTCTAATTAAGATTGAAGCTTATCCTCTTCCTTTCTGATCTCATCACAATGATGCAAAAGCTTAAGATCTATAAGTTGAAGAAGTTTCCCTTCCTCTTCCATGCTCCTCCTCTCCTTTCCTCTTACTTTCTCAGTTGCTTTCCAAATGCTTAATTAGGCTTGAGAAACGAGAAGGATCGTATCCTCTCATTTAGTATGAGAGGATAAATCAATCATTGCATACTTATTAATTTACCCATTATATTATTATCATTACTATTATTATTATTTTAAATTTTTTTTTTATTTTAAAATTTTGTTAAAAATTCAAATGGTCTATGAAAAATATAAACTACATATCTATAGAATCCTTACAATGAGTCTTCATAAAAACATGTTCAAACTTGAGATCTCATTTTTGTCATCTTTGCACATTTTTTGAGACATCAACTAGGCTATATTTTTAATTTTTGGATTGGAAATACACACATATCATAAATAAATGTGGAGTTGAGAACACATAATTAAAGTACTTTTGTTTCATTATTACAAATCAAGCCTACATTTTATTAATGCTTAGACCTGAGTGGGTATGCAAAGCTCTATATAGGGTGGGACCTATATAATTAGGTGGGATAAAGATGCAAATCTAAGAATTGTTGGATAGAGGTTTCATTTGACATACTGGGTACCTTTAAGGAGATTGATTTGACTTGTTAAGAAAGATGATTGTCTGAGAATGTATAGAGATTATAAAAAATCATATAAATTGATAGTTAAGAATAAATAACTGTGGAAAACATTGATGATTTGTTGACTAGTTATAGGTTGTGATAGTATTTTTCAAACTTGATTTAAGATCATAACATCGTTGACTAAAAATTAAAATGTTGGACATAGCAAAGACAATTTTTAGGATTGGTTATAGTCCTTATGAAATATTGTATTGCCTTTTGGCCATACCAATGCTCTTATAATGTTTACGGATGTAATTGATCGAGTCTTTAGATTATATTTGGATAGTTTGTGATAATTTTCATTGGTGTTATTTTAATGTATTCTAAATCTATTAATGAGCATGCAATACATTTACACATCATGTTATAGACTTTAAGAGAGCGCTAATTATATGTTAAACTTTTTAATGTAAGTTTTGATTGTCTTAAGTTATACTCTTCAACTCTCTTTTTCTTAGTTTTGGCATCAGCTTTAAAACAGGATACTTTGATACCAAAATTTGATCTATTTGTAAGGCTTGTCTTCAAATTCTCAATAATATACCTTCATTAAGAGTTAAAACAACATAATTAAGTAAGAATGATAAAGAAAAACAATTGATTAGAGTAAGAGAGAGTGAGAGAAGAGAGAATATTATGCCAAGAATTCTAAATAACTTGTTTCACATTTATTTTCCATTTTTATAAAGGATTGTATTATAACAATTATTTTAATAATAATAAAATTGATCTTTTCACAATATGTTGCATGCATTATAATTCTCTTAGTCATTATAAAAATTTTGTAAGTGCAATGGTGTGCATCTGCTCACATTCCTCAAGTTGCATGCATGTGGATTATGCACCTAGTGGTTAGTGTCATGTGCATGTGACAAGCTTAAGGAGGTAAGTAAAACCTGTGTGATAACACGTGTGTTGTAGATGGTACCTATCATTGCACATTTCTATGCACGTTGCACATCATGTGCACTGGTGCCTCGAATGTTTTGTGTGCATTAAGTTGTGCGTTCATTATGACATCACAATTCATCGCTTGACTCATACGACAATCCAAATAATCTTTATTGAGTCAATAATGATGGGTTACTGAATAACTAAATGAATCTGTAAAGATTTTATAATTAATTAAAGTTATAGGAGATTTATTATTAATGATTATCATTAAGAATTTATTTTATATGTCAATAATAAACAAAAATTTGTTTGGCTTCAAGAGTAATGACTACTTAAACTATAGATTAAGGAGACCAAAAGAAAAAGAAACATTTGACAAAAGAGTTTATGTGAAAAATGTTGCACTCATTGAAAAACCATGGCCATGAGACAGGATTGAGGAGTACATTGTACTCAAAAGGGTCTCTTAAGCCTTTACAAAAAGCTTGAGGTCATGAGTGGAGGACACGTATTGCTGATCTTGATAGAATTAGCTAAAAAGAGAAGTAAACACAAGTTCATATGATGCTTCTGAAAAGAAATTGAATCAAATGGTTTACCATAGTGTTTTCCTTTGAAGACCAAAAGTACTGTTCATGTGTACGATACTTCCCTTTCCATATTATTGATTTTTAAATATTTTTCATTCCAGAAATCAGTATAGTAAAATAAAGGGGTATTAAAATTATACTATGCTGAAGTTTGAGGGGCATTCCGAGAATTGAACTCGGGACCTCTCGCACCCTAAGCGAGAATCATACCACTAGACCAAATGCCCAATTATATGTTTTCGATAGACATAGATTTTTTAACATATTTTGTTTTCTCTCATTTTAATTTTATTTTCGAAAGTTAATGTTACTATAAGAAAGTTGTTTGGAGGCCCATGTATAAGAATAGTTAGTATAAATTTTATTTAGCTTCACCTTTTGTTCTTTAATTAGTGATTTTTAGCTTACGTTCTCCATTCTCTATTATGTTAATGCTTTTTTGTTGGAATGCTTTCTTAAAGGTTTACCATTTAGTGGCACAACTTCTCTATTGGAAGGGTTATCCAATCCATTGAGAAGAGTTTTGTTTGGCAAGGCATTTTCAAATTTTATGTTTTGTAAAAATGCTTTTTTAAATGCAATCTCTTACTATATTTTGAAACATTTTTTTTTTCAATATGAAAACAAAACAAATCGTGAGAATAGTAAAAATAATTTTATTTTTTCAAAATACTATAAAAAAGTTAGTTTAACATTTTATTAAAAAAATCATTAACTATTTAGTTATATAGCAATGTCAATTTCTTTTTACACTCTTCCGAAAATCAAGTCTTGAGCAATTTGAGCTTGAAGATATGACCTTAATGGACTTCTAATGGACTCCTAAAAAGGGAAACACATGGATGAATACTTGCACATTAGGTATAGAGAGAATGATTTTATGTTTTATATGAGATATTATAATTTAAAAATATGAAAAAAGTTCTTAAGAACAATATCTGCTTTAGTTGATATAAAATAATCATATGAGATAATACATTGACAAAAAACAACTGAGTAGTGACAAATATCGTATTTTTGTATATTCACTGAATCTTTTTATAACTATGAAAAGTTTAGCAAACAATTTTAATGAAGTTTATGCATGCATTAAACATGGACAATTATGTTGTGTTGAAGATGACTAATATTGGATAAAAAAAACAAAATAACTTGGTGAAGAAATTTATACAATAATTTATTAAACTGTTTGGTATGATTGGAAGTGTTGTTCTTATCAAAAATTTGGTAAAATAAATACAGTGATGATAGTATAATTGTCATTAACTCATTGCATTTACATATATGATACATCATATTTTTTTACTTATTTTGTAAATATGATTTTTTGCTAAATTTTGTGTCCAAAATTTAATATTTTTTATATAAATGAATGGTAGGTTGAGTCCTAGGATCAAGATATTAGAAATGAGACCATAAACATCTCTTTTGATAAGTGTTAATCAATATATTTAAAAGAAGTTAGGGATTCCTTTGTAAGCAACACATCATCTTAAATAAAGATCTAAAATAAAATTCTATTGTTGTAAGAAATCCAATGCTTTGTTGCAACTTTGAAGGTTAAATGTAATTTGCTATATTTTTGTGAACTACTATAAATGTCTTGTTTGAACTTTTTTGTGAAATTTCATAGATTCATTATAAGTTTTATCAATCTTTATAATTGTAAGCTTATTTATTTATTTATTAATTTGGTTCTTTTTCTTTTTTGAACATTAAATTTCACAATAAAACATTAAGCTATTGGATCCCATAAAATTTTATAGTTAAGCATGTTTTACTATAACTAATATTGGGTGAGCAAAGCATGTTTGTTTAAAAATACTATTGGAATTGGTGACCAAATGAAGAAAATTTTTGAAACATCTTTTGGAAAGAAAATGACAAAATTTGACTATGAGTAAAATAATGCATTATTAGGAAAAAAAATTCTTAGGCGTCTTAAAAGTCCTTTGAGATATCTTTTGAGAAGAAAAAGACCACTTGATTATGAATGAGTGAGATAATATTTGGTTAAAAAGACTTAAAAGTTAGATGTTATCACAATATTATATTTCATGTTTTTTGACCAACATTTTATAACAACTATAACAAATAACTTTTCAAAAAGACATATTGGCATATTTTTGCCAACCCCAAACACATAAATTTTTTTTTCTCAATTTTAAGTAAATTTTCTCATTTTTAAATAAAATAATACAATTTTATTAGAAATATCATTTTCACAAAAAAATTCAAAATATTATCCTAAATAATACCAAATCTAGCATTGATTTTTTTTTTTATCTTTATTTCATATATGTGTACACACACACACATATATATTATTTATATTTTTATTTCTTTCGTCATTTTCATTTTTTTTCATAATTGGATCACATAATATAATTTGCAATTGCATCATTGTAATCTGGTTTGACCAATTGGTATAATTACAACATGCTTTATTATTTGATGTCGTCTCACAAACCACGCTATACTCATTATATAATAACAAAGGTGATAAAGTCTTTCTCTCACTATATAGTTATCAAATTTAATAAAATGCTTAAAAAAAGTTTCTAAATCTTAACTATATGTGTTAATTTAAAAATTATTCTTCTTTTTTTTCATATTTTTTGTTTTAAATTTTATATAGATTTATCCTTCTCATAAGGAGAAGTTAGGATCCTAACAGATGGCTAAAGATGTGTAGTGTCTCTTTTTGGTAATAATAATAATCTCCTAATAGTTTTGTAATCTCTTTCACTTTTTCTTTGTCTTATTTTTTTTTCTTTTTATACATCTTTTTTTTCTTAACATTTAAAATCAACATTATTTCAATTATGTTTGATAAGTTATTTGCCAATGTGTTGGGTTGTTTCTAATATAATTATAATTAGAATTATTAATATAATATCTTAGATTATTATATTTGTGTCAATAGACATTTGTATAAATATAGAAGAGAGAAATATAGATGCAAGATAACAATATAATAAGAAGAAGGGACAAAACATTTTTGAGAAGAAAAAAAAACAAATAGTGGCAATGGAGAAAGATAAGGTATGAGGTAGGAGGAAGATGACAAGAAACCACTCAAAACTAATTGAAGAAGAAAAAGAAAAACGAAGAATAAGAAGGTAAAAAATAAGAGAAAAAGATAAAAGATGAAATAACAAATCTAGTGTTGTGAAAGATGTGAGTTATAAATAAGAAAAGTTTTAAACAAATAAAAAAGGTCACAACTTTGTTTTATGGATAACTTTGTGTCTTAATGTGAAAAGTAAAGTATGTTGCGTGAATGTATCGGTCATGAAAAGTTGTAAAATAAAGAATGGAGCTAAGTTGTGTTGCAAGCCTCGAAAGGATGTATTGGCAAATGGATTGGCATCCCTTGTAATGTCAAAGGGTGGTCTCCAATATTAAGTCCTGTGTACATATTATAATGGACTTAATATTTATTGACAACAACTTGATATAGAACCTAAAGTCTCCATCTTGGTGTGGAGATTACTCAACAACGCACTGCCATTATCACACAAAATTCAATCTATTGGCATCTCTCTTGCTCCAAAGTGCCCCTTCTGTCCGCAGATTGATACATTGGAGCACATCTTCTGGCACTACTCGATCACCAAACCCATATGGACTTGGTTCGAACACCGCCTCGACATCAACATAAAGAGGCCATCTCTTCCCCGGATATTCAGCTGGTGGTCCCACAAATCAACTATCAACTCATTAGCCTACTCAATCCCAGCATCTATATGCTGGATGGCCTGGAAAAATTGGAATTCAGCACTCCATGAGGGTACAGTGGCAACTCCTGATCGCTTCCTATGGGAGACACAAAAGTTCATAGTCAATCTTTACTTACTCCGACCGTCGGGTCAGCTACTCAGTTCAGAAATTCTCTCCCTTGCTAAACTTGGACTCATGTAGTTCCTAGCTCCCCGTAGCTTGGAAAACTCTTGTACCTTTTAGCTTTATCAATAAATCTACTTAACCTAAAAAAAAAAAAAAAAAATAAAATAAAATAAAATAAAAAAACCTAAAATTTATATAATTTTGGATTTTCATTGTAACATAGAGTCTCAACAAAGATATTGTATTAGAAGGAGCACTATAATTGGTTTTTACATTGATCTTAATGCATGTGACAATCATCTTGACAAAAACTTAAAACTATTATGTTATGTTTACTAGTTTACAAATTAATTCAACTTATATCAAATAGATTAATATTTTTTATAATATTCAAAATAATGTCTTCAATATTAAACCTTAGATAATATATTTTTTTTCATATCCATGGATAACTTATTTGTAATAAACCTAAAATATATACAACTTTGAATTTTCATTATTGCTAGAATCTGGCATGACAAAAAAAGTTGAAGTTATTGGGTTATTATTCAAAGGCCTAAACAATTGAGTTACAACCACATTATCTATATAACCATCACAAGTTATAATTAAATATATAATTTGGACTAATTTCTATGTGCATCAAAATAAAGTTTTTTTTTTCACATGAGAATTCTTTCATATTAGATCCATTTTTTTTTTCTACAATAAAAGAATATTTTTTTTAACATTAAAGTCATTTATTTTTCCAAACAATCACAAATTAGTGTTTATGCTCCATATCAACTGTCATCCCCTAAATTCAATTGAAACATCATTATAACTCTATTAAACAATCAAATATTGCCAAAATATTCTTTTATAACCATTAAAACACGACAAAGGAAACGTAGATAAATAAATAAATAAATCTCTCAAAACCACGAAAGCAGTCTTCAAAACCTTTAAAGTTAGCTCATCAGAGGTATAACTGAATGAGTTCATCACTTACAACAGAAGGTGTAAGAACTCCAAGATCAGTAAAAAGAAGAGTCAAATACTGTGGTGGCGTGTAGTCCCGTGCATTCCCTTCAACCTCGACTCCCGACGGGATCGGTACCCCAAAATCAATTGGCCGTATGGCCGGAGCCAGATCCTTTTGGTCCAAAGGGTATAGCCGAGCAAACTGCATGATATAATAACATAATATTAGTTCAAGTATTTTTATTTAATGATACTTTTAAATAATTGTCACTTCCAAATATTATTCAAAAGTCCAACTAAGATGAAACATATTGAATCAAAAACAATATTACCTTGTAGCTTTCAGCCGCCACGTACACAGGTTTGCTCATGCTATGAGCAACTAAAGCAATTTGGTAGGTTCCCATCATATTGAGAATTCCGCCGCTCTCGACAACACCGTCAGCTCCAACGAACACCATGTCTACCTCATCCATGGCATAAGCTACAGCTGAATCGAGAAGAAGCTTAACCGGGACGCCTAGCTGCGCAAGTTCATTAGAAAACCGAAGGCCTGTTCTATCAGGTCTTCCCTCTGCACATTGGCCATAAAATCCATAATAATTCAACTTCAACGGTCTTCAAAATATGAAACCATAGTTAATAACAACAAGGACCTGTACAGAAAACTCGAAACATCTTCCTATTCGATGCAGCCAGCTTTAGAACTTCCAGAACAACTCTTGAGAAACCATGGACAAGGATTGTAGAGCCATCAAATACAAAATCTTGACCAAGCATTGCAATGGTTCGGCGAGCCTAAGGAAAGTGATTTGTGAAGCCTTGAATCGACGAAGCATAAATTGTAAAAAAAAAATTAGTTACCTTCAATGAGATTTCGCCGAATTTCTCTCCTCGTTCGATCAAACGAAGTTTAGCAGCATTGAAATCCTCGTATTCCAGAGCAGAAGTTCGAGTAACATAGCGCATGAATAAATCGCAACCAGCTGACAGAGAGATTGAGGTTGTATCCCATGACTGAAGTGCCAAAGCAGCCAACCACATGGGAAAATTTAAGTAAGATGCCTGAGCACTTTGATTATGAAATAAACTGTAACAACAGTTGCTCAGTTGACTATAGGGTAGATTAAAATAAAAAATACAAAAAAAAAAAAAGGAAAGAGAGAACCTAAGACAACTGTAATTGATACCATTTTATAAGAATTCAAGCCACTGACCATGAACTAAAAGATAAAGATAATCCCAAGCAGTTGTTCACTTGCTTGGTAATTGACAAAATGGAATGATTTTAACCTAATCTATATTTTCTAACAAAAGCAGATGACATTATATCCCTCTAAACAACACAAATCCATCACATTGCTAAGCAACTTAATTAGATCTGATCAAAGGAAGCCTCATTTATCACGCTTGAAGAATATTTCCATCTAAAGAGTAGCTTAACACATGAAAGAAGCTGGCCAATTTGGGTAATGCACTTAACCAAATCAGGTTTGGCCTTTACATCGATGCCAATTTTTTCCACAAGCCCAGTCTCAACAGCTAAACAAAGCAAATTCAGATTATTTCTAGCAAACCAGTGTTTACCTTGTTAAGGCTTTTCTTTCTAGATTTTTAATAGCAGAAACAAATAGCAGTACGTAGACAGTTTACCTCAACAAAACGATTGTTGTAAACTCTGGACCTCACGTGTTCCCTTTTTAGCCAAACTAAATAGCTAGGTCTTTCATAGTAACCGTAGGAAACTGATAACTGTATTTTCATAGACTGCATTGCAAACAAAACGAAGACTAAGGAGCTAATGACACTACGCCATACCAGGTTACGTGAACAAATTTAACAATGCCCATCTTTGGAAACACGAAAACTTGTATTAATTCATGGAGAGTTCAGTTATACCACACCACATATGCCAAAGCAAAACTACTGCTTCATGCTATTTAGATGCATTAAATACTGAAGTGCATAAATCCAAGTACTACAATAAAAATTGTACCCATACCATAGACCATTGATATCTAAAACTGTATTTTCTGACCAATTCAATCATAGTTGTCCCTTGTATCCATCGTCAAATTGCTAACACCTGACAGCATCAGATTAGGCTTATTCTGTCCATAACATGGCTTTTTCGAAAGTCACCAAGGTCTCTGAATAGCATCAGAATAGCTGCCCGGCAGGTCTTCAGATCATTCCTCAATCTTAGTAGTCCTTCAACCATTCTTTAAATCATTGCCCAAGTTGCTCATAAGCCTTGACACATGAAATGAAGCAATTGTCAAAAATGCCTTTTGAGAGGTTTCCTAAGGTCTCTTCTCAATTAGACTATTGGAAAATTGCAAAAATTTTCTAGATATTTTACCCTTGTAACCATTTGTAATTAACCATAGCGAATTTCCTTCCTAAAAATTGCTTTTAAATACCCCCACATGAGGTAGGATGCAATTTCCTTTTTCCATATCTATACTCTCCAAACATTTTTTTCGAGATGGCTTTTATAATCTATTCCCTCTGTTCTTGTTTACTCTACCTTTTTTCTTACACAATCTTTACTATCACACATGTCCATACTTTTATTTTGCAAATCACTCCTCAACACACAGCATGGTTTGTGAAAAAATGATAAGTGGATAGAGAGTGACAAGAAACATTACCCCATCAAATTTGAACATTGCTCATCAAAATTCACTTCTCTAACTTGTCCTAGCCTATCAACAAACAACGCACTTGAGCCATTGCAAGAAACCCCCACTTTAGAACCTAGCATAGTAGCATTTCTATAGATAATGACCCAATTTATGACCATGATTTCAACTATAATTATTATCACTACTAGGTATTTGCCAACTGTGGCTCTAACCATGGCCCATCATCCCCTAAAACACCAATACCACCAATCATTCAAGAATCTAACCACGAGTTGGTTCTACCAATCTTACCACACAAAGCCTAACCTATAATTTCCCCAATTTAACCCTTCCCAATCGAGAGTGTGGTCAAGACCTCCACCAAGTAGCTTCCCACAAGGCTTGTGCTTACTCAAGAATCTAACCAATACCACCAATACCACCAATCATTCAAGAATCTAACCACGAGTTGGTTCTACCAATCTTACCACACAAAGCCAAACCTATAATTTCCCCAATTTAACCCTTCCCAATCGAGAGTGTGGTCAAGACCTCCACCAAGTAGCTTCCCGCAAGGCTTGTGCTTACTCAAAAAATGTCTTTAAGGTTTTTTACAAAAAGAAATCGAGAGTTGATTATATCACAAAAAGCCAAGGAGACCTAAAGGAACCTCTTGTCCAAGATATTAACAAGTTCCCTCGAAATACAACTCTTATGTCAAATATAATCAAGTAAAGTTGTACCCCAATATTTTTTTATTAGAAATTTGATACTGCTTTGATGATTTGAGTGGTATTAAATGCAAAAAATATAAACTTTTAGCCAAATTCCTAAAAAATGTAGCCCTACAATGATTGACTCTATCTTGAGGGCTTAATAACCTGCTTCAACGAATTCCAATAGGCCTTCTTGTCAACCTTTGTCATCACTTGTGGTAAATAATATGGGCAACCAACCTATTCTCTATCATCCAAGAGAATTCTAAACCATTTGTGCCTATATTCCAAGGTTCAACTAACCCACCCTCTAAATCAAAACTAAGGCCTTAATATTTCAAGCCCTAAAAGAGCAATTTCCATAAGCCCCCCTTGTCAGCCCTCATCCATGGAGACTTTCACTCTCGAGTTGATTATTCATCAAAAATTAAAGAGAAGGGATACTATAATACCCCTGAGCCTATGAACAGCATTGCTGCTCATAGAAGTTTTGATAACTTCAACAATCAACACAAATTACATGGCCACAATATTAAGCAATGCTTGCAACTCAAAAAACTAATTGAAAACCTGCTAAAAGAGAAACTCCAAGAGTATCTTCAAAAATAAAAAATAAAAAAAAACACCATTTGCAGATTAAGTGAAGTCCAATACAATCCCTTCAAAATCTGATTAAACCTACTCTAGGGGTTGGCCAATATAATTTCAAATGAAAGGTTCTCAATCTCAAAGGAACACACCTTAATGTTGGTCGGGAGGACATCAGCCAATGAGCTTCTAGAAAGCCCTTCCCTAAAACTCCCATCCATCTTCTCTGTGGAATACCTCCAAATGCTGAATAGTCCCAACGATGTTGCCATTGTCATCACTTTCAAATTACCAATTCTGAGGTTTGAAGAGTCCTCGTTGAAGTTCATCGGATGTTCTCTTCCTCAACACCTTTGAGAAAATGAAGCTTTCTCGAGGCCAGCTCTCAATTAAATCCGACGTTCTCATCACATTCTCTAGGGAGGTATGTCATCACTCTCCTGCTAATCTTTTACTTCAATAACTTCACAACAATGAAAATGGCAAATTTTGTTATTGTCATAGCTCTCTCTTCCTACAATACTATCCTTAAGAGGAGCACCTTGAACAACTTCCAAGTTGTTGCCTTGATTGTCCACCTCACCATCAAATTCACAAACCCAACTAAAGTCATAACAAAACAAGTGGACTTCCTACTATCTCAAAATAATACCTCACCACTCTAAATGAAACCAAGGGCAAAGCCAAGGTAAGGGAAACAAAGAAGGTTCAAAAGTTTTTTTACTTGAGTGCACCCAAGAGGGAAGCCATCCTCTTTGTAGTTTCTAATTATTTTGATGTATTTTTATGGAACTTGTTGATTAAACTTGATTAGGAAATTGTTGAGCACCAACACAACAATGCATGTTCGATAAATGCAGATTCTCTTCCTTGAATAGATAACCTCATAGATTAGACTACTAAACAACAGATACATTATTCTCCTCATTTCATTCTGCAAGTACCACCAAGTTAAGATGAAAAAGCATGACAAGGAAAAAAACTACCATCATACCAACTTTGGAACTTTTTGTTATCCTATCATACCATGTAATCTTTGTAATGCAAATGCAACTTACCAATGGAGGTCAAACAGTATTTGCAAATCAAAAGGGCCAAAATGTTAATATTTATGCCGATAATATCTATACGAGAAGCTAGTTTTTTTCTATCATCTTGAAAATCTCCAAGAAACATTGGAAAGTTTTCACATGGTAATATGAGGTTGAGTCTTGCCAAGTGCACTTTTGGAACTTGATCACAAAAATTCTTCAAATTACTAGTTTCAAGGAATTGAAGCAAATTCCTAAGAACAAAGCAATTATCAATATGCGATCCCCAAAATCTACTCACGAAGTGCAAAAGCTGATTGGGGAGATGTCAGGCATTACTATATTCATTTCCTAACTCAATCACAAGTTGAAAATTTTTTCTAAAACCTTTAAGGAAATTGAAAACTTGATAGGACCATAGATACTAAGAGGCCATTAAGCAAACAATGTTTAGCTAACCACTTTGTCTCTATTTAACAGTTTTCAAAACCATCATAAGGTCCATCATTATCAAGAAGAAGATAGGCTTCAAAGTCCAATCTATAAAACAAGTCATGTTATTAGGCTGGTATTAATGAGATATTTGTCTCTTGAAAACTTAGCCTTCATAATGTCTCCAAGAAGGCTACCAACATATTTTCAAACACATGAAATAATTGTTCTTATTGATAAACCTCATTGAACAAGCACTTTATTCCCCAAATGTGATTGGCCGAGTTTAGAAATTGCATCAAAGCTTGGAAAATTTGAATTTTCTTTCACAACCTAACATGACATTCTAGCTTAGGCTCTTGTCGATTTTATTCTAAACATCACCACTTTATTTTCAAAAGTCACCAACTATCAAGTTAGCTAATATTTGTGGATGCACCTAAAAAGAGTACATCAATAGTATCAAAGTTGACTTAACAAGTCTTAAAAGAGTAATAATTTGACAGGTTATTTCAATTTACTCTGTTACCACTAATAACAAAACAGAGGATTTCCTCAGGATTGAGCATTGAAATATTGATTATGAATAGCAATTCCTAATTTATTATGAAACAAATTTTAAGTGCCTTTGAAAACAGAGATACCATGCTCAAAAGGTAAAACAGCTCATCCTCTCATTTTCTTTTAACAAATTCACCTACATCGACATCTAGCATATTTTGAAGACAAAAGGTCAAGTTGCAGATGCCCTTGCCAAGTTTGTAGATCGCATTGACTATTTGTTTTATCTATTCAAGCACTAAAGAACTTGATGACATGGAGGTCAAGTTTAACCCATTCTTAATAAACCTAATGAGATTTTAACTTGAGCCTAGAAATCTCCCCAAGAAACAATACGAAGTTCGAAAAATATGATGACAAGCCTCTTGATATTTGCTAATTAATGACGTGCTATATCGAAGGTCATGTTTGCAACACCTTATATGATGTCTTCACTTGACTATAGCATCATGAGTTGTGGAAGAAATCCATTATGGATAGTGTAGCAACACTCAAAAAGATCTCTTTTAGCAAAAATAATTTAACAAAAATTGTTAGTTGACTATACATTAATTCAATTGACTTCGCCAAGAAGTTCTTGAAATGTCAAATTCCTGCAAGTATCATTCACCCACCAACAAAACCCCATGGGTCAATAATTGTTTCTTGACCATTCACTATGTTAGGCATGAAATTTCTCGAATCTCTCTGCCAATCCAAGGCAATTGAAAATTCCTTCTAACACTAGTCAATTATTCACAAAGTGGAACAAAATGAAGGTTGTAACACACTAATCAACCTTGGAAATCAAAAAATTCCTTTGACAATGCCAAGATATTTATTGTCAAGGAGTTAAAATCATTTTGTAGATCCCAAGGCCATCATCTCAAGCATTCCTCAATCGAGCACCTCTAGACCAATGGGTCAACCCAAGAGACGACCAAAAACATTCTTCAAATGATGAAGCCATACCTCAAATAGAATAAGGATAAGTGGGATAGTGAACTTTCTTCTATCTTATAGGTATATCCAACTATTTTTCCATTATTATTAAGGACATGCCTTTTCCTTAACTTATGGAGGAGAAGCTACACTAACAATCAAACAAGAGACCCACTCAACTTGAGTTCAAAAAACCATGGTAGCTACTCTAAAAAATCCAAGACATATCTAGAAGTAAACAATCAAGTTTACCTTCTTGACCTTAAGCTACAAGAAAAATATGATTGAAAGCTAGTTTAAAGTAAAAGGAAAGGCATTGATTAACATAATAGGATGGTGGTCATGGAAGTTGAAATCCGCTGATCAAAATTAGTCAAAAAACTCCCACCAAACTAGGAAAATCTCACCTCATAAAATTAGTTGATAACCTAAACTCCTACAAGCTTATAGATATTTGAGTGGCCTAGAGATCCTGAGAACGTGGAAAAGAAATTATTTGGAAAAGTTCATAATGTATTCTTAAAATCAATGAAAAAACTATCACTTCAAGTTATGCAATAATATAAAAATTTGAACTTTGTGATCGAAAGTAAAGAGCAAAAGGAAAAGCTCCAACTAATCAGAGTCCCAAGATCTGTCTTAAAATAATAGAAAACCCTAAAGAAAGGCTTTGACCAAAGCTCCAACCAAAAAGTGGCTTGGTTCCAAGATTCATCTTAAAAAAAAAAAAGAAGACCTCAATTGTTTATACGAAAAGGAGATTCAAGAAAATTAAATAAAAACTTAGGAGAAAGACGAGGAAGCTTGATCAAACAGAGTTTCCAAATATATCCAGGAGAAGAATTAGAGCACCCTAGGGATGTATTAGCACAAAATGATAAGATTTCAATTTGAAAGCTTAAATTTAAGCTTTGTTTTGGTGCACGACATAATTAGAGATAGGCGGTCTCTATTTAAGATGTCCTACTGATATAGAAAATGTAGGCAACCTAATCAGTGTTGAGATGGTGCAACCAGTTGCGGAGATTTTTTGGTCAAATCTGAAGTAGATGCTAGCTTGACAAGTAATATCTTGTTCTTTGAGTGTGCCTTAGCCATTCTCCCTCATAAGTCCTCAATGGTTTTATCAGCTCTGTCTTTTCCTCAAGTTAGATTCTTGGTAAACTAAATGAGGTCCTCTTCTGATCTGTTTAATCTAGAAACCTTGCTTTCTTGACTTGCCAAATTTTCACCTTTTCCTGCTCTTCCAAAAAGCATTCATTCTTGAAAGTTTTTTACCAAATCCTTAAGCATGGCATTATCCAATGCTAAGAGCTTAAGAACCTTTTCTTGCTAGTTCATATGGGCAATGAGCTAGGTCCTTATTCCAAGACCTTGAAATGTTCAAAAAAAAAAATAGTAATAAACCTATAAATATGAAATAAACAAAAATGAAACACAAAAAGTGTTATTTCTCACCAATGAAGGCTAGTAACTACCCTATAAGTCAACTAAGCCCATTTATTTTATTAGTTCACTAACTCCAGGGAATTGTAAGTGCTTTATAAGCTCGAAGTTGTACACCTTCATCCTTTCCCCAAGTGGGGTATATTTATGCAAAAAGGGTACCTTGGAGTTCAATCTTTTTTGACATAATTTCCACATTAACCTAAATTCATAGGGGTTCAAAAGACGAGGAACCCATTTGTTTCAGGAGTAGGAGGATCGAGCAATGGGGAATGGAAGGTTACTATGCTCCAACTAACTTGGGATGAGTTTCATTCCATCCAATGTCAACCTATATCTCGATCATTATTGATCCCACAATCTCAAAATCGGTAAAGATCTCTTCCAAGTCATAAGCTTCAATGGTAGTCCATTAGTCAATTCAAGATTTCTTTTTAAGATTGTTTTCCTTTTGGTAAGCCCCTTTTTTCTTTTTCATTTGGAACCCTACATTTTCGGGGCTGTTAGCTTATTTTTTTGCCCCAATAATTGTGCATTGAATTCTTTAAACCATGGTTACATGCATTTTGGGGGCTCTCAACTTATTTTGTCTTGTGGTAATTGTGTGCTAAATTCACCAAGTAATCGTTGAGGGTGTTAGTAAGGAGTGAACTTCAACTACTAGTTCACCGCTCTCTAATTGTTAAAGAGCTCATCAAAATTTTTCTTTAGCTCTCTAAAAGATGAGGCATCGAAAACTTCTTTCTCCTAAGGCAACCTAGAAACAAAATGAATCATGTTTGCCAATTGAAATAAGTAGTAAGCTCAAAGACTTTCTCGACTGGCTTTGATAAAATGTTTGCCAATCAAAATAAGAAACAATAAAATTAAACAAAGACTTTGCTAACCTACTTATGAAGACAATTATGGGGTAGTTTTTGTTCTCCAAGAGTTGAAAAAAATACCAAAACCACTCCAGCCTCCATTTTTATTTTTGCTAGGTTAATGCTCAATAGCAACAGTAGATAGTAGCCACAACCTTCAATTCTAATTGAGTAGGAAAATTCTAAAGAGTTAAGTTATTGAAAAAGCATTTTTGGAAGGGGAGGTATAGGTTACAAAGAAGAAATTTGATAAAGATGCATCCCTCATTTAGGATTTTCAAATTTGACCATTGGCTTTTCTACGAGGCATGCATTGTGGTCTCTGAATGAGCAATAAACCTTTTTAGACTCAAAACGATGTCAGTGATCCCAATAATCGATGATCCAAAGCCCTCAATATCCTCAAAGTGCATGTAAACATGTTTAATAGAAGTTGTCATCAAGAAAGACAACTCAGATCAAAATGCACAGAAGTACAAAAAATTTGATTGAAAGTGGAAGTTCAAGGAGTGGGTCAAATAAATGTTGAGTCCCATAGGTTTTAAATAGGCTGAGGATTAAAAAACAAACTGTCCACTCAAAAACATAACCAATATGATGCTCACCTCTTCACCACATGTCCCAAGATGATCTCATCTATTGATTTTAAATTCATGATTAAATTGATCCCACTTGAAATATTAGTCTAATTTTTCAAATTTTGAAGCTTATAAAATGCTTTTTTGGTTATTAACTTAAGTTTACTGGCTTTTTGGAGTAAATCAAAATTCTCTAGACTTTTAATATTTTCCAAAGGGCATATTTCTCAAATTTCTCAAATGCATTGTTTTTCAATTACATCACTAAAATATTCTTGATTGTTTTTAGACATGGAATATCTTGAGACTTATTTTTTTATCAATTTTGCTTTTTCAACCAAAGAGCATTCTCAAAATCTTTTATAAGTCTTAATTTAGTGATGAATTGGAAACAAATCTAATATCAACTTCTCCAAGAATGGAATAAATGTAACACAACCACTTCTATGATAAACTATAAAACCAATGTGCAAGTCAAAAAAGATTTAGAATTTTTCTCACAAAATAAATTTCTTACAAGTATAAATTTATTTTACTACCAGACAAATGATGAAAAGAAAAAAAAAATATTTGTAAGTACATTAGTAATATGAAGAGAAAAAAAAAAGAAAATTCACTCCTAGGTTAGACTGCTCAAATCAAACCCATGTTTTGCTTTCTCCAATGGTCCACATCAAGGATGAATAGCTTAAAACTAGTCCACCCAAACCATTAGATCATTAAGGAAATAGAAAAGATGCCTTGTGTGATCAAGTTGCCCTTGAGCAATTGTATGAAGACATCATCACTAATCTTCTCAAAAGACATGCCCTCTTCTATCTCCTCCCTTGGCTAGGCAAGTTTCTCAAAATGTGCCTCCTTCAACTCATTGGCTAGTGAAGCATCCACCTCTATGTTTGGAGACTTGTTCCCTAAGATCTCATTATCCAAAGTGGTTCTTGTGATATCCTCCAGATCCCAAGTAAGCTCTATAACTTCCTTCACAATCATATTCATCATTGTACTCCCAGGAATATCAAAGGATCCTTCTTTTCTTGACTAAGTTGTAGCCAAGGAAGTAGTAGATAAGGTAGTGTTGATGTCCAAAGATAGAATCTCTACAATGGTAGAATCCAACACCTTCATCAAGCTTGTGGACTAGACATCAATAACAATATGGATTAGAGTTTTGAGCAATGGAGTTTAGGCAATAGCTTGAGGAAAGGTGAGGACGATTAACGTGGTAGCAACAACTATAGACTCAAACCTTAAACATAAAGGGGTATCTTCCTAACCCATCTCTCGATCCAAAGTCTTCATCTTTAGAATGTTCATGAAAGTACCGACTAGTGATTATGCAATCGAAGGGATAGGTGGAAAGCTTTTCAATCGATCTAATTTGGCCCCAGCCACATCAAAAGGCTTAATGAGCCTCAATTTGCAAGCCATAAAGAAGTTCAAGAGGACTTTTGCCTCAAGAAAACTTGTTCAAGTACAAGGGGAATGAACTTCCAAAATATTTGGGCCTTTAAATAGGTTGAATAAGCCAAAACTCAACCCACCACATGGCAACATCTAATGCAACAACCTTTCATCTATCACATAAATGTCAAAATTTAGTTGGGTAACCAATGAAAATGCATCTTCCAACCACCTTGACCCTAACCGTTCATTATATCCATCGTTAATTTACTAACACATGTCAAAAACAGCTTAAGCTTATTCCAGTTGTAACCTAGCTTTTTCCAAAGCTAACATGGTTTCTTGAGCCTTTGGGTATTTAATCAACAAGTCTCCAACCTTTCCTAGAGCAACCTATGAGCAATTTTCCAATTACCCTCCAAGAAGTTCAATGACTGATCAATAGAAAATTTCCCAAATAGCCTTTGCACCTTGTCCGAGCAGTGAAGCAATTCACAATAGCACCTTTCAAGGGGCTTCTCAAGGCTGCTTCTCAATCAAACCTTCAAGAAACCACAAAAAAGCCTCCAAAGGTTTTGACCATTATAATTATCGTTACAATTGCAACTAATTGTAGACAATTTTCCCACCAAAAATTGTCTATAAATACCTGCATATGATATGGAATCTTCTTTTTTGTGGACATGTACTATCTGACACACTGTCAAATCCCTTTTTCTAGAGAGTGAAGCTATGAATCCCATCTATATTTCTATATTTCTCTCTCCTTCTTTCACATGTATTCTTCCTTGTCATGGGCATGTCCCTATTTACTTCCTAAAGCACTCCTCAGCGATACCAATGCACTATGAACTATTCACTCCTTAGTGTACTCAAAAGAAAAATTTGAAACAAATTTTGTGCTCTCTCATGCTTTGGGTAAACAGAATTTATAGGTGAATAAGAGGCTGTCTCGATGTCCTGATTGTGTTTTTTCTTTCCATGACAAGAGCTTGAAACTGTGAAATGACCTCAAACACCTTATTGGAAAGAATAAGATCAACTTACAAACTTTTTCCCTGCTTAAAAAAGGAATATAAGAAGCCTGGGCATACAAAACCAAGCAATTTAAAGTATAGATTTTACTTTGAGAGCATCGGATGCTTTCTTGAGCTCGATCTCTAGCTCCATCATGGTGGCGGCCTCGCTGGATCTTATGAAGGCCGCAAGGGCCATGATTGCAGCAACGGCCTCAGCCAGATCGGGCTTTTTCCTCCAGTAATTGAACTCATCGATAACGTTGAACGGCTTCCCACCACCGACCGGACGGTTCCTGTCGCCGGAGGAGACCCTCGAAGAAATATCAGTCTGCGTCCCGTCTCGTGTTGCGGCGGCCTGTGCTTGTGCGAGCCAGTCGCTGGTGACCACGGCGTGGTGCTCAGCCCTTGTTTGGTAGTATGCCGAAACTCCATGGTTGGAGTCAGGGTTAGGGTTCTGGAGAGCATTTGGCTCCATGACGTCGCTGGAGAGGTAGGATTGAAGGTGAGGAGGTGAAGGATGGCCCTGCTGCCGCTTGTCAAGGACGAAGGAAGCTGACCTTCGCCACATTTTGGTAAAAAGCAGGTGGAGATTCCTACTTTTCGGAGTAGACAGAGCAAACAAAGAAAACAACAAAGCTAATCGAGTTTACGAAAGTGATATCATACTCTTAAAATTACATAAAAAAATGTCATCTTACTTTAAAAAAAAAACAAAAAACTTTAAAAAATTATTAATAAAATAAAAGAATAAACAATTATTAATTGTTAATTTATATATCAATTTTGATAAAAGAGTCGCAACAAATATGCTAACACATATTATTTTATTGATCACTAGTGTTGATGTAAAATTATGAATAAAAACATCATTTTTTTTAAAACCATCAATTGTCATTATACATTTTTATTAGCCATTACAAGTGAAAGGTAATTGATAAAGCTCTTCAAAAATTTTTTCAATATATACAAATTTCGATAAGCAATTTAATTTGATGGATAAAAATAATTAACATATGGAATAAAATGAATATAGAAGATAACTATTGACAACGGGAGTTGAAAGTAGCAGATGGGTTCTAACAAAGCAAAGATAATGTAGAACCTTTTCCTAAATAAAACGTACCTAAAAGACTTCTTCAAAATATTTCTTATAATTTACTTGTGTTCTTTCATTCCTTTACATAACAGTTTAATCTTCTTGAAATTTATTACATAATAAATATTTATGAAATTTACTTAAATACTATTTAACTTAATTACAAAATTTTCCCAACCATAGTGAGTTGATCCTTTGCAAAGCCATTCCTAATAAACATTGGAATCATTTAGAATTTTCTTTTGGGTTTAGTTCTTAAATTCAACAACTTTAAGATTTTAATTAAACCTTGTTCATATTAGTTCTTAATTTTAGCTTTATTTTTCTTAATTTCTTTGACTCCTTTGAAACTTTATTTCTAATAATATTTTTTTGCTAGACTCATAAACAATAACTCAAAAAAGTGTCAATCTTTTATTATCTTATCACTACCATTGCCCATTTTTTTAATTCATCTTCTCCCAATATACCAACTGTCATTACCTACTAATTAATTTGGTATAAAAAATGTGATAACATTGCAACTCTTACAATATATAAACATGATAAACTAAGATATCCAACAATATAAAATGTTTATGAATTACAAACATTGCACATTCATCTCTGTTCATTTGTTTTTTTTTTTTTTTTGCTAAGCATCAGTAGGTTACATGGTAAACAGTTATTTACTTATTTATTATTTTTATTTGCCAATAATCATCTTATAACAGGGTAACAAATTTCTTGAACCTTGCATCAAATAATCAGTAACACAACAAGTTTATATGGGAACATTTATTTGAATTCTCTCCTCCAAAGCAGCAAACTTCAAGAAAGTACAAATCCTCTATCCTTTCCCACAGTGGGAAACAGCGGAGTTGATCTGACGAGATTCTTCTTTACTTATCTTTCCCCGTCTCGTTTTGATTCATGGAGGAGAACAGGGTAGGGGAGAGCTGATCACTGTTGCATGCCGAAACAGCCACAAGAGGCACGTTGATCAGCCAAAGGAGCGGTTTGATGGCTTTTCAACCTCTGTGACTGCTCGGCCGCTCTTAAGAGCTGCTGTGAGTGCTTCAGTTGAGCGGCGGCTCGACAATCATTGGCTCTCCGATGAACAGCTTCCATTCTCTTCATCAGCTTCTCTTCCAGGTTTGATCTCAGCTTGTGGATCTTAACCTACTTAAATGGTTTGATAGCACAGCATGACAACTTCCAGGTTAGGTTTTGAACTTTCAACATGCAAGTTGTCCCACATTTCAACACAGTAAGTGGGTTTAGATCATTACTTATATATCAACGTCAAAACTCGTTTATAAACATCTATTATCAAAATCATTCTTGATGGATATCTCAAAAAAATGTCACCCACATGACAAACTCTATTTAAATCCAATTTCACCCCAGCGGCTTTATTTAACCCATTAAGCATATACACAATAAAGGACCTAACAACCATGTCAGCAATGTGAGAGTCATCCTCATTTGGTCTTGACCAAATTAGATGAGACCAAGACCAAAAGAAGCATCAAACTATACAAACCACTTGATCCAAATAAACAAGGAACCATACTTGAAAATGATATCACTTTTTAGTAGGCCCAATTGAGCGTACCCATCTAAAAACCAAAGTTAATAGTCCACGGCTAACACTAATATATTAACATTATAACCATTTATTGAGAAACTAACATGAGATTATTTTTTATGTATCAATACATCATGCCGATTGATATCCAAATGAAGATGGCAAACATTTCTAAATAGCATACAAAAAACTACTCCACTAGTGCATCTAGTTTGCCAAGAGACCATATCGGCCAAGGATAATGAATTTAAGATTGAATCTACAACCAAGCATATTTTGTATTAAATGTAGATGCTTCTTACTCCATAACACAGAGAGATATTGCAATCCTCTGATAAGCTTAGTTAAGGACCAGAAAGATGGAGCATGCATCCAAATAAAAAATGAGAAGTTCATCTGAATTGGGATGATGAGAATTGTCAAAAATTAAAAACATGTCTAGGGAGGAACAATAGAAGCATTGATCATAGAGAAATCCACCTTTGAGGTGCAATGGCTAATGTTTGTGGGATGTTAGATGTAAGTGAGATAAATATTTAATCATACATTTAAAATTAAAATGATATATGAACCTTAATATATTATTATTATCACCCTTACTTTTAAGATTTTAACATTAAGGTGTCCAAGTAAAGATTTATTATTAGGCTCAACTTTTGATTTTTCAATGTAAAGAAAATAAAACCAGAATTGTTATCAAGACTGATCTGCTAATAAAAGAATTTGCAGGTAGGTCTTAAACAGTAGGAGACAAATGCTTCGTTTAACAAAAATTTTTCAAAAATGCTTTCTTCGCTTTAACCTAAAAAGCACATCACAAAACTTTCAACGCTCTCTTTATCTACTCATAATGTATTTTTTTTCAAAAACTACTTTTTAAAATATATTATAGAAAATGCTTTTTCAATTAGAACCACTGTCATTGAAACCAATATTTTGCATATATATAATAAAAATAGTTATAATACATAAGCGTATTGAATACAAGCAAGTTCTGGATTAATATCACATTGAAAGTTAAAAATAATAGTAGAATCTTAATATATTGTGATATTTAAATAATAGTTTAAACTTTTTAATTATTAAGTATTCATCTTAGAACCCATTGAGTCGACTTCATCCTCATTCAATAAAGTTTCCTATAACAATTGGTATTGGGGTCAAGTTTGAGTTCTATCCACAAGTCTAGCAATGTTCCACTATTATTGATAGAACTTTTGTGACATTTCCTCAAAATATTTGAGTGCTTTTGGTGTCATGCTAATAAACTTTAATTTGAGTTGCTTGGACTTCATTCAAATGATTGGCAAATGATTCCTATATTTTGGTCATCCATGGTTGAACAATTAGAGTATTATCCACAACCAATGCAAAAAAGCAACGATGGATCATCCTAAAGTCCTCAATGTTTCATATGACCATCAACTTGACTAATTGGAAGTTTTCATATCCAAGATGGGAATAATAGACAATGCAAATAGACTTCCATTTGAAGGAGGGATTGCTGAGCATGTTATGTGCCAATATAAGAGTACATTGTGTCCAACTCAGACCCTCATTTAATATAACTATCCTTTGGCAAAACATGCATGGCTTACCTCGAGCTTTCTAGATTTTGCTTCAGCCTTGGCTGCTTGAAGGTTCACCCAGGCTTGAATCTTTGCCTCTTCCCTTTGATGCCTACAAAACAATGAACAGAGCGCCCAAGATTGCATGATTATAACACATAACAACGCATTCCCCCATGTGTACATGCATGCTGAAATGCATCTCAGAAATTTACCTGAAATTGCTCTTGTTCCTCTCCTCTTCTTCCCAAAGTGAAACTCTACATTCAGTTATACTAATCCCTCCATTAACTTCAGAATGTCTCAAACTCTTTGACACCTCCTTCTCCTCCTCTTCCCTCGAGCTCCAATGAGAGGCTAAAGAATCACAATGAGCACTAAACTGAAGCTTAGCTAAGTCACAGTCCTCAAGCACAGAAATATTATCACTACTGGTGTGGGGAGCCACCAATGGTTCAGATCTATCAGGTGGAGTATCGTGCCTCTGAGGAGAAGGGCACTTCAATGGAGTGTCACATCTTGACGTTGTCAAGCTAGCAAGAGGAGTCGTCTCAGTCCCAACATCTCTGTGATCAACCTTGCCAAACGTTTCATTGGCCGAACTATGTAATGTTTCATACGTGTCTTTGAAGACAAAGATTTCTTTGCTTGGGTCCGAGTATCGAAACTTCATGAAGACAGAGTGCTTAATATCTGTGAATTCATCTGCAGTGCACACAAATGGAACAGATGAAGTTGACAGAAAACTTGCAAAAATCTAAAATTCTGATATAAGCATAAAATTTTAGCAATAACAAAGAAGTATAGGAGTTAATTTCAAAGACAGGAAGTGCCCATGAATTGGATGCATTTGACGCTGTCCAACAAATATGATTTCCTAGATAGCACAACACTTTTATTTTAAACCAGAGATTCACTTTGAGGAAACTTTTTGGGATTGTGTTGTAAGTTCATTTTGTTTTCTTTCTTTTTTTTTTTTTTTTTTTTTAGAGAAAACATTAGCAAACAAAGCCTTAGTGCCATTCTATGAGAACATTGCAAGAATTTTACTTCTGATAATACTTTAATGTTTTTACACAACTTTAGCAGATACCCAAGAATGAGCCTACTTCAAAACAGAATTTTGTTTAACAAGTACTTATTTAGTTCTGCAGATTATTTAGAAATATGTTGGAGTAGGAAAAAGAAATCACCAAAAAATTGGATGAAATGAAGTTGCAAACTCGCACAGGCTCAGCAAAAGATTAGGGCAAAAAAAATGGTAAAAAGTTGAACAAATTAACCAACCAAAAGCACCACGCTATTTTATTCAGATATTTGTGGAGAAAGGAAAGCTGAAAAGTGTAAAAGTAAAAACGTTCATAGATTCCAACCTTTCTGAAGTGCTTCTGATGAGAATCCATTGAAAGCTTGACAAGAGATCTGGACTAAGGCATTAGGATCCTCTGACCTGGCAAGGTTAAGTTTCTCTGTAAATTCTTCAAATCCGTCAGCTTTCCGCTGAAAAGTTTCATGTTGCCTGGAAAGGTTTGTGCCTAAATGTGTGGTTCCATTGGCAGGGGAAGCGCAAGAGCTTCTCACCAACCACTTTTCAGCGTCCTCCCACTTTGAAGAAATGCTCTTTCTGGAGCGATTTACAACATTGGATTTGAAAGGAGGCCTATTAGGAGTTGAAGGCGCTTCCAATCTTCGCTGCATGCCAGCGAAACTCATCGCTTCCCTCTTCCTCTGAGCCGAGGTCTCAAGGAAGCCCGCATTATCATTTCTTCCTATGGCATTCATTATTGGAAATGCCTTCAGAAACCCTACGTCTCCTTTTGATCACGCTTGCACGAAGGATCAATGAAGCGATCTGCAAATGGGTTTCCGAAGGCGGAGCTATAAAACCGAGGGTCACCTGCTATTCCTGATTCCTAAATGCCACAAGCAGACAAGGGGCCAACAAAAGTATGAGATCAAATACACCGAAAAATAAAAGCCATCTTAAATATGGAGAAAGGCGAGGATTCCTACACTTGTTATGGAAGCAAAAACAGGGTAACATGGAGCTGTGCTGCGGATTCGACGCCCATTCGGGAGAGCGCTCCAAGGATTACTGATGTCGGCCTCGTGGAATCCCTGGCTCGTTCTCCAGGCCTTAGTAATCGAAAAACTGTTAAAGTGGAAAAAGTTGGCTTGTCTTCTCTCGCACCTTTCCATCTCCTTAATTGCCCACTTAGGAATGGGCAGGCTTTGGGCGACGAAACAGAGACACTGTTGATGGTTTTTGAGCCGGCTGACCTCTTCACTTGCTTGTCACGGCGGCAAAGTAACCTATTTGTGGAATGCATCGCGAGAGCTGAAAAAGGACCCTTGGAAACTCGATGGAAAGGGCCCGTACTACCTACAAGAGTCATGCAGGAACTGGACAGAAGCTAGAAAGTAGATGATGAAAGATTGAAATACCAAACTATGAAAGGGAAAACAAAGGCCTTTGGATTCAAAATCCAAATATTGAAGTGCAAATGAAAAAAAATTGAATTTTTTCCTCAACTGTATTAACATACTACGGCAAGGCAAAAACTTTTTAACTAATTCTCCAACAGGATTTTAGGTTTTTAAATTTTTCCCTGCAAAATTTTTTTCTCTAAGATTATAGATGAGTCAGATTGAAATCATCAGGCTTGCTGAATTAATCCTATGCTTAATGATCCATAATATTATACTAAATATTAAAAACTTAAGTGCTGTATAAAGATGAGTTACACGATAAAAAGTTATAGATTAATTTTTTTTAATGACTCCAATAACGTCAAGTCTTATATTTTTTTGTGTTAGGTTCTTCATTGTTGTCACTAATGTCCTTTGAATCTTCATTGTCTTCATTGGTTCTTGGTTTATTGATAATATCAATCATCATTAGAAAATATTTGAACTTTAACTCTTTATAATTTATAATACAAAAGGTCTAAATTTGTCATAAGTAGTTAATCATATCTCAAGGGTTAAAAAAAATATAAAAAAAGAAGGCTTTATTAATCTTATTTATGTTATTTTATTTTAATGAATCATTTATGAAATCTAAAATAATTATTAATTTTTTCTCTATATCACTTTAACTTTGTAGTTTTTATAATTATTTTTAGTTTTATTTTTAATTTGAATTGTTTTATATTTTATGTAAATGTTTATGATAGAATAAAAAAAAAATTCTTTGATTTATAATCTTTTTGTATTGAAAAAATGTTTATGAAGTTATTAGATAACATAAGTTTACAAAAGAATACACTAAATTTACTAAATTTTATGTCAATTGATTTGTAATACAGGTATTTCATTGCACTATGATTGTTCTCGTTATAGACTTCTTTCAACTTTTTAATTATTTTTGACAAAACTGACACTTGATGTCTTCATCTTTCATCTCATTGATCATGTTTAAGAATTCTCGTTGGCCTTCTTGTATCTCAACTTCCATAGTCTTAGCACCATTGCCAACACACTCAATCATGCTTCCCTAATATGATGATCCTCGTTGCATACCTCTAATTGAGTTATTAATTTTACTCTCTCCCTTATCTCATGCACCTAAAGCCCTTCTACTTGCAACCACATCCCTACCACAACTTGAGTTTGCTTAAGGTCACCTTTATGAGCCACCAGAGTCACCATCTCCCTCATCCCTCCTCCCAAGACTTTTATAGCCACTAAATTTGTCGTCTAATAGCAATCTACCATTTACCATTGTACCATCATTCTTACTCGCTAACAAAGTATCTAATCCTAATTGATGTTATCAGTACTCGTTCTATGTTATCATGTTTGTCAAAATATTAAGTTTTCTCTTATTGGTATCATAGCTCTCAAGAGATCTTGTCTTTGATTCACCTTTTATTGTACAAGTCTTTCACTTTGCATTCATGCTAATAGGATCTATATAACTCAAAAAATAATTTTAATAATTTACATATAATCAGCATAATAAATAATTTTTTTATACAATAATGTTTGAGTATAATATATATTTTTAATTAAAAAATAATTTTTTTTACATTTTTATTGAAGTGTAGATAAAGGGAAGAAATTAAAGAAAAGGGGTGTCATTTAAAACAAGAATGGACGGCTATCACTTGTTGGTGTGAAAGCGATGGACAATTATTTGTTTGACTATTAGATTTCAGATGACCAATAATTCATTTGGTTAGCTAAATGTTTCTTAGTTCCTAGTTATAAAAAGGTTTATTGCTAAATACAAAAAGCATAATATATTCTTAATAATGAAACAAATATGCTCTTAAGTGATGGAATCAATGTAATATACAAATTAGAATTTAATCTTATTAATATATGTGATATTTAAAAGTTAAAAAAGAAATATAATATGTAATGTCACACACATAACCGCTAATCATAGTCCATGCACAAACACAAAAGCATTGCATTTTCTTGTTTAAATATACGTATAAAATACGTATATCATATAAACATTCTTGTAGGAAATTCAAAAACCCAAATGTAGTTGCTAAATCTAAATGTATTTTTTTTATTAAAATATATGCATAATATTAAAAAATAAATATAATATTTTTCTAAGTTTAAGAAATCACGAAATTATTGAACAAACACGAGAATTAAATAGTATAGATATAGAACCATGATTGCATGATATTATAATGAAAGAGGTCATCTAATAATTTTTATTTGTCATGTCTTGTTCATTTGATTCCCTATCTAGACTCCCTCCATTAGGTTGCCTTGAGCAATTATCTTGTTCGTAACTTGAGCAACCAAATTTATTTTCTTCTACTCACTTATGCAAAGGAGAAAAATTCAATTGCCTAAGTAATGCACTATTTAATGCATGTTGGTGCACCAAGCTCTGACCAACCCCATGCACCCCTTGTTTAAATTTTAGGGCTATCATTTTCCTAACTTTGATTAGGTTCTTCCTTTGACATAGCATTACACCTCATATTTAATCATTACTCCTATTAATCAAGGGATTTATTTAGTTTTTTAATAAATTGGCTTCAACGAGGTATTGAGAAAGAAAACGGCTTTACAGTAATGATTTGGCAAACAAGACCACTATAGGACATGCAAGGCATACCACAACATTTGAGGCATACGTGTAAAATGCAACATGTGAGTGCTTGGGTCTTATACAAAAACTGCAAAAGAAAAGAGGCATGTACGTACAAAAAAAAAATCATGGGGGTGCGAACTATAGAAGAGTGGTCATATGCAGAGTCATAAAAAGAGCACCCTTTGCATGTGTTTGTCAAAAGCATACCACTTGCCAATGTAGTGACCACATGTCAATTTGATATGAAATAAATGGGGTCCATGCAATGAAAATGTGTTCTTATGGAATTAAAAAGTATAAATTTAGCATAAAAGAAAAAGAATTCAGCATTATTGTAAGTAAAATATTGTATTATTTAATTTAATTTTATAAATAATAATATAATTTTTATCTATAAATAAAAAAAAGAGTTTCATTTTGAAAAGTGTCACACTAATGATCAACAATGATAAGAAATAATTATTAAGTAATGTCTTAAAAAATAATGATTAAATTATTAGTAGTGTTAATAGACTTCTAGATAAAGAGATATTGAGAATAAAAAATTTAGATTAATTATAATAAAAAAGATTATAAATTCTATAAGTAAAATCATTGACTTTGAAATGAAGAGGTACTTTTTAAAAACAAATTTATATTAGATGTAAAATCTTTGAGATGTAATTAATATATAGTTTATAATATTAAAACTAAGTGTGTAATTAGACATTAACTATAAAGTTTATATTTTTAAAGTTTAAATATAATAATATTATTTTGACTTTGTTTTGAGAAATATAAAATTTTGTAAAGTTGGATTGAATACAAAAATAATTATATCATTAAAAAGAGAATTTAAGTAAACTTATTAGTTCTTAGGGTGATAATTTTTATAGCTTGATCATATTTATTACAAATCAAAGAACATAAATTAATATTCTAATAGACCATATGATCAACTTTGTAAAAATAAAATTTAGGATTCCCAAAAGAGATTTATGGTACTAGAATAAAGGCAAACTATACAAATAATTAAGTAAAGCAAATGTAAGATTTCTTAGAGAATTATATGGTGTGCTAATGATATTTCAATAATACAATGAGGATAAAAAGGAAGAGTATGGTAGAAGAAGAAGATGGACAAATTAATTAGAAGCTAATTTTGCAAGGTAATGTATACTATATTATAAATAATGTAAACACTTTACATTCAATAATAGTTCAAGAAAGAAATCAAATAGGCTTTCAAGTGTAATGAAAAGTTGTAATACATAATATGATCACCTCATCATATGAGATGTTAAGATAAAAAAAATGGGTTGAATATGCTAAAATATATAGATGATAAAAGAAATTTAAAAGTAGTTTGATACTAATTAATGGCATCTAATTTATACTATGATTATAAAAAAAATATTTGAATGAAGCACATTTTTAAAATAATAGATATATAAAGTTATTTTGATAAAATAAGTAAAAAAGATAATTAAAGTACATGAGAGACAATGATATCATATGTATATAACATAACATCATAATTATATAATATAGAACAAGAGGTAAAATCTATTTACTTGTATGTGTGTGCACATAAGTATACAAAATATTATATTTTTATATTTTTTTAAACTCTTTGATATGCAAGATGAAAGCATTAAAAAGAAGAGATAAGAAATTAAAATTATGATTTTTCTAAATACATTATACTATGATAGAAAAAACAATTGCACTAACATTAAGTTATACTAAGAACAAAATGACATTGTCAATAAATTAGGCCAAAAAAGAAATAAAAAATAATAATGTTGACAGAAAATCAAATAAAAAAGATAAAAAATTATACTACTAGGAACTAGCTTAGAAAAGAAAAAAAAAAGAGAACTAACATTAGCAAGAAAACAAGTCAAGAATACGAAATGAAAAACAAAAATATTACACTAATAGTCAATTGGACAAATAATGAAAAAGAAAAAAAATACAATATTAACAATATACTATGTTGATATGATAGAAAGTATATGATAATAATAATGAAAAAAAATATGTCTCATAAAAACATAAAAAAGTTAAAATAATAAAGAAAAATTAATTAAAAAGGAAAAGAGAAAACCAAAATAAAAATGACCAATAATCTTGTTAGAGATAAAGATATAATAACTATGTATATCTATTTCTAACTTTGTTAAGAAAAAAATCATAAAAATGATTATCCATTTCTAACTTTGCTTGAATTCAATAGAAAAATTGTGAAAAAAGTCAATTGAGTTGTCGATTTCATGATGTGATTCATTTACTTTGTTTGCAATAATTATTAATTATTATTTTATTTTAATACCCTTTATGTTCATTATTTATTTATTGAACGTTTTACTCGTATCCATTTTATTTATATTAAAAGGAATACTATCATATCAAAAATATGTACCAAGATAAAGACAATGATGAGTAATATCTATTATAAAATAATGAGAATTTGCATATGCACAAATTTGCATACGTAAATAGAGAATTAATAAATAATGTACGATTTTAGTTAAATATAAATTATAAGATGTAACATACTATATATTAACTCATCCATATACAAGCACACCACTAGTAGACCTTTAGTTCCTTTTCTTTTCACATACAAATTCGGCTCATTTTTGCTTCTTTCAAATCTAGATTTCAGAAAATGGGAATCAATTCTGCTATTCCAAGCCTTGGATCCTGTTTCAGTCCATATAGAGGTTTATTCAATTTGTATACCCAATTTTCTTTCCCTTCAACCTTGGAACCTTTAGGTTGTTCAACATACACTTCCTCCATGAAGTCACCATTAAAGAATGCAGATTTGACATCAAACTGGTACACATGTTGCTTTAATTGGGCTACTAGTGCTAACAGTAACCGAATGGTCTCAAACCTTGCAACGGGTGAAAATGTTTCTTCATAATCAACTCCAAATTTTTGAGAATAACCCTTTGTAACTAACCTGACTCTGATACCAGTTTTTTGGAGAGAAAGGAGAAGAAAACAAAACCATTCTTTCTTTTCTACAGTCTCTTCAAATGTTGTTGAGTCTGCAACATACAAAACTTGAGTTGTTTCATATAATTCTTGTATTGTTCTTACCTTCCTTGCAGGAAACTCAAGATCAAAGGATCGTATTCCGGGTATTGATTCTGAGCTGCTGTTGGAACCTAAAATCTGTTGCTCATCTTCATCAGTTTCAAATTCTTCATAGATTGGAACTTTTATTGTTGCAGCTTGTGTTTTTTCTGACCAATTCCAGCTTGCATTATCATCAAATAGCACGTTTCTACTTAGCACAATCTTTCCATTTGCTGGGTTGTGCAACCTGTAGCCTTTGGATCGTATACAGTACCCAATGAATATGCACTTTTTTTATTTTTGGTCCAGTTTTCTTATGTCTTGTGAATTGAGCAAGGTGTATGCAATGCAATCAAAGGCTCTAAGGTGTCCTACACTTGGTTTCCTTTTAAACCATGCTTCAAAAAGAGTTTAGTTTAGCACTGCTTTGGTTGGTGATAGGTTCAAAATTTACATTGCAGTTGCAACAGCTTCAACCCACAATTGACTTGGTAGCCCCTTTGATTTGAGCATGCTTCGAACCAATTCCACCACTATTCTATTTTTCCTTTCGGCTACTCCATTCTGTTATGGTGTATATGGTGTAGTTAGCTGCTGTTGAGTGCCTTCCTTCTCACAATATTGCTTGAACTCTTTTGATTGGTACTCTCCCCTTCGATGTGACCTGAGCACTTTCAATTTCTTGCCAGTTTGTTTTTCAGTCATGACTTTAAATTTTTTTGAACTGTTCAAAAGTGTCACTTTTTTTGTAAAAAAACACCCATGTCATTTGGTTGAAATCATCAATAAACAACAAGAAATACTTGTTACCCCCTAGGGACTCAGTCTCCATTGGACCACATAAATCTGTGTGAACTAATTCAAGAACTTGGGTTGCTCTCATTGCATGGTCTTTGGGAAACGACAGTTTGGTTTGTTTGCCATAAATACAACCTTCACACAGCCCAATTTCCTTGATTTCTGGTAAACTAAATATCATTTGCTTTTGGCTAAGTAACTTGAGTCCATTAACAATCAGATGCCCATACCTGAGATGTCAAATCTCACTCGGGTTTAACAATTTGGCATCTATCACATTCGCATCTACACTTGAAATCTCCAAGAGAAATAGTTTGTTTGTTGCCATCTCTACTACAGCCATGATTTGTTGTATGGCCTTATCAGTAATTGTGCACTTCTTTTCTTCAAAAATGACAGAATATCAACTCTCAATCAACCGACCAATACTCAATAAAAATTCTGTGTTAGTTGGAGAATGAAATAAACATCATACAAGAACCTTGTTTTGTGCTAACTGGTTTGAACTGCTATTATTTCTTTACCTTCTAAATGAATTACCTTATCATCTCTCAACTTAACCTTCAATTTGTGGGTCTCATCTAGTTGATTGAACAGATATTTGAAGCCTGTCATATGATTGGAACAGTTACTGTCAAAAAACCATATTTTGTCGACATCTAGATTCTCCTTGGTTCTAGCCATGAACAGTTTTGGTTCATCATTCTTTTCTTCTTCAAAACTGGTCTGCCCTTCATCTCTTTGCTTTTTGTAACAATCAGCTTACACGTGCACATACTCGTGACAGTAGTAGTATTTTACATCTTTCTTTGGTTCATCTCTTTGCTTTTTGTAGTATTCGGCCTGCATGTGACAAAACTTGTGACACTAGAAACATTCTACATCCTTTTTCGAATGTCTATTAGTTTGTTGTCTATTCTCGATTTAACTTCCCCTTCCTCTTCCTCCTCTTCCATGCTGGCTTGTACTTCCTCTGCCTCTTCCTCGTGTGCTTCTACACGATATGCTACCAGAGGTATCTCCTTTTGTGTAGAAGGCTCTCATTTCATCCTTCTCTTCGGTTCTGTTGAGGCGAGACTCATGAGTTTGCAATGATCCCATGAGTTCATCAAAGGTGTATGTCGTAAGGTCTTTCGATTCCTCAATTGCAGCCACCACATGGTCGAACTTCGGCGTCAGACTTCTCAGAATCTTTGCCACCACAATCTATTCTGAAATTTTCTCTCCATAGGCACGAATCTGATTAACAACACCTGATGTTCTTGATATAAATTCTTGAATTGTCTCACCTTGCTTCATGAAGAGGGTTTCCAAATCTTTGCGTAGTCCCTACAATTTGATTGCAATCACCCTTGAACTCCCTTGAAATACTGTTTTCAGAGTAGTCCAAGCTTCATTTGCTGATTCGGCTGCTACGATTTTAGAGAAAATTGTCTCATGTACTATTTGTTGAATGATGTATAGGGCCTTTGCATCCTTCTGAGTATCTTACAGATTGGTGTCTGGATCAGGGGCATCCTTTTCTACTAGATCCACAAACCTTGTGACTTAAACAGGGTTTTCATTTTGACGCTCCAAAACTCAGTTTTTGCTTTCGAAGACTGGAATTCCCAGTGAGAACACGCTGGTGGTGTTTGTCGCTGTATCTGTCATTGCTTCCTTGCGCAATCAAACTCGGAATAGGTAGCTCTTCGCCGGAGTCTCGCCGTCAATTTCCCTCTCACTCTTCAGAGCCACTGCCCCTGCTCTGCTCGAAATTGTCTATATCACCAAAGGCCCTCCGACGCAACCGTCTTGCCTTCAGCCTTGCCAGAATTGCTGTTCGTGCTGCCCGCCTTCGTGTCTTCGAAATCTCTCCCCTCTTGTGAACTGTCTCTCCACGCCAACAACTCGGCCTGCAGCCTCTCGTCCTGAGCATGAAGTGTGTCGTTCTGACTTGAGGGCGTCGAATTCTCTCCTTAGCGACTCGTAGTCCTTCTCGAACTGCTTCGTCTTCCCCCATGCCCTACGATACCAGTTTTCTTTGCTTCTCGTCTTCTCGAACCGTGCCCATGATACCGTGATACCTTGTCCTTCTCGAACCCTGTGATACCGTGATACCGTGTCCTTTGTCTTCTTGAACCTTGCGATACCGTGCCCGTGCCCTTCGTCTTCCTCAATGACTCCGTCTCTGATACCAGTTTGTTGGAGAGAAAGGAAAAGAAAACAGAACAACGTTTCACTTTTTTGGGTTTTGTTACACGCAAAAAACACAAAACAGCAACTAATACAAAATAAAAATAACTAAACCACTGATTCATACACGATTGAAATAACTAACTGCAACTAATAACATTTCTAAAAAAGAATTTGAATCAATTTCTAACAATTAGATGTCATAAGAATTATATTATTAAAATGTTAAAGCCAAAATAATATTAAGATAAAAAGGACAAAACTCAATTAATTAAGATAATAACGTATCAAGTAAGACTAAAATGTTATATTAAGAGTTATAATTTGAAAAAAAACACATTTTTCTTTGTAGTTCCGTTTGATTTTGACTTAACAAATCTTTCTTTTTAAACTTACTTTTCCCTTCCATTCTTCGTTTTTGGTTGGTGTAATTCTGCAACAAAATTACTAGCACGGCCAGAAGTTGATCGCTGTGATATTTCTTTATAAATTTTTTATACTTTCGATTGCTGACGATTCCATAAGAACTTTCTTTTCAAGAAACAATTCAGAAAACAGTTCTTCCTCTTTCATCTGTACTTCAAGTCATGTCATCCACTTGGCCTGCCGTTCCAACCCCGGCCACCGCAGCCTTCTCAATATCCCTTTCTCTCAGAGATCTCGAAACAGCAGGAGTAGGTGACTTGACCTCCTCAGCCACCGTACTTCCACTACATTTCAACGAAGAAGGAGAGCTTTCCGTTACAAATCTCGGCATGTCGATCACCAAGATTCTACCAGGCCTTCTCGTAGAAAAGTTCGAGCTTCCTTCTCCCGCACTGTTCGCTCGGATTTCCCTTTGCAATTGCCGCGACGGAAATGCACTGTTTATAATGGAGTCATCAGAGGAAACCCCTTGCTGCGAACCCGCCAAGATCAAGATCTCATTTCCCGATTTCGCCGCCGTCGACATTTTCGCATCAACGGATCTCCGGCAGATGGGGCAGGTGGAGTGGGAGCTGAACCACATATCGATGCATTCGAGATGGAATCCATGGCGGCAGCCAGGGAGAATCCGGGTGGCCTCGCCGTCGACGAACTCAGACAGGCAGACGGCGCAGTCCATGCTTTCCCTGGAATCTACAGAACTAAAGGTAACGATGGGAATGGAATTGAGTACGGCTGAGTCGAGGGGGTAAGAATGGGCTGCAACATTGCCGGCGCCGGCTAAGACCAGGTGGATGCGGGAGGTTTGTTGGGGTGTATAGGCCATCAAGTGGCGTTTTGTACGGATGAATATGAGGATGAAGAGAAATAAGAGGAAAAGGAGGAAGATGACTGAGGTCACCACGATCTTCCCGGTGACGGAGGCAGAGAGCCCGACGACTACGTGGCTATCCGTTGGCTGTCCCGATGCCGACATTTCTGAGCTCAGAAGTCACTTTGAGGAGGAAAAGGTCAGATTTTTATGGAGAAAAGTTTGCTCTTTCCAATCTGGGTGGCGCCATACATATAGTTTTTCAAGACTCCGGCATTGCCAAAATTATGTCTTAATATTCAAAAAATAAACATGGAGATTTAATTCCAGTAAAAAATAGAGTTTGATTAAGAACGGGGTTGACTTTTGTTGATTCGAGTAAGAGGGAGGACTCCTGCATGAGTTGGCAGCTGGCCGTAAGGTTCTCGTCACTTATTTTACCGAAAATAGAGAAGTAAACAAAAAAAAATGAATTTTTTTTTTTCAAAAAATATTTATTAAGTTTATTTTTTAGATCAAAGATCCATTCGTTTATTATATAAAAATATATTTTCATGATAATATTGTATCGTAATCAATTAAAATATATATTTAATCAGCATTTTATCATATCGTGTTATAAATCCACTCATTCAAAATCAGCTTAGTTCATCGCAATATTGTCAAATGAATATTAAATGGAATAAAAAGATATCAACATAAATATTGAAAAAATTCATTATTTCCCAACATTTTTTTTTCTTTTGCTAATATAGATAAAACGTAAAGGCAGTATAAGTAATTTGAAAAAGTTTTAGAATGGCATTTTATAACCTAAAAAATTAATTAATTAATTATCTTAAAAAGAAAATATCAAAATAATAGAAGTGCTTGATCTTTCTCACAACTTTGTTCAATTATTTAGTGATCAAGTTATCATATTATTTGAAGATTTTCAATAAAATGTTCAAATAGTTGGATATTTGGACGATTTTGTCCAACGACTATCACAAATACTTCAAGTCCTACGAAAAAGCATGTAAGTTATCAGTAAGACTAACACTTATCTTTTGTAGCCTTTTTGTAATTTTCTAAGTTTTGTGTTTGCACGAGTGTTTTTTGGCTTTTCAATATATACTTGTTCTTGCTCTAGTTTACATCGTATTTCTATTATTTTTTTTATAATGTTATCAATGAAATCATTAATATTGAAACTATATTGTTCATTTGATTTTGTCTTAAAAGTTTTGTTTTATTAATTAGAAAGTTAAGTGAAGTTTTGTCACAAACATAATAAATAGAATCATTGTTGATCTCATTTTTGAATGTCGCTATTCATGTACTTTTTTGTGGATAATTGTTATCCAAGCTATAAAATTGATAAGGAAAAATTGGTGATATTTTTGAACTTTAATAAGCTTGTAGAAATTAATCTTTCATGCAACGTGTGCAAACCTAATTTCTTAAGATTTAAGAACAATTTGTACCAGCCCAAAACAATTGAGCCAATTTAAATGTTTTATTGAGATTGATAATGAATATGAAATTATATTATAATGACTTTGGTTGTGTTGCTTATCCTGTATATTTAGATTATGATCATGATGTCTTATTTCAAATCAAGGAAAGCACAAGGTAAGAAAATTAATTTTGTATAAGATGTCGCTCAAGTTGGCTTGATTATATCTGTTAGCCATGGTGTAAAGGTTTTAATGTTCTCACATTGAGTAGAGCCTTTGCATTATGTAACTCTTTACAAAAAAAAATCAGATAGGTTTTTACATTGTTAATTGATTTTATAGAATTTGTTCCATGATAGATGCTATTTGTATTTAGTTATAGATTAAAGATTCAATATAATTATAAATCTTGTGGTTGCAATTTTATTCCCAATACAAGTTGTATTATATAGATAAACGTGATCATTATAAATTATTATGATATGTGAAAATTATTCAAAAACAATAATTCATCATCAAATACCAGTAAAACTTAGAGGATGACATGGGATAGGAAAATGCTTTTATTGAAGTAGAATGAGATATTAATGATTTTATAAAATTTTTATTGTGATGTATAACTCATGGATGAAATGTATGGATTGTAGTGTTTTTGTCCTAGAGATGCACAATATTAGGACCATCACTTAAAAGTGCATGGTTGCAATATTTGTTTGGATAAGCAAATGAACTTTTATGTTCTTCACACCTCTTAAATGAATACAATTTTATCATAAAAATAGGAACTCAATGTTTAAGTGAATGTTAGAGTTTTTATAACATGTAGCATAATAAGATGGAGTCAACCTAAATGAACTTGCCTTTTATGTGCATCCAGGTCAATGAGTCCTCTCAATCGTACCCATGATATATGCCTTATGAAGTTTTTGGAAGGCTAGGTGAAGCCTAGAATAAATCAACACTATGTGATTTACGTAAATGAAGAACCTTTGTGCATGTAAAGTATTCATGAACAATGTAATTCTCTATTGATTGCCCACTATTTCATCCAAATAAAAAGGGTTTAAATGGACAAATATCCAAAAGATAGTATTATTTAATATCCATCTTAATTACATGGAGGCTTAGGATGCACAAATGAAACACATTAAAGCCACCTTTGAAGGATAGAAGATGTTATACAAGATTATGTACAAATATTGAAATGTGCTTCAACTAGTTATTTCAAGCATCAATCATGAAACTTTTATGAAACTTCAAAAGGTTTTAGCACCTTTTTTGGGGCTTTATGTTACTTTATATACTTGAATGTTTTATCAACATATTCTAAGATTTTATGAAACTTTTTTCAAGTATATACCTTATATAGATTACAATTGATATCAATATCTTCTAACCTTCATAATAGTTGAAAAAAAAAATAATTTCAAGAATAGTTTCTAATGAAGCTAAGGAATCTCATTAAGCTATTTTGAGAAACACAAAACTTATCTATAATTATCAACAAATAAGTAGCATCAATGTTATGTTAGGTACACTTTGATATTACCTTTACCATTTAAGAAAGAAATTCAAGAAGGAAGTTAGGAGCATAAGGATTTATGTAATTGATGCTATATGTTAGAAATGTACAATGTTAATGATACCAACAATCTAGACAGCTTCATGAATCACATGCAAAACTTTGTAATTATGTATTTCGATGCTCATAAATGACTAAAGGGTTCACAATTTGCAAATAATTTTTGTATGGAGATTTCATACACGAAACAACTATAGTGAAAACTTTAAAATGTTTTCATAGGTTTTCAAGCAAGCTTATGAATTTTTATAATGTCTTGATCTTATTATATTGAGATATTATCTCATTAGATTGTTTCATATTGATGTAATTGATTTTGTCATCAAAAGATACTACAACATCTTAAAATCATGTCATCTTATATAAATATCATGATCAATATGATGATGGTCAAGATTTATTTAAAAAAACAAGACTAAATAAAAGAGATCTTTCTAAAATCATATACATGATGATAACATAGAAATAAATAAGATGATTATGACTAAGGTAGAAAAATTTAATGATAGTCATGACCCAAATAAGTTTTTTAACAAATTAATAAAAATTATTTCTATAATTGTTATGATTTTGTTGTTTTTTAGAAGATTAGCTTTTTTAAAATGAAGTTGATATGACATTTCAAGATCTTGTAAGCAAATATTTTAGCTAAAAATATGATAAGATAAAAGATTCTTAACATGGATTAAAATTGAGATGTAGAGAACAAAAAACCCTATACATCATAATAAAAAGTTGCATTGGCATTTTTATATATTAAAATAAGTTACTTTTATTATGGTTGAATATTTGATTACTTTTGGAAAACTTGCGAATATGATAAAATTCAATTATTAAATATGCAATATTAAATTTTGGGTGGATTCAAAGAAATAGCTCCTCAAATCTATTGATTCTTTATAATCAAAATTACATCTTTAGTAGATTTGATGTTAGTGAGAAATGTTATTATTGTTTCTTACAACATGTGTTATTATAAAACCTTACGAGTTATTTGATTAACTAGAGCATTTAGATTCAGCTATTATAATCTAGTCCTTTCAACACTGATGGCTACCTCATGGCACACATTTTCGTTTACCCATGAATACACATATATTCTAGATGCATAACTGTGGGTTTCTTAAGTTTGTCGACCATTTCATGCCTATATTCCTTGTAGTGGCATAATACCCCAAAGAAGGGAGTGACATAAGTGACCACTATTTTCCATTATTGTGTTAGTCACAATATAGAATTATTATAGTTTATAGATCGTCATTATATGTTAGAATGGTTCCCCATTTTATGATAACATTCATAATTATTGTACTACAAGGCATATTCACATACTAATAATGACAAATTACAAATGAAAATAGAATGATAATTTATTTAAATAAGGATCATTATGATCAAGATAGGCAATTTAAAAAACCTATCAAAATTGATTGCTTAAACATAGTCATATAAAAATGAACCATATTATCATACCCAAGTTGTTATATAATTACATCAAATACATAAACCTTTTCTATTTCATGACACATGAAATTGTGTTCGAAGGGATGGCATAAAAAATATGATTGATTCTATATCAAGTTAGAATAGAACTTTTCATTACAAATCATTAGAATGTGATATGAATATTTTTTGTGCAAAAGCATTTTTACCTAGCATACAAAAGATGATAAAAGCTTTGATGAAGAGTACTTTTCATGAAACGATCCTCCACATTCATATGTTCTTGATAATTATTAACTTAGAAAATAAACAAGTTGTAGATGTGGGTTTTGGTGACAATGAGAGATCAATTGAAACTTAAAGTATGTTTAATATAATAATTATTAAATATTAACTTGAATAATAAGAGATATTATTACTAAAAGCTATAGTAAGTTATGTGCTTGATAATGTCAAAAATTGAATCCTTAAATTAAATTATTAATATTATAAAATGATTAAAGTAGTTTTTTTTATTTTTATGAAAAAAGATAAAACTCTTTTTTAATATTACTTTTAAGAATAAATGTATTTCTATTCATAATATTTTTAATATTATTTATCAAAATATTTTTTTAAATAACAAAATAAATTAAAAAATTGTAAGCAATTTCTAAATAATCAAATCTTTAGCCAACTATATCAAATATAGCACAGCTGGCACCAAGGTTACTCCAGTTTTAGTTCTTTAAATTGTCCATTTATTATTTAATTTATTAATTATATTTATTTAAAAAGTGGCCGTATCAAAATTTGTGTAGCGTCTTCGTCCAAAAAAGAAAGCAATCAAATTTGACCTTCACTTAGGTTCGTGTTTGACGACGTCCAATCTAACGATACAAATCCAGCTAAACCTATGTTTGCTTATGGATTTATTTATTTTCTCAGCATTAATTTATATCAAATAAATAATGTACGTTCCTCTTAAGTTTTTAAAAAAACTGTATATATATTTGTTTTATATATTACTTAAAAAGTGAAAAAATGGCAACATTGAGTTGTAGCTGTCAGTAATACTCGTTGAAAATAAGATAAAAAATTGTCAATACCTTTGAATATGCTTGGCATACTATTTTAAAATATATATTTTTTAAATATTAGTTCAACAAAATTTTAAACGATAAATAGAAGTTATTTTTTTTTCTGTTTATGCGAGCTATCATTTAAAAAAAAGTTTGAAAACTTCATATAAAAACTCTACTTTAAAAGCGCAACACGAAGTGTTCAACTAGCTTAGGTGAAGAACCAAAATCATAATGCAAAATAAAAAACTTATTAAATATATTTTAAAAATGTTTCATAAAATCAAACAAAAACAAATTTTCACAGAGATGTCAGAGCTAATTATTAGTTATAACGCATTTTACTGTCATAAAAATAGTGAAAAAAATAAAATAAAATATTAATAAAGTTTGGTAAAATTTTCATTCAAATAGAATACTTATGCATAACATTGTGGATAATTATTTTATTAAAAACCATAATTTTGCTGTGGAAAAAATTGTAATTTTTTTTTTTCATTTTGTTGGTCTGATCAGCTGTTGATTGTTTTAAAAGGTGAGAACCGCGTGTTAATATTATTTAAATGTTTTTGTAATTGAATGTTTACATGCATTGGAGAGTAGTTGTACAATTTTTAAAACATTTTGAAAAAAAAATAATATTCTATTTTTTTTGGCATATTTCTTTGATATAATGTAATTTTCTAAAAAAATCAGATGTTTATTTATATTATATAATCAAATAAATATATTATATTTAAAATTTTTAATTTTCATAAATATGAAACTTTCTATTATAAAAAAATTACAAAAAAATCATAATGATCGCAAAATATTATATAGAAAAATTCTTGAATTCTAATGAGTTTAATTTCATGTAAATTGAACTTGAATTGGTGGTTTTATAAAATCTCAAATTTTATAAAATAATAAAGGTTTAAAATATATAATAAAAGAATATAATAAATCCTTAATTAGATCAAGCATGGGTTAGGCACCGACTAATGAGGAAAAAAGAAAAAATTATAAAAGATTCATGACTTAAGACTACTAGTGGCTATGAGAATATATTTCACAACTAAAAAGAAGGATTGAAGGGAATAATTTGATCTTTGAAATTGCAAAGAAATCTCAAATTTTGACTTAAAATCAAAATTTTCCCTTGTTTTAGCCCAAGTTTTCTTATAGTTTTTAGAGGGAGAAAGTCTCATGCATATAATTGAGTGCCAAGAGTAAAGAACAAAGCTTCTAAAAAGTTTGTGATATTAATTAGGCTTTTGATAAATTTTAAGCAAGAAAAAATTACAATTATGTATAGAAACATAAACTTCAAGTCTCTTTCAAACAATTTAATTGAGTGATAAGATGATCTAATGAAGTGTTAAAAAAGAATAGTTTTGTCAGAAGCTCATCAAATGGTCTAATAATTGTTCGATGAGTGATTAGTTGGTCCAACAAAACATTTGTGACTTGAGGTTGTTAATATTAGACAATTCGATGGATGGTTATATTGATTGATGAAAACTTGAGAACAATCAAACCAAGTGTAGAACACATAAAATTCTCCACTAAAAAAGTTAAAATGATTTAATTGCTTGAATAGATAGTTTAACAGAGAGAGCCTTATTAAGTTAAATGGGTCTCTTAGGCTTCGAAAATATGATAAACATAATAAAGTATATGAATTATAAATAAATATGAATATAATATAAGCTTTATATATAATTATAAGAAAAAATAAGATAAAGAAATAGAACTAAAAACTAATATCTATAATAATTAAGCAGATTCTTAAACACTTATATTTATTTATTGTGTATTGGATATTGCCTTTGTGTGAATTTCTTGGTAAAATATTTTATGTTGAATTAGAAGACATAAAATGATAACATAACTTTGGATGATGATGATGATGTCATAATATGATAAGTTAATAATCTTAAGTGATGATGATGTTATGATAAAATGAGATAATAGTCTTGAGTGATGATGATATAATAAGAATGAGAGATATAACCTTAAGTAGTTGTCATGTTATAAGGAAGTATATTATGAGGCTTGAGTGATGATGATACATGATAAATTAGATTTCTATCATGACTTAATGTGGAGCTTACAATACTAAATATTTTCAATAGATTATTAAAAAATAATAAATAAAATCATAAATTAATTAGAGTTAAGAGACATATATGATATTTTGCAATTGTTCAAAAATTAGCCTCCAAATTTATAAAAAAATATATTATTAAGAAGAGTAGGTGATAACACATTAAGAATTAAGCATAAAGTCTTACTAAATAGTTTTTTTATATTTAATTTTATATAAATAAAATAAGAATTTTTAGATAAACTTTATGTGGAGTACATTAATAGAAGAAAAAATAATCTTAACTTTAGATTATCACTTAGAAAATAAAACTTGCATAAAAAGTATACCTTTTTGGTGATGAGGGCTTGTAGTTCATGAAAGATAGAAAAAGGGTAACAAAGTAAAGGTTTGGGTTAACAAGGAAGCTTGGTTAATAGGATAACACTATGGCAGGCTAGGATTTGGAGCTGTGTTGAGGAGGGTGATAGTTTAGTGATTGAATCAAGAGAGTAGAAGAGTAGGTGAAGACTTATGGGTATTGATAGAAGTATAAATTTGTTTGATTACGAGCTTCATGGTGGAAGGTCTCTCACCTTTAATTATTGTCTCTCACAAGAAAAGTAAAGTTGGAATCTCTTTAACTAAAGTTGAACACACACTCTTTGCTCACAAGTATAAAAACATAAAAATAAGAAAATTTTCTTTCATTAACAACTATATTATAATGAGGGAGCATATCATATTTATAAATAAAGGATAACTTAATGCATCATTAAAAGGAAAATGTATCTTTACGAAATATCATAAGTATAAAAAAAGATAATTTTAAAGTTAAATCACTAGAGAATAAAAAAAGATATTTAGAATTCTATAATATTAATTTTATGTGAAAAAACCACTTTAAATTTAAAATATAAAAATGCATGAAAGAATTTATGACATAAAAAAATTATGCAATCACGCAACATAACTATTGGATTTCAATGATGATGCTACCAAGATGTCAGCAATTGATTGGATGGATGACAACGATTGATGGCGATCGGAGGGTGGTAGCTAATGAGTGGCTAGGTGATAGTGGGCGGCAGGGAAGCAGTGAGCGACCTAGTGATGGTGTTACCAGGTTTTGTTAGTCAACTAAGCAACAGTGATTATGAATAGTAAACGATCAGGCTATAATAGATGACTAACAATAACATGCGAAACATGCACATGAACTAACGTTAATAATGACAGATTTTATTACGAAATATGTTTGGATAAACATTGTAAAAATAATAGAGATAGCCATAAGAAAAAATAGAACATATTAGTCGACCCCTATGGTAGACAAAGATGACTAATCGAAATAAGATACGACTCGATTACAAGTCTAAGTTTGAGTGAGACCATTGCGATAGTAGCAGGTGTGTGTTTGTGAGCTAACATAAGACACCCATGCATTAGATAAAGATGTTATGATAAGATCTATGCAATTTAGAATGGTGTTGATATCATAATAAAATGTGATTTTGATATTGATTCTATGAAATATGTGACATGATCTGGTTTAGTATAGATAAAAAAAGGATGAACATTGAAATTACTTTTAAACTATGTACAAAATTTTGGAAGACATTGTTATTTGTTGTTATCCCTATTTGTGCATTTGGCATTATTATTATTATTATTATTATATTTATATATAATGTTTTTGTTTACTTTATTACCATATTATATATTTTAATAAGCTCACTAATTCTTTTATATTATCTCATCAAATGGTTATTAACATATACAGATATAGATAATGTATATTATGAGACAACAAATAATTTAAGAAGAGATTATATTATTAATATATTAGCAATTAAATATATTTTATTATAATAAAATAATGTAGTAAGCTAAAGTAAGATATGTGGTGGTTGTATTTAGTTTATAACTTTTTTGTATTATTATTTATTCTATTTCTAGTTTTAACATAATACTTGAAAAAGAGTTGAAGTATTATTTTATTTCTTGAAGGAAAATGTATTGTATTATTTAAAATAAAGCTTCAACATGTAGATACATAATAATAACACTATTTTTATGGTTTAATTATTTTTAAAATATAAAAACAAAATTATATTTAGATATGAATCTAAATAATTGTAATATACATGTTAATTATTGATTTTAGGCAAATTTACATTAGATATAGAGATTGAATTAATGGACAAAAATGTATTATGGAGTTCTTCTTTGAAAAGCTTGAAATTAATTAATAAAATTTTTGTTATATTGTCAAATGTAGAGGATGAATATTAATACATGTGAAAATACTTATTTAATATTCAAATAGGTTTGATAATAAAAATTTAAGAAATAATTTAATATAAGTAGGACTAAGATGCAATAATTTACTGTTAAACTTTCGTTATGTGTTGCTCAATTGAAAAGTAAATATAAATAATATAATACATAAAACATTTCAATTCATTATGTAATAAATTAAACTTTTATTAAGAGAGGAGTATTCTTGTTAAATGGCAATACTTTAATTGATAACAAGTGCATTTACCAACCTAAATGGATATATTTCTATAATAAATTTAAATTTTATCAAAATTAAAATGATGTTGAATAAATTGCTTATTCAACATATAATTGATCAACTCAAAACTTTGGTAGAGTAAGATATAGATTCTTTTTAAGATTTTCATCAAATCTATAAATGCTATATATATATATATATATATATATATATATATATATATATATATATATATATATATATATATATATATATATATATATATATATATATATTAATATGAATGGCAATATTAAGAACACAAAAAGATTAATCTAGTCTTGAAATTAGTTTTGTGGTTGTGTTCCCTATTGATCTTTAAATAATAATAATAGATACTTAGATTAAATGTTTAAAATACATTTAATTATTGCAATCAATCAATGAATTATCAATTATTAATAATTAATATCTTTTTTTAATCATTATCTTATTGAACTCCTTGTCTTTTATACACATTTTCATGTTTTTGTTTTTTTATCTTTAAGAATAACACTGATTCATCTCAAAGAGAACTTTTTGGCGTGATAAAACCGATAGATTCTTTCTCTTAACTCAAATAGTTTCATTCTTTATGCTACATTCCTGACTTGTTTTATTTTGAGAATAATATTGATTATAAACTCTGTGTCTTTATCTTGAGAGTGATCTAATATTTCCTATGATAAAACATCATAGTATGCACGAACTATCGAGACATTCTGCAAATTTGTCTCAAGTTTTTCATAGAATCTAAGTAGCTTAACATCCTTTTCATAACTATTTCTTAGCTTTAAGACCAAAAATCGAATGATCATTATTTTGTTCCTCGCGAAAATACACAACAATTGACTCATTTAGGATTTGAATTTTCACTTTCTTCTCCAACAGTTGACTGAAGTTTGATGAGATGTCAAAAATCTAAGATCACACTAAACTCTATTAAGAAATGTACTATAAACTTTGGTATGACATAGTTTCTATTTATTTCCATGTTATCTTAAATGTGAGATTTTTGCTTTAAGCCTTATTTTCTATTGGTTACATTCCCCACACAAAAAGTACTATTGCACAATTAAATATCTCCCAATTGATACCCACGTCCATATCAATTAGGAATTTTTACAACTTTGGCCCAAGATGCATTCCTAAGGAACTTTTGATCTATGGTCTTCTTTAGTTTCATATCTTAGGTAAAATAGCACATTGGGTATCCAACTGCTTCACAATTTTATCACGTCGTAAGCTCTAGCATTCTAGAGTTTGGGTGAAATCATAAACTATTTAAATGTTTTTTTTTCTCGAATTCACTTAGCATTTTGATTTATATCATACTCTATTCACAACCTCTTTTGGATCTACCACTTTGCAAATTAACAAGTTTTCGATATGCATCAATATCGCTAAGACAACATAACAATAGGTTAATGTGATGATAACATCATATGCTCAGTAATAATAAATGACAACAAAAACAATATACTATATACAACATTATACAACATATGTTCAATCACTAGAAAAACCACATGTCTAAATACGTGATCAACATCAAGTCACACCATAGGTAACGTAGTGTATCAAATACTTAAAAAATATCATAACAATAATTTACTAAGATATTTTACCAATCTCAAATGCACCATCAAGCTCTTGAACTTTTTCTTTCAATATGGTTCAATGCATGAACTTCTCATATTAACAGATTACATGCTTCCAAAACTGTTTATATTTTAAATTTATCAACAGCTAAAATTTATTTTTCTTAGACTATGTTGGTCGTTATGTCCATTAATTCTACAGTTGAAATTGAGCTACATGCTCATATAATCTTTTTAGCTTAAGGCTACTATTTTGAGGATAATTCTTTGTATGCTCATCCAAATTTATTTTTCAATGCAAAATTGTAAGATTATATATAGTTTACACATTAGTTGGAAATGATGAAATCTTGATTTGAGATTGCTTAAACCATATAATCCTTGATAAAGAAACCTATTGTTGATAACTCAACATTGAACCGATGAATCACACATAATAGTTCGCTCTGAAAGTTCATGATAAAGTGGTATTTTGATTCACATTACGTCTTTTTTAATCGTATTTTATTCGAAACATAAATGAGTGACTTTGATGAATTATGAAGGTGCTACATATGTTAGCAAAAATTTTGCAAAATTTATTTCTTATTAATTTCGAAAATGCTTTTGAATGTGAAACAGGCTTTGAATTTAATGAAATTATAGTTTATAATAGATTAATTAATCGACAGGTTCCTCTGATAAGATTTAAAGAAATTTTAATTTGAATCGACACTTACAAGCAAAGCAGAAGCCATCATTTACAGAAAGAAGAGTATACATTTTGCAGTTTCACTATTGTCCTCCCGTTCCAACTCCGGCATCGGTCCCGTGCTCAATATCCCTCCTTTCTGGGCTACAGGCAGAGCTTGTCCCTTCTCTGCCCACCGTGAGAATTCTCCTCAGAGAGCTCAAACTACCCAAAATTGGCGACTTCACCTCCTCCGCTGCCGGAATTCTGCTTGATTGCAATGAAAAAACAGAGCTTTCCGTAGGACTCGTCGGATTTTCGGTATCGGGGATTCTGCCATGCTTTCGTGAAGAAGAGCTAGAGCTTCCTTCTCCCAGGCCATTCACCGAGAATTCCGCCACTCCCGGATGCGGCGGCTGAGGTGGAGGAGGCGGAGGCGAACCTCTGTTAACGACAGATGGATTAAAGAATTCCCTCGGCTGCGACCTTCCAATGATCGCATTTCCCAATTTCTCCGCCGGCGATTTGTGCATTTCAACAGGGTTCCGGCAGACGGGGCAGGTGGAGTTGGAACTGAACCACATGTCAATGCACTCGATATGGAATCTGTGACGGCAGCGCGGGAGAATCCGTGTGAACGCTCCGTCGACAAACTCGGAGAGGCAGACAGCGCACTCGACGCTTTCCTTGGAGTCTTCAGAGCTGTAGGTGGTGACCGGAATGGACCTGAGCACCGCTCGGTCCAGAGCTCGGGAGGGGGCTGCGGCGGACATGATCAAGCGTGCTCGAGAGGTTTGGTTGAGTGGATAGGAAATCAAGGAACGGTTTGCGCGGAGGTAGAAGATGAGGAAGACGAACAAGAGCATGAGGATGACGACAACAACGGCAACCACGATGTTTCCGGTGACGGTGGAGGAGAGGCCGAGGAAAGTTTTGCCGTCAGTTTGCTGCTCCGGTGTTGACATCTCTGAACTCAGCTCGATTCTTAGGAAAAAGATAGAATCTTCACAGAAAAAAATTGCAATTTTGTTTCTGCGCGGCGCGAAATATAAAGTATGCGATTAAACATTTTCTGAACCGTTGAACCGGTGCATGGTTCAAAAATAGAAACGTCGACGCGAAATTTAATTTTTAATATCTGAAAACTGGCAATTTTTAAACTTTGTTCGTTCATTAAAGTTAAAAATATAGTAATATACTAAAATCCTTTTTGGTTGTTGTTAAGATATTTCCAATACCTAATTATATTTTTATTTAGCATTAAAAGTTTAGAAAATTATAACCGTATTTGACCTTTCTTCTTGAGTGTTTGATGGGTTAAATCAACACTCCGGGAATTTTACTGCACTTATTTATATTTTAAATATTTAATATTTTTTACTAAAAATATGTTTGCGAGAAAAGGTACAAATCGTTATTTAGGTGATTGGGGTTTGAGGTGTCACTAAAAATGTTCTCTATAAAAAAAAATTAATGAAAAGACATGTTTGTATAAAATAAAATAAAATAAAAAACTCCTTATTTATTCAAAAGAATTATTTTTAAAGGTGCATGAAACTAGACTCACCAAGTATTACAGAAGAACAAGTGAAGAGTATGAAAAGGTAAGCGGTGAAGTGCGATTAGAAGGGAGTAGTGCCGGAGGCCGTGGTCTGCTGGGGCGCGCCGGGAGGGGGTCGCGGTTCGTCTGGGACGGGACGAGAAGGGATTCGAGAGCTTGACCCGAGGTGTAGCCTATCCTTGTAAAGGGACCGGAGGCGCAGGCGGAGGCGGAGATTGAGGGGCCGCGGGGTGGGCCTGACATTGGCTCCACCACGTGGCCGGTGCGGAGGCGAGTGGCGGGAGACGGTCTTTCGGTCAAACTGCACGTGGCCAGGTTTGATTTTGAAATTTGGTCACGCGGGGTGTGTTGGGACACGATTAATCAGCTCGAGATCCTGCGGGATACCTGAACCTTCATCCCTGCCGTCGTGCCAAGGACCTTGCAGCCCTAATCGATGGCGGGAAGTACATTACGAAGGAGCAGCCGGCGTGCAAGGACCACTGCTAGCAACTCCCCGGAGAGGGAGTGTGTTTCATCATCGTCCGAAGAAGGACAGCCACTTGACGGGGATCCTCCACATCCTGACGGTGCTGCACTGGCGGTCGATCACAGGGTGACGAGAGAGGGGGTCACGGAGGAGAATAATATCACCGGAGAAGCGGAGACTCATAGGGATGCGGAACATTTACCTGCTAAGGCCAGCTTCAGAGAGGTTTTGACAGCCCGTAACTTCCAGAAGGGTAACTTGGTGAATATGTTCGCGCGGCCGGCTAATGTTGATGTTAAGGAATGTGCTGCTGCTGTTCCGGACGTGGCGGAGGATGGTGAAGTCCTCGTTTCTTCTGAAGCATGCCAACGGCGAATCGAGTTTCACAAATATGACCTGGTGGGCCGCATATTCAGGAACACGCTGCCTTTTCCGATGATTGCCAGAGTATTGCTCAAACGCTGGGGCCACCATAAGAACTTCAGAGTGTTTGATCTGTCCGCGAATTGCTTCTGCTTACACTTCGAATCGAAGGAGGCAAGGAATGAAGTGTGGCTCGGGGGGCCGTGGCAAATTGCCGGCCAAGCCATGGGCCTGGATGTTTGGTCGCATGAATTCAATCCCGGTGACTCCCACGCTATATGCGCACCGATTTGGGTGTGGTTTCCCGGTCTTCCCCTGATTTACTAGGATACGGACAACATCTTGCGGATTGCGAAGGCTATAGGGGATCCGTTCCTTCTCGATGGGTGGACGGCGGCAATGGACAGATCATCCTATGCACGGGTATGTATTCGCAAAGACCTTTCGAAACCCTTGAAGCTGGGGGTTTGGCTAAAAGGGGACTATGGGAGAGTTTACCAAAATTTCGAATATGAGGGACTGCCGAGGATTTGTTTCTCATGTGGTCGCATGGGGCATCTTGCAAGCCAGTGCAATGGGCAGGCTACGAAGGAGGTGTCTCAGCCCGGACAGAGTGATTGCTCTGGAATGAAGGCGAACGGGGAACAGAGGAATGGAGGAGATATCCTCACCGAGGTTACGGAAGAAGCGCATAAAGTTGGGCCTTGGATGCTAGTCCAACACAAACGGAGGAAGACGGGTGTTGATGCTCGTAGGGGTCCGGCGGCCATGGCTACTCACGGACCCAGGAAAGACACTCAAAGAACCTGTGGGAGGATGCATGCCGGCTCATCCAGGGGGGTTAGTTGCTCCTCGAGGGAACGTGGGAGGAGTAGATCAAGGCAAGGCTCACCAACTAGGAGTCGAGCTCAACACGGGACGGACCCTGGTGATCGGAGCTTGGGGGTGGAAGGCGCGAAGCTGGAAGCTCGGAGGGGCGGAGTTAAGGGAAAGCTGACAGGGTCTATGACGGCTCGGGAGAAGGAGCCGCCTCTGGTGTGGGGGGCGGTGCGGCCTAAGAATGTGGCTTGCGGCTGCGCTTCGTGGGGCGCAGCGGCCACCTCTGGTGGTGGCGGTAAGTAGGGGAATGCAGCAGCTTGGCTAGGGGCTCCTTGATGACATTATCAATGAACATTATTGTGTGGAATATAAGAGGCGTCAAAAAGAAGAAGTCCAGGAGCTATTTGCGCAGGTTGATCCGTGAAAGGAATGTTGTTGTTGTGGCGTTAATGGAGACAAAGGCTGTGGAATTCTCTAGACAAGATGCTAATTGGCTGCTTGGGGGAGGATGGGACTTTGAGGCACATCCCTCAGAGGGACTATCTGCTGGACTTCTTATTCTGTGGAGGAAGGAGGTGGAACTTGTGGTTTCTGGTGCTTCATCTCATACTATGGCCTACACAATCAAAACCTCACATGATGGCAGGTTGAATTGCTACTTTATCTACGGCCCGAAGTGCCATCACAGACGATGGATATTTGGGAGGATGTCCGAAATTTCTGTGGAAGTAATGAGCCTTTGCTAGTTGCTGGAGATTTTAATTTGATCTTGGCACCGGAAGAAAAGCAGGGGGGTCGGCGCTTCTTTTATGGCAAGGACCAACAGGAATTTGCGAAACTTTTGCAGGAGCTTCAACTTGTGGATTTGGGGTTTTCTGGCAACAGGTTTACTTGAAGCAATGGGAAGCAGGGGGGAGCGCGTATTCTTGAACGCCTGGACCGGGCTCTTATGAACTCGGCGGGGCTGATTGCTTTTCCCAATTGTTCGGTTCATCACCTCAGCAGGCTGGGTTCGGATCATTTTCCATTGTTGGTCAAGGTGGGTGGCAGAGATCAGTGGCAGCAGTCCAGCAGGCCATTGTTCGACAGTGTGTGGCTGGATTTCCCTCAATCATTCCAGGTGGTGGAAAAGGCTTGGAGGAGGACTGTTCAGGGTGACAGTATGGAGATAGTGATGACAAAATTTAAGCGGTCAATGTGGGCACTGCGCAGGTGGAGCCGTCAGGAGGTGGGGAATATTGTTGATCGGAATAAGGTGCTGGAGCAGGATATTGATGAGCTCCAAAATAGGGAATCTAGCGACGGTCTGTCGGAAGAGGACCATAAGCGGCTTGGTGAGTTGGTTGCTGCCTTTCACCGGGGGTGTGCTCTCGAGGAACAGTGGTGGTGGCAACGCGCTAAGGTGCATTGGGCGCAGCTTGGGGATTGCAATTCGAGGTTCTTCCATATCGCGGCATCGGCTCGGAATAGGGGGAACCGTATTACATCCTTGCGGGACGCTGACGGCAATACTGTGGACTCTCCTGACAACATTAGACGACTTGTCTTTGAGTTTTTTTAACGGAAATGGGGTGATAGCAACATGGCGCCATTGCCTCCAATCTCCCTGTTTTCCGGCTTCGTCAGTGAGGAGGCTGGCTCCGACCTTTGCCGAAGGGTGACGGAAGATGAGATTTTGGTGGCTATGCGGGGCATCAAAAGGAATCGCGCCCCGGGTATCGACGGCATTACTATGGACTTCGTCAATGGATATTGGAGGGTCACGCAGCGGGACATTATCAAGGCTGTCTTGGCATTCTTTGAGGAGTGTAGAATGCCGGAGAGTTGGAAGGATACTCTTGTGGTCCTTATCCCGAAGAAGCAAGGTGCTTGCCGGCCGGAGCATTTTAGGCCGATTAATCTGTGTAACACAATCTATAAATTGGTGGCTCGAATTCTTGTTGGCAGGCTGAAATCGCTACTGCCTAGTCTTGTGTCTCAGGAACAGGCGGCCTTTGTCCCGGAGAGGAGTATATCGGATAACATAAATATTGCCCAGGAGATGGTAACGAGAATGCGGTCCTGCACCGCTGCTTCCGGCCTTATGGCAGTGAAAGTCGACATGGAGCAGGCCTATGATAGGGTTCGCTGGGACTTTTTGTTCGAAACCATGAAGGCTATGCGGTTTCCTGCTACTTGGTGTAACTGGATCACTGCATGTATTTCTGGTCCGAGGTACGCTGTACTTATTAATGGAGCACGTCTTCCCTGGGTGTCGGTGCGTCGTGGTCTCCGGCAAGGTTGCCCATTATCCCCCTTCCTATTTGTCATGTCCATGGAATACCTATCGTGCATGATGCGGGATTATGAGTCCCGGCAGCAGCTCGGGTTTAGGCCGGGAATGCATACACCGCTGGTCTCCCACCTCTTGTTCGCGGATGATGTGCTGATTTTTGCTCCAGCATCCAGGGAGGTTGCGTGCGCTGTTCGCCGCATTTTGCGGACGTTTGAGGGCAGTGCTGGATTGAAGGCCAACTTGTCCAAATCCAATGTCTACTTTAGCAGCAGATTTAGCAAGAAGCAGTCCAGCTTAATCTCACGGAAGCTTGGAATGACAATCGGTCGTGCCTTGGTGTACTTGGGGGTCCCCATTACTGCGCGCCGAGTGACTAAGGAGGATCTGAGCGCCATAATCCAAAGAATTGATAACACAGTGATCAGCTGGCGCGGACGGGTTCTGTCGCTTGCGGGCAGGGCTGTGTTGGCGTCCTCGGTTCTGTGTGTAATACCCAACCATATTTTGCGCCACTGTTGGGTGCCGGCGGGAACCATTGCAACAATTGAACGCAGAATCAGGCAATTTCTATGGGGCGGCACGAGTAGTGTTCGGAAGCTGCACTACGCTTCCTGGGACTGTGTGTCTTCGCCGAAGGTGGTCGGCGGACTCGGGCTGCGGGACCTTCGCATTTGGCACCAGGCCCTGCAGATGGGGAATTGTAAGCGCATCCTGGGGCGCGAAGGCGGACTATGGGTCGAGATGATGAGAAGGAAGTACGGGTTCATTGACTCGTTGATGAAGACACCCCGGAATGCCTCGGCCGTCTGCAAGATGATCCTGGGAGCCATGCCGACGGTGATTTCGTGCTTCGTGTGGCGCATCGGCGACGGGCGAAGGGTGAGATTTATGGAGGATAATTGGCTCGGGGTTCTTCCTATCAGCTGTTGGCCCACGTTCATTAATGTCCGCACAAGATGGCCGGAAAGCGTTGCCGAATGCATCAGGGACGACGGTGCTTGGAATGTTGAGGCGATTTCCAGCTGGGCGGGTGAGGAGCTTGTTGAAAGAATTAGACACCTCCCGCGTGCTCGGGACTCCGTCCAGGACTGCTTGGTCCATACACATACGGAAAAGGAGAAGGTTCACAGTGGCCGAGTCTATGCACAGATCAAACGCGAATCGTCCTCTGTGGGAGGCGGCGACAGGCGGCGTGATGAAGCAACGGGGAGAATTTGGAAATTAAAGGTGTTGCCGAGGGTTCGGGTCTTCCTATGGCGGGCTGCCGGCGACTTTTTGCCAACGGCGACATGGAAGGCTCGCCGGGGAATTAGCCGCGATCCCCTGTGCCCGTTCGGCTGCATGGAGGAGGAAACCCTGCAGCATGCGTTGTGGGAATGCCCACGTGCTCGGGACGTGTGGGGGGGTCAGTCATGCACGTCATGTGCTAAGGGAGCTGGGCTGGCCCATGGGTGCGGTGTCCGGGTTTGGCATTTTGGAGATGTTGATCAGATTCTTGAGCTCTCCTGCGGCGCGGCGCGACGGTGCGGTACAGCATGTGGCAACTATTGCTACCACCTTGTATTACATTTGGTCGAGGAGGAATGCGCTTATACACAACGGCTTCGTGCCCACTCTTTGCTCAGTGTCTCGGACGGTTAGGTTCGAGGTAAGTACAACCCTCAGGAGGCATCTCATCCATTCATCTCTGTCCAGCGGGAATCCTGGCAAATCCTCGGATTTGATTGTCACGAACGGTTGGCTTCCCCCCCTACAGGATGGATCAAGGTCAATTGTGATGCCGCGGTTGGTGATTCCATAGCTGGTCTTGGTGTCGTTGTTAGAGACTGCTCTGGCAAACCCCTCATGGTGGCCAGTAGGAGGATGTTCTCAGTGGCTGCTGATATGATGGAGGTCCAGGCCATAATTATGGCCTTTGACCTTCTGAGGGAGTTTCTCTCCCAGTATCGTGCAGTTGAGTTCCAGTCTGATTCGATGGCTGCACTTCTGGAGGCTCGGGATATGGTTACTAAACCCAGTGGGGAGGGGATGCTTGCTGTTACTCTGCAGTATGTTAAGGCCATGGAGGCTTGTCGGTTTTCTCATATCCACAGGGAGGGAAATGAGCCTGCTGACTGGGCTGCTCGTAGAGCTTGCACTCATGAGTTCATTTGGGGTCCTGGGGAATCTCTTCCTCAGCCTCTCATCCAACTCATGTTGTCTGATTTTCTGTTTGATCTCCCTTGAAGATCTAACTGTAAAACCTGTGTGGCTTTGCCACTTTTGATATAATGATATATCCTTTTCAAAAAAAAATGAAACTAATTTATAACTATAACATCATGCTTTGGACTTGTCAAAGTTATACTATGGTATTTGCTTTTTTAAAAATAGTAAGCACAGATGTCCAAAGGTCTTTTATTCTATTTACATACGTTGACATGGGAATCGAGAAAGTATTCAAGAATGAATAATACAAACAAATGGGATAAGCTCTTTTAAAGTATTTAATTTTGTACTCATAAAATGAAAAAGATAATTGTCTTGCCACTTAGCTCGTCTAATGACCATCAATGAATATTTAAGTTTTTTGTTTAGTCATGCCTGTTTAGTTATATCATATTTAACTTATTTGTAATATAACAAGATTTGGTTTTAATAAACTTGTCTTAAAATGAGATCATTTTTCATGTGAAACATCTTAATAATAAGAATGAACAATTTGTCAGTGTTTTATGTTTGTTTTGTTTTCCCTTGTTTAGCCATATTGATCTTAGACAGTATTATGAAGGTGTTTTATCGATGTTCTTGAAAATCTTGTAATGAAGCCCATGGAAAAGTTCTCTACCTTCATTTAGGAATAAACAATGATTGTAATAAGTCATTTAGTCGTTGATGTTTGCCTTCAACTTGCTAGGTTACTTAATATTTGTTCATGAATTTCATAATCGTTTTGCTGGACATCAAAATTTGAGTTTCATGTCTCGAGAACATCTTGTTGCCTCTTGGACATATTATGTACTTGGAGAAATGAGCCTTTTGCGTTAGTGATCTTTTCCATTTTGGCATCATTTGTGATGCATATCCATTGTTTGAATAGCAAGACACCATCATAGCCTATATGAAATCCATCTCTTAGTTCTTCTTTAGCTTTTCATGGATCTTTTGTAGCTTTTCATCTTGTCTTCTCTTCCCTTAGAAATTATATATATATATATATATATATATATATTTGCTATTATGACATTAAAGCAGGGTGTGATTCTTGATTTTTGCATGGAACACTTATAATCTAGGTGCCATGTTATTATAGCTAGCCCGCCAACATAAAGTATATGCTATTATATTTGCATTTCTTGGGTAATAGTTCATTTTGAGTTTACAGTTTTTAACCAATTCCAATCACTTCCTTATCTTATATTTAATTTTTTTCAAGAGAAAATATATTTTAAGCTTTAATGATATAAGAACATCTTATTATGATAATCTACTCACAACTTTCTAACTGTAGCAACCAATCACATGTATTACTTAATTTTTGTGTCATGGCATCTATTTTTTTTCTTTTTTTTCAATATTTTAAAAATATGTAATATCATCTTTGTTTTTTTATTAAAAATATATAATTGAAAATCTTTATCTTTTTGAAATCAAGTTATACTAGCATCTTTTATAATCAAGTAAAAATGCAAAAGTTTCTTTTTAAAATGCATGTACATATAATAAAAATGTAAACAATCTTTTACATGTTTTTTTGCATAAATAAAATATAAATAAAATTCACACATTTAATAATGATTATAACATTTTCTAAATCATCGTATATTAACTCTCACTATATACCAAATCTCCAAATATAGTATATTCCTTTGATCTCAAAAGTGTTAAGCTAAATAAGTATGAGCCAACCAATAACAACTCCATGAAAAATGCTTGTAACATAATAAAATAAAAAACATTCTTTGATAACAAGTATGATTTATATCAATAATAATATAAATCAATAAAAGATATATTATATTTCTTTTTCTTTAGATTAATTTGTAACTCCAATTTTTCGATAAGAAATCATATCAATTTCTTTTGATCACCTTTTTACATCTAAAATATTTATTTTGAATTGTCTAATGATATCTCTTTAGCAACACTCTTGAAGAAATATTATTATAAGTAATGATCATCTTTTTGAAAAAATATTATTCTAGACAGTAAAACACTTTCAAATAAATATTTTTCTAAATAACAAATTTATTTAACAAAATCATTGTTGAAACTTTATCTAGTGCTCATATTATATCTCTTTGTTAGAAATATTTGTTAATTATCTATTTTAAGTTTTAACATATATGATATGTTATATAGTTAGTATATAACTAATCAAAATATATAACAAATAATACATAATGACATATTATTATTATTATTATTATTGTAATAACAAATATTTTTAAAAATAATATTTTCTCATATTATTTGAGACTTCTAACTAAATATTATATATCACATCAAATTATATACATTATATATATGATTTTCTTATACATGATACCCATTAAAACTCAAGTTTACTAAGCATGTTCAAATGCATTCTTTTTCATATATCATTTGAGTTTTACAACTTAGCATTATATATTACATCAAATTATGTGTACCATGTGTACATTTTTTTACACATGTCTATCCCAATTTATAATAATATTGATATATGAATGTCTAACATTTATTTACAAACATATATATGTTGGCATCACACTAGTTCCATAAGTCTTTCAGTGCAAATTTTACTTGAACATTACATAAAAAATACTTATAATTGAATTTTTATTGATTTTGTTGCTTATTACCGTTTTCACCGTCTACCACTGTCATCGCCACCATCAAAATCCATTGTTGTCGCCTTTGCCTGAGTTAATCTATGCTTTCATGTGACTTGATTGACCTGGGAACATCGTTTAATCTGAGCTTGACCCACGTCGACCCCATTACCCACAATGACAAGTGATGACTAACCCCAACACGTTAGTCCCACTAACCCATTCTGCCTGACCTACGCATGCCAAAAAATCAGATCGACAGCTCCGCAGCATTGCTTGCCCCACCATTTTACCTTATGCCATTTCATTACTAGCTGTTATCATTACCCATAATGTATAGCCAGTTTAGAAACTATTTAATTTCATTAATTTTTTAGTTATTTTATTTTATTTTTCATTTTAAAAAAAAGTTATTGATGAATATTTGATATCTTTATAAATAAGAATATTCATGAGTACATGCAAAAACGATGAAATAAAATTTATTTTATTTGTGTGTTTTCATCTTTTATATAAAAGGTGTGTACATCTAACTCAATCAGAGAGATTTTAACTTCCTTTATTAGAGACAAAGATCAAATATGGGAGACTTTTCATTAGAAGAGATGGTAAACAAATCCCTTATGAGAGATAAGGATCAAAAGTCAGAAACTTTTCACTAGGAGAGTCAGTAACCAATTAAATTATTATTTTCATTAACTCCCAAAAGCTTTCTTACTCACCCAAATCACCTCACGTCACCATTTTACCAGTTTGGTGCTTTAAACACTAATGCCTACAGAAATATAAGACATCATCACTAAAAAGGTGAGCATCATTCAATAATTTTTATTTTTTATATAATAATTTAAAAGTAGAGTTACTCTTTTCTATTAAAATACTTCATATAAAATTTCTCTTAAATTCTCTATTTTATTTGTATGAAATTAGATATGACAAAAATCATTATATAATATTTTATGATTAATACTTAAGGTATTATCAACTTAATGATTTATGCTATAATTTAGAACACTCATCTTTGAATAATTCTAAAATACAATATATGATACTTAATTAATGGTTAGTATATAGTATGTTTTTGATTTTTTTTAATAATATATTGAGCATTTCTAATATTTTAGGCACCAATCTAGACCTTAATAAAAGCCTAAATCTTTCCTACATTAATTTTGTTATTATAGATCATGTTTAGTAAGTATCTCTAAATATATTCTTTTTCCATTTAAGATTTTTAACCAAACCATACATCACATCAAATCATATATATCATATAAAAAGTTTTCATATACATGTATACTATAATTGATAACAAAATATAATTATAAATCAAGTTTAATAAGAATCTTCAAATATATCTTATTTTCATATAAAATTTGAGACTTGTAGCTTAGCATTACATATCATATTAAATCATATACAATATGTACAAACTTTACCCAGATTTTAAATATGATCAATTATCTTACCAAGTCTTTGATCTTTACTCTAAGTTTGATGATTATAGCATCTAGTACCTTTTCTTCTTAGTTTTGTTTTTGCCTCTTACACAACATCTTTCTAAATCTCTTAAAAATACATTCACTTGTTTTTCTCTTTTTTCTACTAGTTATGCCCAAGTATAATACCTCTTAAACTTCTTAAAAAATTCTTTAAATCATAAATAACACCTTATCTATACTTGTTTGATTTTTCACATGCCTTACCTTTTGAATATCTCTAATAGTTGTATCCTTTTTTTGTGGATGCCTTTTCACCTTCTAATCTTTTATTTACGAAGACATTTTGTCTATTAAAACTTATCTCATGTTAGTTTTCTAGGCTATCTATCATTTTTGGTTTAAATATTGTTCAATTATTACTGATCTTAAGTATACATTATCATACCAATATATTAATCTTGTTGCATTTATTTTACAAGTATTAGGCTCTATAGTCTATCATACTTGCACATTCTAATCATTCATACATAATAATGTTATATTACTTATCAATTATTTACTCTAATGAATTAACTACCTAGTGTGAAGTCATGATTATATCGAATGATCTTTAGCCCATTTTTTTATGTTCAAACTTATCATGTATTCATTTTCTTTTTTACCTGATCCTTCATTGTTGTGTTATATAATTAATTTCTTCCTTAACTTATTTGGCATAAAGGCATCTAATATTAGCTCATAAAAAAACACTTGTTGGTGTTGCATGAATTTCATAAGTCTACCAGTATAAAATTAGTTAAAATTTGCTACTAAAAGGGCTTAAAATTAAATTTTTGAATATTTTTGTCATCATACCATTGCCGACAATTATCTTGCCATTGTCCGTGTCACCAGCTCATACCCACTAGGCTCGTATGATTAGCACAGGGAACCTGGTTGATGATTTGTTCAACTTACGACAACCCATCACCTGCAATGACCCAATTTATCCATTTCAACTTGTGCCAACCCACCAGCCCTCTTTGAGCCTAGTTATTTTGCTTGACCTATGTTGTTTTCCCTTATACCTAGCCAAAAAACTAGAATGAATGCATCAAGACGTCCTCTTGCACCATACCGATGGCACTTCAACTTTTTTACTCTAATTTTACTGGTCACCATTATTACTACATAAAACACATAATCTATTCAAGAGCTTTTAAAGTCAATTTTTATTCAAAAGGGTTTTTTATAGTTTGTGTGTAATTTTAAAATATTTTTTAGAATTTTAAAATATGTTATTTGATATTTTTAAATATATTTTTGTATTTCTAAGTTAATAAACTATTATTATGCTTTTGAGATCTCTATAAATAGAGATACTCATGAGGCTATAAAAAGATAAAAATGATGAAATAAAAATTTCTTTTATTTATGTATTTTTACTTTGTGAACAAAGTATAAGCAGTCGACTTTAGTTAGAGAGATTTAAATTTTCATTGTGAGAAATAAGAATCAAAGGTGATAGACCGTGCACTAAGAGAGCCAGCAACCAGATCCCTTGTAATAGAAAATAGTCGAATGTGAGAGACTTTTCATCTAGTATGCTGATAACCAAACAAATTCTTGCTTCTATCAACACCTGTAAGCCTTCACCCACACTTTCACTCACTAGATGTAATCACCAAAATACCACAATCTCAATAAGATTCAAAAACCTAACATACTCTACCTTATTACCCATTTATGCCAAACTTTCCCATTATCTCATGCCACAATCTTTTTATCTTTTTCTATCTTTGGTGTTTGTTCCAAATGCCAACACTTATAAAACTATATAATCACCAAAAAAGTGTGTTTCTTTCAATATTTTTTATTTTTTAGATACTATTTAAAGTTAGAATTATTTTTTCTTCTATTAAAATACTTAGCAAAGTGATGTAGGACAAAAAGGGGGGTATGGCGACACGAAAAGATACAGGATTGTGTGTGTAGATAGAAAAAGAAAGGGAAATGGTAAAAGCTTTAGATTTTGGGATTTTGGTGGAGGGGTAGGAAGATGGATAGTAGAACCAGTGTCGGGGATAACTTACTGGTGTGGCATCTCACCACTTGGGCCTCGCACCCCTCCTCCCAGTACCAGAGCTTCAGCGAATCAGCACGCCAAAACTGGAGTGGCGTCTCACCACTTGGACCTCACGTCCCTCCTCCTAGTATCAGAGCTTTGACGAGTCGGCACGCTAAAGACACTCAGAGCACTCACGCTCAGAATGGAAACAAACAAACTCAAAAGCTTGCATTAACTATTCAATCTCCTCCTACAACAGAAGAGGACTTTCCCTTATATAGGAATCCATAAGGGTACAAAAGACATTTGACTCATAACATGGGAATACTAAAGGACACATGGGTAGACCAAAAGTCACCTAAAAATAATGAAAATTAAGTTCATTCATTGGAATACAAAAAGACTCCTAATTTCAAACGGCTAGAGGCGCGGCGACGGCTGCGGCGGCGGCGCGGGTCGGCGCGGGTTGGCGCGGGTCGGCGTGGGTTGGCGCTGGTGGGCGCGGGTCGGCGCGGGTTGGTGCGGGTCGGCGCGGGTTGGCGCGGGTCGGCGTGGGTTGGCGCTGGTGGGCGCGGGCACGGGTCGGCGCGGGTTGGTGCGGGTCGGCGCGGGTCGGCGGGTTGGTGTGGGTTGACGAGCCCGGGCGGGACTCGGGCGCAGGTCTGGCTCGTCGGTCGAACCCGGGTCTGGTTCGGCGGCGGCTCCGGCGGCGGACGGCGCGGCAGGCGGCAGCCGTAGGCGGCGGAAGGAGCCGGCGGCTGGAAAAGTGTTTTTCGCGCTGTTTTGGCTCCTGGGAGTCCGTTTGAACTCCGAATTCGATTCCAAAAGATGTTCCAGAATCCATGTTTCGGCGCATACGTCACTGCATCATTTTTTACCTCATAATATTTCAAAAAATATTTTGAAAATTTAAATAAAAATTGATCCCCCATTGTTCGTGCAACGCCAAGCTTTGATGTCCGCATCACAAAGAGTTTGTCATAAATTCTCTATTTTATATGTGTGAAATTGGATGTGACAAAAATAGTTTTGTGAGATTTTATGATTAATATTTAAGGCATTTTTTCTATTCAATTTTATAATATATGCTACAATTTTGGAAAAATAATCCTTGAATGGTTTTAGAATACCACATGTGTCACCTAGTCTTAATTAATGTATAATATATTTTTATATTTCTTAATAATCTATTAAGTATCTTTAGTATTGTTAGTTCTAAATTAAACTCTCATAAAAGTCTAAATCTAACTTATATCATTATGAAACTACTATGATGCATATGTAGCTATTCTTTAGTGTACTAATATGGCAAAATCTCGCATAACTAATTTATTCTCTCGCTTAATCGTATCATATGATCATATACTTTTATATTTTATGATATCTTAAAATATTGAAATGTTCTTAAAAATTAAAAAAATTATAAAAATTATCAAGATATATTTAGATAAAAATAAATTTTATAAATCATCTTTTCGTAAGACCATCAATAATTTTTTTAATTTTTTTAATATATCATGATTTGGATTTATTAAAAGTTTTATCCTAACTTTTGAGATAATACATTAATATTGTCATTTTTTAATTATTTTAATGTCATAAATATTTATGACACCATGGAGTAAAGAAGATTGATAGTGAACATTAGATACTATCTTAAGAGAGGAATTACTAAATATTGAACGTCTCTTGATAAACATCTAGGTGGAGTGGTATATAAATAAATTATCATATATTGACTATTAAGAGAGATTTTTTATTTATATGAGATGCGATAGTTTTAAGCTCTTGACACTTTTAAGAGCAAAACTTGCTTAAATCTATATAACATGACAAATGAGATAAAAAAATCACATTTGGTGTTGAAGACTATCCTCTACTCATTTAATACCATTTGAAGATAAACTAAGTAATGGTTGATTGGTCTATGACACTCAAGATTGAAAAGGGCAAGAATGAACACCAATTTATGGCTTGAGAATAGAATCACTAAACAAGAAACAAGACTTGAAAAGTATTTAGGTAGGGAAATATAAAGATGAATAATATTGAGTGAGGATCTTAAATCATATGCGAAGACATGATGATAATGTGATAAAATCTTAAATATAAAAAAACTATATAAATAAATTATTTAGGTAGGGAAATATAAAGATGAATAATATTGAGTGAGGATCTTAAATCATATGTGAAGACATGATGATAATGTGATAAAATCTTAAATATAAAAAAACTATATAAATAAATTACTAATGTAATGTAATACAAATATAATCTAAATAAAGTTATGTAAAAAATTTAAGTTGGTGTTCCATAATACTCCCAATTACCCAATCAACACAAAGCATTGTCACTTTTAAATCTTAAGAGCATGGTCCTCTTTTATGGCATCAAAATCTTCAAATCTTAGTATAATAAATGTTTGACTTTATGCATAACCAACGTTATAAGCATTAATAAAATTTATTAGTCTATGTAAATCAATAAAGGAACTAAATATAAAAGAAATATTAAAACAAAATAAAAGTCATACCATAAAGTTGTAATAAATCACATATATAAATTTGAAACCATACTTGATGCCACGTGTACAAAAAATAAGCTATATAAATTCTAGTTTTTTCTATTCATTATAAATTCTAATTATCAAACCTTATTCTACTTGAATCATTATCATCATAGAATTTAATAATTATACTAATAAACATCCTGTAATAGGCATTCATCTCATCTATCCATATTATATTAGACAAATTTCTAATACTAAGATTGACAACCTACAATTTAATAAATTAGGCATATTATTGAGGATAATGTCTCTAGAAATTAAAATTTTATTTTCATTTTTCATATGCAAAATAATTATATTGATCCATATATATGGAATATATATGTGAGCCCAAATGTTACTTTCAAAGATAATATATTCCATTCTGTTTTAGGCATTCGTTATGTTACATTCATTTTATTATTCTTTATAATCTCATGTAACAAAAGCAGTCATAAAAAGTGAGTCATGAAATCAATAGAGTTATACGACAAGTAATGTAGAAAAACATAAACTTTTTATAACTTAAGATAATATAGTATGAAAGAATCATATAAAAATATGAAAGAATAACATTATGCTACATTACATATTATAAAGTTATCATCTTAGTTTTATAGAGCAATTTTTTACCTTTATCCTCCTCTCTTTTAAAATTTTTATTGTAAAATATATATGAAATAATCAATATGTATTTTACAAGTAGTGTATTTCTTAACTCATTTTATTCCCTTAAATTACTTCCCATGTTTTAGGTATTTTTCTTAGATAATACTTATACAATTTGCTAATAGTGTCATACTATCCTCCAAATTTATTATATAATATCAATGCAGTCCTAAGTTTAATACGATATGTCTAGTCATATAAATCATTTTCTTTCATATATTGTACAAGTACCATCCACTTGTCGTACAATACAATCTACTATATTTCCTGTTAATCAATCTATTCATCTTGTTTAATCCTTAATTTTTGTAACCATATTGTTCTACAAGCTCCTATATGTTAACCAATAACTTTTTTGAGTCATCTGATGATCGTATTAATATGTATGGGCATGACATTATATCATATGTTAACTAACCTTAGCCAATTTTATTTAAATATAAAAAATCATAAAATGCAATCAAAATATTTTATTGTACGAGTAATCCCTTTATGTTATAGCAACAATGCACATCTAGTAGTATATCTTCATAGTTCAGTCAGTCTTTTCACTTTAGCTTTTTGTACCAAATAAAGTATGCCATCGCATTAGCAAGAAATTTTCCTATGGCAAACCTGACACTCTTCTTCCCTTTTTAGCAAATCTGACACCATGTCTCTCTCTAGCCACCTCATAATTAGTGAAAGTTTAAGTTAGTTTTCATGTCATATCAATTTAATCATATCATATTGAACTTATTTGTAATGTAAAAAAGTTTATTTTAAGCAATACTTTTTGACATTGTCATTTTTCATGTGAAACATAACAACAATATGAATGAACAATTTCTCCAAATTTTATGACTAATTTTCCCCTTTTTTAGCCATATTGACCTTTAGATGGTTTTATGAAAACTTTTATATCAATGCCTTTGGAAATCCTATAATGTAGTCCATGAAATGTCCTCTTAATTTCATTTAGAAATAGACAATTGAAGTTTTTTGTGCTTAAAGTAAACCCACAAGAGGGGGGTGAATATTGGTAAATAAAAGTTTGAGATTTTCTTTCAATTTTTTGTTTAAATTAAAGCTTAAATATTTTAAGTAAGAATAAGAAAAAGTAGTAAAATAATAAACAAAAGATTTTTAAGGTGGTTCGACTCAAAATGGAGCCTATATCCACCCCCAACTAGTGTTGGAAAAAAATCACTAAAATCACCAAATTACAAGCGAGGTTTTTCGTATGACTCACCTCAAACCTAATTGGGATTTTATGTACGGCTAATCTAGACCCTACTAGGGTTTTTTCTGGGCTCAAATCAAACCCTAGACTTTTACACAATTGTCGTGATGCTCTTACCCAAAAAAAATACAAAAATTGGCAACAAAGTATAAAATTAAAATAATTTAAAGAAGTTTGAGGCACACTCAAAAACCAAAAAGTGGGAGAAATAGAAATTGAAAATAGTTGAAGCAAAAACCTACGATTTCGGGTTATTTCTTGCAACTTTAACTTTGTGAATTTGGAAGTACCGTATGCACTTGAAATTGCTCAAAATTGTGATTTGAAAGCTTTGAGAACTTAGCAATTGTAATAACTTAGAGTTCTTCATCCTTCCCTATTTATAGAGCTCAATTGAAGCTCCAAATTCGCTCCAAATGGCTCTAAAATGAACTAGCCGTTTGGGTATCAGATAGAAAGCAGTCACCGTTCGATTTAGAGCCTGAAATGGACATTTCTGATTGAATCGCGATTTTATCTTTTGAGATCAATCCTTGCCATTGGATCTATGTGGCCTTGATCTGGGCTTCACGTAGATCTACTCAGGTTCAATTCTCCTGCTTTCCATTTGCTTCTTGCATTTTACTTTGATTAATTTCAACCGTTGGATCGTGTCTGCCCGTCCACCATCATTAATAATCAGATTGGACTTTAGTCACACATTGCCCAAATAACTTTTTCATTGCACTCTATAGCGAATTTGGTTTATATGCCTCTCGAGCCATTTGTGGTTGGCTCCCCCTTCCTCGACCAAGATTTCATCACTTGGTTCTGGTTGACTTGATTTCGCATTGTTTCGTTAAGCTTTCCCTGTAGGCTGATTTCACGTTGTTCCGTTCAGCTTTCCTTATAGCCTTCTTCCTTAGCCTTCCGGCTTCACTCACCCCTTCGGGTCTATTAATTAATTTTTATTTTATTTTATTTTTATATCCTTAAAGCCTGAATGGACCAGCAGTAGGGACGGGTCGACCCTCCCAATGCAACAGTTAAAAATCTGGAGACTAAAGTGGTTTTATAGTGTTTTGTGAGAATTTTTGTACCAAAATTTAAAAATATGTGCATCAAAATAATTTTATATTATAATCGTGTTATAAGTGTCCTAAGTGACTATGAAAAGAAATTCATAATAAATAATTCCTAAATAATTTTAAAAAATCAAATACCAATGTCTATACTTTTCATCAATAATACTTGACCCAAAAATCAAAATTCAACAATTATTAAATTTATAACATTTTCAAATATTAATACTACTAGTGTGCCACATCATCTCAAAATTTGAACATATCAAATTCAGAAAAATAAAGAGGAATTCAAGTATAAAAATTTTAATATGTTTTTAATTTCTTTGAAGCTTGCCATGACTCTAAGAGCCTTGAAGGCCACTATTTTAGACATTTAAAGTTCATGACTTGACTTAATTGAATATTAACAATTTTACTTAAAGCATGCCCATATGAGATATAAACATTTATGTGTGACTCATCAAACTTAAGGGTGTAATAACAATGATTGTAACAATACATCTGGTCATTGATGTTCACCTTTAACTTGTAGGTCACTCAATATTTGCTCATGAATTGAGCAATCTTCATCATAACTATTAGAAATTGATTTTAACTTAGATTCATCTTGTTCTCTCTTTAATGTATCAGGTACTTAGAGTAATGAGCTTCTTGCATTACTAATTCCTTCCATTTGGTGTCGCTTGAGATGCACATTTACTATTTGAATAACAAAACATCATCATCACCTATATAGAAACCAATCTCCTACTTCTGTTTAACTTGTTAAGGATCTTTTGTAGCTTTCTATCCTTCTATTCTCCTCTCTTATAATTTGTAGAAATAAATAAAACTTCTTTTGCTAGTATGACATTAAGTAGGATGTGATCCTTTTCAATTTTCATATAAGGTGTCTTTAATCTAAGTGTCATGTTATTCCAACTAGCCTTCTGACTTAAAGCATTTGCTATTATATTGTCCTTTCTTGGGTAATAATATATTTTGAGGTGATTGTTTTCAACCACTTCCAACAACTTTCATACCTTAAGTTTAAATTTTTATATGAATATATGCTATGGAGTTTAGTGATATGTGAATATTTTATTATGATAATCTTCCACTAACTCTCTAACATGGCATCATTTTTAGTTGTTTTAATGCTATAAATTTTTCTGAAACATAGGATAAAAGATTACTAGGAGTGAATATCAGGTAGTTCCTTGAGAGAAAAATCATTGGTAAAAAATAGCTTTTGATAGACTTCTTGGTGGAGGGATACATGGATGATTCATCGCACATTGATTATTAAAGGAGAGATTTAAGTGTTTACTTGATATGACATAATTTGAACATGTTGATGCACTTTTTAGTTTTTAAAACTCACTTTTGTCACTATAAGATAACCCAAATAGCCAATACCTTAATATAATAGGCCCAAAATATCGTATATAGTATCACAGATGGCTTTATACTAGTCTAGAATGGTTTGAGTATAAACCAAGCAGAAGTTTTTAGGCCTATGACACTAAGGACTAAAGAGGGCAGCGAGTGAATATTAAGTGATACTTCAAGAAAAGAATCATTAGACAATGAGCAAATCCTAATAGATATTTAAGTGGTATAAGGAAGAATTGTCTTACATTGACTACAAAGAGAACGATTTTGTTATTTATATGAGATGTTATTGTCTTATGATGTTTCGATGTCTTTAAATAATAAAACTCACGAGTCAATATGTGATAACCTAAGGGTATATTACTTAATATAATAATATCAAAATATCTTAATTTTAGAGCCATAATATTTTATTCTTTTCTCTTCTCTTAATAATTGGAAATCAAGAATTTTTTTTATAAAACAATTTTATTAAAACTTAATGAAAACAATTTTTAAAACTCTTCAAATAAAATATCATAAAAAATAAATACACTTTACATAAGTCTTTCTAATAAAAAAAATCTTCATTAAAAAACAACTTATGAGAATGATTTAAAAACTACTAACTTGCAAATCAAAATACATTTAAAATGCATTACCAACACAAAGATATATTTAATAATCCAAATATTTGAACCATAATTATCTTATAGATTAAATAATAATGAGCACAGTTATCATCATATTAAACTCTAATTCATATCTATTCTTTATCATACAAATATTATTGATAATATTCCTAACAAATAATGAAAAATATATTATTTTTAGGTCAACTAATGTGATCTTGTCTCATCACTTTTTGGGCATTTAACTTTGACATAAAATTATTAGACCAAAAGAGATATTAGTTAATCAATACAAATTCAGTGACAAAATTATATATAATATATTTAAAGAAATACATTATTATATAATTACATATATGGTCAATAATAATATTATAGTTAAGAAAAGAGCATGAAATAAAATATAAAAAACAAAGTAAATTTTCATATGAATATTTTTTATCATCCTTTTCTTTTATTACTTTGTAACATTTTTTTATTTATTTCTATTATTTTTTTAAGATCTGGCTTTGAAAAATATCACATAATCAATGATTAGACATATTTTAGAACTAATGTTTTATCATAAACAACATAGATGATTGGCTCAATTAGATCCTCTTTAGAATATACTATTTCAAAATACAAGTTGAAATTTTGGATATGTAAAACATATTTTTATCTTACCATAAGTCACCTACCATTACTTTAACTCAATACCTCTGTCCACATAATTTTTATAGAATCTTTATTTTAGAATGAAAAAAATTGATTTAATATTTTTATAATTGCTTAATTTTTTTCTCCTTGATTAAGCTATTTTTCATACCAATTTTTTTAAAAAAACATAAGTGTAACAAAAATCTAATAATCATATTATCAAATGCATATATAATTTATAATATATCATTATGTAAAATATTATCATGTTAATAATCCAGTAAAAATTTCTCATCTACAAACTAATAACTACTTGAATCTAATCAAATTTAAGAAAACACCATGAATAATTATCAAAGCTTGATATGAAATAATAATAAGTAATTGCAAAGTTTAATATAGCTATCTAATATAATCTCACTTGAATCTAATCAAATTTAAGAAAACACCATGAATAATTATCAAAGCTTGATATGAAATAATAATAAGTAATTACAAAGTTTAATATAGCTATCTAATATAATCTCATGTCCAATAAAATATAACTAATGATAAATAAATATGAAATCTATTATTAGAGATGATAAAATAAAGGTGATGAATCATTCTACTAATACACCCACTCTGATAATTTCTAACACAACTTCTACTCAACTCTTATGTTCTTGATCTTATCAAAACATAATAGGGTGAGTAAAATGCTTAATAAATAATCATTGAGATATAGTATAAAATTATAATATCATAACCAAGAAGTATGTATGTAATAATTGAGTAAATTATGTAATCAAATGATAATAGTCTCTAACTATCATAATGGCATCATCATCTATCAACTACTCATATATATGTATATGTATATATATATATATATATATATATATATATATATATATATATATATATATATATATATATATATAATGTGATTGGCGAGATACTTAGTGTCTTTTTTATTCTAATACACTTTGTTATTTAAAAGAATGATGATAGCTTAAAACTCCTATCATATCATGTAATTTAGTACTCCAAAAAAGAATGTTGATTACATGTGCCAATCTTGTCAGGTTCTAGGAATTCTTAACAATCATATGTATTCTTCTTTATAATGTAACAAATCATGTGATTCTCTACAAGATAAATAAGTAATTTTTCTCTCCTAATACTATTTGTACAATGCCTTCTTGTCAATAATGGAGATTCTTACCACACAATCTAAGACTCCTCTTATAAACTCAACTAATCTTGTGTAACTATCTCCTGACTAAGGGAGTAGAGTAGTTGACATTCTATCTCTTAAGTGAGAATTCATAATTAAGGGTCAATTAAATCTAATCTTCACTAAATAAAATTCATGATCTTAACATATAGCATTTTACTAACTTTAATCCATTACTATCCAATATTGGTTAGATTTTTTCTCAATTTTAATCTAATATATAAAAAATTCTCATTATAAATAGTAACCTAATAAGTTATAATGAGAAAATCTCTGATTTTTATATATAAAAAGCTCAATAAATATGCATGAGAAAAAGAAAATTAAATATATCTTGAAAATATATTATAAGCATAAAAAAGAGAATTATATATACCTTGGAACATAGCATCACTATGGGAAAGATGATAAGTCAACATAAAAAAGATAATTTTGGAGTTAAATTATTAAAAAAATCTAAATGAGATCTTGAAAATTCTAAAACATTAACTCAAAGTGAGACAATCACATCAAATATAAAATAAAAATTATATAAAAATTATAATAAAAAAAATTTATGTAATCATAAAACAAGACGATCAGACATCAATGACTATACAATTAGGGTGTTAGTAGTGGATGAGATAGATGATAACGATAGATGTTGGCTAAAGGGCAGGTGGCTAATCCAATCGATAGTTAGACAATGGTAGGTGACTGGGGAGCAGCAAGTAGCCTAACGATGGCGGTTGACCAGGTGATATTTCATAACTAAACAATGGTGGGTGGCTTATGATGATAGCAACCAAGAGTAGCAAACGACCAGGTGGTAGCAGACGGTTGGCGATGACGAGCGAAGCATGCACAAGAAACAATATCAATGATATATTTTATTAAAAAATACTTTGATGAATAGAGTCAAAATAAATGGGATAACCTTAAGAAAAATTTTGAATCTTATAGTCGACCTCTATGATTGACAAAGATGATTAATTGAAATATGATTCAGCTTAGACACGACGCTGAGTTTAAATGTGATTACTATGTTACTAGTGGGTGTATTTTTGTGAGCTAATATTAGATGCTCCTATGTCAAAGAGTATGACTTAAACTATGGTATAAATATCACATAACACTTAGTATATTTTTCATTTATGATTTTTGTAATAAAACATTTCTATCTTCTCATGTTATTAATTAAAATAGGAATTTTCATATACAAATGTTTTGCTTTATATCAAATATGTATTTCAAAAAATAAATAAATTCACATAAAAAACATGGATTTATGTCTTGGTTTCTAAACTTTACTTACTTCATATGTTAGAAAACTCTTTATTTAATCATTTAAGAATAAAGAAGTGAATATGACTCTCAATCTATATTATCATACATAAATTATACTTACAAAAAAGATTAATTTTACTAAGAATAATAACTTTCAATAAGATAATAGGAAAAAAGAACTAACTTGTCTAGGTTATGATAATTACATTCAATAAAATTAGCTACCCCATAAGTTTAACAATTTTCTAACATTTATTATGATTGTTATACCTGGTAAAATATTATATGTTTAATCTTCAATAATTCAATTGTGGCTTGGATGATTTCAGATCGACAGTAGGATGAGCCAGGAGCTCAATTAGAGGCTATTGGAATTTCTGAAATTTTCTGGGGATTTTTCGGAGCACCGAGATTTATTTTTTTAAAAAACCGGAATTTGGTTTCTTTTTACGCGCGTGAACAGGATCGGAGCGGTTCAGCGAAGGCGGGCGATTCGCCGAGGTGCGTTTGCGCGCGCGTTTAGATAAGCCGCGGATAAGCGGATCGGACGGGCGAGATCAGCGGTGGAGATTAACCGGCTGATCGGGTGTTAAGCGGCGCTTTTGGAAGGTCAACCGGCGCTTAATGGGTCTTAACGGGTTATTACCGGTTTAAGCCGGGTACTTAACCTAAACTGTTCGGTTGTTAGGGTTTCGAACGGCGGCTAGAGGCGAAGTGTTAGCGGCGAACGGCGGTAAATTCCGGCAGCCTTCCAAGGGGCTTTTGGTAACCAGAGGTTCGCGGGACAGAGGCGAACATTTTGGTACCGGTTTTGTTCGGCGAGGAGCTGCGGTTGATCGCGTGCGAGCTTCACCGTCGCCAGCGAGCAAGGTAGGAAATTCAGATTAAATTAGTTATTTAGTAGAAATTAAAAGCATGGAATATTTTGCTTAATGAACACAAGCATGTGGATGAAAAATCGGACTTAGTTGAATGCGAATTTGCGTCTTTTACAATTTTGGATTTTTTGGAAAATTGCCCATTTCGCAGGGATGAAAAATTTAGTTAATGATTGAAACATTAGGATAGTACGAACATCAAATTTTGTTTCTCCTTGTTCGCGTTCGCCGGAAATCGACGGAAGGATTGGATTGATCGGCGATTGCGTCGATTATGGTTTCGCGGGCGCCGGACCGAGGAAGGAGAAGGGTTTAGATTAATTACAAATTTAATTAAGAAATTAATGGTATTTACGCCATTTTATTAGTAATTATAATTAATCTGATTAACGGATTATTAAGGAATTGATTCGGTGGTGTCGCGGTTCAGCGCGAGGGTTCCGAACCGGCAGCGAAAACCGGTTCAGCGGGATTCGGCGCGGACGAAAATTTAATTCAGGTATTTGGTTCGGCGGTGTCGCGGTTCAGCGCTAGGGTTCCGAACCGGCAGCGAAAACCGGTTCAGCGGGATTCGACGCGGACGAACGGCGTGGAGGAAATTTATTCGGAAATTAATCCGAATTTTCGGAAAAAGGATATATGTGGAATTTAAATTTTATTCGGAAATTTATTCTAAATTTCGGAAAATGGATAAAGGGCGGAAATTGATTTTTTTTTTGAATTTAAAAATTTCCTGAAGTGAAAAAAAGGTGATTTTTAGAAATCACGTAGCCAAGTTGAAATTGACTGTTGAAAATACCCATAAATTCAGTGCAGCTGGATTAGTTGGAAGGAAGTGTGACACTTGGGTGCTACCAGAATAGTCAGAATTTTGGTACAGTTTGTGTTGCTTGGATGGCAATGACATGGATTGAGTCAGTTTACTAAGTGTTGGCATATTTCATGGATTGGCATATTTCATGGATTGGCATATTGGACCGGAATACTATAGGCCCTATATGATGTTTTAGGGTAGTTGTGGTAGGTAATTGTGCGGTACAGACTTAGCTTCCACAGTATACATGTGGACTGGTATGCGCCTTGTTGTATCTGGACACATGTTGCCGAATCTTGGAGTTAGAGCTTGGCAATGACCGTAGGGGCGTGGCTTCTATGGAAATTGTTGGGAGAGGACTTCTTGGAACGGTAGCTGAGTCGATCTCTTCTGGTCCATGAGTGTAAGCCTGCGCGCCTGAGAGTGGCAGTGGCAGGGGTGACTCGCCGTGGCTAGCCAAGTGTGTAGGCCTGCGTGCCTGAGGGTGGCAGGGGTGTCTCATATTGGCTAGAGATCTATGTGACTGGTTTTGTCTATAGTCTCTAGAAGATTGATTGACGAGAGACGCTGCGGTGTCGGGTGCTAGGCGTTGTGATGCGTGCGCAGAGATGGGCGTGTCCCGCTGGCATGCTGCCTGGGAGCACAGAGAAGAGCTACTCTGGTGTGACTGGGGGTGACTGTGGTTGGTCAGAGTCTGGGACTGAGAGTGCCTTTCCACCCTACATTGTTATGCTGTATTTCTATACTATTGCTATTATCCTTCTCTTGCATGAGAAATTTTTTTATTAGCTGTCTTTCCTACTGGGCGTAGCTCATTCTTTTATTATCCATATTTTTCCAGTGGCTCGGCAGACTTGACGCCACCCAGCTTTAGGTGGGATCGTGATCAGTAGGCTAGTGGAGGAGATCTGATCTGTGATTTTCTGAGACATTCTGGTTAGTTGATTGTTACTGTTGGATGTATTCAGTGAGACTGTTATTATTATGTCTTGTATTATGTGAGGGTGATTGTGACTCATGTACTTGTATGGATGATGTGGTATTGATGGACTGTGATTTTTCATATGAGTTACATTTTTATACGCTATCTTATTTTCTATCTTGATGGTATGGTGTGTGGAGCGCCATTTCATATCGGTGGATGTTATATATTTTTTTGTTGATGGTGAGGTCATTACATAACTATGGAACTTAACCTTGGGGGTTCAGACTTCTATTAGATCGGTTTTCCTACCGGTATGGGTTAGGAGTATTGGGTCTAATAGGAGTAACATTGCGCGAGTTCATCAGTTAATTCAGGAGTCATGAACCTGATTTGACGGTGTGCCCGGGAGATGGGATCCACATAGTTAAGGAAAGTAGGTGTGTAATGATGTGTTATATCCTATGTTTTTCGTAGGCTACTCAGGTTGGTATGGGACGATCTGAGCTGTCTATATGTAAAGAAAAAAAATGTATGTCAAAAATCAGCCTAGGAAAAAAACTGGGGTGTAACAAGAGTGGTATCAGAGCCCTAGGTTAGGATAGTGGGGCTAGACATGTATAGAAGTTCAACCCAAGGTGGGGAGAACTGTTGGTCATTTTATTATACTATGGTAGTCCGTATGCCAAATGCCAAATGACGACTCTAATGCCAGATTAGTTGCTTTTGACAGTATGGCTGGTACCAGGAGACTTTCCGTTCGTGGAGCAGCTAGAGGCAGACCTATATCTGCTACTCCTACCCCGGAGACGATTCCAGCATTGCCAGTTGAGCCAGCCGTGGATCGTTGGATCGATGCCTTTATGCGGTTGCGTCCGTGGAGTTTCAGTGGGTCGGCTGACCCAGCGGTGGCAGATGACTGGATGGCTCATATGCTTGAGCTGTTTGATGCCTTGGGATGTCCACTCGGCAGGAGGGTAGTACTTACTGCTCTAGTATTGGAGGGAGAGGCTGCTACTTGGTGGAGAGGCCAACGGCGTGCTGTGTTTGGGGAGGTCCAGAACAGCGAGATAGCTTGGGAGGACTTTGTTGAGGCATTCAGGGAGTGCTACATTCCAGCTTCTTCCATGTCTCAGTCCAGGAGGGACCTTATACACCTCAGGCAGGGCCAGATGTCAGTGAACGACTACTTATCGAGATTCACATATCTGGCGAGGTATGCCGCAGAGCTGGTACCATCTGAGGAGCGCAGATGTGAGATGTTCTTGGAGGGACTTCGTCCTATGCTGCAGCGTCAGTTGGTTGTGAGCCAGTTTGCCAGATTTCGTGACTTAGTGGAGGCTGCGAGATCCATTGAACTTATTGACATCCGAATGGAGGCCCAGAGAGAGGCTCACAACAAGAGGAAGGAATTCAGAAATGCCCAACAGAACAAAAAGGACAAGAGACACAGAGGTCACAGTGGTACCCAAGAAGGCGTGGTCCAGCCACGGCCTATTTCCGAGAGGCCAGTGCAGCAGACAGGTACTCGGACTGGGGGGATTATTTGCTACCACTGTCAGCAGCTAGGACACAAAAGGTACGACTGCCCGATATGGAAGAAACAGAGGATCACAGGACCGGTTGGTTCATCTGGGGGACAGCCCAGAGTATTTGCATTGACTCGGCAGCAGGCTTCAGAGTCACCAGAGGTGATCACAGGTATGCTTTATTTTGGTAATATACAGTGCGTGACTTTGTTTAATACTGGTGCATCTCATTCTTTTGTTGCTGAGAGGATTTGGAATCAGATATCAGGATCCAAGGGTTATTTAAAAGAACCCTTACTGGTTAGGCTTCCTGATGGGAAAGAGATTCCCACTATTCAGAAGACTGATGGGTTTATTCTGATTAGTGGACACGAGTTCATGACAGAGTTGATATGTGTGCCGCTAACAGAGTTCGACATCATTTTGGGGATGGATTGGTTGTGCTACCATGCAGTGGTTCTGGATTGTTGCGAAAAGAAGGTTAGGATCAGGGTGCCTGGTTCGGAGGATGTGATATACTTTGGTCTGAACAGGCAGATTCCCCTGATCTCAGTTCTTCAGGCAAAGAGACTAGTGAGTAAGGGTTGTACTGGTTGGTTGGCTTATGTGGCAGATAGTCAAGCCACCACTACCCCTATGTCAAATATTCCAGTGGTGATAGACTTCCCTATGGTTTTTCCAGAGGAGTTGCCTTGACTTCCACTAGCTAGAGAAGTGGAGTTTTCGATTGATTTGGAGGCAGGAGTAGCTCCTATTGCTAGAGCTCCCTACAGGATGGCTCCAGTCGAGCTAGCAGAGTTGAAGACTCAGTTACAGGACTTATTAGACAAGGGACTCATACGCCCCAGTTATTCACCTTGGGGTGCCCCTGTCTTATTCGTCAAGAAAAAGGATGGTAGTATGAGGCTGTGTGTGGATTATAGGGAATTGAATAAGGTTACGATTCGTAACCGGTACCCTTTACCATGTATTGATGATTTACTAGATCAGCTGTAGGGGGCAACTGTGTTCTCCAAGATCGACTTACGTTCGGGTTATCACCAGATCCGGATTAGAGATTCTGATATACCCAAGACAACCTTCTGTACTAGATATGGACATTATGAGTTCACAGTGTTACATTTTGGATTGACTAATGCTCCAGCAGTGTTTATGAATATGATGCATCAAGTTTTTCATGCCTTCTTGGACCAGTTTGTGATCATATTTATAGATGATATATTGATTTATTCCTATTCTGGAGAGGATTGGTGAAGTGGCTTACAGGTTGGCACTTCCTAAGCATCTGACTGGGATTCACAATGTGTTTCATGTTTCGAATCTCAAGAGATATGTGCCAGATCCTTCTCATTGTATCGGTGATGATCTTCCTGGTTTGCAAGTGACACCAGATTCTTCTTATGTGGAACTGCCAGTTCGCATCCTCGAGGAGAGCAGCAGGCAACTGAGGAACATGTCGTTTCTATGGTCAAGGTTCTGTGGAATAGACATGACGAAAGGGAGGCAACCTGGGAGCTAGAGCAGGATGTTGTGAAAAAGTGGCCGGAACTTCTTGCTGAATTTCGAGGGCGAAATTCCTGATAAGGTGGGGAGATTGTTATACCCGATAAAATATTATATGTTTAATCTTCAATAATTCAATTGTGGCTTGGATTATTTCAGATCGACAGTAGGATGAGCCAGGAGCTCAATTAGAGGCTATTGGAATTTCTGAAATTTTCTGGGGATTTTTCGGAGCACCGAGATTTATTTTTTTAAAAAACCGGAATTTGGTTTCTTTTTACGCGCGTGAACAGGATCGGAGCGGTTCAGCGAAGGCGGGCGATTCGCCGAGGTGCGTTTGCGCGCGCGTTTAGATAAGCCGCGGATAAGCGGATCGGACGGGCGAGATCAGCGGTGGAGATTAACCGGCTGATCGGGTGTTAAGCGGCGCTTTTGGAAGGTCAACCGGCGCTTAATGGGTCTTAACGGGTTATTACCGGTTTAAGCCGGGTACTTAACCTAAACTGTTCGGTTGTTAGGGTTTCGAACGGCGGCTAGAGGCGAAGTGTTAGCGGCGAACGGCGGTAAATTCCGGCAGCCTTCCAAGGGGCTTTTGGTAACCAGAGGTTCGCGGGACAGAGGCGAACATTTTGGTACCGGTTTCGTTCGGCGAGGAGCTGCGGTTGATCGCGTGCGAGCTTCACCGTCGCCAGCGAGCAAGGTAGGAAATTCAGATTAAATTAGTTATTTAGTAGAAATTAAAAGCATGGAATATTTTGCTTAATGAACACAAGCATGTGGATGAAAAATCGGACTTAGTTGAATGCGAATTTGCGTCTTTTACAATTTTGGATTTTTTGGAAAATTGCCCATTTCGCAGGGATGAAAAATTTAGTTAATGATTGAAACATTAGGATAGTACGAACATCAAATTTTGTTTCTCCTTGTTCGCGTTCGCCGGAAATCGACGGAAGGATTGGATTGATCGGCGATTGCGTCGATTATGGTTTCGCGGGCGCCGGACCGAGGAAGGAGAAGGGTTTAGATTAATTACAAATTTAATTAAGAAATTAATGGTATTTACGCCATTTTATTAGTAATTATAATTAATCTGATTAACGGATTATTAAGGAATTGATTCGGTGGTGTCGCGGTTCAGCGCGAGGGTTCCGAACCGGCAGCGAAAACCGGTTCAGCGGGATTCGGCGCGGACGAAAATTTAATTCAGGTATTTGGTTCGGCGGTGTCGCGGTTCAGCGCTAGGGTTCCGAACCGGCAGCGAAAACCGGTTCAGCGGGATTCGACGCGGACGAACGGCGTGGAGGAAATTTATTCGGAAATTAATCCGAATTTTCGGAAAAAGGATATATGTGGAATTTAAATTTTATTCGGAAATTTATTCTAAATTTCGGAAAATGGATAAAGGGCGGAAATTGATTTTTTTTTTGAATTTAAAAATTTCCTGAAGTGAAAAAAAGGTGATTTTTAGAAATCACGTAGCCAAGTTGAAATTGACTGTTGAAAATACCCATAAATTCAGTGCAGCTGGATTAGTTGGAAGGAAGTGTGACACTTGGGTGCTACCAGAATAGTCAGAATTTTGGTACAGTTTGTGTTGCTTGGATGGCAATGACATGGATTGAGTCAGTTTACTAAGTGTTGGCATATTTCATGGATTGGCATATTTCATGGATTGGCATATTGGACCGGAATACTATAGGCCCTATATGATGTTTTAGGGTAGTTGTGGTAGGTAATTGTGCGGTACAGACTTAGCTTCCACAGTATACATGTGGACTGGTATGCGCCTTGTTGTATCTGGACACATGTTGCCGAATCTTGGAGTTAGAGCTTGGCAATGACCGTAGGGGCGTGGCTTCTATGGAAATTGTTGGGAGAGGACTTCTTGGAACGGTAGCTGAGTCGATCTCTTCTGGTCCATGAGTGTAAGCCTGCGCGCCTGAGAGTGGCAGTGGCAGGGGTGACTCGCCGTGGCTAGCCAAGTGTGTAGGCCTGCGTGCCTGAGGGTGGCAGGGGTGTCTCATATTGGCTAGAGATCTATGTGACTGGTTTTGTCTATAGTCTCTAGAAGATTGATTGACGAGAGACGCTGCGGTGTCGGGTGCTAGGCGTTGTGATGCGTGCGCAGAGATGGGCGTGTCCCGCTGGCATGCTGCCTGGGAGCACAGAGAAGAGCTACTCTGGTGTGACTGGGGGTGACTGTGGTTGGTCAGAGTCTGGGACTGAGAGTGCCTTTCCACCCTACATTGTTATGCTGTATTTCTATACTATTGCTATTATCCTTCTCTTGCATGAGAAATTTTTTTATTAGCTGTCTTTCCTACTGGGCGTAGCTCATTCTTTTATTATCCATATTTTTCCAGTGGCTCGGCAGACTTGACGCCACCCAGCTTTAGGTGGGATCGTGATCAGTAGGCTAGTGGAGGAGATCTGATCTGTGATTTTCTGAGACATTCTGGTTAGTTGATTGTTACTGTTGGATGTATTCAGTGAGACTGTTATTATTATGTCTTGTATTATGTGAGGGTGATTGTGACTCATGTACTTGTATGGATGATGTGGTATTGATGGACTGTGATTTTTCATATGAGTTACATTTTTATACGCTATCTTATTTTCTATCTTGATGGTATGGTGTGTAGAGCGCCATTTCATATCGGTGGATGTTATATATTTTTTTGTTGATGGTGAGGTCATTACATGACTATGGAACTTAACATTGGGGGTTCAGACTTCTATTAGATCGGTTCTCCTACCGGTATGGGTTAGGAGTATTGGGTCTAATAGGAGTAACATTGCGCGAGTTCATCAGTTAATTCAGGAGTCATGAACCTGATTTGACGGTGTGCCCGGGAGATGAGATCCACATAGTTAAGGAAAGTAGGTGTGTAATGATGTGTTATATCCTATGTTTTTCGTAGGCTACTCAGGTTGGTATGGGACGATCTGAGCTGTCTATATGTAAAGAAAAAAAAAATGTATGCCAAAAATCAGCCTAGAAAAAAAACTGGGGTGTAACAATGATAACTCGTGCTTATGGTATATATATTTAAATAACCAACATAGCACAAAATTTAACATGATTTTAACTTATTCCACATTATTATGTATCAGGTGAGAGGTGCTTTGTATCAATAAATTGATATTATAATTCATCTTCCACATATATCTATAGACAAAACCAAATATACAAACATATGATCATATCATCTACTTTGCATTCATGGGCAATATGTTAATATACATTTTTTTATGGTTCCATTAGAAAATTACATAAGAAAAAATGATGATTGACATTTATTTACTAACAAAATCTCTAGTAAAAGAAACTTTTCCTTTCCTAAATTACTTTATGCAAAATAATGACTATTTATTATCATAATATTTTTCCAAGTGGTTCACATACATTTTAGCAAACTCATTCCTTTTTATCTTGCCATTGATCTTACCTAAATTTATTGTGTACTCAAGAGTAATCTTACTTGAAAAATAATGCAAAAGGCTTTTCTTTGGTTGTCTTTCCATGTTTTGAAGCTTGAACCCTCTTTCTCCTTTCTCATGACTTGTTTGCTTTTCTCTTTGGTATCTTTTTGGACATCCTCTCTAACTTCCTTTTGTGACTAGGTTTTCTAAAACTTTATAGGCACATCTTAGGAGCCTAAATCGCCTTAGTCACACCTCTTAAAACAAAATATTTTCTTTAAGAAAAATCGATTTGGCTTGGTTTAAACCATAGTTGACCCCTTCAAGTTAAATCTCTTATAATTAAATCCTTTTTTGCTAAAAAAATATTTTAATGTTTACTCCTCTTTCACATATATTTTTTGTAACATATTTTTACATGCTTTTTATGCCTTTTTTTCTTTTTAATCATCTTTTCTTCACCTATCCATTAAACTAATTTCTAGTTATTGTATTAATATATTTATTATTCATTCATGGTTTGATAAGAATAAAGATAAATAATGAAAATAGATAATATAAATAAAATTATAAGCTTATTTTAAAGCTTTAAGTTTAATCCTATCAAAGTTCATGTGGTGCAAATTAAGTCTTACATTTAAAAAATTCTTGAAATTTTATGATTTCAAAATTTAAAATTTAAAATCCAATTTATCTATAATTACAATTTAAATATATTTAATTAAAATTTTAAATTTTAATTCATAAGAAAATATATATGTTGATAAACTAAAATTACAATAATATGATAAAAAAATATTAGGTATAACATTATTATTAGTTTATTAAGGTAATGACTAACTCTTATTTTTATGATTCATCTGGTAGGCTTATGACAAATGCTTTTATTATATTTAATTTTTCATTTTTATCGTACATGACTTATCATTTAAAAATTAATTTTAATCTTTCTTTTTGTGCATAAGTGTATAAATTTACATTATCAAGGAAAAAAACCTATATATGAAGTACTTATATAATATGTCTCAACATCATGAAAAATATAATTGCATACAAGCATTTCAATTTGCATAAAAATACAACGTTATTTTGAAAAAATTCTAATCTTTGACAATGCTCCAATGAATAATCATCACAATAATCATCAATCATGGTAATAACAATTCTATGCAAGTATTTCCAAAATTTCCTAAGAAATAAAATAAGTTTACAACCTCTAATCTATAAGTGTCAAAAAACAACCATATAGCATTAAAAAAGTTTGACTATCTCATATTTCCTTTTGAGTTATGGTCACACCATTGTCTTGAATTTTTGCACAACTCTCTTGGATGCAACATCTCTTGTTCTCTTCTTCCCTTTATAGCCTTTAATTAAATGATTAATGTCTTAATTTCTCAAAAACTTCTCTAAGTCATGAGTAATACCTTATCTATATATGTTATCATGATTTTTCACATTCCTTACATTTGAAATATTTATAACAGTTGTGTCTCTTCATATGGATATCTTTTCCAATTCAATCATTTCAATTACAATGTTTCTCGATAGCTAAATCGATCTAAATTCAGTTTTTTAGTCACTTGTCATTTCAAGTTTTAAAATTTGTTTAATTTTTAATAATCATATAAATACAATCACTCTAGTTATACTTTATCATTCTTAAAATTATCTAAATTTGACTTAAATTATTATAACACTATTATGATCTTATTATCATACTTATCTAATATGCCCCATAATTCTTAGTTTGTAATGAATGATTTGACTTATGATGATAGTGTTCATATTATCATATTTGAATGATTTTATTTATTATAAAATATGACACCCTTCAATTGGTTATTTTTAAGTATTTTCTTTATTTCATACTATATGATATCATTGCTCGTACTTTTGTTATCTAATTATTGTATTTTCCTCTATCATGATTTTACTTATATAACATATTTAATTGTATTATACAATCAATATACTCTTTTTTTAAACTCATTTGACTTAGTTAATTTTTATATTCTCATTTGGTCATTTCTTTGTGGTCTTGATTTCATATTTATTTAATACATTTACAAGATTTATTTACTAAGTTATATGTAATGACGATCCTATAGAATTGTACTCTTGCTTTTAACATACTTATACAATACACTTAATTGTGTATTATGACCTTTTAAGGCGCTTCTGTCGTCATTATAGGCCACTTCGTTTTGTCTTACTTGATTGTATTGTACTACATGATTCTATAGCATGGGTACACGCCGCATGTGTGCCACTCAAAAAATGTTTTTTAAATAATCTCACTTTAATCCTCCTTAGTTATGAATTGCTTAATAATTGAATTAACATATAATAAATCTCTTAGTTATATCAACTATGTGTTCAATATAAATGTTTTGAATATTATGTAATTAAAAATATAATAACTTGATTTTTTTAATATTCTAGCTTTTAGAACTTTTTACATATTAATTTATATACTTTAATTAATGGGATAACTTAAACGATTGATAAAAATGCTCTAAAAATAAATAATTATGAGTTTGATAAATTTTATACTATCTACTTTTGTTAACAATATACTTTATATTATCATGATAAGTCATTTTTCAATAAAATTTTCATTATAAATAGTAACATACTAAGTTAAGAATTTTAACCATAATTTTAATATCTAAGATTCTTTAAATCCAAAGATTTGATTTAAGAAAAATTGATTTAGCTTGGTTTAAGCCATAGTTCACCCATTCAAATTAAATCTCTTGTAATTAAATCCTTTTTTGCTAAAAAAATATTTCAACGTTTATTCCTCTTTCTCATATAAGTTTTTGTAGGATATTCCTATATGCTTTTTTTGCCCTTTTTTTAAATCATCTTATCTTCACCTATCCACTAAACTAATTTCTAGGTATAAGTCTATTTTAAAGCTTTAAGCTTAATTCTATCAATGGTCATGTGGTGTAACTTAAGTCTTATAATTCAATAATGTTTGAAATTTTTTAATTTTAAAATTTAAAATTTAAAATCAAATTTATTTATAATCAAATTTTAAATATATTTCATTAAAATTTTAAATTTTAATTCACAAGAACATATATATCTTGATTAAGTAAAGTATAATAATATGACTAAGAATGTTAGATATAATATTATTATTAGCTTATTAAGGCATGACTAACTCTTATTTTTATGGTTCATATGACGGGCCTATGACAAATACCTTTATTATGCTTAATTTTTTATTCTTATCTTACATCACTTATCATTTAAAAATTGATTTTTTATCTTTTTATTTTTGTGAGCATAAGTGTATAAATTGATATTAGCATAAAAAAAACCTTATATATGAAGTACCAATATAACATGCCGCATCAGCATGAAAACATCATGAAAAATATAATATATATGCAAGCATTTCGATTTGCATAAAAATCAAACAACTTTTTTTGGAAAAAATTCTAAACCTTGACAATGCTTTAACAAATTATCATCACAATAATCATCAATTATGATAATAACAATTTTATGCAAGCATTTCCAAAATTTTCTAAGAAATAAAATTATTTTACAGCCTCTAATCTATATGTATCAAGCAACAACTATATAATATTAAATAAGTTTAATTGTCTCTTATTTTCCTTTGAGTAATAGTCACACCAATTTTTTGAATTTTTGCACAACCCTCTTGGATACAACATCTCTTGCTCTCTTAACTAAATGATGAATGTCTTAATTTTTCAAAAACTCTTCTAAGTCATAGCTAATATCTTATTTAAACATATTATCATGTTTTTTCACATTCTTAATATTTCAAATATTTCTAACAGTTGTGTCTCTTCACATTGATATCTTTTCTAATTTTGTTATTTCATTTACAAGGTTTCTCAATGACTAAAGCTATCTAAAGCCAATTTTTTAGTCATTTGTCATTTCAAGTTTTAAAATTTGTTTAATTTTTAATAATCATATAAGTATAATTACTCTTGTTGTACTTTACCATTCTAAAAATTATCTAAATTTGACTTAAATTATTATAACACTATTATGATCTTATTATCATACTTATATGATATACCCATCTCTTAGTTTTTAATGGATGATTTCATTTATGATGATAATATAATATTAGTATATTTGAATGATTTTTCTCATCATAAAATATGACACCCTTTAGCTTACTATTTTCAAGTATTTTTTTTTAATTTTATACTATATGATATCATTGCTCATACTTTTATTATCTAATTCTTGCATCTTTCTATTAAAATCTTGATTGTACTTATATGATATGTTTAATCGTATTATATAATCAGTCTATGCTTTTATTAAACCCGTTTGACTTAGTTAATTTTTATGTTTTCATTTGATCATTTGTGTACGATCTTAGTTTCATATTTACCTAATACATTTACAAGATTTATTTACTAAGTCATATACAATGATGATCATCTAGAATTATATTATTACTTTTAGCATACTTATACAATACACTTAATTATGTATTATGATCTTCTTAAAATATCTATGTTCTTAACATAGGCCACTTCATTTTATCACTTGATCATATTCTAGTATACGATTCTATAGCATGGATACACGTTGCATGTGTGCCACTCAAAAAATGTTTTTTTTAAATAATCTCACTTTTATCCCCTTTAGTCATTAATTTATAATAAATCTCCTAATTATATATGTTATGAGTTCAGTATTATAGGTGTTTTGAATATTATGTCATTAGAAATATTATAATTTGGTTTTTTTAATATTCTAACTTTTAAAACTCTTTATATATTAATTTATATGCTTCAATCAATGGGATAATTTAAATAATTGATGAAAATATCCTAAAAATAAATAATTATGAGTTTGATAAATTTTGTATTATCTACTATTTTTTAATAAATTAATTTATATTATCATGATAGTCATTTTTCAATAAAATTAGTTGGATTAATTGACAAAAAGTACATATTGTTATCGTTATTTTTTTTTACAAAAATTATAGGTATAAAAGTGTTGTTTTATTTTTTATGAAGGCTGATTTTTTAAGCCATTTATTAATAAAAAAGGAATTTCTGTTTGATATTTTCCTTAAAATTTCTACATAAATAATTCTTTTTATATTTTAATTTTGTTGGCAATTTTCATGGGTAAACTTTTTCGTTATTTACCTTTAAAAAAAACTTTCGTAGTTATTTACTTGATTATATTGCATCAGGTAATTTCAAGACCTTTTGGTTCTTCGTGCTTAATTAGGTAGATTTGATTAATATCAATATTCGACTTTGTTCAATTTTGCACATTTGAAAGGCATGAAAATTAAAATCAGCATGGGAGTGCAACAATAATTAAATTATTTTTTATTAATACATTAATGGAAAATATCATTAAAAATTTCGGTCCTCTGGCAAACCCTAGCAATGGCTCTACGATAAAAGGATTCCCCTAGCCGGCTCTCGCAAGCCATCTGTACTCCTTCTCACAATCGCAGTGTCGGCGAGAAATGGATCTCTGGTTATCGCTGTCATTTCTTCCAATGGTGTGCTTTACAGAATACTAGTTAATCTGCTGCTTGGATCAATTAGCAAGCGATCGGATTTCTTTAGTTTTTCGGATCCGATGAGGACAATGAGACCTTACGATAGGAAGTGCCGTCTGACGCTTTAAACAGCGGCCATTCTCTCCCTCGTCTCAATCGGCATCCGAACCCTCGGATAGTGATCCGGTTTGAGGATTGTAGGTCGAGATCTGCTGTTTGTGTGATTATGATTGGGTCTCTGAGGATTCGTTTTTTACTTTTATTTTCTTTGGCCTTCTTTTACCTTGGCCTTTTTCTCAGTGATATTTATAACCTTTTTTATTTGGTGAAATTGGTACTGGCCGATGAGGATTTGCTTTTGTAAGTTGGAATTACCGGCTGAGGTTGTCAAACCTTGTCTTGATGCATAACTTTATGGCGTTCTGAGGCTTGATGGTTTTTATTGTTTTAACATAGAGTTTCTTGCTTCTTATTTTTTTTGTTTGGTGCGGCGCTCGATGCCACATAGCCGGTAGTATAATGCGGTGACCGGTGGTGCTTTGATCGGGCGGAGAAAAAGCTGGAATTCTAGTGGCTTTTCGCATGTTGATAGGAACCTGTGGATTGGCTTTCTCGCCCAACCACAGAGCCGGTTTCTGCGATTACATCTCCCGACCTCATTGGAGTGGTTTCATTTGATTCAGTGTTTCCTAAGTTTAAAGATATACTGTCCTAAAAATTAAGAAAATTCATTAAAACCGTATTTCATGCAAGTGGAAAAAGGGTTTTGTTAGTTTTCCATGATTGAGTTTAAAATGGAAGATATACTTTCTGCACTGAACGTATTGAATACAGCTTTCGATTCTTTTGGTACAATTTATGTAAAGTTTTTAAATTTGATGACTGCATTTTATACTCAAGATTTGGTTTACGTGTTTTATCTAGTCATTGTTGAAGTAGTGTGTGTGGTGCTTTAAGATTCATTGTAGTATTTATTGATCTTAGTAGGTAAAAGTGGTGGTTTAAGTTTGCATTGTTTGAGTAAGATATTGCTTTAGAACTCCTTCAAATCCTTTTTCTTTTATTTCTCAACTGTATTTAAATTAGAAATAATACATTTTACAAAGAAAATTATTTTTGTTTGCTTAAAATTATCCTTTAGAACCTGTTTTTAAATGCGCAAACAAATCACCGTTGCTGTCAAAGTTTCCTTTTTCTATAAGTTGGTTTTTCTTTTTGTTGGATCTCCTTCAGGAATTGAATTATCATGTTTTTGTTTCTTCCATCCATATAAATAAAGCTTTAGTAAAGAAATTTGAACGTCTTTTATCTTTTGACTCCTTACATTAGTATTTGCTAGTAGATATATGAAAGGCAATCAAATTAACCAATGATGAGTTTATGTCCTTAAGCATGCATAATATGTTTAGTTGTCTTTCTAGGTGTATTTTCATTTTTAAGTACGCACGAAGCTGATGCATTATATTTGCTTTTAAATCACATGGTTTAGAAATCTATAGTAATTAAATGCTGGACAAAGGCAGATAACAATACTATATCCGAGACTCTGTTATGTGTTTTGTGACAACAAAAGAAATTACATAGAGCATAGAGATTTCGTTTTAATGAAGTTTTTATTAAGTTAAGTTCTGGTGTCTGTTCGTTTTGATATTAATCATATGCACTTATACCGTGTTTATTTTTGAATGCATTCTTGTCATGGAAATCTTTGCAGTGGCTATTTTTTTAACCTTTGTGTTGTTAGCTATGGTCTTGAAACGATGACTTTTTCTGCTAGCTTCTCTGTGTAACAGTTATGTAGAGTTATTTTATGAAAACCCATTTGTTACCCGGTTACAACTGGTGTTTTGCTTCTCTTGAGTTTTTAATCTCATATATTCTTTGGGTTTGCTTTGTGGTTAGTTCAGCCCGATGAGGTTCTAGTTGCGTGTTAGCTCATGGAATGAGATATTTGTTTTATAGGTTGAGAGCTCTCTAAATATTTGATTGGAATGATATTGTTGCTTGATTTAAAGTTCCTGAAGTTGACTATCAAGTGATTATAGTAATAGTGCTGTATAGCCAATGACATGGTTATAAAGATATGGTCCAGCTTCAAATTGTTTCTATAAGTTCCCAAAATACATGTTATAGAATGGCCGTGATTATTATTGTGAAGTTTTAAACGTAGAAGCACAAATAAAGGGGAGCCCGATTTGAATTTTGTAAGATATTGTAAACTTTTATGTAATTTGTACTATGATAGTTCTACTTAAATCTTTAAAATAGAACAAAATTATTCTTTTATTTGACACCTTTGGTGGTGTCGTCTTTACCTGTTAATAAGTCATCTTTGCATGTGGATATTATTCGTGGCATGGTTTGTATAACTATCATGTGCACAAGTAGTGTGCCATAGTAGGTGTAGTAGGTTCATGGGGTGTACTCATTGCGACATATGCTACATACGTGAGGAGGTCAAGCCATCCCACATGGACGTTGCTACCTCAGCTCGCATATGTGATTTGCATACTAATGTGCAGGCTTTGGCTCACCATTAATGAACTGTGATGCATAAATGCAAGAATTGACAGCATCACATAATGCCACTTAATGACTTTTTCCATTTTGTCAATTCTCTAAATTCTTTTTGAATTGTAGATCGATTGATTATTAAATAAACTTATAATTAATCCTTATATCATTGTCTATATTTTAACAACTTTGTCATCTTATCTTATGGTATGATTCCTTTTACTATATTATATGGTCAAAGTTTTCTATTGGTTGGATTGTGAATCTTACGAGCGATCTCCATTACATCTAAAATAGGTTGATTGTATGTGTCCAATCTCTTTATTGTATATGTATGATTTATAGTAGATGTTATTATTTTAAGAGTAAGATGGATAATCTATATTAGGTTTAGGCAACAATTAATTGTATTAATCTAATTTTTATTTGTACAAGTATGATAAATACCTTGATGTATAGGTGGTCAAACATATGTCAAGTTTTGTGAGTTTTCATACCTTGACCATACTAGTGAGGTATACATGTCATATTTGTACAATCAATAGCTTATACTTAAAAATATAAGAGATTAGACCAACTATCAATATTGTTAGGCATTTTATATATTTTCATCTTGTGTGATCATCTTATCATTGAAGTGCAACATTGTCTAACAATCGATAAGACTGAAAGCTCCTGTCATCCTCATTACATGGATCCTACAAGACAAATGGAATAATCATCTTTGTAGGATCAATGTAGTTCAGGAAGACAACAACCTTCAATTACCATACAATCCAAACAAACTTGTATGTTTCACATTTCTATGCACTTCAAAACTATCATGAATCCTATTACAGCATCAAGTTGATAATCTTTTCTTTATACAATCTTTTTCTTCTTCCTTATTTGTTTGATTTTTCTCAAAGTGTACCTCATGTTTCCTTCATTTCTCATCTTTAATTCTCCATTCTATTTTCTTAGTTTTTTTTCTAAATTTTTTAAATATAATGAATGATCTCTCAACAAGGAAGGGAAATTAATGCCGTTATTAAATGAGAGGATTAAAATAATATTTTTAGATTTTTTAATAAATTTTGAAAAAAAAATTAAAATCATCTCATAAAAGTATAATCCACTTACCTATGGATTTTCCATGGCAAGACCTTCATAATGGTTTACTCATATAAGATTCTATCATAATTGTTATGATATGTTTTTTGAAATACTAATTAAAAAATGATGAAGGACTTAAAATGCACAAATGAAGTCATTTTTGTGTTTGATTGGTTAAGTCATAAATATTTAAAATTTTACTTTAATAGCTGGTTTAGTATGAATGAGATTTAGTTTTAAGGAATATGTGATGTACATTTGAAGATGATAAATTTGTTGTATTCAAATCATCTTAGAATATTCATTAAGTTTCAAAGATTAAAGACAAATGCATTAGTTTTGTAAATATTTTTTTGCTATGAAATAAGATATTCAATTGTTGATTATAAGGTATATCTTCATTCATCTTACTTTCAAATTTAAATTTAAATATTTGATTTGTTCATCTTTTCTTTGATTTTAGAAAATTTATAGATTTTATTTTTTATTAAAGCTTTTTTTATTAAATTTGGTTAAAGCATATTTACCAAATTTATGTTAATTATTAAATTTTAGATAAATTAAATTATTCTGTTAATTTTTCTTAAGTAAAAAATATAAGCCATATCCAAAGCTGGCAACATGTAAAGTAGTGAGAAATACTAGTACCGAGTGGGCCTAGAAGTCTTGGGTCAGTAGAACAACTAAACTTAGTCGTGTTTGGTCCGAACTTGGTCAGGATGCTTCCTGAACCTGGCTGAGGTAAGGTAAAGGTTTGAGCTGAGCTGAACTTAAAACAAATATGCATATTAGTCAGGTCAGACCAATACTTAAAAAAACCTGTAAGCATGCAAGTGCGCCAAGGCGTTGAAAACCAAAGAGTATAAGGGGAGGGCCAACCTCTATTTGGCTCTTATTATTAACGCACTAAAGGTACTATAAATGGCAAACTATTTTTTTAAGCAATGTGGGACTAACTTCCATTTAACATTTCAGCTTTTAAAGCATGCATTACGTATACCAACCTATAATCGATCAAATAGCAAATGTTTCATTTGTTATAGCTACTTGAACTTGGAACTACTTGATCTTGGCTCGACATCTAATGACGAAGATCATGTCTGACTTCATGTGACTTCTTTGAGTGTTTACTCTTTTTCAAATATCTATCATTGATTTGGATGGCTCATATCTTTTTATTTAAAATCCTATAACTAAGATTGTTCTCAATTTTACTATTAAGTTATTGAACAATCCAAAACTCATTTGACTTGCTCGAATGGCCTAAATCTAATCCGTTTTGATTCAATTATTCATAAATTATTTATTTTTATAATACTTGATCTGATGGTCCAAAATTTTGCATATTTGATCTAACAGCTCTAGTTGATTCATTTAATGACTAGTTATCTAGTCTGTGTTGTTGAAGATAACCATTTTAAAATAATTTTCTAATTCATTTGGAAATGTTTTTAAGCAATTTGGTAATAACTTTTCAAAATAGTTTTCATAACTTTTTAATGATTATGAAAAAAATTTTTTTTGCATAAATTGAACTCTTGTTCATAAAATGGTTAATGAATGTGAACTAATCTTTAAAAATTTAAGAAAATGTTATGTAATATTCTACTAACGTAAATTCTAATGATAATAATTATAACTTAGTTTTTCTCAAAACATCAAATTTTTCCAACTAAGCTTAGAAATTTATGCTGTCAATTTCTTACTTTTTTTTATAATTTTGAGATAGTTGTCTTATTCTATTAGCAATCAAGTATAGGAAGTTATACAAATTTATTAAAACTCTTTTCTTGTTATATTTTTCTTTTTCTTTAAGGTTAAGTGGCCTGACATTTGCACAAGTCTCAGTTCGATTTGATCTTGTATTAAAACCAAGTTGGATTTGAACTCGTATAAGTCTAGGTTATAGTTGATTCATAAATCTTAATAGGTTGTCGTTAAACAATAAAAAAGAAATCTCAAATTATAAACATTTTGATTGTAGTTTTTTTTTTTTATCTCAGTTAAGGGTAAAAGAAAGTTCTAGTTTAAATTAAATTACTTAAAATATTTTTATGTCATTTTAATTTTTATTTATCATAAAAATTAAAAAAATAATATATATAAAATTAAGGCTTTCAACAAACATTAATTTTTTAAGAATTGTTTTTGAAAATAAATATGATAAAAATAACACATTATTTTAAATCTCATAATTCATGTTATAATCTTGAGATTCAAATACTCATTTTTACTTTAATTAGTATTAAAGTAGGTTTACTTAATAGTTATTTTGGTTGCATACTAATTTTAATTTTTGTATTATCATTTTTAAGTGCTTTCTAAAATACATGTTTATTAGTTTACTTAAATTAAGTTTTTAATATGTATTCACCCATGATTGTTAGTGGTGCAATATTAAATGAAAGATCTTCTTGAGTTTGTTCACCATTATTTAAAAGTAAATTTTATTTATATTTGAAAAATAGGTTTATAATTTTTTATTTAATCAATTGACTAAGAATTTCAAAATGTTCACCATATCATGTGATTTACATAGAGATTTATGTACTAATTAAATCAAGTCATTTGCTAAACTTAGTAGTGATCAAAAGAGATTGAGATTTAATCAAATTATAGATTTATATACTATACATGAATTTTGGAAAAAGTTAGAATTAACTTATGAAGGCACATCACAATATAAAAAAATACTAAGAGCTTTACACAAGGAGTATGATACTCTTTCCACAACAATAAAGGTAGGTAATGACAAATAATCTCACATTGGATGAGTTATTTGAAAAATTATTAATGAAGGAGATTAAGATGAATAAAAAAGTTGAAAAAGAGACTCTCACAAACAAGCCAAAGCATGGACCAAAGAAAGAGGAGCCATTGGCATTCAAAGCAAGTGAAGATGATTCAGAAGCATCATCAATCTCTCAATGGATTTAGAGGAAGAGGTAAATTTTCATGTTAAATTTTTAGGTAAAAATTTGGTAAAAACTTTTGTAAACAAGAATTGGCAAAAAAAAAAAAAAAAAAAAAAAGGAGAGAGGAATTAAAGACAACAACTTGTTATGATTGTGGTCAAATCAGACATATTAGACCAAATTATCCAAACATCTAAGACATAAAAAGAAAGAAGAGAAAAATAATAGAATAAAGAAGAAGAAAGCTTTTCAAGCTATATAAATGTTTCAAAAGATTTAGATTATATAACTTCAAGTAATGAGAAGGAAGAGATGATATGCTTTATGATAAATATGATGTATCAAGCACATCTAGTGAAGAAAAAGAAAATAAGATTAGTTCTTGACATTGTGAAGTTCTTAAAAATAATTATGTATACGTTATTAGTGTTTTAGCTTATTTAATGTCTACACATAAAAAGTTTAAAAAAATTTAAAGAAAAATATTATTTTCTAGATTTATTTATTAAAGAAGATAAGAAAAAATATAATTATATCAAATTTATGATGGAAAATCTTTCATGATTATTAAGAATATTTTTTTGAAAAAAGAAATTATTAGTTTAAAATATATTTATTCTCTTAAATATGTAAAAAAAATTATTACTTCACATGATGTTTATTTTTCTAAGCATAACTGTCTTCTTTTGTACATATGCATAATATTTCAATATTACATATTTTTATTGTTATAAAAAATGATTTATCATCAAAGATTGTCAAATTAGGAAAAATATTTTTAGTTCAAAATAATCTTTCAAATGAGTAATTAAGAATGATATTATGAATACTTTTATAGTGAATATTAATGCTCAACCTAAGCTTGTTTGGGTTCTTAACATTAGAGAATATAAAATTTAATATTAGTTGTTTCCATATTTGTGGTGTGGAGATGAAATATATTGAAGACATTCATACGTTAGAAATAATACAATTAGAAATTGTGTATAAGTAAGCATGAAAATTAGGCAAATAAAATTTACATTTTATAATTACTAAGTTAAAATAATACAAGTTATGCAACCATATATAGAGAAAAAAAAATTAAGACAGCTCTTGAGTGTTGGATAAGAGATTCTCAAGACATATTATCGATGATTGATCAAAGTTTGTATCAATAGAACATTGTTCAAATAGACGAGTAACATTATGAGACAACTCTAAAAAGAAGATAATTAGAATTGGTGATATAGGTATTTCTAATTTTATGCTTTCAAATATATTTTTAGTTAATGGATTATAATTTAATTAGTATTAGTTAATTATGTGATTAGATATTTTATTAATTTTGATACTTAATGCTATAAAATATTAAAATATTATCAAGTATTATTAATTGGTAGAAAAAAAGATGACACTTATATGATTAAGTTTGATTAATTAGAAGCTAACAAAATAGAATTTCTTATTACACATGGAAGTGAGAATAATTTATAGCATAGAAGACTGAGTCATATAGGTTATTTTATCTTAAAGAAAATAAATAAAGTAAATATAGTTAAAGGTCTTCCCAAAACAAACGAAACTAGTTAGAAAATGTGTAAATCATGCTAAAAAGAAAAATAAGTTAAATCTTGCTTTGAACCTAAAAATGACATAATTACTAGTAGACATTTAGAGATAATTTATTTAGATCTTTTTGGACACATAAAACCCTTAAATATTTGGATATAAATATGAATTTGTTATTGTTGATGATTTTTTTAGATGTACTTGGATTGTTTTTCTTAAAATTAAATATGAGACTTTTAAAAATTTTGTTAATTTGATGAGAGAAATGTATTCAAGATGATAATGGTAATGAGATAATTAACATAGCTTTTTATATAATAAATATAATTAATTTAAGATAAATACTTAAGAAAACTCTTTATGAGTTATTTTAAAATAAGAGATCGAATGTTAGCTATTTTCACATTTTTGGATGTAAATATATCATTTTTAATGATGAAAGGGCAAGCTTGAATAAGTTTGATAAAAAAAATAAGAGAAATTTTCTTAGAATACTCTTAATATAGAAAAACTTATAGAATTTATAATATAGATACTCAAAAGTTAGAAAATAATACATATATTATTTAATGAGTCTATTCAAAAGACAAATACTAAAAATTTAGATGAAAAGATAAAGTCTTTGAAAAATTTAGACTTGACTAAGAATGAAATTGAAGGGAAAATAAAGAAGGGATTAGAGATTAGTTATCAATTATCTAAAGATTAAAAATATCAAGATTCACATTCAAAAGAATTGATAGTAAAATATGTTAATCAATAAATTATGACTAGAGCTTTTATAAGAGAAATTGATCATAATACATTTATGTCTTTCAAAGAACCAATATTTATAAAAGATGTTTTTAAAGATAACTATTGGGTTTAAAGAATGAATGAAGAGTTAGATCAATTAAGAGAAACTATGTGTCAAAATTAGGTTCTAGACTTAGTGATCAACAATTAATTAGAACCAAATAGATATTCAAAAATAATTTAGATAAAAAATAGAGTGATCATTAGAAATAAAACTAAGCTTATTGTTAAGAGTTATAACCAAGTTGAAGGTATAGATTTTGAGGAGTCATTTGTACTAGTAGTAAGATTAGAGACCATTAGATTTCTCTTAATTTATTAATATCATAATAATTTTAAATTACTTTAAATGCATATAAAAAGTGTATTTTTAAATAGGATAATAGAAGAAGATATGTGTGTAGAATAATCCCTTAGCATTAAGACTTATGCAAATGGTGATTATATATATAAGCTTAAGAATATACTTCATAGACTTAAGCAAGCTAATCATTTATAGTATCATATATTGAGTAATTATCTAGTTGATATTGATTTTAGGAAAAGAAAAATAGATATCACACTACTCTTAAAATCTCTAAATTATTAGTTATTACTTATACAAGTTTATGTTGATGACATAATTTTTAGAATTATAACTAAAAATATGTATAAAGAATTTAATGACTTAATGATAAGAGATTTTGAGATGATTACGATGGGTGAAATGAATTTTTTCTTAGGATTAAAAATTAGACAACTAAAAGATAGGATTTGTATTTTACAAATTAAGTATTTAAAGAAATTATTCAAGAAATTTGAATTTAAATATATAAAACATAGATTGATTTCAGTAAATCAATCAATTCATTTAAACTTAGATGACATTGGTAAATCTATTTATCGAAAACTTTATAAAGGTTTTATTGGATGCTCATTATATCTTATGACCAATAGACCAAATATCTTATTTTGTTTTAGGTTATGTTTTAGAATCTAATCAAACCTTAAGATAACCATCTAAAGATAGTTAAATCAATTTTCAAATATTTAAAATGTATAATGAACTTAGGTTTAAGTATCCAATAAATACCTTCTCAAGTGATCTTATAGGTTACTTAGATTCGGACTTTATGGGCTTCATAATAGATAAGAAAAGTATCTTAGATAAATGTTAACTACTAAGACATTGTTTAATTTCATAGTCAAGCAAAAAGTAAAATTACGTAACCTTATTGGCCACAGAAATTGAGTATGTGGCAAGAGAAAGTTATGTAGCCCAAGTATTATTATTAAGATAATAATTTCAAGATTATGGTCTAGATCTCTCATATATTCTCATTAGAATTGATAATACTAATGTCTTGATCTTAACAAAGAATCAAGTTCGTTGTTCTATGACCAAACACATCGATATAAGATACTATTTTATCAGAGATCAATTGGCTAAAGGCTTAGTAGAATTTGAATATATTCCTACCAAGCAAGAATTAGCTGACATATTTATTAAATCTCTTTCAACCAAAAAGTTTGAAATCATAAGATAATAATTAGGTGTAATAGAATTTGTATAAATTAACATTTCTTTTGATGGTGTCAAAGGTGGAGAATTATTTTGTTTAGATAAGTGAGTGAATGAAGGGAGAGCATAAACTATCATTTTTAGTATATGTTATATTTTTATTTAAACAGTTTTTTTATTATTAAATGTGTGAGATTATTATGTCACAATTGTGTTTAATGAGTAAAGCCATAAATGTTTAAAATTTTATTTTAATAATCTTATTTGGTTTAAATTAAATGTAGTTTTAAAAAATAAGTCATGTACCTTTAAATATGGTGAATTAGTGGCCTTTAAAACACTTTAGAGTATTTAATAATCTTTAAGAATCGAAGACATGCACATCAGCTTTGAAAATATTTTATTTTTTGCTATGAAATTGAATGTTAGACTGTTAATTATACGACATATATGTATTCATCTCATTTTCAAATTCTAATTTAAGTATCCAAGCAATCTGGCCCAATAGGCTCAAGTAGACTTAGAAGCCTCGAGTTAGGAGACAAGCTGAACCAAGTCAGGTTAGGCCCAAAATTGATTAAGATGTGTCCTAAACTTAGCTCGGGTAAGGCAAAGGTTGCAACTGGGCTGAACTCAAAACCAGCTCTTGGTCAAGTTTGACCCATACTTAAAATAACTTATAAGCTTACGAGTGCACCTTGGTGATGAAATCCCAAGCTCACAAGGAGGAGCCAACTAATTTTTTTCTTTTAAGCAATGTTGGACTAACTTTCGTCCAACATTTCATTGTCTAAAGCATGCATTGTCTTTCATTATCTAATCATCGATTGGATGATAAACATTTCATCCACTATAAGTGCTTGAACCTGGCTCAACATCAAATGGCCAAGAACACATCTGACTATATTGGACGCCTTTGAGTTTTTCTTTTTTTTTTTGAAATATTTATTCTTAAATCAAATGGCTTATATGTCTTCATTTTGAATTCTATAAGTGAGATCGTTCCTGATTTTATTATTGAGTAATTAAATAATTCAAAACTCATTCAACTTGATCAGATGGCTTAGATCTAACTCGTCTTGATCCAACCATCCATAACTCATTTATTTAATAGCTTTTGATCTAACGGTCTATAACTTCTTTGACTTGATCCAATAACTCTAGTCGATCCTACCTAATAACTAATTACCTAGCCATTATATGTATCATTGAAGTAAGCCATTTTTTATTAATTTTTTTGTCATTTAGAAAAGCTTTTAGGTAGTTTGGTAGCAACTTTTCAAACATCATTTGCTTAACTTTCTAACATTGTTGACTCAAATTTTTCTATATAAACCTAACAATTGTTCAAAGAATAATTAATGAACGTAAACTAATCTTTGAGATCTCAACAAAGCATTGTGCAATATTCTACAGATGTAAATACTCATCGAAATAATTGACTTAATTCTTCTCAAAAGTTTAAGATCTTCTATGCATTTAATTTCTCATTTTTCTATTAATCAACAAGTATTAAAAGTTGTATGAATTTTTCAAATTTCTTTTTTTCTTATTGGATTTTTCTTTTTGTTTTGGGTTGAATGGTCCAATATTTGTGAAAGCTAGACTTTGATTTGATCTCATAAAAATACTAAGTTAGGATTGAGCTCTTAAAAGCTTGAATTATACTTAAACACACAAAAAACTAGTAGGTTGGAAACTTGAAGTTGTAAACCTTTTGATAGTTGTGTTTTTTATCTTAATTGGAGGTGGACATAGGTTGTAGCTTAAATTAAACTACCTAAAAATTTTATGTACCCTTTGAATTTTTATTTTAATTTTTTTATCATAAAATTAAAAATTAATATATATAAAATCATGATCTTTCACAATCATAAAATTATTTTTATAAAAAATTTTAGAAAAATAAATAAGATAAAAAAATAATAAAAATTATTTTAAAACCTATAATTCACTTCTCTTATTATGAAATTCACACACTCATTTTTATTTCAATAAATCATGCTTTAAGAAAAAAAATTAAAAACCAATTAAGTGGGTTGTTATCAATAATCTCAATTAATCATAACAATAATTTATCATATTTTTCTATTCTCTATTTCGTACATGTATAAAACACAACATATATTGGATCATTAGGAAGTTAGACAAATGATTTTTGCTAAGCATGTCATGAACTTATCATATTGGTCCAATATCTATTTCATACCTATACAAAAGCATAACAAATATTAGATCAGATAGTGGATCAAGAAGTTGATCTTTGTTAAGCATATAATGTACTTATTGTACTTGTCTAGTCTCTATTTCATACTTGTACAATTTATAATAGATAATTAATCTGGTAAGGGATTAAACAGTCAATCTTTGTTACACATTTTATGAAATCATCGTACATATATGATCAACTTGTTGTACTTCTACAATGCTTAATCGATCAAATATTCAAGTTAGGTTGAGAGCTCTTCACTAACTCCCCCTTCAAAGGTCATACTAGATGATATGAATGATCATTTAATACGATTTTTCTAGCAAAAAAGTAGCAACAGCTTCTCGACCACCACTCCACTAAAAGCCCAGAAGAATGACTTTCCCAATAACGTATGCTAAAGGAGACCTTGGGTAAGATATTTTCTTATTATTTTATTCCTACAAGATGAAGTTGAAATCCCTTTGTTTTTTCTCAAGCTTTTTCTCTTCTTATCTGATTATTTGAATCTTTTTAAAGAATTGCACTAAATTTGCTTGGATCCTTGCTTCCTTCCTTCTTCCTTCTCGACTCTTTCTTCCCTCTCTTACCTTCTTCTTCACTTAAGCTCCAAATGGTGCAATTGTATTTCAAGGCATAAGAGAGATTATCCTCCCTAATGTGAAAAACATTTAATATATAAATAATTCTATTTTCTTAAATTTGTCTTTAAAAAATTTTAAAATAATATTTTAAAAATTCAGACCCAAGACCTTCGAATTCCCAACATTAAGTTTTACAATGGAATGCTCAAATCTAGGATTTTGTCTCTATCATCTTGGCACACTTTTTAGATACTCATTCATTAATATATTTTGGTTTGAATTTGTGATAAATATATCTAATTAAATGTGACTTTATTTGAAAGATGATTAATGCTAATTAAGCAAGCAATTACACAAATGAATAACATTATCAAATATCAAACTAATATGTAGTTATCATTGTAAAACAAATACGTCACATATGATCCAAATTTTAATAAATCTATTTGTGATAAAGTAAGAAACTGCAAGCATCTCTCTCGTTATTTCCTTAGAATCCAATAATAGGTGCCATTATTAAATATAATTATTAAGTTAAAATTAGCTAATTCAATTATCATAGACTCAAGTAATTAGGTCATGAAGGTTTGGCCTTAAGCAATTATGTCTTAATGGCTTGTCTTTGAGTGAGGGCGTCGAGGGTTTACATCGAGTGATAGGTGTCGAGGGTTTGTTCTCAAGCAACTTTCTCTCGAGGGTTTGGTGTAAAACAATTGAGTCTTAAGGGATTGGTCTTGAGGGTCCAACTTGAAACAACTAGTTTGTGAGGACATGTATTATACCCAGTAAAAAAAAAATTTTATATTAATCTTTAATAAATTAATTTTTGGCTTGGATGATTTCAGATCGACAGTAGAATGAGCCAGGAGCTCAATTAGAGGCTATTGGAATTTCTGAAATTTCTGGGGATTTTTTCGGAGCACCGAGGAAATTTTTAAGTAATTTTCCCTGTTTAATTGGATTTATTGGATTTTTGGAAATTCGAAAATCTATTTTTTTAAAACCAGAATTTGGTTTTTTTACTGCGCGTGAACCGGACCGGAACGGTTCAGCGAAGGCGGGGGCGGTTCGCCGAGTGCGTTTGCGCGTGCGGTTGGATAAGCCGCGGATAAGCGGATCGGACGGACGAGATCAGCGGTGGAGATTAACCGGCTGATCGGGTTTAAGCGGCGTTATTAGAAGGTCAACCGGCACTTAATGGGTTCTTAACGGGTTATTACCGGTTTAAGCTAGGTATTTAACCCGATTAATCTCGGCTGTTTGGGTTTTCGAGCGGTGGCCGGAGACGAGGTGTTCGCGGCGAACGGCGATATTTTCCGGCAGCCTTTCAAGGGGCTTTTTGTACCTGGAGGTTCGCGGGACCGAGGAGAATCGATTGGTACCGGTTTCGTTCGGCGAGGAGCAGCGGTGGGTCGCGTGTGAGCTTCACCGTCGCCAGAGAAGAAGGTAGGAAATTCAGAAATTAAATTAGTTATTTAGCAAAATTAAAGCATGGAATATTTTGTTAATGTCTATCTGAGCATGTGATTGAAATTTTGAAGTCGGAAATGCATTGCAGTATTATAATTTTAGCATGTTAGGTTTTAGGGTTTCGGAAAATTATACCCACCGAATTCGAGAATTTTACCAAGCATGTGTTGAATTGATTATGTGCTTTATTCATGTTAAGGTAGTATCGTATGCTGTAATTGTTTAATTTCGTAAATTGTCAAATTGGGGATCAGATGAAACTCCTTTGGTGGAAAATTTTAATTGAATCCTTAGAAATTAGTGACATTATTGAAACATTAGGATAGTATGAACATCGAATTTTGTTTCTCTTTGATCTCGGTCGTCGGAAATCGGCGGAAGAATTTGATTTGGTCGGCGATTGCGTCGGCTAGGGTTTCGCGGGCGTCGGACCGAGGAAGGAGAAGGGTTAGATAATTACAAAATTAATTAAGTAATTAATGGTATTTACGCTATTTTATTAGTAATTAAAATAATCCAATTAAAGGATTAATAAGAAATTGGTTTGGCGGTGTCGCGGTTCAGCGCGAGAGTTCCGAACCAGCAGCGAAAACCGGTTCAGCGGGATTCGGCGCGGACGAACGGCGCGAAAGCCGAATCGGCAGCGAAAACCGGTTCAGCGGGATTCGGCGCGGACGAACAGCGCGGCGCAGAGGAGAGAGAAGCGGAAGGAAAATTCGGAAATTTATTATTAATCCGAATTATCGGAAATAAAAAGGATAAGCGAAAAAAATTAATTCGGAAATTAATCCGAATTTTCGGAAAAAGGATATATGTGGAATTTAAATTTTATTCGGAAATTTATTCCGAATTTCGGAAAATGGATAAAGGGCGGAAATTGAAATTGGGATTTAAAAACTTCCTGAAGTAGGGAAAATGTTATCAGTGATGACAGTACAGTTGAAACAGTCAGACAGAGGTATGATACTTGGATGCTACCAAAACAGTCAGTAACTGGTACAGTTTGTATTGCTTGGATGGCGATGGCATGGATTGAGTCAGTTTACTCAGTGTTGGCATATTTCACGGATTGGCATACTGGACTGGACTACTATAGACCCTATATGATGTTTTAGGATAGTTGTGGTAGGTAACTGTGCGGTTCAGACTTAACTTCCACAGTATACATGTGGACTGGTATGCGCCTTGTTGTATCTGGACACATGTTGCCGAATCTTGGAGTTAAAGCTTGGCAATGACTGTAGGGGCGTGGCTTCTATGGAAATTGTTGGGAGAGGACTTCTTGGGACGGTGGCTGAGTCGACCTCTTCTGGTCCACGAGTGTAGGCCTGCGTGCCTGAGAGTGGCAGCGGCAGGGGTGACTCGCCGTGGCTAGCCAGGGTGTCTCACGTTGGCTAGAGATCTATGTGACGGGTTTGTCTATAGTCTCCAGAAGATTGATTGACGAGAGACGCTGCGGTGTCGGGTGCTAGGCGCCATGCGTGCGCAGAGATGGGCGTGTCCCGCTGGCATGCTACCTGGGAGCACAGAGGAGAGCTACTCTGTTGTGACTGGGGGTGACTGTGGATGGTCAGAGTCTGGGATTGAGAGTGCCTATCCACCATACATTGTTATGCTGTATTCCTATATTTTTGCTATTATCCTTCTCTTGCATGTGAGTTTTACTAGCTGTCTTTCCTACTGGGCGTAGCTCATTCCTGTGTTACATATTCAGTGGCTCGGCAGACTTGACGCTACCTGATTAGGTGGGATCGTGGTCAGCAGGCTTGTGGAGGATATCTGATTTGTGATTGTCTGAGATATTCTGGTTAGTTGATTGTTGTTGTTGGATGTATTTAATGAGATTGTTATTCTCATATGTCATGTAATATGTGAGGGTAATTCTGACTTATGTTTCTGGTTGGATAATGTTACACTTGTTGGACTTGGATCTTATTCTTGTGATGTAGTTTCATTCACTGTTTTATTTTATTGTCTTGGAGTATGGTGTGTGGAGTGCCATATTTTAGTGTGGATGTTATATATCTTTTTGTTTGATGGTGAGGTCATTACATGACTATGGAACTTAACATTGGGGGTTTAGACTTCTATTAGACCGGTTCTCTTATCGGTATGGGTTAGGAGTATTGGGTCTAGTAGGAGTAACATTGCGCGAGTCCATCTATTAATTCAGGAGTCATGAACCTGATTTGACGGTATACCCGGGAGATGGGATCCACATTGTTAAGGAAAGTAGGTGTGTAATGATGTGTTATATCCTATGTTTTTCGTAGGCTACTCAGGTTGGTATGGGACGATCTGAGCTGTCTATATGCAAAAAAAAAAAAAAAAAAATTTATGCCAAAATCAGCCTAGAAAATATGGGGTGTAACAACATGGTTATGAGTAATTGGGTACCGAGGGGTCTAGCTTTGTGTAATTTAGTCTCTAGGGTTTAACCTTGAACATTTGGTTCTCAAGGGTTTAACTTCGAGCAGTTGTAGTCGATGCATGTTATTTGTTTATTTTTTAAAAATAAAAGTAATATTTAACTCACAAATATTTGCATCTTCAAAGGATTTTAAATATTTTTTATAACATAAATAATTATATAAAGAATTTAGAGATGGAATGAGGATGAAAAATTTACCTGGTAAATCTTACTTATTGGTTTATAGGGCACTCATGTAATATATATTAATGATAGATACTTTGTCTTTTAAGCCAAACTCTCAAAGCAAAATTCTTGAGCTTAAGTCACGAGACCACACCGTTTAGATTAGTCCTTCAATGTTATCTTTTTGAAATCGAGCGCTTCATCACCTACAAGTAGTCGTCTTAGGGATCAAGTTTAGGACAACAAAACATGTTCCAAGTTTTTCCTTTTTTTGTAAAAAGTTTTGACATTCTTTCTTGTTTTCTATTTTCTTTGTTATTATAAACTTTGAGGATTTGAGATCATGTCTTCTCTAATTTATAAATCTTCTCATTAACCTTTGGTTAAGCAAATTTAAATTATATTCTCTTTATTCTAAAAAAGAAATCAAATAACATAACATGAATCATTCTCCGTTTTGGACAGGTAGACGACAACTTTTGGATCCAACCAAATTTGCAATCGAAGAAGGGCAAGAAGGGATGGCTGTTTCTTCCAGGTGAAGTGCGATTAGAAGGGAGTAGTGCCGGAGGCCGTGGTCGGCTGGGGCGCGCCGGGAGGGGGTCGCGGTTCGTCTGGGACGGGACGAGAAGGGATTCGGGAGCCTGACCCGAGGTGCAGCCTATCCTTATAAAGGGACCGGAGGCGCAGGCGGAGGCGGAGATTGAAGGGCCGCGGGTCGTGGCCGGGTTTGATTTTGAAATTTGGTCACGCGGGGTGTGTTGGGACACGATTAATCAGCTCGAGATTCTGCGGGATACCTGAACCTTCATCCCTACCGTCGTGCTAAGGACCCTGCAGCCCTAATCGATGGCGGGAAGTACATTACGAAGGAGCAGTCGGCGTGCTAGGACCACTGCTAGCAACTCCCCGGCGAGGGAGTGTGTTTCATCATCGTCCGAAGAAGGACAGCCACTTGTCGGGGATCCTCCACATCCTGACGGTGCTGCACTGGCGGTCGATCACCGGGTGACGAGAGAGGGGGTCACGGAGGTGAATAATATCACCGGAGAAGCGGAGACTCATAGGGATGCGGAACATTTACCTGTTAAGGCCAGCTTCAGAGAGGTTTTGACAGCCCGCAACTTCCAGAAGGGTAACTTGGTGAATATATTCGTGCGGCCGGCTAATGTTGATGTTAAGGAACGTCCTGCTGCTGTTCCGGACGTGGCGGAGGATGGTGAAGTCCTCGTTTCTTCTGAAGCATGCCAACGGCGAATCGAGTTTCATAAATATGACCTGGTGGGCCGTATATTCGGGAACACGCTGCCTTTCTCGATGATCGCCAGAGTATTGCTCAATCGCTGGGGCCACCATAAGAACTTCAGAGTGTTTGATATGTCCGCGAATTGCTTCTGCTTACACTTCGAATCGAAGGAGGCAAGGAATGAAGTGTGGCTCGGGGGGCCGTGGCAAATTGTCGGCCAAGCCATGGGCCTGGATGTTTGGTCGCATGAATTCAATCCCGGTGACTCCCACGCTATGTGCGCACCGATTTGGGTGCGGTTTCCCGGTCTTCCCCTGATTTACTGGGATACGGACAACATCTTGCGGATTGCGAAGGCTATAGGGGATCCGTTCCTTCTCGATGGGTGGACGGCGGCAATGGAGAGATCATCCTATGCACGGGTATGTATTCGCACAGACCTTTCGAAACCCTTGAAGCTGGGGGTTTGGCTAAAAGGGGACTATGGGAGAGTTTACCAAAATTTCGAATATGAGGGACTGCCAAGGATTTGTTTCTCATGTGGTCGCGTGGGGCATCTTGCAAGCCAGTGCATTGGGCAAGCTACGAAGGAGGTGTCTCAGCCCAGACAGAGTGAATGCTCTGGAATGAAGGCGAACGGGGAACAGAGGAATGGAGGAGATATCCTCACCGAGGTTGCGGAAGAAGCGCATAAACTTGGGCCTTGGATGCTAGTCCAACACAAACGGAGGAAGACGGGTGCTGATGCTCGTAGGGGTCCGGCGGCCATGGCTACTCACGGACCCAGGAAAGACACTCAAAGAACCCGTGGGAGGATGCATGCCGGCCCATCCTGGGGGGTTAGTTGCTTCTCGAGGGAACGTTGGAGGAGTAGATCAAGGCGAGGCTCACCAACCAGGAGTCGAGCTCAACATGGGACGGACCCTGGTGACCGGAGCTTGGGGGTGGAAGGCGCGAAGCTGGAAGCTCGGAGGGGCGGAGTTAAGGGAAAGCTGACAGGGTCTATGACGGCTCGGGAGAAGGAGCCGCCCACTGGTGTGGGGGGCGGTGCGGCCTAAGAATGTGGCTTGCGGTTGCGCTTCGTGTGGCACAGCGGCCACCTCTGGTGGTGGCGGAAGGTAGGGGAATGTAGCAGCTTGGCTAGGGGCTCCTTGATGACATTATCAATGAACATTATTGTGTGGAATATAAGAGGCGTCAAAAAGAAGAAGTCCAGGAGCTGTTTGCGCAGGTTGATCCGTGAAAGGAATGTTGCTGTTGTGGCGTTAATGGAGACAAAGGTTGTGGAATTCTCTAGACAAGATGCTAATTGGTTGCTTGGGGGAGGATGGGACTTTGAGGCACATCCCTCAGAGGGACTATCTGCTGGACTTCTTATTTTGTGGAGGAAGGAGGTGGAACTTGTGGTCTCTAGTGCTTCATCTCATACTATGGCCTGCACAATCAAAAGCTCACATGATGGCAGGTTGAATTGGTACTTTATCTACGGCCCGAAGTGCCATCACAGACGACGGATTATTTGGGAGGATGTCCGAAATTTCTGCGGAAGTAATGAGCCTTTGCTAGTTGCTGGAGATTTTAATTTGATCTTGGCACCGTGATGCGGACATCAAAGCTTGGCGTTGCACGAACAACGGGGGATCAATTTTTATTTAAATTTTCAAAATATTTTTTTAAATATTATGAGTTAAAAAATGTTGCAGTGACGTATGCGCCGAAACATGGATTCCGGAACATCTTTCGGAATCGAATTCGGAGTTCAAACGGACTCCCAGGAGCCAAAACAGCGCGAAAAACAAATTTCCTGCCGCCGGCTCCTTCCGCCGCCTACGGCTGCCGCCTGCCGCGCCGTCCGCCGCCGGAGCCACCGCCGAACCAGACCCGGGTTCGACCGACGAGCCAGACCCGCGCCCGAGTCCCGCCCGGGCTCGTCAAACCACACCAACCCGCCAACCCGCGCCGACCCGCGCCGACCTGCACCAACCCGCGCCGACCCGCGCCCGCGCCAACCCGCGTCGACCCGCACCGACCCGCGCCGACCCGCGCCCACCAGCGCCAACCCACGCCGACCCGCGCCCGCGCCCGCGTCCACCAGCGCCAACCCGCGCCGACCCGCGCCAACCCGCGCCGACCCGCGCCGCCGCCGCAGCTGTCGCCGCGCCTCCAGCCGTTTGAAATTAGAGTCTTTTTGTATTCCCATGAATGAACTTAATTTTCATTATTTTTAGGTGACTTTTGGTTTACCCATGTGTCCTTTAGTATTCCCATGTAATGAGTCAAATGTCTTTTGTACCCTTATGAATTCCTATATAAGGGGGAGTCATTTTCTGTTGTGAGGGGAGGGAATAGTTAATACAAGCTTTTGAGTTTGTTTGCTTCCATTCTGAGCGCGAGTGCTCTTGAGTGTCTTTGGCGTGCCGACTCATCAAAGCTCTGATACTGGGAGGAGGGACGTGAGGTCCAAGTGGTGAGACGCCACTCCAGTTTTGGCGTGCTGATTCGCTGAAACTCTGATACTGGGAGGAGGGACGTGAGGTCCAAGTGGTGAGACGCCACTCCAGTTTTGGCGTGCTGATTCGCTGAAGCTCTGGTACTGGGAGGAGGGGTGCGAGGCCCAAGTGGTGAGATGCCACACCAGTAAGTTATCCCCGACACTGGTTCTACTATCCATCTTCCTACCCCTCCACCAAAATCCCAAAATCTAAAGCTTTTACCATTTCCCTTTCCTTTTCTATCTACACACACAATCTCGTATCTTTTCGTGTCCCCCTACCCCCCTTTTTGTCCTACATCACACCGGAAGAAAAGCAGGGGGGTCGGCGCTTCTTTTATGGCAAGGACCAACAGGAATTTGCGAAACTTTTGCAGGAGCTTCAACTTGTGGATTTGGGGTTTTCCGGCAACAGGTTTACTTGAAGCAATGGGAAGCAGGGGGGAGCGCGTATTCTTGAACGCCTGGACCGGGCTCTTATGAACTCGGCGGGGCTGATTGCTTTTCCAAATTGTTCGGTTCATCACCTCAGTAGGCTGGGTTCGGATCATTGTCCATTGTTGGTCAAGGTGGGTGGCGGAGATCAGTGGCAGCAGTCCAGCAGGCCATTGTTCGACAGTGTGTGGCTGGATTTCCCTCAATCATTCCAGGTGGTGGAAAAGGCTTGGAGGAGGACTGTTCAGGGTGACAGTATGGAGATTGTGATGACAAAATTTAAGCGGTCAATGTGGGCACTGCGCAGGTGGAGCCGTCAGGAGGTGGGGAATATTGTTGATCGGAATAAGGTGCTGGAGCAGGATATTGATGAGCTCCAAAATAGGGAATCTAGCGACGGTCTGTAGGAAGAGGACCATAAGCGGCTTGGTGAGTTGGTTGCTGCCTTTCACCGGGGGTGTGCTCTCGAGGAACAGTGGTGGTGGCAACGCGCTAAGGTGCATTGGGCGCAGCTTGGGGATTGCAATTCGAGGTTCTTCCATCGGCTCGGAATAGGGGGAACCGTATTACATCCTTGCGGGACGCTGACGGCAATACTGTGGACTCTCCTGACAACATTAGACGACTTGTCTTTGAGTTTTTTGAACGGAAATGGGGGGATAGCAACATGGCGCCATTGCCTCCAATCTCCCCGTTTTCCGGCTTCGTCAGTGAGGAGGCTGGCTCCGACCTTTGCCGAAGGGTGACGGAAGATGAGATTTTGGTGGCTATGCGGGGCATCAAAAGGAATCGCGCCCCGGGTATCGACGGCATTACTATGGACTTCGTCAATGGATATTGGAGGGTCACGCAGCGGGACATTATCAAGGCTGTCTTGGCATTCTTTGAGGAGTGTAGAATGCCGGAGAGTTGGAAGGATACTCTTGTGGTCCTTATCCCGAAGAAGCAAGGTGCTTGCCGGCCGGAGCATTTTAGGCCGATTAATCTGTGTAACACAATCTATAAATTGGTGGCTCGAATTCTTGTTGGCAGGCTAAAATCGCTGCTGCCTAGTCTTGTGTCTCAGGAACAGGCGGCCTTTGTCCTGGGGAGGAGTATATCGGATAACATAAATATTGCCCAGGAGATGGTAACGAGAATGCGGTCCTGCACCGCTGCTTTCGACCTTATGGCAGTGAAAGTCGACATGGAGCAGGCCTATGATAGGGTTCGCTGGGACTTTTTGTTCGAAACCATGAAGGCTATGCGGTTTCCTGCTACTTGGTGTAACTGGATCACTGCATGTATTTCTGGCCCGAGGTACGCTGTACTTATTAATGGAGCGCGTCTTCCTTGGGTGTCGGCGCGTCGTGGTCTCCGGCAAGGTTGCCCATTATCCCCCTTCCTATTTGTCATGTCCATGGAATACTTATTGTGCATGATGCGGGATTATGAGTCCCAGCAGCTGCTCGGGTTTAAGCCGGGAATGCATACACCGCTGGTCTCCCACCTCTTGTTCGCGGATGATGTGCTGATTTTTGCTCCAGCATCCAGGGTGGCGGCGCGCGCTGTTCGACGCATTTTGCGGATGTTTGAGGGCAGTGCTGGATTGAAGGCCAACTTGTCCAAATCCAATGTCTACTTTAGCAACATATTTAGCAAGAAGCAGTCCAGCTTAATCTCACGGAAGCTTGGAATGACAATCGGCCGTGCCTTGGTGTACTTGGGGGTCCCCATTACTACGCGCCGAGTGACTAAGGAGGATCTGAGCGCCATAATCCAAAGAATTGATAACACAGTGATAAGCTGGCACGGACGGGTTCTGTCACTTGCGGGCAGGGCTGTGTTGGCGTCCTCGGTTCTGTGTGTAATACCCAACCATATTTTGCGCCACTGTTGGGTGCCGGCGGGAACCATTGCAACAATTGAACGTAGAATCAGGCAATTTCTATGGGGCGGCACGAGTAGTGTTCGGAAGCTGCACTACGCTTCCTGGGACTGTGTGTCTTCGCCGAAGGTGGTCGGCGGACTCGGGCTGCAGGACCTTCGCATTTGGCACCAGGCCCTGCAGATGGGGAATTGTAAGCGCATCCTGGGGCGCGAAGGCGGACTATGGGTCGAGATGATGAGAAGGAAGTACGGGTTCATTGACCCGTTGATGAAGACACCCCGGAATGCCTCGGCCGTCTGCAAGATGATCCTGGGAGCCATGCCGACGGCGATTTCGTGCTTCGTGTGGTGCATCGGCGACGGGCGAAGGGTGAGATTTATGGAGGATAATTGGCTCGGGGTTCTTCCTATCAGCTGTTGGCCCACGTTCATTAATGTCCGCACAAGATGGCCGGAAAGCGTTGCCGAATGCATCAGGGACGACGGTGCTTGGAATGTTGAGGCGATTTCCAGCTGGGCGGGTGAGGAGCTTGTTGAAAGAATTAGACACCTCCCGCGTGCTCGGGACTTCGTCCAGGACTGCTTGGTCCATACGCATACGGAAAAGGAGAAGGTTCACAGTGGCCGAGTCTATGCACAGATCAAACGCGAATCGTCCTCCGCGGGAGGCGGCGACAGGCGGCGTGATGAAGCTACGGGGAGAATTTGGAAATTAAAGGTGTTGCCGAGGGTTCGGGTCTTCCTATGGCGGGCTGCCGGCGACTTTTTGCCAACGGCGACATGGAAGGCTCGTCGGGGAATTAGCCGCGATCCCCTGTGCCCGTTCGGCTGCATGGAGGAGGAAACCCTGCAGCATGCGTTGTGGGAATGCCCACGTGCCCGGGACATGTGGGGGACCAGTCATGCACGTCATGTGCTAAGGGAGCTGGGCTGGCCCACGGGTGCGGCGTCCGGGTTTGGCATTTTGGAGATGTTGATCAGATTCTTGAGCTCTCCTGCGGCGCGGCGCGACGGTGCGGTACAGCAGGTGGCAACTATTGCTACCACCTTGTATTACATTTGGTCGAGGAGGAATGCGCTTATACACAACGGCTTCGTGCCCACTCTTTGCTCTGTGTCTCGGACGGTTAGGTTCGAGGTAAGCACAACCCTTAGGAGGCATCTCATCCATTAATCTCTGTCCAGCGGGAATCCTGGCAAATCCTCGGATTTGATTGTCACGAATGGTTGGCTTCCCCCCCTACAGGATGGATCAAGGTCAATTGTGATGCCGCGGTTGGTGATTTCATAGCTGGTCTTGGTGTCGTTGTTAGAGACTGCTCTGGCAAACCCCTCATGGTGGCCGGTAGGAGGATGTTCTCAGTGGCTGCTGATATGATGGAGGTCCAGGCCATAATTATGGCCTTTGACCTTCTGAGGGAGTTTCTCTCCCAGTTTCGTGCAGTTGAGTTCCAGTCTGATTCGATGGCTGCACTTCTGGAGGCTCGGGATATGGTTACTAAATCCAGTGGGGAGGGGATGCTTGCTGTTACTCTGCAGTATGTGAAGGCCATGGAGGCTTGCCGGTTTTCTCATATCCACAGGGAGGGAAATGAGCCTGCTGACTGGGCTGCTCGCAGAGCTTGCACTCATGAGTTCATTTGGGGTCCTGGGGAATCTCTTCCTCAGCCTCTCATCCAACTTATGCTGTCTGATTTTCTGTTTGATCCCCCTTGAGGATCTAACTGTAAAACCTGCGTGACTTTGTCACTTTTGATATAATGATATATCCTTTTCAAAAAAAAAAAAAAATAACATAACATAATTGAGTTAAGTACTTCAGGATATTTAAAACTTTCTGCAAATTACCGTACGCCGAAGGAATGAATTTTGGTTTTTTTTTTTTTTTTGCTAGCAATGAATTGTTTTTTGAAATATGTGGTCGCTTTTTTTCGTAAAGTGATTAAAAAAGAGCTTTTTTGAGGCGAAAAGAAAAAACGCTTTTGAAAAGCACTTAAAAAAAGGCCTAACAAACAGGATGATAGATTGTTCGGATAACTTAAATTTGTATCTTCATATGTATTTGGTTTACAGCCCATAACTGATTTGTGACAGCTTTGTCATATTTCCCTTAATTAATTTGTTATTTTTATCTTTGTTTTCACTTATTTTGTGCTAAATACGACTCCATTCCTTATTTTCTCATGGTTTACGTCGGCCACTAAGTCTGGTAATTCGATCCTGACCGTCGAATGCAAAGCAGGAAACCGGCGGACGGCCGTCGGTTTAATACTTTTTTCCAAAAACAATCTTTTATGGCGAACCCACTCGACCGCCCGGTCATTTTTATTAGGCGGAATGATTGCTAATTAGATACTCCTATAATGGAGTTGTGTACGTGGACGGTGGATACGCTATTTGAAAACGACAGGTTTTTGCTGATGGAGCGAAAAATAAAAAACTATAAACATCGTCCTTTTTGCTCGTGAGACGGATAAGACGGTCGCACTACCACCCAAAAACCCTCACACTCGTCCGATCAGCTGCTGCTCGGTACTCACGACGCCTTCTACTTCTGCATTCCGAAGGTGAAACTGAAGCTCCCTCTTGTTATCCCTCTCGACCACTTCCTATCTTTTGTAATATACAAGAAGATAGCCACGAGTGTTTTTTTTAGATTCGAGTTTTGTTGATCTGTTTCGTCTTTCGTAGGATGCGATCGTAGCTTCTTGCGTGCTTTACATCTTGTTAAGATCATGTTACGAGCTTAGATCTTTGAGTTTTTTTGGTGCCTGGAGTGAGCTAGTCGGTGTTGATTTAGCATGGATGTCTTCAGTTTTTTGATTGGTTAATCTTAGGCAGATACCTGAGGTGTCAAGAGTTATTTTCAACGTTAACTTTCAGATTTCGATGATCTTGATGCCTATCTGTTGTACGTAGGAGATTATAATAGCTGTGGGTAATTATGTTCGTGCGTCCTGCTCACGATTAGCAAAAATTCTTATTAAGAATGAAATAGTTGTGTAAGGGCGTTTTCATTAGTGGATTGTGTCTACAAGGATATATGTTATGTGTTGATGCAGAAATTGAAAAGGGAAATTATTGGAAGTTTGTTTTATTTGAAAATCTTAGGCGTGCAATTACAACGTAACAATAGAGTGGATATGGATTATCATAGGTCAATGATGACCAAGAAAGCAGAAGAAATGAAAGGAAACTTAGAAAGACTTCTATAATTGTACTCTTGATATAGAAAAAATGAGATAGGACTGAGTAAAAGTTTAAATATGTGAAGAAGACAGGACTTCACTGATTATTCTGCACATAGGTTTGTGCGTACTTGTGTAGCAAAGCAAGCACGTAGCACAAGCGAGGTTCTGAGCATGTGAAATTTGTAAGGTTGGTAGCATTGGTTCATAAGCTACAATAATTGTTGCAGTACTTAAGAGCCAAAATAGAGGAATTGCAATACAAATAAAGTTGAATGGAATGATATAATTGCTTGAGTTAAACGAATAGATAGTATGATAAAAGAGTTCGAATACAAAAGAAATAGAGTTAAAAAAATAAATGAGAAAGGATCTACTCGCCAAAATCTAAATTTTATTAAGACAATTCAAACACTCAAGCCATTAAGTAACAATATAGTGACAACAATTCAAGACTAATAATTTAATATTTTTATTTCATATTTATGGATATTTATATAATTTGAAAGCATTATTGATAATTTTAAATTTATTATAACCCATAAACAGTGAGTCACTTATCATGAGTTATTCATTGTGAGTTAACTATTATCATTTTGATTTCATACTTTTGGTTATCTAATTATGTTAGAAACTTTATTTTAAATTTGAAAAAGTTGATTTAATTTTTTTATGTTTGTTTAATGTTTTTCTCATTGATTGGATGGGCTATGATTAGCTTTATTTTTTATGGTTTATATGATGGTTTTATGTTCATGTTCAATTGTTTGTTCTTATTTTGCATAATTCTCTCCTGTCAAAAGAATTTTTACTCCGTAGAGTTGAAGTCAAAGTAGTCTTTCACAAACTTTGATCTCGACTTGTCATGTTCATACTTTGTAGGTTATGTCTTCAAGTGGTCTTTTGGTCGTCCATATTTCAATGGATTTGTATCAATAATCTCAATTAGAAATCTTATCAGTGATAACAAATTTTTTTTTAAAAAAAATGACTATATTAATATTGACAATTTAGAATAACTAGTATATGTGTTAGTTTTCTACTCAATAGATTTAAAATTTACTTTGTATAAAATGTCATCTTCATTGTGGAACACTAGGTTGGTAGACATATCTTGATGCAATTCAATAACTTGTTTGTTATCGTACCTTTCATGGACTTGAACCTCTTTCACTTGATATCTTCAATAAGAGATGTTGAGTGTTTTGTATTTACGTTTGTAAGCCATTCTTCCAGTTTTGGAATTGTTTTTTATTTCAAGCTTGAAAGTTTGCAATTTGTTTTGCATTTCTTCTCTTCATTGATTTGTCACTCGAATCAAGTCCTTTGATTTTGACATATTTTTAATTTGTTCTCTTTTTGTTACTATAACTATCATTTCTTTTCACATATTTCATTATTTTTATGTTTATATTCAATTGTTCACTCTTGTCTTATATCAACTCTCCTCTTAAACTAGTTTTGGAGATGATATTATGGACAATGGAGTAAATAATGCTACTTAATCGCTTGGTGCTTGTGTGCATGTTAGGAGAGTTATCACAATATTATTTATTTTGGCTTAATTGTTTGAGACACCTGCACATGAGAGAGGAGTTGTTACCAAAGTCACTTGGATTCAACTTGGAGTAAATTGTGTAGAATCTTTAAGAAGATTTGTCTTGAAATTGGCTTAGACCAACTTGGACTTAGGCTTTTTTACTCTAAGCATTGGATCTTGAGGGTCTGGCCTTGAGCATCGAGCATCTAGGACTCTAATGTCTACCCAAAAGCATCAGGCTCTTGATAGTCTAGTTTCAAGCGACTGGGTCTCAACTGTCGAGCTTCAAACATTTGGTTATCGATGTTTTGGCCTCGAGTCGTTGGGTCTCGAAAGTCTGACCTCAAGCAGCGTTGTTTTAACGTTTTAGCATTGAGTAGTCAAGTTTCAATTTGGCTTGGAGAACTTAGATTTTGAGGGTTCATTCTTCAGTTGTTGGATCTCTAGGGTTTGTACTATAGTAGTAGGGTCTTGAGGGTCTAACTTTGAACCTCTTCTCATTGATGTTTATTGGGTAGTTGTATTTTGGATCGATGACAAAATTTTTATCTGAATTTTTGCATCTTCTTTAGAGATTAGGGATATGTGTTGTCGTTATACTAAGGAAATTTAGTATGATATTCTAATATGCGTTTTGCATTTTGTGGGAGGTGAAACAAATGCATGGTAGAAGCTCAACATTTTGAATGGCCAAAGAATTTAGTGGAGCCATGGACGAAATGAAGTGGCATTTTTTCACTAACATACTAATGCAAAGGCCAAGGGTTTGAATCCCTTAGAAAGAAAAGAAAAAGATCTACACAAATATAGAACTAATCTATATGGATGTTGCAGCTTTAGAAATTCTTCTTAGATTACACCAGTAAAAAACATGGAATGTGAGGCATAGGTCTAGTGGGACGAAAATGGAAATGCTTGCTTTAGTCACTTTATGAACTAGACTCTCTAAGTGATGATTGTTAGATCAAAGATAATCTTTGCACATGGCCATGTAGTTGATTTGGTTGGAGCATTGTTCACGATTGAATGGTTTTTGTTTTGTTGATGATGAAGGGTTAACCTATCCAAATATAAGCCTGTTGCTATGAACATGTGGAGTATATTAAGTGTCATGATTCATTGGCTGTTGTTTGACTTGGGTGTGAAAGGTGGCATTCTTGTATTCATGGGAATCTGAGCTAAAAGATTGTACTCTAGAACTGATGCTTGTATATCTTTGGTGTTATTTGAGTTCTCATTTGAAGATTAAATGTTATGGAAGCTTACCTAATAAGCTTTTAATGGCCGGAAAATGTAAACATGATCGTAGTTAAATCCTAATGACTGGATTTATAACCAGAAAACCCTTCATAGGAAATGTTATTACCATGCAAATCTGCACTTGTTGGATGAAGCTTGGCATTGATACATATGCTTCTTGATGTGGAAATATACATATTTTATTTTATGTTTAAGTATTTTATAAAAGCACAAGATTTTGAACTCGAGCTGATGTCTAAATTGGTTTGGTCAGGGAAAATGCAAGGGATATTCCAGGCAATCTGTTCACACGGAAATCTTCTTAAATACTCTGTCCTGAAACATGTGCGCATTATAGGTCCGGTTGCTCGGCCTACTAGTTTTTCGCGTTTTGAATCTGTTGTGGCTAATAGGCTGGAGGAGCATGGATTTGAGAGCACAACAATTGCTGATGTTTTGAATGTCAAAGGTAAAGCTGCGGACGGCTCTTGGCTTTGGTGCTCAACAGATGACAGTGTATATGATGCTGTAAAATCTGTGAGTATTTGGTATTCTCCCAAGCTAGTTGATGTTGCTTATTCTTTGTTACGCAGTGTGGTTTTGAATGTGATTTATATAGTTGCATAATTATTTTCTATTTGTTTTCATTTATATGATTATTAAAGTAGTCTCTTATTTCAGATGACACATCACAATGTCGGAGCTCTAGTGGTGCTAAAACCTGGAGAAGAGAATGCAATTGCCGGAATCATTACTGAAAGAGGTAATTAAAATACCACAATTTGTGTACGGCATTTATGATTCTCATAGTCATACTTTAAGTAAATTTTTATTTACTGGCAAGGAATATCTCAAAACTTTTTTTAACTATGATAGCTTTATCATATGAGTAATTAAATGCAGCATCAAAAATCTTAATCAGCTTTATATGTGAATGTTTTCTACGTCCATATGAGCTAAGGCGGCTCCCACATCCCGTTGGTGGAATCTATGATGCCATTTTGAATTGCGTCAAATCGGTGGTGAATATATTTTGATTGAGTTGGTCAGGTGAATTTTATGTACAGTTTATTTTTAACTGGCTGCGTTATTAGGGGTGTGGAAGCCATACAAGTGAATAATTTTACTTGCTTGACATTCTGCTATGAGGACCATAATAAATCGTGGAGTTAGAATATGTTTAGTCTTGCGTTATGAATTGAAAATAGTACTAAAATTTTAATATATAACGAATATGACTTTATACATAATTTTAAGTGTTTGATTTATTAGGTATTACTGTATTTATGGGGTTTAATTTGGACTCTGATTTAGTGCAACTCTTTCAACAATACAATATGTAATCGATGGTATAGCGAACAGACCCTTCACAAATTTGTGGAAAAGTTCTTCACAACTATGGAAAAATTTTTTTCTGTCACCAAGTTTCAAATTTTTCTACGCCAAGTACAAGCTTTTGGAAACAGACATGGGAATAACGAAGGAATGTAAATTAGTAATATATAATCCTTCAACACTACAAATTTGTGAAAAATTCCGTAACGATATGGGAATAATAATTTTATATGTTGTAAAGTTTCAAAGTAAACCTGCCATCGGAGAAACCATGAGAATGTATCCAGGAAGTAAATGAATTAATCTCACCAAAAAGGATGGCGATCGAAGGGTAAATTTCACTCTTGAATTTGTCATATTTCTTTTCTTCTCCTCCGTGTTTATACTTCATGTTTTGGTTAATTTTCTCAGGTAGAAGAAGCCAAGCTTTCTTAGATTCATTGATTCCTATTTTCTTTCCGTCGTTTGCTAGTTCCATTATGTTATTTTTCCCATGTTGTCACATTACTAATAATGTTGTGGTGTTGTTTCAGATTATCTCAGGAAAATCATCGTGCAAGGTAGATCGTCTAAAACCACCAAAGTTGGGGACATCATGACTGAAGAGGTAGTAATGCTGTAAACCTTAGTGAAGCAAAATAGTTATCTCACCATTGTTTACATCGAAAGAAAAAGTACATAATATAGAACTATGAACTGCTTTCTCCGTTGTCCTTCGATAACTTTACATGAACCATTCTATATGACGCTCATTGCTCTTCTCTTGAATTCAATTTTCTATCCTAAAACTGTTTACCATTTCATCATGCGCTCATCCCCTGCATCCCTGTTTTTGACAGAATATGCTCATCACTGTGACACCTGACACCAAAGTTCTAAAAGCCATGGAGCTCATGACAGGTATGCTGTTGTTTTTCTACATTGCCTGTTTTATACGTAGGCCCTGATTTTGTTTGACGAAGCTTTTGCAGAAGTGTTTTTATTCGTTTCAGTATCAAAAATCTGTAGTACAGTTTTTTTTTTAATATTTTTTCACATATCGTTTTTAAAATAGTTCTTTTCAATTTTTTTCTACATTCACAAATTGTCATCAAACAAAACGGAGTCTCAAACGTTCGTATTTCAAACGTATGTTAAACCTTGAGTGCATTCCGTTTGATGTTTGTTGTTGGTTGGCAGATAACCGTATAAGACACATCCCGGTGATCAGCGACAAACGTATGGTTGGAATGGTTTCCATTGGTGATGTGGTGCGAGCAGTAGTGACCGAGCACCGGGAGGAGCTTGACCGCCTAAATGCCTTCATTCAGGGAGGTTATTAGCCGGCCACATGTGTTCTTTGGTACTCGAGAATGCATAGAGCTGCGCTTAGGAGGATGATGGTGGTGTGAATAGTGATGATGGCGAAAAGGAATAATTTGAACTATGGTTGTCATGTGACTGAACTTTGAGTGAGACCTGTGCAGCAGAGTCTTGTGTTGTTTATCTACTTGCTACTGTTTTATCTAGTTGTGGTTGTTTCTCAACCAACGCGGCCCCGCCCTCAGTTGCCCTTCTAAAAGGATCAAGTGTTTCAAGATTTGAATGATAATTTATCCAGTGCATCACCTTTTAAAAAAGCTTAAAAAAGTTAAAATATTAATTTATTTATTATTTTAAAAATGTTTATGTTTGTTTAATCTTTTTAAGTTTAATTATTTATTATATTCAATCTTTTTTATTAGTAAGATTAATAATGCTCTAAGATGTGTGGATTTGAATGTGGTACTTTTTGTATATGAATTTCTGTAATTAAAAAAGCAATGCCAAGGCGGTTTTGGCTGGAAGTGGTCTAGTAAAGGCAACCTTTTTTGAAGCGCTTGCATATTCTTTCCATATTTTCTATTTTTATTTAAAATACAACTAAAACAAAATTTGTTTATTTAATAAAAAAAAAAGCTAATTTTGCTTTAAAAAAAAAGGCAAGTTCAATTTTTTATTTTGTTTTGCCTAACCCTGCAATTTTTTTAAAGTAATCTTTCAACGCTTTTCGAAGTATATTTGCTTTTTGAATAAATAAAATGTAAAATTTAAATTTTATGGTATATGTTTCGACTCCGACACCTTCACTAGAATTCTGAACAATTATTAACTAAATCAAGTGAAATTAGCAAAAAAATGAGTGTATTTTAATATAACGTTATATCTGTAACATCTAAATTATATTAACGATAGATATTCACATAATCCAAAAGTTTTTGTACTTCAAATTAATGTAATAATAAAGCTTTCTCTGTAAATAAAAGGGTAAGACAATTCATAAAATTATATTAAAATAAAATAATGCAAAAAGTGAACAATGGCGTGATAGAATTGATATAAAATAAAGCTATAATAATTATAAGTATTAAATAATTAGAAACTATTAACTATTTTTAAAACTTAATGATGAGTTTGTGTGGAGTTTATCGTTTTCATTCAAAAATAATTTTATTCAAGGAATTATGTCTACATATAGTTTACTAAATTTCAAATATAATTATTAAAATTCTAAATAGATGAACTCATTTTGTTTTCGCTAAGTCTTTTATCCAATTCCACACTAAAATCTAACCATCCTTTCAAAACGATTATAGTAAGTACAAAATTGCTCACGCAAGAGGCAAAATAGTAGATTGATTTCAAGAATTGATTTAGCCTGAAACATAGCAAAGTTGTTCATTTGATTTTTCTTATTATAATTATCACTATCATATTGTTGAAACATAAAAAAAAAAAAAAAGAAGGCTTGAAAATCTTAAACAATAATTTACGTGATCGAATGAGATAAAGATAAGCTTGTAGGCAATGATACATCTTCAAGCTCCTTCTTGTGACCATTAAGTAATCTATGGTTAAAACTAAAATGTTTTCATTTGGTAAATTTTTTGCTTGAAAAAGCTTGACTTCAAATCATTCGACGTTGATAGCACTGTGGCGGTCAGGCACTATACACAAGCGCGGGTGGCTGAGGTGCATTCAGGCGATGTTGGTGCTGCGCGGTGCAGGCGATGTTGGCGCCTCACTGATTGTGATAATTGTGTTTGGGGGTGCGTCACTGCCGAGACTACGCGCCATATTCTTTGGGATTGTCCGCGCGCGCAGGAGATTTGGCGCGTGCGGCATGTCTCTGCCGCTGTTGAGGCGCTGGGCCATGGCATCTGCGTTAGGGAAGATGGGGACTTCGTGCAGCATTTTGTTTCCTATGCCGCCGCTTCTCGGCTTCGCTGCCACGATGACATGATACATGCTGCAGCGATTGCCAGTGTTCTTCATAGTATATGGGACAACAGGAATTCGAGGAAACACAATGATGCCGTGATCGACTGCAACACTATGATTTGAAACGTCCTTTTGACCACTGCTGCAGTGAGGATGCATTTTGGTCTCTCTTCTTCCGTGCCCAGCGGAAACCCTCTCAGCTCCTCGGGGCTGCAGGTTGACTTGCATTGAGTTCCTCCTCCCGCAGGTTGGATCAAGATCAATTGCGACGCTGCTGTGGGTGATGACTTGGCTGGTGTGGGTTTTATCATTAGGGATCATGGGGAAAAGCCCCTGCTCGTTGGAGGAAGACGGCTCTTCTCTTGCTCTTGTGAGGCTATGGAGGTTCGAGCCATTTTGGAGGCCCTTGATGTGGTTAGGCAGTCCTTCCCAGAGTTCCATGCTGTTGAGGTCCACACAGATTCTACTTTGGACCTGCAGGAGGTGCATCGTGTGCTTCAGCGCCCGCCCGAGGGGGGTTGCTTCTCTGCCGCAATCGCGTACGCGAAGAGTTTGGGCGCGCTGTGCATTGAGCATGTGCACCGTGAGCGCAATGCCCCCGCTGACTGGGCAGCGCGCGCGGCTTGTTTTGGTGACTATGCTTGGGGCTGGGGTATGCCCCTCCCTGAGCCGCTCCTTAAGTTCTGCTAGATGATTTTTTGTTTGATCCTCCTAGAGGATTTTGTATTGGCTTAGGCCTTCGGTAATCAAGGAAACTAGTGGGTGCAATTATGCTTCGCCTCGGCGCATGAGCGATGCCAATCAGACGCAGTTATTGCGGGTTGGATACAATCGGTTGGGCCGAACCAGTCGTTTCGTGCCAAATGCGATTTGGTTGGTCAAAGCAATTTAAACCGGTTCGGTTCAGTCTAGATGGGTTTTTAGGTGGCTCTCGACGAATTAAGGACGGCTTCAGCGCAGTGAGAAAGAGAAAAAATAAAATAAAATTTATTAAAAGTGCATAATGAATGATAATTTAAAATATTTTAACTTTTTTTAATAAAAATTTAATGAAAACCTCGTGTTAGATGCATGATCTGCACTTGGAATGTGATTCTCGAAACGGGGTTTTGTCATTATTATTGAATATAATCAACTTATTTGTTGAACTTAACAACAATATAAACTCTTGACAAATAAGCAAACAAATCAAAATAATTTAATTAAGTCAATGCTTGGCATTGCTTTCAGAAGCTATCTAACGTAATACAGCTACTTGAGCACCCCACATGCGTATTTTTATCAAATATTTTAATTATGTCTATCAATGCTCGAAAATTACTTAAATTAGTTAATTAATTAGCAATAACGGTTGATAACTCAAATGTCTAATTTCTAAGTTGATATTATATTTATCCATGGCGTTTACTTCAAGAGACCTGATTCATATTCAAAACAGAAGACATGCGGTCATTAAATAAGCCTATAAAAGAAATAAGCTTATAATGAAAACACATTTTTACGCAAGTTTTGTTAACATATTATTTATTTTTATTTTTTTTATGCTTGGAGACAGCTATTATGACACTACATTTATTAAAGATCAAAAATATATATTAGAGCTTGTTTGGTCACATTATTTATAAAATTATATAAATATATATATATATATATTTAAAAAATTATAATTTTTGACGTCATGATCAAATCATGGGCCCCGTGAGTTGGACAAAATGACCCAGCTGTCATTACAAGTAGACCGCGTCATCTGGGCACGCAAGCGAGCGCTGACTTTACCAAGCCGAACCGGATGCCAACTTCCTCATATTAGAATTTCCATACTACTGTAGGTTATCTTTTGTAGACGTTTGAAGGCAATTTGCATTAAGTTATTATCCACTTGTAAGTCTTTTCACTGAATCCTTAACTTTATTCTTTATTGCATAAAACATTTCGTTTTACAACCAAGTGCTTCAACAATTAAGAAATCCCCCATGTGTCCTCTTTTCTGCCTTTTAAACCTCATAATTTACTGATCAGATGCTTTCAGTCGAGTATAAAATAATTTTATAATACGTAACATAATGAAATTTATTCACCTTTTAAATTTTTTTTAATCGTTTTTACAAAAACATTGCAAGGGCAAATTGCTTATGAATCTATAACACGACGCTCTACCTGTAATCTTAATTATTTACCAATTATTACAGTGTGGCTTCATTAATTAACCAAATAAATTATTAGCCATTAATGAATCCTGGCACATCACCAAGGCCTATTCCATGCCTTTCTCCTCCCTCCACGAGGGAATCCCCCAATGGACAGCGGCAGCACTTCCCTCCCCACTGCTCCGTCAACCGCCGTCTTGGGCCGCCAAAAGTTCGGAAATTTTATGTATTGCATCGGCATCTCCGTTGCCATCCTCCTCCTCCTCCTCTTCACCATCATCCTCGTGTCCTGCCTCTGCATCCGCGCTCACCGCCGAGAACCCGACGACGGCGATGATGAGGACGACGACGATGTTGAAAGAGGGCTCGCCGAAAGTACCCTCAAGAGCTGGCCAACGGTGACCTACTCCGAGGCAAGGCGCCGGGACCGGCTGCGGGCCTCCGGCGGCTGCTGCTCGGTGTGCTTGGCCGACTACGGCGACGGCGGAGAGGAGCTGCGGCTGATGCCGGACTGCGGCCACCTATTTCACGCGAGGTGCGTCGACCAGTGGTTGCGGCGGAAGCCGACGTGCCCTGTTTGCCGGTAGTCGCCGGTTCCCAGCCCGATGCCGACGCCTCTTCTGCACCCCGCTCTGCTTTCAGCATGGCAGCATTAAGTTATTGCGCGAGCAATGTATGTGCTGCATTTTAATAATTTTAATTTAAATCAACAAAAGTGGGTTTTTTAGTAAATTGATTTTATTTTCCGGCCATTGCTTAATATTGGAAATATTTTTTTATGCAAAGTTTTGATAGATAAATGGTCACATGTATTTTTATTAATTCAAATATTCGAGTTTATAGTACCAGTTAATTCGACTTTACTAAAGCACATCACTAGTTCCTAGCTTGCGAATTTTATTGTCATTTTTATTTTTTTAGTTTATATTTATTAATGAAGATTATATATTAAAAAGTAGAACTGTATATGAAAAGTTGATTTTTTAATAAAAAAATTCATTTTAAACTAGTGTACATTATTCCATTGTTTTGTGGATTTCCCCTTCTCTAAGCTGCGTTCGTTCCGACCGAGTTGACTTGAATGTGCATGTAGAGGCTGACTGTGTTTCTAAAACAAGATCTTTGAATAGATACCTTCACTAGCTTTTTGATGAGCAAATTGTTTAGTAATTCTGCTTAGGAAATGTTATGAATATAGTTGAATTTTCGTAATGTATAGTGATATTGTTTGTCTAGTACTAGTTGTAATTTTGAAGAAATAAGTTAAATATATTTTTTTAATCTTATAAGACTTTTAATAGCTAGTAGAGAATGATAAATAACTTATAAAAAATTTTATATTTTCAAGAAAACAAAAAAAATAAATGATGTAAGAATGTTGTTAGAATTGTAGCAATATATGCTTTTATTTTAACAAACTTTAAGTATTCAAATAATTTTAATTTTTAATTTGATAATTATTAGGAGCAAATATTTGAATTAGAAGTGAATATTTGGACGATCATTAGTCTATAAAAGGGTATAATTATTGATTAGTAATTATTATGATCATAAAAAATTTCAATAGCTTTCTGTCTTTTTGGGCATTCAGGTTGTTGTTGTTACTTTTGATTTCTTTTAAATAATTTCGAATTCAAGTTTGTTATTTGAAATTCAAGATATATTTTATTCTCGATTTATTTTTCATCAAAGTGATATGAAAGCTTTGAGAAGTAGAAGATCAAACGTTGCATCGTCAGAGAGAGAAGAGTGACCAAAACATTTGTTTGGAATTGCAGTCTAAGCAGAAAACAAAAAAGCAGAAACAGAATCAGTTTCGCAATATGCAGAAACAAGAAGTGGTATTTGTTTGAAAATATGTTTTTTCATAAAATGTAAATAGTGTTTGGAAGTAAAGCTTGCAAAAAGCAGAAGCAATGTTTGAAAATGTTCTTTTAAAAAAGTGTTTAGAAAAAATTTGGCTTTAAAATGTTCGAAATTATGCAACATACCATTCCTTGGTTGATTAACGAAAATTATGATAATTGGTCCATTCAATTTAAAGTCTTTCTTGGTTCACTAGAAATTTAAGAGATTGTTATTGATGGTTTTGAAGAATCAAATGCTACTGATGTAGAGAAAAAAAATGTTGAAAGAAAATAAAATAAGAAAAAAAAATCTTGTTCTTAATATATTAAGAACTTGAGGAAATCATTTTTAAGAAAAGTTACAAAAGCAAGTACAAGTAAAGAAGTTTGGAAAAAACTCAACACAATTTTCAAAGGTATTGAACGTGTAAAAAATATGTCTTCAAATCCTTAGAGTCAATTTGTGCAATAAAAAATGAATGAAAATGAGAGTATCTTAGATTTTGTCTTATGATTAGTTCTTATTGTAAACTTGATGAAAAGAAATGAAGAACAAATTAACGATGTATGTGTGATCGAGAAGGTATTTCATTCTTTAACTCCAATATTTGAGCATGTGGTAGTAGCAATAAAAGAATCTAAAGACAGGAAAATTATTTATTGAAGAACAAATGAGTTTCTTACAAGTTCATGAGTAATAACCAGGACTAAAGTTGCACATATTAATCAAGTATTGTAGTCAAAATTGAATTTAAAAGAAGAGAATACTCTAAAGAAAGAGAATTCAAATTCAAGGGAAAGATAATAAGGCTCATATCGGGGACGTGGAAGAGCTAATTTCCAAAACAAACCTAAATAGAAAATTAATCAACCTTACACTTGACATAGGCATGGAAGGAATGGTGCTTCTTGAGGTTGAGAACATGAAAGAAATATTGAATATTACAACTTTCATAAGTTTGGTCATTATGCTTTTAATTGTTGGCATATGAATAAATAATCAAACTATGTTGTAATATCATAAGAAAACTCAATATCATTATTTGTTGAAAAAAGAAGATAATGAAAGAGAAAATGTATAATTCCTTGACTTAGAGCAACCATATGTGTAAAAACAATATCTATTTAATACAATTAAAAAGGTGCAAGCAAGTGTGAGTCTTAGAGACTCATCAAAGTTGAAGATAAAGATTTAAAAAGAAAGAGAATTGCTAAAGTGAAGATGTCGACAAATCATATATTTTCTCTTCAATTTAAGTCAATTCTTGTGCATCTTTCTAATAATTCTTTGAAATGACTTCTAAGGTATGATCACCTTAATTTTGGAGGTTTGAAGTTATTAACAAAAGAAGGAATTATGGAAAACCTTCCTTTATTAGATGATCCAAAATATATGTGAAGTTTGTATACATGAAAAGCAACATGATCTACCATTTCAAAAGAATAACCCTTGGAGAGATAAAAGACTATTGTAACTTATTCATATGAATATTTGTGGTTCATTAATGTCATTATCTAATAGAGACAATAAAATATTTTATTACTTTCATAAATAATTTTAATAGAAAAATATAGATATATTTTATTAAATAAAAATTATTGTAATCTCTATATTTAAAGAGTTCAAATACAAGATTAAAAAAGAGAATGAGCTATTCATTCAAAACCTTAGGTCTGATAGAAGTAGTGAGTATACATCAAATGAATTTAGTTGTGTAAGTAAGAAGGTATATGATATTAACTCACCACAAAGTTACACTCCATAATAAAATGGAGTGGTCGAACAAAGAATTTTACTATCCTTGATATGTTAAAGATCATGATGAGAGAGAGAGAGAGGAAACTATCAAAAGAATTTTGGGCAAAAGTAGTTGCTCATTCAACTTATTTGCTAAATTGTTGTCCTACTAAGACTGTGTGCTATATGATTCCACATAAATCTTGGAGTGGATATAAACCAAATGTTTTTATTTTTGCATATTTAATTATATTACATATGTATAGGTACCTAATACAACAAGAAAAAGATATATAGTAAAGATGAAAAATATATATTTATTGGATATAGTGAGGAGTCAAAAGCTTATAACTTTTATAACCCTTCAACCAAAAAGGTGATTATTAATCATGATGTATATCTTTAGAAGAAGAGTAGGAAGATAAAGCAAAGTAGAGTCAATGCTTTTTTCCTTCTTATTCTTTACTTGTTTTCATTCTCACATCAAGTGGTGTTACCATTGATTTTAAGATATTTGGATTTTATTTATCATTTGCTTCACTTCCATGTCAAGAAAACATAACATTTCACCAGTATCTGTCATGTCAAATTTATGTTGCATGGCCTTTTTGAATCCTTGTAATAATTGAAAATATTTTTTTATATAAAGCATATCATCTACATAACGACAAATTATAAGAATATCATTGTTAGTTGTCTTAGTATAAAGTGCATACTAAAATAAATATTTTTAGAATCATTATTATTGAAGATATCCATCAATCAATATATTCTAGTACTAGTTATAATTTTGAAGAAATAAGTTAAATATATTTTTTTAATCTTATAAGACTTTTAAGAGTAAGTAGAGAATGATAAATACTTCATAAAAAGATTTTAGATTTTCAAGAAAACAAAAAAAATGATGCAAGAATATTGTTAGAATTGTAGCAATATATACTTTATGTTAGCAAATTTTAAGTATTTAAATAATTTTTAATTTGATAATTATTAGGAGCAAATATTGGATTAGAAGTGAATATTCAGAATATTATTAGTCTATAAAAGGGTATAATTGCTTATTAGTAATTATTATGATCATAAAAAAATTTCAATTGCTTTCCATCTTCCTACGCCTTAAAGTTTTGTCGATACTTTTGATTTCTTCCAAATAATTTCAAATTCAAGTTTGTTGTTTACAATTTAAAATCTTTTTTATTCTCAATTTATTTCCATCAAAGTAATATCAAAGCTTTGAGAAGTAGAAGATTGAACGCTGTAGTGTGAGAGGGAGAAGAGTGACCAAAATGTTTGCTTGGAACTGTGGTCTAAGAAAGTACAAAACAAAAAAGAAGAAAGCAAAATCAGTTTTGTAATGTGTAGAAATAAGAAGTGGTCTTTGTTTGGAAATAGATTTTTTCAAAAAACACAAATATTGTTTACAAAAGCAATGTTTGGAAATGTAGTTTGTAGAAAGCAGAAGCAATGTTTGAAAGTGTGGTTCAAAAAAATAGTCTTTAGAAGAAATTTTGTCTTTAAAATGTTCAAAATTATGCAACATATCGTTCCTAAGTTGATCAACAAAAATCATGATAATTGGTGCATTCAGTTTAAAGTCTTTCTTGGTTCACACGAAATGTAAGAGATTGTTATTGATGGTTTTGAAGAATCAAAAGCTATTGATGTGGAGAGAAAAATGTTTAAAGAAAATTAAAAAAAGAAAAAAAAATTCTTATTCTTGATATATTAAAGACTTGATGAAGCTATTTTTGAGAAAAGTTATAAAAGAGACTACAAGTAAAGAAGTTTAGAATAAACTCAACACAATTTTCAAAGGTATTGAGTATGTGAAACATGTACGTCTTCAAATCCTTAGAAACGATTTTAATCAGTCAAAGATGAATGACAATAAGACTATCTCAAATTATGTTTTACGATTATTTGTTATTGTAAACTTAATGAAGAGAAAGGGAGAACAAATTGACGATGCATGTGTGATCGAGAAAGTATTTCATTCTTTAACTCCTATGTTTGAGCATGTGGTAACAACAATAGAAGGATCTAAAGATAGGTAAATTACTTATTAAAGAATTAATGGGTTTCTTAAAAGTGCATGAGTAACAACTAAAGAAAAGGATTGAAGTTGTACTTATTAATTAAGCATTAGAGTCAAAATTGAATTTAAAAGAAGAGAATAATTTGAAGAAAGAAAATTCAAATTTAAGGAGAAGAGGATGAGGCTCATATTAGGGATGTGGAAGAGCTCATTTTCAAAACAAAACTCAACAAAAAATTAATCAACCTTACACTCGACATAAGCATAGAAGAAAATGTTCTTCTCGATGTCGAGAATAGGAAAGAAATATTGAATGTTACAATTGTCATAAGTTTGGTCATTATGTTTCTAATTATTGGCATAGGAATAACCAATCAAACCATGCTGTAACTTCACAAGAAATCTTGATGTTATTATTGGTGAAAAAGAAGATAATGAAAGAGAAAATGTATGGTTCTTTGACTCAGGTGCAAGCAACCATATGTGTAAAAAACATTTATTTGATACAATTAAAAAGGTGCAAGCAAGTGTGAGTCTTAAAGACTTATCAAAGTTGAAAATTGAAGGCAAACATTTAAAAAGAAAGAATTTTGCTAAGGTGAAGATGTTGATAAATCATATGTTTCCTCTTCAATTAAAGTCAACATATGAAGCTTATTATCTTGGGCATATTTCTAATAATTCTTTGAAATGACATCTAAGATATGATCACCTCAATTTTGGAAGTTTAAAGTTATTAACAATAGAAGAAATTGTAGGTCTTCTTTCATTAGATAATCTAAATCATATATGTGAAGCTTATATATATAGAAAGTAACATCATCTATCATTTCAAAAGAATACCCCTTGGAGAGCTAAAAGACTATTATAGCTTATTCATATGAATATTTGTGATCCACTGATGCCATTATCAAATGGAGGTAATAAATATTTTATTAATTTCATAGATAATTTTAGTGGAAAGATGTGAACATATTTTATTAAAGAAAAATCTATTATTATCCTATATTTAAAGAGTTTAAATGTAAAATTGAAAGGAGAGTGGTCTATTCATTCAAAGTCTTAGACCTGATAAAAGTGGTGAGTATACATCAACTAAATTTAATTGTGTAAGCAAGAAGGTATACGATATCAACTCACCACAAGTTACACTCCATAATAAAATGGAGTGATTGAACAAAGAATTGATATCACAAGGACCATGATGAGAAAGAGAGGAACTTGCCAAAAGAATTTTGTATAAAAGTAGCTGCTTGTTCAACTTATTTACTAAATCATTATCCTACTGAAGCTATGTGTTGTATGACTCCACATGAATCTTAGAGATATAAACCAAATGTTTCTTATTTTTGCATATTTAGTTTTATTGCATATATATATAGGTACCTAATACAATAAGAAAAAATATATTAAAGGTGAAATATATATATTTATTAGTGAGGAGTCAAAAGCTTACAACTTTTATAACCCTTTAACCTAAAAGGGTGATTATTAGTCATGATGTGTTTTTAGAAGAAAAGTAGAAAGATAAAACAAAGTAGAGTCAATGCTTTTTTCCTTCTTATTTTTTACTTATTTTTATTCTCACATCAAGTGGTGTTGCAACTGATTTAGCAGATTTGGATTCCATTTGTCATTTGCTTCACTTACTTGCCAAGGAAATATGACATTTCACCATTATTTATTATGTCAAATTCATGTTGCATGGCCCTTTTGAGTCCTTGAAATAATTGAAAAAAAAATTCTATATAGAGCACATCATCTACGTAAAGATAAACTATAAGAATATCATTATTAGTTGTCTTAGTGCATACTCAAATAGATATTTTTGAAATTATTATTATTAAAGATATCCATCAATCTTAATATTCCATACTCTTGATACTTGTTTCAATCTATATAAAGTTTTCTTTAAATGATAGACTTCATGTAGATTACTCATTATTTTATAACCTTCAGGTTGATCAACATATACTTTTTTTTCTAAAACTTTATTAAAAAAATATAGATTTAATATTAAGTTGACATAACTTTCATCCATGTGTTGCAAATGCTAAAATCAACTTCATTGTATCAAATTGAGCAACTAGAGAAAATACCTCGTTAAGTTCAATAATGATAAACTATTTAGCAATTATAGGTGGTCTTATATATTTCACACATACAAGACAAAATATCTTGAACATTGTTGCTCCTGCACAATTCTTCTAAACATTATTTCAGAGTAACTAAATTGATTCTTTGTTACATTCAAGAGACAAATTGAAATTTTTTATAAATTAGTCTAGTGTTTCAATTTATTTAGTTTTTTTTATAGTGATTTGGCAATATCCAAAGAAGATAAAGAAAATATTATTAGGTTTTGATGTAATATATGTTAGACTTTTATTATGGTCTAATTTTGAGCCTATAATATTAGAGATATTCAATAGATTATTAACAAATATTAAATATTATTATATACCAATCAGGGTTAGGAGACTCAGGTGATATTATAGAAATGTTTGAAGATTAGAGTCCAAAGGTTTGTTACACCCTTGTGTTTGATGAGTCAAGCATAAATATTTATCTCTCATATGGGCTTGCTTTAAGTGAAATTATTAATATTTAATTAAGTCAAGCTATGAACTTTAAATATCTATAATAGTGGTTTTCAAGGCTCTTGGAGTCATGGCAAACTTCAAGGAAATTGAAGACATATATTAAAATTTTTATACTTGAATTTCTCTTTATTTTTTTGAATTTAATATATCCAAATTTTGAGATGATGTGGCACAGTAGTAATATTAATATTTAAAAATATTATAAGTTTAATTATTATTGAATTTTGATTTTTGGGTCAAGCATTATTGATGAAAAGTATAAATATTGGTATTTGATTTCTTAAAATTATTTAAGAATTATTTTTCATGAATTTCTTTTCATAGTCACTTAGGACACTTGTAATACTATTATAATATAAAATTATTTTGGTACACTTATATTCAAAATTTTGGTACAAAAATTCTTACAAAACACAATAAAACCACTTTAGTCTCTGGATTTTTCAATTTAGTATTGGGTAGGTCGACCAGACCCGACCGTTGGTCCATCCAAGATTTATGGATTTGAAAATAAAATAAAATAAAAATTGTTCGATAGACCCGAAGGGGCGAGCGAAGCCCGAAGGCTAAGGAAGAAGGTCATAGGAAAAGCTAAACAGAACAACGCAAAATTAGCCCCCAGGGAAAGCTGAACGGAACAGTACGAAATCAAGTCAACCAGGACCAAGTAATAAAATCTTGGTTGAGGAAGGGGAAAGCCAACCCCAAATGGCTCGAGAGTTATACGAACCAGAATCTTTATAGAGAGCAATCCCAACCCATTTTGGGAAATATGGGACTAAATTCCCATCTGATAGTTAATGAAGGCGGAAGGGCAGACACGATCAGCAACTGAGGTTAATCAAGGTGATATGCTGCAAGTTAACAATAAAATGACAAGCAAGAGTTTCGCACCTGAGCCAGTTTTGCGAGATGATGCGGAACTACTACAACAAGTTTACACTTAAAGTAACTTCTGTACACATTATACTAATACATGCAGAACAACCTACGCAGATCCAAAGGTCCAAATCAAGGCCGCCTAAATCCAACGGCCATGATTGATCTTGAACGGTGAAATCGGGATTCAATCAAAACATCCATTTCAGGATCCAAATCGAATGGTGACTGCTATGCGTCTGTTACCCAAACGACTAATTCACTTTAAAGCCATTGGAAGTGGATTTAGAGCTCAAATTTGAGCTCTATAAATAGGAAAGAAGAAGAAATCTAAGTGGTCACAATTGCTAAGTTCTCAAAGCTTTCAAATCACAATTTCAAGCAATTTCAAGTGTATACAGTGCTTCCAAATTCACAAAGTTAAAGTTGTAAGAAGAAACCTGAAATTTGAGGTTTTTGTTTCAACTATTTTCAATTTCTATTCCTCCCACTTTTCAATTTTTTTTGAAATTTTTATTATATTGAGTGTGTCTCATACTTTTTTAAATTATTTTAAGTTTATACATTATTGCCAATTTTTGTATTTGTTTCTTTGGGGTAAAGGCATCTCGATAATTGTGCAAAAGCCCGGGGTTTGAGTTGAGCCCGAAAAAACTCAAGTAGGTTCGGGATTAATCGTAGGTAAAATCCTAAGTAGGTTTAAGGCAAGCCGTACAAAAAATCTAGCTTGTAATTTGGTGATTTTAATGGCTTTTTCCCAACACTGGTTGAGGGTGGATGTAGGCTCAATTTTGAGTCGAATCACCTTAAAAAACTTTTATGTACTATTTCACTTCTCTTTCTTGTTCTTGCTTAAAAGATTTAAGTTTTAATTTAAATAAAAAATTGAAACAAAATCTCAAAACTTTATTTATCACAATTCACTCCCCTCTTGTGGGTTTACTTTAAGCATAAAGAACTTCAAGTTGTAGCTTGAATTATTAAGTAGAATGGGTAACAACACATTAAGCATTAAACATAAAGTCATAGAGGATGATTTTTATCACATTCAATTCTACACATAAAAAATAATAAATTTAAAACAAACTCTATGTAGAGTATTTTAATAGAAGAAAAAATAACTCTAACATTAATTTACTGCAAAGAACATAAATGTTACTGAAAGAGCGCACCTTTTAGGCGATGATGTCTTATAATTTCCATTGAAGTTAACGTATGGGCCACCAAAGATAAAAAAAAGGGCAACAATGTGGTGGTTTAGGTTAATGGGGAAGCTTACCTAAAGGGATAACATGATTGTAAGCTAAGATTTTGGAGTCTTATTGAGGAAGGTGAAAGTTTGTGGTTTGATTGAAAAATAGAAGGGTGGGTGAAGACTTGAGGTTGTTGAAGGAATCACAAATTTATTTGGTTTTTAACTCTCCTAATGAAAGGTCTGTTACCTTCAATTCTTATTTCTCATAAGGTTTTGATTGCCTGCTCTCCTAGTAAAATGTCTCTCACATTCAATCTCTATCTCTTGCAAGGGGAGGAGAAGTTAAAATCACTCTAATTAGAATTTGATGCACATTCTTTATTCACAAAAGTGAAAGCACATAAACAAGAGAAGTTTCTTCATTTATTCATCTTCATCTTATACAATATAATGAGTATCCTTATTTATAGAGACCTTAATATTATATTAGTAATTTGCTAACCTAAAAACATAAAATAACATTTAAAAATACCAAAGGATATGCTTTAGAATTTTAAAAGATATTTCAAAATTCTAAAAATTAATACAAATTATAAAAGAAATATTTTGAATAAAATAAACTTAAAAAGTTGTAAAATTACTTGAATTAAAGAATTCTCATACAAGCTGTGCGTTTTGAATGGTAGTAATAGCGGACAGTGAAATAACAGGCTGCAAAACAAAGGTGACATGATTGATGTGGTGTGAGAGAAAGGCATGACTCTTCTTGTTCAATTTTTGGGTTGGATAATGCCGGTAAACGAAGGCTAGCAGGTCATCGTAAGTTAATGCAGGTTGAAACGAATAAAGCTAGTTATCTCGAGTAATGGGTCGACACAGGTCGAGAAAATCAGTGTGGCTCCATGGGTCAGTGCACGTCACGTGGGCCACACTTGTTGGTGCGATCTATGGCAACGGTAGCTGATGATAGCAGTAACAGCCTAAAACTCAATTTTAAGCATTTTTAAGCAATTTTTAATCAAATTTTGTACTGACGAACTCATAAGCTGGCTGAACGAATGACCAAGTGATGGTGAATAACTGAAAAGTCATACATGAGAATTGACATAGATGATGACATATTTTACTACAAAATATACTTAGACAAACAAAACAAAAATAATGAAGACAATCATAGGGAAAAACAGAGTGTTGTAGTCGACCCCTATAATTAACAAGGATAACTGATCGCAATAAGATTCAACTTAAGTACGACTTTGAGTTAGAATGGGACTAGTGCGATGCTAACGGGTGCATGTTTGTGAGCTAACGATAGGCACTTTTGCATCAGGTTTTAAGTTCAAACATAAAGCAATGACTTGATGTTAAAAGAAGCACGATAAAATTCTATTATCTTATTCAAGTACATCTCCATCTCATTCACAACTTATCCAACAATTTTGATGAGATGAATTTTGAAAGACTTAACACTAACCACAATTGAATGCAATAGAGATATTTTACATTAATAGATCTATAATATCACTAACAAAGAACTTAGTTTTTATGAGAGGATGAAGCACATAAAATTTGAGATAAGTCAAATGTTGGTAAAAGAGATTTATGCAACAAGTTGCCAAATGCATTTTAAATGAGCCAAACATCTAAGTGCTTCAACATTCAAAGATGGGAGTGAAGTAAAACATTTATTGTGAATTTGAATTTCAGAAGTTACACATTCCATGTTTCCAGACTTCCACATTTTCACCTCTCTTTACTTAAAGTTTTTCTTAAACTTGGCTTAATATTCATGAGAAGACATAAAAAACGTATATACAAAGTTGATCTCTTACTTAAAAAAATTCGTTCTCAAGCAATTTCTCTCCACTCTATCGTTTATTCAAAGATTTTATTATATCACAGTACTCCAAACGTTTGTTCCTTCACATACCTAAACATCTAACAAATAACGCCAGAAAACTATGCAATAATATAAGAAATAAGTGCAATGGTGATTTTTTTTTTCTTTTTTCTTTCTTTTTTTTTTTTTTGCTTTGAAAGTGGTTTTAATCGTTTCCATTGTTAAGTGTTGAAATTTATAAATTGCTGAAGTTGATTAACACTGCTTAGTCCATAACAGCGGCTTCATAAAGCTTTTGTATACTACAAGGATAGAACAAAGGTGGTGGTTTAAACCTCCCATGTATATCTTACACAGCTTTGCCAAAATGAAAAAAAGCAATGATATCGTTTTGATGACAGTGGTGACAAGGAGCTTAAGAGTTTTAGTCATACCATAGATAATCAGATTATGGTATATCCAACATTTCTCATACAAACTCGAAGGTTCTTGCACAAGAAGCAAAGAAGCTGATGTCAATCAACATTTGTATGTCTAGCTTTTTATGTCTTATCCTTAATGTTCAAAACTCATCGATTATTTTGTATTTGAAAAGCTGTACTTGTTCAAACGTTAGTGTGTTAGAATCAGAGCATGCTCATGTATCTTTGTGGATTTAGACATGGACATGTGTATTTTTTATGTTAATATAATTTTTTAAAGATTTTTTAGAAGCTATAAAATACTTCTTAACAACTCTCAAGCTAGACATAATAATGTGATAAAGTTATATGAAATGTGATGTTTGCAATGGGATATTTGAAACTATCAAACTAATGTGATGATAGTAAGATGTTTGAAATGTTTTGATACTAATGGTGTAATCTTAATAACACATTTAGAAAATGTTTATATCAAGAATGAGACATAAATGATATAGAGATGTGTATGTGTTAACAAATATAGAGACAAGTAACGTGGCGTGAATTTGGCTCAGTAACGTGGCGTGAATTTGGCTCAAATCCTTGCCAAAAATTTCGAAATAATAGTTTGAATTGTATTTCCCAAATAATTATGGAATAGATTGTGGTTTTGATCATATAAAAATGGTTAACGTTAGAGAAGAATATCATAATTTTTAATTATATAATTTTTAAAAATAAATTATAAATTATCAACAATCATAAAAAACATAAAAAAAAAATTATGATAAGTAGTATATTTTATTAGGACTTCAATAGCATAATTTTTATAAAAATTGAATATATATAAGTTGTGAAATTAACTCGTCAAACTCAACAGAGAATAACATTTATATGATTTTTAAAATAAAAAATGTTGAAAAATTATGAAATTTTATTAAATTATAAAATTTGGTGACTGATTTATTTTAGAAGTAATCAAAAAAATTTAGTAGTTGATTAGGTCAACAAATTTAAAAAATTTGATTTGGTTTAAAGTTCTAATTAATTTTTTTTTCTAATTTTAACCTAATTGAAACAAATGAAGGTGAACCAAATGATACCAATGAGAGGAAACAAATGCAAAGTGGCAGAGATAAGGAGAAACAGCGGTAACTCATGCGTCAACTTTAGGTAACAATTATTTTAAGGGGTGCAGTGACTTTGATAAGAGGGCTTTGAGAAATATTTCTTAAGATTGGGCTATGATGCAAAAGAGAGAAGGAAGAGTTGTTGGCTATGAAATACTATTTATAGAACAATATATTTATATATAACTTGTATTGCAAATTTATTAAATATTATTTTTATATTATAATATTATTCTCTATTTTATATATATATATATATATATATATATATATATATATATATATATGATAAATCTACGGTGTCGCATAACCCAATTTGTATTGTTTTATATTTATATAATATTGTTTACTATATATATGATGATTAATTCAATTTATTTTTTAGTTTGAAATATTTCAAATTATATTAATACATTTCATTAAAAAATAAACAAATGATGATTAGAATAATGACTTAACACAACATGATTTATTTATATTACTTAAATATCATATATTTTATTGGATTAATGATTTGTAGTAGTTATTATATCAACAAATTTGTACAATGACTTTTATAGTTTTATTTTATGAACATGTATTATAAATATTTTGATATATTTGATATTATGAATTTTGGTAAAAAGTTATATTTCTATAATGATTAAAGTTGAAAATGAAGTAGATTAGTTTTATAATAAAATTTAATTTTTTAGCAATTAAAGAATTTTTTAAATAAAAAGAAAAAAAATATAAAGAATACAAACTTTTTTTTTATAAAAAAGTAATTTTGAAATTCTAGTGACATCCAATTTTATAATTATACTTTAAAAAAAATTGTGGATGCCACAGTACCACATCACCTAAATTGTTGAGGGTGCGCCATGCATACATATATGTATTTTATGGCTAAGTAGCTCTTGTTCCTGTCCATGAGATGCCTCATGTTGCTCAACACATCAGTGGTGTTCCTTCGTTTTTCTTGTTAATTCACCTTCTATTCATGTCAATTTGTACATTATTTTTTTAATATTTCATGTCTAGTTTGCTTATTTTCATTAAATATGAACATCTCATGTGGATGAAGCAATCTTTGGATCATATGGTGATATCACAGATTCTTGCATTAGTGAAAATTTATTTCTCACATGGCTTGAAGGATTTCATGTGTTTCTTAGAATAAATATTCGGTGGAGTCATTTAGGGACTATCATGATATTTTTAATAAATATTTCAATTCTTTCATTGATAAATTTTAATATCTTTAGCTTTTTTTTTATAAATGAACACTTCTCACAATTATGACAAAATAAGCAATAAGATAACAAATTAAAAAATTTGGTATGACACATAAGTCTATTTATACTCATACACAATTATTCATAATAGATTGGAAATAAAACATATAACAAACTCTTAAAATATTCACATACTATAATAGGCGTATGATAGTGTTTCATCAATCATAACATAATTGTTTTATTGCATATAAAGATTAAGTAAATAAATAAGCATGAGTCAACCATAAACTCAATCAACAAGTATGTAATGATTTAATATTAAACATGCAATTTAGATAAACAAGTTGAGCAATATATACACTAAAGATAAAATAAGCTCAATAATATAAATGAATCATTCTTTTTTCATTAGTCATTTTTAGGGCCCTCTCCATTATCAAATCATGGACTACAATCATAGGAATGTCAACCCCTAAGTAGCTCTTAAGTGACTATCAATTAATTTTATATCAAACATAATGGGTATCTCATAACATTGAATAGGAATGAGTGACGTTACTACTATTAATGATCATCACAAAAAATGAGGAGTAAGAAACAACATTTTGTATTATCATGCCAAAATATCATAATGAAAGCTCTACTCGCTATGAAATGATTAATAAAGAACATATCTTTTCCTTTTTTATATATTTGTTTTTGCAGATTATTCATTTCTCAACTTACTATTCTCCTCAATTGATAATAATAGCATAAGAATTTCAACTGCATTCTATTCATCTACAAGATATATGTATAAAATGTTGATGTGATGTCATGAGATATGCTAAGCGCAAGTTATTTAAACATTATGAATACGATTAAATGTTTGAGCAAACTTTCAACATTTATCAACGTCTAATTGAAAGATTAAATTAAAATCTATATGGGTACAATAGAGCTCTATCATTTAAACATTATTGAAAGTTGGATTGCAAACTTTATAGAGAAACTTGTTAGAATTAGAAAAAATACTTCCTTAAAACTGATTATAAAACCTTTTATGAATAGTGCCTAAAGCTACCTCTATTGATGCCTACAAAACTTAAGTGAATATAGTTGCATAGTCACAAATTGAGTAAAACATTTAATAATCAACCTTTATCAAACCGAGAAACAAAATACAAAAAAGAGGGAGTGGCATCCCAAAGAGAAAAGATTCCCCTAAGATTGAAAGATTGGGCATGTTCAACTATGGGGCAATTGCCTTGTTTGGTTTCCTTAACATATTTAGTGGTTTGCTAGTGACCCAAAAATAAAATTGATTCTTGAACCTCTTTCATGCTCATGTCACATTGAAGTGCTGCAAAAGAAAAGTTACAAAATTTGATTTAGTTTATCGTAATTAATTAGTTAACATGTAGTTTAATCATATTTTGAAACAAAAAAATTCATTGTCTTATCAAATTATCTATCAAGCCATGAAAAAGATTAAACAAAAGAAAAAAAAAATCCATTATCTATTTTATGTAAATATGTGTAGTAAACCAACTTATATGATTATAGGATTACATTGAGTGTCACTATGAAAGATTATTGAATGGTCTTCTTTTTTCCATCTTGAGGATTATGACTCTAAATGCCAAAAACATAAAAAATAAGCAAAAAAGGTGATTTTGTAAAGGATTGCCTTTGGATTGATAAAGAGTTTTAATGAATGCACAATATAAATGGGGGGTTTCCCTTTAAAGTGTTGACTGCCTCCCTTCCAAGAACCATTGGAGTATATTGGTTGGATTTCACCTAAGTGGATGGAAGTCACATAAGAGAATGTAGTGGGAAAAGTATCGACTAACATATGAGTTCTTTAAGAGCCTCTAAATAATTCATGAAAGTGAGGGGATGTGAGACTAAGGTTGGAGAACTATGGCAATAAAAGACAAATAAGCCCCTGATGGAAATCAAGCAGATGTTGGGTGCTCTTTAAGACATATAACAAAAAATATGACATTAACATAAAAAAAAATTTAAGTAATCAAGAGGAAGTGTCATCTAAATAAAATAACCAAATAATGTAAAATATAAGAAGAATGCCCAAATGCCATCATGAGTCACCATATAGATGATATTGTTGTACCCTTGATGATTATGTAAAAAAATAAGCTATTGGTTACTAATGAATGTTTGGAAGTGTTGTGTAGATATAGTAAATGATTGAGAATGAGCAACTTTCTACTACTTGAAATTGGAAGAAGGATGAAGACCAGTGTTCAAGTCTTTTAGCTCAACTTGTATATCATAGAGCTTTGATTTTAGCTATTAGTGGAGTGATTAACCATCAAGAGTTCATCAATATATATAATTAATCTGATTTGAGCTGTTAACTATGTTACTTGTTTTGTTATATGATATAATTAAGATTGTATTGTATGTCCATTTCTTGTATGCATTATTAAAAACATATCATCTAACCCATAAAGTACTTTAGACTTGTATCAATTTAATTATAATATCTCTGCATGCATGCTTTAGAGTCAAGTTAACTCTTAAGAGGTTTAAAACAAGCTATATTCCTTACAACATAATGATCATTAATATCTAATATTATATTTTATATTCTACATTATGGCTTAAAACTTTAATTGAAGTTTTTTTGTTGTCATGGCATCATATATATACGATGGCTTCATTATATAAATGTAATTGTTTTATAGATAAATGAGTAGAAGCATAAACATGATTAAGGTATCATCCTTGTGCATGTCATTTGTTTTCTAATAATTAAGTTTTGATTAGCATTGTATGAGCACAAAACTTCCTTCATACGAGTACATAATTTATTTCTTTTAAGAGTTTATAATTTATGTAAACTTAGTAGTAGTCAAATATGTATGATTACTATATAATATCAATACAATCTTATTTTATTATTATTAGGTTAGTCATTTACTTTATAGTCATTATAAATTTTCCAACCTTTACATATTATGCAATTCAGAGTATAATATTGTAGTTGTATGTTTTAGTCTAACTCACAAATAATGTTAATAACTTAGAATAATAATACACTCAGTATGTCATACAAATCTAATACCTGTATCATATGATTATATTAACTGATATAATTGATATCCTTTAATGTATAAGAATGACCAATTGATTGATCTTACATGATTCACTATGAATCAAAATACATAATAAAAATAGTTACATTGTTGTCATACAACTATAACAGTTGCTCTATGAGTACGACAATTATGTAATAAGACCAAAATTTAAAATGTATACATTATCATACAACAATGATTTATGTTTCACACTTATATGATCTATTTAAACTTGTATTATTACTATCATGTGATTGTCCCATATAGTATATATGTATGTATGTATGTATGTACGTATGTATGTATGTTTGTATATATATATATATATTTATATAAGTGTTGAATTATAAATTTGTATCATTTAGTATGAAATTCTTTCTCAGACTTATACTGATTAAGAGCTTAATTCAAAATTAATTAAATAAAAAATTTCAAAAAAAGATTCAAGAGAGGCAAAAAAACGATGAAAACTATCATAACATCACCATGCAATATGAACTATCCACACTGAGGCTTGTTGTAGGCTCAACATAGAACGCATTACAATGTGTAAGTTGTGTGCCACACTTGAAGACCTTAGAGCTTATGCGAGAAGGCCCAATGCACTAGATGCCTACACATATTGGGCTTGTGCTACCAAGGGGACCAATTCATGTGCACTATATGTGAATGCATCAACCACCTACCATACCGACATGGTCAACACACGCGTGACAAGGCACATTTGCATGAGGGAAGAATACTTATACATGTGAATAGAGGCTTGGCGTGGTCACCCACACACATGCAATAACTCACGCATGCAAGGATAGGGTAACTGCAGCATGAAAATTTGTGAAATTTAATACTTTGGTCAAAAGCATATATTTTTGTTAGAAATTAAGAATATTATTTTACAAATATTGTATCCAATTTTTTTATAAAATGATAAGAATAATGAATAAAATAATTTCAACTACTAAGATAATTTAATATTCTTGTGACAAAAACTTTTTTCTCCTTCATTTCTTTCTTTGTTTCTCACCATTCTTATGTTTTAACTTCTACTATTATGACTATAAAAAAAAGATCTATTGTTGAGGGCTTAAATAAAAACACATTGCAAACAAATCATATATGATAAATTTATTTTTTAAAAATAAGTGCTAGTCATATCACTAGATTAGCAAAACAATCCTGATTCTATTCTTACTGTTCTAATATGATGTTTTATCAAACTGATACGATATGCTCATGAAATATATAATAGCTAGTTGGAGTGTCTTGGAAATAACATTATTTTCATTGAAAGTTTTTTATTTGTCTCTTATTCACTTATCCATATAAAAAGAGAAGAAAATCAAGAAGAATAAGAAGATGATCTAATTACAAAATCATTTAGTTATGATTTAAAAGTAACGTTTCTCAATATAAGTTATGCAAAATAAAATTTTCAAGCTACTACATTCTCAGTTTAATCATTTCAACATTTCATCGTCTTCTACTTTTACATGGTGCATCTTTTACATCATTTTAATTTAGAGTAATATAGTTTTTTATGCGTGCATGATGTAAAGTTTGTGAGCTATATTGTGTAACTAAGTTGGATTTCTAGTTAAGCCATTATACTTATTACATGCATGAGATAGACCCTTTGCCTAATTGTGATAAAAAAAGATAATAAATTTGTAAGTGGTTGTATTAGGTTTACATCATCTTATTGAGGTAAAACTAGAATGAGTTGTAACTGAAATCTAACCATTTGATCAAAGGTAGATATGGATCTGAGTTTGGATCAAATCACTTAAAAATCATATTATATTCTTTATTCCTATTACACTTGCACAGAATGATTTGTAAAACTTTACATGCTTTATAAAACTTATTTATATCAAGTCTTAAGAACAATTAAGTTAATAAAAGGATTCTTGTTGCAAAATTATCTCTAAGTTGTTTGAAATACATTCACAAAGAAATTAAGTAACCAATTGTGACATAACTTGAATTATTGAATTTTATTTAGAGAAAATAATACATTTCTATTGTTACCTATTGTTACTAGAATTAAATTTGAGAAAGTATTTGAGTTACAAACTCAAATGTATCATGTAATTAGCATAATTCACCTCCTCTCTTATGAACTTTAACAACCTTATATTTACAACAATTATGCATAATATAGTTGATTTGTTATCAACTTTTATTATATAAGATTAGAATGAATTTTGGGGATGCACACATGTAACTAACTCATAATTGATAATTGTTGTTAAGGAGGCTAGAGAAGAGATGGACCAAGTATTGTTGTGGCTAACCTTATTGTTTACAAAGTCTAAAGAAGCTAGGTTAGACAGATGAAGACTAATTGAGCTATGCTTTAGGTTCTATCTTAGCTGTAATGGATGTAGTGATCTCAACTCTATATCATGCTTCAATTATAACAAGGATTCAATAAGATTTTGAGTTTAAAAAAATAAAAAATTAAAACAAAACAAAGAGAAGTAAATAATTATCATTCTTAATCAATTATGTGCTAATACCAAGATTTGATGTTGGATGCTATCCTAGGTGCATGATATTTAAATATTATAAATATGAATCAATTTTAATTGAGCACCTAAATCTATATGCATTCAATACAAAAAATTAAAACAAAACTTTGGCAAGAAAAGAGAGGTCAATCGTTTAAAACTCCAACAAAGTTAGAGCACCAACATTGTTGAGTAATGTGTATATATTAGGAAAATGCACCCTTAAAATCAATGAGAAAACCTTTACATAGATGATAGTTAGAGCTACTATATTAATGTGCACAAAACTTAAGTGAAAATATTTGCATGATCTCAAATTGAGCACAACTCAGAATAACTAACAACAACCAATCCTTTGACAAACTCAATGGTAAAGTACAAAGGAGAAGAAGTGAAGCCTCAAAATGAAAAGGATCCCAAAGGGTGAGATTGGTCCTTATTTAGCTATTAAGCAATCATCTTATGCATTGACCATACAATCATTAATGATCACCTCATGTTATTATAAGACCACACTAGGAATACTTGGTTCATCTTAAGATGGTTAGGATTAACTAATTCTTTTCAAGAAAAAGGGAAATTTGATTCTAAAAAAATAAAAACTAAAAAATAAGCAAAAAACAGATATTTGGTGAGGATTAAGCTTAAAGTTGAGCAAAGGATATGTTGTATTCATGATAGTGGTAGGGTTATCCCTTTGTGCATGGTCACTCTCCCTTTTAAGAAGAGTCAATACTATTAATTTTATTTCACTTTAAGTAGATGAAACTTGTGATGACCTGGTCTCATATGTCACAATATTGTTCTATTAGGTCACTCGATTTTAATTCAAGCTAGTTTTATCTCTAAAAGATGTCTTAACATCTTAAGACTATGATATTATATATAAAAATTAGATTCTTCTTTTTGTGACTAATATGTGATTATTCATCAATGTATCTCTTTACTTAGAAGTCTATAAGGAGTCACTCATTAGCTGATGATTCCTCTGCTTGGAACATTACTCAGCAATCATTCATTGTCCTATTCAGTATTGGGTATCACATATCCACTAGCTTTCTCTTAGTCATCAAACCACATCATATTAAATGAGGTACTATTATGATATCGTATTTGTGATAATTTAGTCTTACTATATTAAGATATTGTCCTATTTTTTGTTTATTTTGATCTTAATTTTAATAAATTCAAGTATAATAAACTCTAAACTAACTTAAACTTTAATTGAGCACATAAGCATGATTCTCATTCCTAGATCATAAAGATGACATAAAATAATGAACAAGAATAAAAGTTGAACTGCATTCATTCTATAATATGAGACGAAAAATATACATGATAAAAAACAAAATACAAGCCCAACTTATTTATAAACTATTTTTAAAATTTTCAATTAAGGTTGTTTTTATGGTAGTCTTACAATAATAATAACTCAATTTCCTTCAGTAACTTACCACAAGATGTATCCTTATGAAATTCTTTGATTTTGATAGATTCTTCCTCAACAAACTAAGGCCTTCATACGACTATGATGTAATCCTACATTCTTCCAAATTGTTGTAGGAGCAGTTCATTGACTAATGATTCCTTTTTTTAAGACACTACTCAATCATGACTCATTATTTTCTTCGATCTTGAGAATTATAGATTCATCGATTTTTACTTGATTCGTCCTTGAACTATATCATATTAGAGGAGATATTATTATAATATCTTATTATTGATGACCCAATCTTATTAAATCAAAATATTATTTTATTTTATTATTTGATAATGATTTTAGAACAATGAAGATAAATAAGCATCAAACTGCATTCTTTCTTTAATATGGCACTAAAGATATAAACAGAAAAATAAAATAAAAATAAAATAAAAGCCATTTTATTTATAAAATACTCTTAAAATTTACTTCAATTGCTGTTTTTTTTACAGCAGTTTTACAACCGTAATAACCCTTTTTTCCTTAAAATTCAGTAACTTACCACCCGATATCTCCATGTAAAAATCCTTCGATTTTGGTAGATCCATCCTCAACAAACTAAGGCCCTTATACAGCTATAATGTGATCCTGCATCCTTCCAAATTGTTGAAGAAGCAGTTGCTAGATCAAATCAAAGTCTTGTCCTTGCCATCACATAATTGTTCGACACATCACAATCTTCTTGCAACTTGCAACTTTCCATCCCTTCATTTCAATTTTGCAGCCGGCCTATCATTAACTCTAAAACCTGGCCTTCTGTTTGGTCTTTTCCATGGCAGAATCAACTATGGCCATATGGAATATTTTCCTTGTTTGGTTGGAAATTTTATAAGAAAATATTATTTACGATTAAGATGCAAAATTCAGAAATGAATGGTTCAATAATTCGTATGGTTGATGACATTTATAACATGCACAGATTCGTTTGAAGTTTCAACTTATGTTTGTCTTTACATCAAAGCATCAAGTCGTTATTTATTGAAACTTACAAACGTCTTAAGATTGATTTGTAGGCATTGATATGATCCAAACTTGAAAAACGAATAGATGACTTATTCAAAAATGTAATGACTGAGTTGACATGTATCGTTGTTAGGACAACATTAGCAAATAAATTTAGTTAATTGTACAATAGTTCTACTCCATTTTCAAATAATGTCTTATATTTACTTGCTAATGGCATTAATTTTCTCCATAGCACAGTTTGAAAGATAGAATACCAATGCTCATTGTACTTCTTAAATCCACAATTTTCCATGTTCACAGATAAAACAGCATTGTTTTTTATATTGATTGGCTTCTCACATTCACCAGTTGGCAGAAATATAATTCAGAATTGCTCCATGATTTACATTATCAAATTATTTACTGATTATATTTTATGTCATACATATATATATATAAATATATTGCAGCTTCGTGAAACTATTTTAAGAAAAAGAAAGAATGGAAGTAACGATCAAGAAAAACGAATCCTTCCAATAAAATTTAAAGATTTTAAATTATTTTGTTATTTATTAAATAGGTATATCTTTCACATCATTCACATTCATGTCGCTCTTTTATGCAAATAATATCTTGATTTATGAAAAAAATTCTTGTTTGAAGTTGTTTTTTTGAAAGACTGGCTCAATATTGTTGTCATATAATATAATATATCTGAACAGCAAGAAAGAATGAAAGAAATACTCAGAAGAAATGAATCTTTATAGCAAAATTTAAAGATTATTTTGCATGGAATTTATCAAATTTAAATGGCACATTGATTTAAATTATTCATATATTATTTAACACTTGCAAGTTATTTTTAATTTTATTTATTTTGAAAAAATCTACTAAGATGAACATGCTTATAATAAGTCTTTACAATCTTCTTTTACTTCGATTGTATCATACTATTTTCTAATATTATAATATACAATGTTCTTAACTTATTTTTTCTTCTTTTTTGCTCTCTTCATTGTATTATAAGATCATTCAAAACAAGCTATACAATCCATTTTCATGAGCTTAGAATTGTTCTTTTTGTTCTACTCCCTTTTTGGATCATCAATATTTTTCAATATTATAAATTTTTCATTGTCTTTATTTAATAATTAAATTTTCTTAAAATTGTTTTCCCTTATATTTGGGGTGTTATAATCACCCCTCATTATAAAATTTTATCCATGAAATTCTAATTAATCATATAACTATTTATTTTCCTCTATCAAAAAATCATTTAAAGAATAGCAAATGACAATTCTTATAATCATTGTTTGTTCCTTAGAAATATTATTTAAATTCTTGCATCTCAAAACTAAAAATTCTTCAAATGATTGATAACATATCTTATCCTAAATTATAATTTTCATTTATTCTATAGAATGATGAATTTTTTAATAAATCAAATGTTCTTTAACATTATATATTCTTGTAGTTAATAATTCATTCACATTGTTCCTATTCCAACATTGAAGGATGGAGTTTTTTTTGTAGTAAACCATACACAGTAGGTTGAGCTATTTGCATAGGTTACACTAGATTATTCCCTTTTGTGTTTATATTTTTATTTGTCCTTCTTGAAGGTACTCCTTTTGATTTATTTTGTTCATGTAGACATTCCCTCGCATAATGTCACATGTTTCAACAAATATAACATTTAAGCTATTTCCTCCAATGTTCTTTTCTATGTAATTTTCCACAAATTGGATAGTCACAAGTTTCTCTAGTTCATCATTTATTGATTGTGTGTACTTCTTCACAACTTTGTTGCCTTCTTATGAAGAGAAAATCTCTTTTTTCTTATTTGCAGCTTTTTTAATTTTGGTAATAACAATGTCTTGTTTCATTATTTTGGCAATTTCAACTAATTCCTTATAGGAATCTAACCCATGTGTGCCAACATGTTTCTTATATTTACTTTTAATCCCCTCCTAAAAAGAAGACATATTTGCTTTTCTATTGCCACCAATTTAGAAGCATGCCTTATTAGCCTTGAGAATGTCTCCACGTATTCATTTATTGTTAAGCTCTCGTGATTTAATTTGGTTAAGCCATCCTGCATTTTCTTCATAATAAATTTAAGAATATATCATTTTAAAAAAATACAAAATTGCCCCCACGATATTTGATAAATTGCTATATCATCAAATTGTAAATTGTGCTGTCCTTTTCACCAATGAGCACCATCTATTAGTAGCACTATCGATGAAACTCTTCTTTGATTATCACATGCCATATTGTGAAATAACATTTCAATCCTTTTGCAAACCATCATCTTTTTGGATCAAATTTGCATTATTCCCTAAATGTGGTGGTCGTAGTTTCATGAATTGTTTCACCAACCGATTTTATTGATTATATCTTAAACATTTAACAAATCATTCCTTTGGAATTACATCCTTGACAATCGATTCTTTCTCATTGAGATGGCAAACTCTTTTATCATTTGAGCTATTCACTTCTTCATACAGATCTCTATTTTCTGATGTCATTCTCTACATGATCATGCATTTCACATGATAGTATTTTCAAAAACTCCTATGATTTATAAAATATAATATTTAAAATATTCATCAAAATATTCTCCTTTATTAAATCATTCATCACTTCATCTAATATATCTTCAAAAATTGCATAACAAGTATCTCTATAATTCTTCTTCCTTCTACTCATTTCTCAATTTTTTAGCCTACATCATATTGTACAATTCTGATCCTTGCATTGAATGATCAATCCATATTTTTGTTTATTTATAGGAGATCACCTTATTCAATCTAATCCCTTTCTCTTTTGCTTCTTATAATCATACATATACATTATTGTTCCCTATATTATATGATTCCATATAATCACTCGCATACATTATGAATGCAATCTAACTTACTGGGTGTATAAGATAGCGAACCATTACGATTTTCCAAATCATACTGTACAATGTTATTCAACTTACTCATTTCTTCCTTCTCTTTTACTCCTATTAAACGATGATGTATATGATACTTCTAAATTGTCTCATCTCATATAATTGTATAGTATGATATTTTGATTTGCTTGTATTTCATCCTCTCCTTTATTTGTACTACACAATAGTCTATACGGTTCCTTTCTGTTAATTATTTTGTTCTTCACATTATGCTATATGATGGCTTTATTTCATATTATATAATATTCTTAGTTCACTTGGTTACTTATGTGCTCCTTTTATTATAATATACGATTATAGGATTTCATACTATATGTTATTTCAAATTGATTGCTTTAGATATAACATATTATCCTTTACTCATCACATCATATTGTGGTTATGTGGTATTGTATTGTATGAGTTTGTAATAGACTTGTAATGCAATGAATTTGACTTTAATTTATAACAAAATACAACAATTGATCAAGGAATACCTAATTTAGGATCATTAAATGAATAATAGTTTATGCGTTTACGATTAAATTGCACAAATATAATATATACTTGCATAAAATTTTGATTGAGTTGTTGGCATAGAAAAATGAATGAAATTTTTCTCATTAGAGGACACATAAACTTGAAAAGAAAAGAAAACATTTTATGAGAAAAATGCGATACAAGCTTATCATTTAAACCCTTTTGAATAAGGGAAAAAGCATGTTGGCTATATGACTTTAAAGCTTCATTACATATTCTTTCTATTGTACAAATAAGGGACTTCAAAATTTTTATGTACTTAACTTTTGTTTGATAACATAAAATCCACGCATCCAAAGTGTGATTTTTTATAGTAAAATGTAATATTAGTAATTGAATCATTGATTCACCATTATTGAATTGCTCAAAATGAGAAAAAAACATGGTTAAGACCTCTTAGGAGGGGAATTTCATCTATTATAATAAAAAAATATAAAAAAATAAGACTTGAATGGTTATTGATACTTGAAATGCTTACAATTGTAGTTTCATGAATTATTGCATCCTTAAGATTTGATCTCTTTCTCCTTGACATAATACAGCTTTTTTATCATTGAGCTATTCACTTCTTCATGCATATTTCAATCCATGCTCTACATGATCATACGTTTTACATGTTAGTATTTTCAAAAACTCTTATGATTTAAAAAATATAACATTTAAAATATTGACCAAAATATTCTCCTTTTTTAGTTGTTCAACACTTCATCATTAGATACATCTCCAATAATCTGTGCCAAGCTAATACATAAGAGAGGAGTTGAATTATGTTTTTAAATTTTTTACTTCTTTGAAAACTTTTTCTTAAATTAAAAAATTTTAATTATAATTATTGATTTAATAATAAAAATATGAAAAGAATAAAAATTTTATAGTTTTAAATTTTTTTTCAATAAAATTTTTTATGCTTGATAAAATCAATTTTGATAAATTTCTTTTATATATGTTTTTAATTAAATATTATTAAATAAGAGCAATATTATAAATTATATATTAACAATGAAAATAAATAAGACATGAGATTTTTTGATAGTTTAGCTTAACCTGTATCTACATTAACCACCAGTCAACTCGACTAAGTTTTCACTGACAAAATCACTCTTTTTCATCATAGTAAGTAGAGATAATATTTACAAATCATACCCTTTTCTCATAAAAAGTAGAGATTCAACATCATAATTTTAAAAAAGCTTAAAATATTGAAGTACAATACAAAATAATAGATGACTATAAAATTCCACTATTAACTTATAAAAACATAAATAACACAAGTTTATAGATTATGATATTAGAATATGAATGCACATATGAAAATGTTTAAACAACCAAAATAACCTATGATTGAAATATTAAATAAAAAGATTTGTCAATGTATATGATTATTAAAAAAAATAAAATTAACAAAGATCTTACATTAATACGATCTATTCTAAAAAATAAAAAGGAATAAAGAAATAAAAAATTAATTATAAAGAAGTCACCAATAAGATGTACAATCAAAGAGACTGTTGAAGTCAGAAAGAACAAAAATGAGTCGCAAACACAGCTCCAACAAAGGCACTGAAATTAGATTGTAATTTTTAGTTTTACTCCTCTTCAAAAAATATTGATATAGCAAGATGAAATCATCAACCTATCCAACTCTTAAGACTTTTATTTATTTTAAGACATTTCAGACAAAAATAAGATTTTTTTAATGGCTAAAAAGTGTCACCAAAAGTAGTTGTTAACATTTCAAAGTTATAAATAAACACAAACAACTTTTTGAAATGTTGATTGTTAGCAGGATCAATGACGATCATCTAATCTAGGAGGATGGTGTAAGAGTCGTTTGATCAGAATGTTGAATAAAGGGTCCACAGCTAATTTAAATGGGATTTGATCTAGATCAGTAAATCTTGTATGCTTGATGGACAATTTTTATGTGCATAAACACTGTTCATAAAGGCAAAAACGATCTCAATCGATCAATTGGGCATTTACAAATAGACTATAAGATAAAAATTACTATTCAAAATGACAGAACTGATCTCATCTATTAAATTAGGCCTATAGATGTAAGCTTAGATGGAATCTATTGTTCATAAAATGGGATGCGATCCAGACCACTCAATCAAACAGCACTGGTTAGCTCCAATCTAGACATAAATATGGCCAATTTTTAGTCCCATGTTATAAGCTTAAACATGATGTTTGGCATTTATAATACTTCTTTTGAACTTATAAGTCAGTCGAATGGGTTTGGCTGCCCCTTGGTACTCTTGGGAAGTCATGACCCAAGTCACTTATGCATAGATATTTATACAGGTCTGACTTAACCCCATCTCATTACTTAACAATTTTGGGTCATACTTGATGTGTTACACCTGAGATGGTTTAAGAGTTATTTCTTGATCGATTTAACCCAAGTTGCTAAAGGAATTGTGCCCTAACCAAGACTCAGGTTTGACCTGACCCGATTCACCTGTTCTCCTAACATGTGGCTCCCTATGGCTCATTTCCCAACAACTTATGCCACTTAGCTTGAGCCTTCAAGCTTGGCTGTGTGTGTGTTCTTATGCCAATTTTTGTTTTCTTTTCTAAAGCATATTTTATATATTAATTATTTTTTTTAATGTAAAAATATTTTATAGATATTAAAATAATAAAATATTTTTGTAACTACTAAAATAATAATATGTAAAAATCAATAATTATGTATGTAAATAAATGATGTTATGTAACATAATTGTATCATACATTAAAAAGTGATAAAATAAATAATCAAACCAATAGATATTTTTGAGATGAACTTATAATGTTTAGCTACTCTATCAAGAGTTTGATTAATGACTCTTTGATATATCATTTAAATCACAACTAGAGCATAACCGCTAACACTGTCTGACATTGCTTTACTTGTAGATTGCTCTATGAGATTTTTAGTCAAAACTCTCCAATTGATTAATTCTGTTTGAGCTTAGGATGCATGACTTAAAGATACTCGAAAAAGTATTAGAGAAACTAATACAATGATTTTATTATCATCCAATAAATGGTGTCATTATCATGATATAACATCTTATTCCTTTGATTTTATTTTTAATTTTTTAACCTATATTATGCTATATGATTTTGATATTCATATTATACAATCAATTTATATTTTTTTCATTTATAAGATTATCTAGTCTATTCTGATCACTTTTTTTACTCCTTATAATCATACATTTATGTTACTATTCTTTGTATTATGTGATTCTACATAGTCACCTATACACATTATCAATTTAATCCAACTTTTCAATTGCATAAGACATCGTACCCTTACGATTTCTAAATCATAATTTACAATCCTATCTACCTTACTTATTTCTTCCTTCTCTTGTTCTTGTACCAAATGATGATGTGTATGATACTTCTGTCTTCTCATCTCATATTATCATATTATATGATATTTTGATTTACTTATATTCAATTCTCCTCCTATGTTTTATTGTACAATAATCTATATGATTTCTTTTGATTAACTATTATGTTCTTCACATTGAATTATATGACGATGTTATCTTATATTATATGATATTTTTAATTTATTTAATTACTTTTCTACTCATTTTATCAGATTGCATGATTGTAACTATATGTTATTTCAATATGACAATTTTAAATATAACATATTATTCATATTATATGATTTTGTGATATTGCATTGTTGATGGTCTGAACCAACTAAATTTACTATACACTAGATGGTATTGTATGAAGATCTACTATTACATTGTATGATAGGTACTTTTTTACTTCTTTGTCTTATGTTTGATGAATGTCACATTATATGATTATGTTAATTGTACTATATAATATGTTGTGCAACAAAGTAAGTTAGTTGGTTGAGACTATCTTATAATACAATACCACATAATCATATAGTATGATATGATGAGCAAAAACTAACATGTTATATCTAAAGCTGTCAGATTAAAATGAAGCATAACATGAAATTATGCAATTTTCAAGTGCAATAAGATGAGCAGAGAAGTAAAAAAACTTTATAAATTTTCACCTAGATTCTAAGTTTTCATGTCATGTTGTTGTAATACAAACAAGCATCAAACATGATCAAGTAAAGCCATAATAAGTGTATTTTTCCTTTCATAAGGTTTACCCATGCTCATTCCCTAGGTTTTAATTTTCATTTTTAAATTTCACACAAATGTTGTGAGTATTTTTGAAAAGTCATCCTAAACTTTCCAAATGGTGTTGCACCTTATTTGCTAGTCATATCTAATGTGTTCACATTTGTTACTTCTCTTCTAACAATGTCACTTAGGTTTTTCATCAATGTTGGTGAGGACATTAATTATTTTCAGAATTTTTTATGCTTATGAGCTAGTTAAGCACGTGCTAACACTTTTGGACAATCAAGGTATTTGTTTTTCATGTGTAGAGTTAAAGTTGAGTCTTATTTGCATTTCATGCTCAAAATTAATGCTTGGAATGTAAAAAAACAAAAAAAACCTATTGAGTCAATTCTTGTTGGCTTCATTGATTGCCATCATCTCTACCAATTGCCTCAACCCGACTATAGTTGCCCCAAACTATTTTTGATTGAAACAATTTAACAAATAGATCTTTTGGGCCTATTTTTTATCATGATTTGCATGACTTGCAAATGCATTAAGATCTACCTCGATGTTGCGTAGACCCCACCAAACTGATCTATCAACAAAATAGTTCACATAACCCATAAAAGCACTCGGATCTGTCGAAGCAGTGTTGATCTTCCAATCAACCTGCTACAATTGACCCATATTTAACCTATAAAAAGGAATGAATTGATCGGCACAACATCTAGCTGATAATTCAATGCTTCTGCAAAATATTTTATGCAACCCACTAGCAGAAAAGGATTTATCGACGTCGTGTTGACCTGTCAATGTGACTTATGGCACACTGATCCAAATCTATCCCATAATAACTTGTGTAAATGCATTCAAAATTTAACCTAAAATGAAACTTTTTGGAATGTTGTTTGGAAACAACTTTGATCGCATATTTTGGAACTAAAATGATAGCTTTTCATAAAGTTGTTTGGCAAAAGCTTTTGATTACATATTTTATACTTTTTCTCCTTCATTTGTCTTTTTTTCTTAAACTATCTATAAAAGGAGAGGCCTAACATTTAGAAAGGAAGATTTTGTATGAATAAAATTTTTATTATTATATTGAGTCTTTTTAAGGTCTTGGGATTGATTGTAATTAAAACTCTAATAAATTATAGGCTACCATATTTTGGATAGCCTTTGCATGTTGTTAAGTTCACCAAGGTCATTTTAGTGATTCCAATATGGACTTAATTGACCTTTTCTTTCTTCTTCTTTATCATGAGATTGGTTTTATCAACCCCATTATGAGTACCTCATCTCTTTGTCATTAAAAAGGTTGTAAGCCTAACATTCAAAATGACCCCTTATGTTACTTTTGATCCTCTTTTGGTTCAGATCGTTTTAGATGAGTATCTCTTGCATGATATTGTTTTGGATTTCATTTATCTTTTACACTTTTGCCTTTCTAACATGTATAGGTTAATCTCTAAGTTGCTCATCATAGTTTATAATACTCGTCTAACATCAAATGTCTTATGGTTTTTTCAAGGATTTTAATTGCTCTTATACCACTTTATGATGTCCCTCTTTTTGTTACTTGACATTTTCTAATCTCTAGGTGCCAATTAAATCCTTTTCATTTTGTTCTTTTATTTTAAAAATCATTTAAACTATAAATAAGAGAAGTATTGTAAAATCAAATCAAACACATAATAAAAAGGGAATATAAAAACCATCTTTTTGTACAACCTTTAAAAACCAATTTTTTTATATTTTTTAAATAATAAATTTCATACAATATGATTGAATAAAAGATTTATTATAATATTAATTTTCTTAATTAAAGGAATGTAATATATTTTATAGAGTGAAAATGTTGCATCTTTCATTTCATCAAAGTCTGGCTCGCTATCCTCCATCTTGATAATGCCATGTGATGCTTCCTTTGACTTGAAAATATTAGACCAAAATGAGTATAAGCCAACTATTAATGAAGTAAGATAACTGCATGCATAGTTTAAGTTATAAAAAAATATAAACTTATAAAATGCATATTGTCCTTCTTTTTCTTTAGATTCATTTGAAACCAAAATTTATCTTTAAGAAATCTTATTAAATTTTTATATTTTTTTTATTTTTTAATGTGTTTAGATATTTTATTTCAAATTTTTTAATGATATTTTCTTTGCAATACTCTTTGAGACATATTATACTGGGTAATAGTTTTACTTCTAGAGATATGTTATTTTAGATAGAAAATTGTTTACTTTTGAAGACATATTATTTTGAATAATGATTTAACCTTTGAAAATAATCATTGATGCTTCATATATTATATCATTTTGATATATAATTTATAATTCAATTATATTAATATTTTGTTAATCATCATTTTTCTTTTTAATACATATGCAATGATATACATTTAGTAAATAACTAAAATAATATAACATCTTAATTAAATTAAAATATATACTAAAATAAGAATATGACATATGATTTTATTATTATCAAATAACATATATAAGTTCCATGTGATTCAATAACAACAAAACTTTATTTAGAACTTTTTGGCACATAGAATTTCTTATGTTTCTCATTCATCAAATCATCAAACTAATGAATAAGTTAGGGTAAAAAAATAAAATGATCACTAAAATTTTGAATTTTTGTCATAGTATTGCTTGGCTTTGGATGGAAGAGCCACTTATCGTATTGTGGGGTTACCTTATCTTCTAAATGTTGTCATAAAACAAAAGCCATTTTTTAGGTATAAGACCAAGGTATGATCACCTTCAAGTTAAAGCATCCTATGACAAGGGTGAAAACTATTGTAAATTTTTTTAAGATCAGGTAAACATGCAGAATAATCATACAAAAGAAGTGTGAAGGCTTAACTTGGAGTCAATGTGAGTCATACAAGACATGTCTATGATACATCTTAGTAGAAGCAGATTTTATATAAGAAGATATTATAAGGAACACCTATATTAATGTTTATTTCACAAAGAAGATCTAAGCCTTTAAAACATTTAATAAATCTAGCATACAACTACAATTAAAAAATTATTATTGAATTGAGAAGGACTATATATAATTTACAATATAGATAGATTGAGCACCTATTAACTTCAAAATCATGAAGAACATGTTCTATGGATTTCAAATAAAAATGATTTAATGTGTCCTTGATGGTTTTAATTATAATTTATAAAAATGATAAATTTCTTTTCTATTTTATCTTTGAATAAATATTTTTTTAATTCACATGTTATAGTTTTGATAGTTTGCTTAAATTATGTGTAATTATAACATCTCAAAAGAGGGGGCAAGTAATGTTAAAAAATGTAAAATATGAGATGTTAAAAATAAGAATATTAAGAATGATTAATGATCTTAAGAAGAGAGAGTTATAAAATAATGATTTTTATATAAATATATTTTAAGAGTTTTTATAATTTTTTTGGATATTTAAGATTTTAAAATATTATATAATATAATATCATAGGAGCATACAATATGATCAATTAAGAGAATCAATTGGGTCAATAAATTTAGAAGATATGATTATGTTATACCAATATGATTATAACAATGTACAAGTATGATAAAACACAGTAAGTGCATCGTCCCATAGGTTGGAGCAACTCTATGGGTCAAGTAAGGAAAGGATTGATTGTTATAACCATAGAGTATCTTAATATAGGACTAGAAAAGAAGAAGAATGAACTTGGAAAATTATGAACACATAAAAAAACAAGCTCAAGATCATACAAGATGACTAGGATATCGTACTAGAATGTTAATATATAGGAACAAATATTGGTGCAAATAACATAATATCATATAATACTAAATAAATGAATATATAAGTATGTTAGAATATAGAACCCAACGCTTGGTTAAAATATAAACTCAATGGAAATCCATATAAGTATTGAATAGTATAATACAATAGAAGTATATCATACTATATGGTCATGCAAAAGAAAATAAAGTGGACTTATTGTGAAAATATTTAAATGAAAAATATTATAGACTAATTATATTGTATGATAAATAGACAATATCAGTATGATCAAAGATATAAGAGTATAACATACATGATTTTTATCGATTACCATATAATAAAGAGATATAATGAATGAGTCATACATGCACTATAATCAATACCATATTGTACAATGTAAAGAGATTCCTTGGACATAATCAACTAAAGAAGCAAAAATATACAATATAATAATGTGTTATCTAGTAGACTAAAAAAAGAATTATATATATCATATAATATAATAGAAGAATATTATATTACATGATAATTTAAGAGAAAGTGAAGTGGATTAATGCAAATAGGCTCCATACTAATAATTTTTTATACACAAAATAAAGTATCATACAAGTACAGCCAAGTGAACTTAACTACATATGATAGGTTGAGTAACGGATGGACAATTCATACCATATGATGATCACAATCATAGAAATACCATAATTATATTGTTATAACATGTTATGAAGATTTTAAGTTAGATTTAAGCAAGATTAAAGGATGTTTAATTAGAATCTAGTGGTCATATATGTATGATCAATAAAAATTGAAAGGAGTTTAAAAACCTAAAATATTGAATAATTGAGAAAACTTAGGGGTGAATTTACTTGTCAATGACCCTTTGCAATGAGAAGGAAGAATGTGAAAATCATCTACATGAAAAAGACATAACTATTAGGAGCATTTGCATGATCAAGAATATGAAAAATCATAAAAAATAGTATAAATAAGGTGCTAGTCAAGATTTATAAAAAAAGGAATGAGAAAATGATTTTGAGAGGATTTCAAAGAAATCATATAAGTTAAGCTCTCAGTTAAGACAAGCCTAAGTAGAACTTAGTCTAAGATATTATAGCAACTAAAGTGATTAAGTAAGACTTAAGCCTTAGTGAGATCATTACGTGATTTAAAGAGATAAGAAAAAAATCTATACTTAGTGTATATGATTACTTATAATGTGTATTATAAGATAGAGATTTTCATTGAATGATTAAGAAGTTAAAATAAAGATGTATTAAATAAATATTATATATATAAGATGATTATATTAATGCATGATGTTTGTAGAAATTTATATTTTAAAAAATGATAAGAAAGTAAAATTTATGGATGATGATAAAACACAAATATTTTTTATATCATGATATATATAAATATATATGATGCTTGAGTATGAATGATGTATTACTTGGATTATAAGTCACTTATTAATATAATTATATAATAATAAATATACAAGATAAATTATTTTTGAATAATAGTCCTAAATATAAAGAAAAGAAATAAAAATGAAATGAGAAAAAAAGATTCTTAGTGAAGGGAAGCTTCAAAATAAAAAGACATGAGATCATCTGAAATTGTAAATCTGAAATAATATATTTCATATATTAACGAAATGATCATCCATTCAAGCTATTTAAGTATAGAATAATATGTTCCTAAACATGTCTAATTTATTGATAAAAATGATTTTTATCTAAGCCAAATTCTTAAAAAAAATAAAAAGATAAAAAAGATAATATATAGTGGTACATAAGATTCATGTGTGTAAAAGTTTTACACACTTTCTTTAATTATTCACTTATTTTATTTGTATTATATTATTACAAATGATCCTTACATGTGATTACTTAAATATTATATATATATATATATATATATATATATATATATATATATATATATATATATATATATATATATATATATATATATATATATATATATTAGTTATTTATCATCGAACTAGTATTAATTAGCTCGTGCCTCTTTTAACATAATACTTCAAGTCAAAATGAGATGTTACATAGGGACATAGGGGGGTAGTGAGCTAGATTCATTCTGATTTAATTTAGAAGATATTTTTATCATTTTTCTTAATTATGTGATACTTGAGGTCATATGTTTTTATGACATAATGATAGATTTTAAAACTGTCATGATGTTAGTTTGAAAACTTTGTTTGTGGCTAAATAGTAAACCAATATGATTAATTATTTAATTATTACAAAGCTTACCTTATTACTTTAATGGTGGCATAGTTTCAATAACAAATGATTTTATAAGATAATTTTTATTATTCACTTATGAAAAGTTTTAAGGAAATAATTTTTTTTTATTGAAAAAGAGTTTTATGTAAAAAGTTTTTCTCTTTGTTATGAATTAAAAATGAATTTATGTAAATACAAAGGTTTTAAAAGTTTTTTGTTATCAATTATAAAAAAAATAAAAAGTGAAAGAGAGATTCCCAAATGATCGAGGGCTTTGCCAATTATCATGTCATTTTTTAATAACATTGGAAGTATTTAGTATATGTGTCTTATGGGTGGTCTTGTATGTTTACAAAAGTGCATATGGTCTACTTATTGATCTCTCATTTTCTTATTGTGCAAGTCATAATTTATTTATAGTCAAGCTTATTAGAATGGGTTTAACTTCCATATTCAAAGTAATGAAGGTATAGTGAGGCTTTGATGCAAAAATTTGATGTAGATGTGTCGATCCTTGGAAAGGGAGAGTGCTTAGCTTAAAGGAGATAATCAACGATAGATCATGCAGGACTTTAAGATGTCATAATTGTGATAGGACCAGAGCCAGTTAGCATTGAGAGGGTGGCTAAAGGCATCTATAGTGGTGGCAAGAGGTGAGTATTGAAGGTGTGGTGTGGCAGAGGAGATCAAGTGGTGTTGATGGGATTGCACATGGAGAGACGCTAATCGACAATGATCAACAAGATTTGTTTGATTAGGGCATGCCATGTAGTGTGGTGGAGGCATTGCCTATCAAGTTGAAGTTGGGTTGAGGAGGCTTAACTAATGAGATTTGGCTTTTAAGTGAGCAATTATAGTGCTTGATGAGGAGGAGGTATAGCTAGTCGAGTTTGGCATTGGATGTGCAAGAACAATATGGTCAAGGAGATCAAACAATGCTTATGGGTGTGCAACTATTGGCACTATCAAGGGATTAAAGTGGCATTAACTACATAAGTGGTGAACAATCCTAACAATGGATTACATGATTACAGAATTTGATAAGAGTTTGAGATATGTACAAAAGTTACAAGTGGCATCAATGAAAAGTTTTAAGATGTAATGATAAAGAGTGAGGTGTAATATAATATTTCAAATGTATAAAATTGATTTTTTTAATATTATTATCCTATTTAAAATTTTAAAAAATTATTTAAATTTTTCATAAACACTAAAAAAAGGGATACAAACGATTAAGTATGTATATAATTTATTTGAAATTCAACGATACTAAGTTGGTAACAATTAGAATTATTTAAGTTATAAACAAAAAAACTAGAACATTTTTAGAAATTAAATAATCATCTAAATTATAGACTTTAAATACTATAAAAATTAAAATCATACAATTATAAAATAGAACAAAAACATAAACCTTATAAAGATATTCAATACAAAATCATCTTAGCCTGACAAGATAATATTACAATAATAAAATAACAAACAAAACTAATTTAAAACAAAAAAAAAACAAATATTATAATATTTTTAGACTTAAAAAATTTATTAAAATTACTAAAAGACTCTAAAAATTCAAAAAAAAAAAAAAATAGATGACGGGAACGCATAGGAAGAATCATACTAAATTTGTCGACAAATTTTTTAAAATAATTTGAATCAAATGATTAAAAAATAAATGACAATATTTAAGTTTTAATATTTTTCAAACATCACAGAATTTTAAAATTAAAATAGCTAATTTTTTTTTGAAGAGAAATATCTAAAAAAACTCCTATATTGATATATTATATACAAAAGGACTCTAAAAAAACAAAAAACAAGTAACGTTGATGGAAAACTTAACAGCTTTGAAATTTTGTCCGCTGTATGCAATCATTGTTGGCCAAGAGAGCAAAGGAATATCCCTCATTAAATGTAGCAGTTGTTTCACAATTTGACTCGCACCAAAGCTCAGTAGCCCCCGTGACTCGGTTTGAAAGCATCGCTTCGTAGGGACGCTCTTGTTGGGTCCGGCGTCGGAGACACAAGAGAGTAGAAGCGACAAAAGAAGCCCGAGGTCATCGACGGGAAACTGCGTCCCGGAGAGGTAGGAAAGTGTGTGACTGTCGATCCTTCTACGCGAAGCTTGATTTCTCAGGGAGGATTTTGATCATGGTGGTTTCGTCTCAGTCGTCGGATCAATTGAAGTGCTTGATTGTCAAGCCATAGCCGTCAGTTGCTCTTGTAGTTCCACGGGTAATCTCGGATATATACTTTCTTGTTAATCTGATGAGGAACATTGGTCTTTTGACCTTCTACTTGGTCTTGGTGCGTGGTTTGAGGACGGTCCTTTTGTTTTCAGTTATGAGTAGTTCATGGTATCGATCTTCGCTCGGTAGAAATCCGTAGGATCTTGGTAAATGGGGTATGTCTGTCATTCTTCATCGATTTGTTCTAGATCTGCTTTGTTAGGTTATGTTCTTGATGCCTGTTTCTATGGCAATTGACTGACGTGGTCGTTGTGCTTCGTTTGTGAATTGCTCCAATACATGATTCTGGAGGAAGTACATGGAACAGGGGCAGATTAGTTGTTTCTGCCAGATTTGTGTTAAGTTTGCTTTTTATATTTCGCGGGTTTTTTTAACGATTAATTTTGATTCGTTACTTTGTGGTTGCTTGTAGGATAAATTATATGATGGAACCTACTGCGGAAGTTGAGTTGGAACTTTCAAAGGGCAATTCGAAGAAAGCTACCTCTGTCAATGGACTTGGATCTAGTGTGAACAATGAGAATAGAAACGCGGATGGTGCTGACACCACACAGGGAAATAACACCTTCGAAGGTCGATTACAAGGTGAAGTTGCCCATGTTTCTGAACCGGGGGTTGAGCCTAACTCTAATATTTCTGTAAATAAGGTGTCAATTGTTTCAAAGGTGCGTTTTCCAGAAATGTTTTCTCAGACTGGCGAGAATTCATGGTGTTTTCTAACGTCAACTTGTTGTTTTGCAGAAGTCGTTGTTGATTAATAATTTGAAGAGCACGAAGGATCAAAAGGTTCAGAAAGATGCAGCTGCTCGTAACGGGGACGCAGTTATTTCAAAGAATCGAAAGGCCAGCCTTTCTAAGAGTATTTCTTTTCCTGCCAAAATTTCTCCATCAACTGTACCGAGGAAGAGCTCAATGGACGTGAAGCAGACACAAGTAGATGTGAATGGTCCAAATGCAACTGGTTCAGAAGTTTTATCCAGCGGTTTGTACCATTCTTCGTCATTGCTCTGTACTATATTGGTATCATCTAATGAAATTAATTGTGTGGAAAAATTTGCAGGTGGACCAACTACGAAGAAAGTGAATGCTGTGGCTGCAGGAAGCACACGACGGTTGTTGGTAAGTTCCTCTAAATATGGCCAAGGCAAATTGTTGTATGCAAGCCTGCTTCTATTGTAATAATCGTGTCCAATTTAATGTGCCTGCGTTCAGCCTGTCAACTCTGGTTCAGTGAATGAATCTGGTACTTCTGAATTGACACAGTAAGTACATGTTTTCTGTTGGTTTCACTAAAGCATTTCTTTTTTATTGCAAAATTTGCGAAGTTATTACTGAACATTTCATGTTTCTTTCCCTTTGGAAATGCCTTGTGAACCCATGGTTTGTTGTGTGATTGGGCTGTATGGTTAACGAACTGGTATCACAGGAAAGAAGTTGCAAATAGCTTCTCCTGTTGAAATCTGGTTTGATCAGATATTAGTTATTTAGATAAATATTAGCAGCAGAATGGAGGTCAGAGCATTAGCAAGCCACCCAAGTTGAATTTGTTATTAAAAATTTGGGATTTGATGTACATCAGTTGAATAAATATATATATATATATATATATATTCACTCCAGTTGCAATTGTTGCCCTGCATATAATGATTATTAGTCCATCAGTCATAAAGGCGTGCTAATTTTTTTTTTATTTCTTATCCAATTTGCTTAAGTTTGGCATATTGGCTTAGTACATCTTGGTTACAACTTGCCGCAATCTACATACAGAAGCATGAGTCCTCGTTCAGAAACTCAGCGTAGGAGTGCGGCTGGCTTTTCTTTTAGGTTGGATGAACGTGCAGAGAAAAGGAAAGAGGTTTGTTGGTTAGCATAAATGATAGAATGATTGCCTGATGAATAGTTTCTCTTCTTTGCATGTATAGGAACTAATATTTTTTGTTTCTCAGTTTTTCTTGAAGGTGGAAGAGAAAATCCATGCAAAGGAATTGGAGAAGAATAACATGCAAGCTAAGTCTAAGGTAAGAGGCTATCACTGGTAGCGTTTTGACCTTTTTCTTGTTCTCCTACTTGGATCTTTCCAAGTGTGGAAATTAATTAGCTTTCAACAAATGATGTAAATATAGGAGAGCCAAGAGGCAGAAATCAGGCAATTAAGGAAGACTTTAACGTTTAAGGCCACACCCATGCCAAGCTTTTATCAAGAGCCTAGCCCTCCAAAAGTTGAGTTGAAGAAGGTATTGTGGTTTACTCGATATTTCTCCCTTTATGAAGGATTACTTATGCTTCTTGCAAATTGCTAGAATTGGGAAACAATAAATTTTTTAGTAGTTAAGGTGTGCATTATATTTGATTTGGTTAACCTGAGTGTTTATCATCTTTGTTAAACATGACATGATTTTCTATTGCTTTTTTTTATAGATACTACTTTTGTTTTAAAAAGTTTCAGAAGGAATAGTTTTTATGTTTGGTTTATCTTTCATCAAGTTTTAGGTAGTGCTTTCTCTTCTCAATTTTGTTGATTGTTGCAGTTTCTGCTTTTGTTATTTTCTGTAGCAATTTACTGTCATTTGGTTTTCGATTCAATCATTATCCCTCATGGCCACTGTAACAAATATTTATCATGTTCATATCTTGCATGATCTTGAAAGCACTTCATTATCATGTGATGACTTACCAATTTTTCTCCTTTCATTTTACTCTATTTCATGACTTTTTGCTATCTAGTAAAAATAAATTTTTCACAATTCAATGTACATGGACCATTTGATAACTCAACTTTGTATAATGTAGACTTAGAGGATCAAAAGGCTGTTTTATTAAAAAACCATCTAAAATGCTTTCTAGTGTAGCATTCTACTAATTTAACTATGCCATTGTATAAGACAATGTTACTAGAAGCGACTGCAAATTTAACTTAGTGAGGCTCGTCTAATAAGTTCATTGGTTATCAATGCATGGCTAACAAACATATGGATCATAGCTAAAATACTTCATCAAGGGACATGTGGATAAACCAAGTCATGAGCTATTAAGCTTTTGTTATGATAGATATAAGAACTTCCATTTTTTTGGTCCTATAAGCACTTGAATTTGAGTCTACAATCACCATCTTCTCATTTATTTTCTTATGCAAATTGTTTCTTTTTTGAAACCTTAAACAATGAATTGCAAGTGAACCATGCTTTGTCTTACTTTATCTTGAAGAATGAGAAGAGGCAAAAGTATGAAATCTTTTTTCTTTTCTTTGATTGTAGTAACCATGATTTGCTACTAGAAATGTGATAATAGAAGAGGTTGGAAGGTTTGAGTTTCCATTAGTGGATGTCACAAGAATTACGACCATTAAAAAGGTCAGCTCATTACATTAGAGATCCATGTTTTGGCAATGAAAGCAAAAGAAAATCAAGTATTGACAATTGAAGAAAATGAGAAGTTTGTAGCAAAAGGTCAAGTGAATATTGGTGATTGTGGGAGGCCCACGGGTTGATATTCACCATAATTGTGTTTCTTTTTGAAGGACAAGGATAACGTGATGTGAAGCTTTAGATTCATCTTTCTTTGATGATCCATATCACATGAATAACTAGGGATATCCTAGTCAACACAAATGAAACCAAGTCAACACGAAGGAAACAAGCCACTAGTTATAACTTTTGGTGCTTAGAGCTTGAAAATATAGGTAACAAGGTGGATCTTGTTGCCTTACCATCTAAAGTAATGAAAATAACATTATGATGTTTTGAAGGGACGCTTCTATTTATATGAGATTAAGAAGTTTCTTGTTGACATGTTTTACAACATGGTGAGGTGCAATGTGGTAGTTTAATAGGCCTTTGAATGAACAAGTTGATGAAAAATTGGTTCCAAACCTAACATGTGAAAACGAGCATCTTGAGTTTCTATTTCCGCTCAATGGCATTGCACATAAAGAATAAGAAATTGAAACAAGGTCTTGAGCCTTCATGGCTTGAATTTTCAAAGAATGGATAATGAGGAGTAGCTTTGAGGCTTTTATGGTCAAAAGTTTCATGAGCAAGGTATGAACTTCAATGCCATGTCAAGAAAGTAGTAAAGGAGTTTGTTGATTGACCATCGAATCCTTGAGATCTCCTTGCATACCAATTGGTGACAAAAGGCTTTATTTTTTTTTAATTAATTGCAATCACATAACTTTTGGATTACTTGAGCATTCAGAATTGACAGAAAAATGGAGATGAAGCTTATATTTTAATCAATCCTCTAAATGATATTATGTCTTTTTTGATTGGTTATGGTGTGCGATAGTCATTTTAAATAATGAAATATTAATTTGATATGTTTAGATTTGCCTTCTACTTACATTTTGTGTTGGTGGACTAGTGGGAAATGAAGTGCTTTAGAGAATAATAATGATGTAGAATGGCCTACCTAAAGCGATGCCTAATGTGATATTCTTTAAATACAATAAAAATGGAATTATTTATAAGACCTAATCTCGTATAAAATAGCAAGCTAACATACAATGGACGATTGATTAAAATTGAGTTAAAGCATGGATCACCATTGTGGTGAGAAACTTTTGAATTAGTTTAGGCTTAAACATGCATTGAAAAAATGTGAATAAATCTTACTTGATCATGGGCAAATGCAAAACTGCTAAAAATAAAGTTTGCATAATGAAGTGAAAACTAAAGCATCTAATTCAGACAAATAATAGACTATAAAGCATAATCGAAGTTAAGTATCATAGCATTTTGTGATCCACAAGCATAGTAAATAAGAGAGTATTCTTTACTCCACAAGGAGAAGGATCCCCTCTTGTTGGCTAGGAAATAATGATGTTTGGTTGCTGTCTTGAGCCAACCGCCTTGTGCAGTTGGTTGGATTGCTCCATGAATTTTTAAGGGATTGCCCATGTGATGTTGCTTTAATTGCATTATGTGATTTAGCTGTGTTACATATGTGGTTTATGAAATGCCCATGGTTGTTTTATTAAGGCCCCCTATTCTAAAGATCAAAAGAGAGAAATTAGTTAATTTAGAAAGAAAAAAATGAATATTAAGAAATTTTTGGTGTTTTTTGAATATTTTTGATGATGATATGAATTCTTTTTGTTTGGATCTTGCATCCACCCTTCTAGAAGCTAATGTGGTGCTATGCTCTTCGACTAATCTTGGCACTTAAGGAGAATGAAATACTCATGACCATACTCACCAAAAGATGCCATGGCTATTTATTAAGAAGTCAAAAGAGGCCATGGCTTTAAGTGGCCAAGCTTGACTCACAATTATATGTCAATACTTGCTTGTCTCACACATAAGTGGAAATATTATGACAAGTTTACACAAATAGGAATAAAAACTAAAAATTTACTAGGTATTGTCATGTGATAAAATTAACAAATTCAAAGGTGGGTCAAAACTTTGAACTAATTAAGAAGCATCCAACAATACATTTGATTCTATAATTACAACTTCTCATTGCACCAACCTTCTTAGTAAATTTGCACAAATTGATGTGCACTCTTATTTATATGATCATGATGTCAAAAATGAGCGTCAACTAATCTTTACATTTGAAAACATTACTTTTTAATCGTGGCGATTTATGTGCATTTATTGCCTGTTTGAGTAGAATAGAGTTGAGCTCAAGTCAATGTTGATAAAGAAACAGTGATTGACTCAAATCTTATTTGTAAACTTAAACAAAAGAATATAAGATGAATCTATAACTATCAAAAGCTAATTGTGTCACCAAGCAATTAGAAAACCTTATTTTCATTGTAGAGAATGAAAGATGCAAGAATTGTGACATTTATTCATCATTAGTTTATAGCATATCACCCTCCATGTTGGAATATGTGGGACTCCCCAATGGCCTATGATTATTGTGATGTGAGGGAAGATTCAGAATGGCTATCGTACACCATAAGGATGATAGTGTCGTGGCTCAAAGGTGAAGGGAAAACGAAACAACCTATGGGTCGATGCTTGAAACCTAGTATGATCATTTAGATATATGGAGTTGGAGTATAGTCAAGGGAATGGTCCCAAGACATGTCATCATAGAGGGATTGGTCTTAAGAATTCCTTCTACAAAGACTACAACTCTAAAATTTCCTTCATAGAATGAAGGTCAAACTAATAGACCTTGGACATGATGTGGGTGAATCAATCATGAACTTACACGGCGGTTGTAGGCGATAGATGCATCATAACAAGCTAGGTGGCTGTCATGCTCGTTTAAGAATAGGAATAGATTTCAAGGATGCTCGAGGGACTTGAGGGATCTTGTAGGGATGTACTCAACAAAACTCAAATGGTTAAGCAAAGGAGGTATTAGAGTCAAATGCAACTAGTGAGAGGAAAACATCAACAAAAGGAATAGATTTCGATAACTAACTCTTGTTACTATTGGGTTGATCTACAACATTGGTGTAGTGCCACTTGTCAAAGTGATGGCTCTAATGAAGTCACATGCTTCTTTATAGAAATGTATTTAAAATAATGGAATCCAAATAAGATGGAAGTGAAATAGGGATGGGGTCCTCTACATGTGAAGTGAATGAATGGATTTCTAGGTGTGGATGTGTCTTATAAGGAGTGTTTAATGATTATTTGAAAGAAAATCAATTTCTCTTAAGATATTTAGCTCTTCTTCGACACCCTATTTTTGATAAATAATTTCCTTTTCATTGCTTGGACATGTTTCTCGTGGTATGGTTCAAGTATGTTGTTATCTCTAAATGGCATTATGGAAACATGACTATACTAATGACATCTAACTATTAGTGTACTATCTTCTATCTTAGGAAGATGTGGAGCTTGTGGGATAGTGTTAGTGGATAAACTAGGATGATTAGAGAAAGACCTAGAAATTAGGTGTAGGGTGGGATAGAGACTATAGTGTTTCTCATGCCAAGTTTGCTCCACATTACAAGTAACTTTATGGACTTCTTTTAAAGTGCAAATATTTCTCATTTTTAATATATCCTTGGTATATACTCTCAATCTAGCACGAAGCTAGGGATAAAGTTAAGGGGTATCTCACCAAAATTATCACATTCAATATAATGTAAGAAATCAGTATAATGCTCATAAATAGTTCCTTGAGTTAGTTGTTTTCTTTGCCTAGAATAGCAAGTGATGCAAATGTCTTGGAATTATATTTATCATGAAGTCTCACTCTAAGCTCTACCCATGAATTCAAAGGTGGTTTAGTTGTACGGGTTCTGTTGTTGCATAAAAGTGTTAACAAAGGGCTAGGCATGGGAGGTTAAGTTGGATTTGGTGAACTAATATCGTTTTCGATCACTCCAATCAAGCCATTGTAGATATTTTGTCCATCCTTTGTGCCCAATTTACAAAAGCTTCTATGTCTAAGGTACTTCTTCATTGGTAGCTTTCTTCATATGGACCTCATCTTCAATGGTGTGATTGTGTGAGCTATACAAGGACATATATGTTTATGTGAGTGCTCTTGAGATGACTCATCTGCCCTCGATTGGGATGAGCACTTGTACTTATCACAACTTCAATGCTTAGCGTGGCATTCCTTTGTTTCCATGGTTACTACATCTATCATAGATTGTGTTGTTGCCTTAATCTCCTAGTTCTCCCAAATAATGAGATCTAAATATGGTTGGTATGGAGTCATTTTGCTACTCAAAATATGAGTCAAATGTGACTATTTTAAGCATGTCCTAACAGTCAGACAAACGTACTAGTGATGTGGCTCATAAAAATGATGATTATTCGTGGCCTTTCCTATAAAGGTTGTACGATCACCATTACTTATTTTATTATATGAAATGGTTCTCAAATCTTGAGAGTATCAACTTGAAGAGATTTATTACCAAATGTCCAAATGAATGTAGATGTCCCTGTATAAAAAAATGTGATATGTTTGTGTAAAATTTGCATTTAGTATTTTCTTTAAGACTTAAGTGCATATATATTTCTTTGTTGTTCTTTAGCTTCCCCTTTGTTTAGATTTGTAAAGTATATATAAAGAAAGAAAACTATAAGATTTTCATTTGTTTTAACAAAAAATCAAAGAAAATAAAATTTAAAATTTTATAATTTGATTATCTTATTTAATGGATAATGTGTTAATGATAATTCTTTTCTTTTTGTTATTTATAAAGAAATCATTTAAAATTCTCCTTTTAACTATTGAGGTTAGTATGGCATGGCTATTTAAATGAAACTTTATTTTAAGTTTTCTTATAAAAATTATATAAGTAATTTTTAGAAAGCAAATTTGATTATCTTATTTTTGTGATGTGATATTTATGTTAAATTTTATCTTTGTTTTAACAAGTAGAACATAAAACAATAGAAAAATAAGTGATAGGAATTAAAAAATGTAGAATTAAAGTGCTAAAAGTAAAAGTAATAAGTAAATGAAATTAATCAAACTTTGTTGTGATTAGAAGAAAAATTTACGAATCTTTTGAAGTGATGATTGGGTTTGGTAGCACAATTGTCTACCCTTTAGTGTCATAATTTTACTCTGAAAGTTATTGTCATAGAAAATCATTAATTATTTTGAAGCTAGAAAAATTATTTAGGTGTTGTGAGGTTTGGCTACGGCTTGATGTAATGAAAGGCGTGGCTAGGGTTTTGAATAATTGGGGATTAGGATTAAGGGTGAAATTGGTTGCTTGGGTTTATTGCAATAAGTGGGGCATAGTTTAAAGGAGGTGAATTAGGGTTGATGTAATGGAGAAGAGATGTCTATGGGTCTTGAAAGAGGGTGAGGTATTAGGTAATTGTTTTTGTTGAAATAGAATGACTTAAGGTAAAGGAAAAGAAGAGAGAGAGAGAGAAAGAAACATTAACCCGTTAATTTAACCTAGAATGAGTTTGAGAGTAGCTTACGCTTGCACTCATTAATAGTTATTTTTGGAGTACATTAATGAAATCATTCGTGTTAGGAAAATTTATACAAAATTCTTGTCATCAAATTTGAATTCAAAGGGACTAAATAAAACAAATGATTAAACAAACTAAAAAAACCTAAGAAGTACAAATTTTAGTTTAATTGAAGATAACTAAAAAAACGTTGAAATAGCCATTCCCCTTCTTAAATAAATGGTGCCCAAGTGCTTCCTAAAATGGTAGCACCTCAATGAGGGATTCTTTCTTCATTTGATGAAACCTTTGATAGTTATGATGATGTTCTATTAATTTGTTTCATTTAAACACAATAACCTTATAAAGTCTATTTATCATGAAATATTTTGCTTAGGAATGCTCTAAATTGAACTCTCACTCATGAAACCCATGATTAGGCCTCACATGAAACTTATTAGCCAAGCGATTCTTTTTCTAACTCTCTTGGGTAGGTCTTGACTTAAAATGCCTTGTCTCTGGCATTTATAATAGCTTGGAGATTTAGAATAATTTGAATTTCAAATAGGTTTTTTGTTTTAATCAAAGTTTGGATTGAAATGATATGAGTTTGTTATGAGGTTGTAACCTATGTTGTGAGCCAAGCCTTGATCAAATGGAATTATCTCTAATTTGGATTGATCGAGTATTCTACAATGTATATATTTATGTAATCATGATTAATAATGTATTTTTATGTAAATGAATATATTTGTGTGGGTATAAATGTATAACATGTGCACATAAATGTATTAATGTATGTATAACTAAAATGGTTAGAAATCTTTTTCTATTAAGCTTGAAAGTTTGTTATTAACTTGAAAGAATTTTGCCTTGATAGATTTGTCTTCAAAAGTGGCTGATTATAAGTTCTTTCCAAATTGAATATTTATGCTTCTACTAGAGGTGCTATAAAAATATTTGTGATCGAATAAATAACTCCACAAATGACTATATTGAACTAACTTGGCAAACGAAGATTTGTACAAGTTGTAGTGTTATACATTTCATCACCTCACATAAGGATAGATTTTATTGGAATCTCACCATCAAGTAAAGAGATTAAGTTGTCCTTAGGACCAAAAATGAAAAATAAATTGAAGATCAAATTAATTCTTGGCCAATATAAAGCTTGAACATGGTTATGCCTTGCTTAGATGAGGTTGAATTGAACTCATCCAAAGCTTGAATCGGATTAAGATTCAATTGAATGGCTTCAATGTTTTCCTTGGTCAATTTTGGATTGATTCAACGTCAAATTATTAATAACTTTATTGGCTTAGAAAGGTCTTAAAACTCATATTTGGTAAGATATGTCTCAAATTCTATATTTAACAAGTTCTTGCAACATTAACAAAATTCTTACCCAAATATTTCCCAAATTAATCATTGATTCAAAATGTAGTGCACAATTTTTTCATCGTCAATTCAAGGCACAATGCACATATCTTCATATTAGTATATTTGGCCTTTAAAATTTTTGCTCAACGAGCTTATTGCTCACATAGCCTTTGTCATTCAACTTGCTTTTTTCCTTATCTCTCATACTTCTCATCTATTGCTTACAACTTTGATCGCCTATGAAATTCAAAACCCTTGCCAACAACTTCATGTTATGTGGTTCATACAAGTTGATCATTATGAAAGGAAAGGATGTGATGACCTAGTTTATTGCTTACAATTTTGAACACCTATGAAACTCAAAACTTTTGTCAACAACTTTATGTCACGTGGGTCATACAAGTTAATCATTATGAAAGGAGAGGATGTCATGACCTGGTATTATCTTTTTGGGTCACTCCATCTTGACCCGAGCAAGTTTTGCTCCTAAAACATATCTCAATGTTTTAAGATCATGGCATCACAATTAAAGCATAAAATCTTCTTTTTGTAGTCAATATTAGACTACTCATCATTGTACCCTTTCACTAGAAATTTGTCGAGAGGTTCTAATAGTTAAATGATTTCTCTTCATGGGATATCACTTGGTGATCACTTCTCACTTTCTTTGATCTTAAGTGTTACAGACTTAATAGCTCCTTCTTAGTTCGTCCTCAAATTATATTTAATTAAAGGATCACTATGATATTATATTTATGATTTTTTTCTTATGTCAAGTTATTGTTCTCTTGGGTCTCCTAATCTCAATTCAAGTGAATTTTGTCCTTAAAAAACATTTTGACATTTGAAGACAATGTTATCACATATAAACTCAGAATCTTCTTTTCTGACTGATGTGAGACTATTTATCATTGTATCTTTCCACAAAAAAACTTGATAGGAGTTGCTTCTTGTCTATTGATTCCTCCTTTTAAGATGTTATCCGACGACCACTCCCTATTCTCTTTTGTTTCAAGTGGTTTAGAGGATATCGTCCTTGGTGATAAGGGTGCCTTTCTTTTTGGTGTAATATTCCATTAAGAAAATGGTAAAGAATTCATAAATAATGATAATTCATTCTATCATTTTTAATTTCCACATGAGTAGCCTCTTCTTACTATTTAATAACTTGTCTTAAAAGTTTTGACTTCTTTTGGTTGAGATTTGTGTAACTTGTCATGAAATCAATAGAAAGCATCTACTATCAAGGGCGAGATTTCTATTCAATAGCCTTGTGGAATCCTTGATGACCTTCTCTATCCTTAACAGCCTTGATTGGCATTTCATCCCATGTTTCCTTGTTAATACTCGTTTAATGAGGGTCCAAAGAAGAGTTGTTTATTAGAATAGACTTATTCATCTCACTTTTATGGCAGGAAGATGATGGTGCTCCATTTATCAAGCTGCCATTGTGTTTTAGTGCTAACAAGCACATAATCCTTTCAAGGACCACTCCTATTAAGAAGAGGAAAACTTTGGTAGAATGGAGTGGTGACCACGTATTGGAGAGATCAAAGCTCTTTCTTCTCCTCTCAAAGAACATTAAGTAGGCAAAAGATTACTACATCTTTGAAATGTTCATAGAAATAGGTTTATTAAAGATGCTGACAATCATAAGTTCTCATAAATGGAGAACAAATGGCACAACCTTTACTATCAAACTAGGCTTACCTTTAACTTTAAGAAACTCTTAGCAAAGGAGTTAGCCATTACCAAGGCCCTATTGTAGCAAAACGAGAGACTAAGATGCTTTTGTTAGAGAGAGAGAGTGAGAAGAGATCTCTGATTAAATGATGAATTGTTGGTTATCATTGAAGAAAATTTTTTATAAGGATAATACACCAAACATGATTACTAAAATGGTTATCATCAATAAATTGATCTCTTATTTTCCCTCAACTGGTCTTTGTATTGACTAGTACTACAAGACAATCTTATATTATGGATATGGAATATCATGAAGAAAGACTTGGATAGCAAAGCTTTCTTGAGTGATCACTCTCTAAGTGGGATATTTTTAAGATATGAGAATGATATGGATACTAGTGTCCAGGTTCACATAGACACAAACAAGTTCTTAAGGAAATGGTAAAACTTTTTCAAAATGATAGATTTATTGGGTGCAATTTTAATATATATGTGCATATACAGATGTGATGTTGAACTACGAGCAAGTATGTGCAACAAGCATCTATAGGCTTAATAAGTACAAGTGCGGTAGTCATGTTTGGGGCAACAAGTGAGTGCATGTTATTGGTGCACTAACAATTTTAAAAAGTACTCTTGTGGGTGGATTCTTTTTTGTAGGTATAGAATAACAAACCATGCTTCACTTTGGTTGAGCGATTTGACAAATAGCTGTGATGCTAATTTTAGAACATGTGCGAATTGGACATTTGTGTCTTTTTAGCATTTTGTGCTTGAAGTGGACATATGATGACTACTTTTTGAGACTTATAAAAGGTAAAAATTACCTAGTTGTAAAACATGCTGAAGTGATATTTTAGTGAACCCTATTCATCTTCCTCCTTTCTTGGGCCCACTGTGTGTGTTGATTAGCTATCACCGTAAGAGTGAAGTTAGGAGGGTAGCTTTGCAACCTTTTCATGTTCTTTTTATTATTTTTGTATGTTTGAAGCTTTCCTGTTTTTGAATTTTTCACAAAAAATCTCTTAGTTTGTTGTTATGTTTCTTTTTTTTTTTTTTTTTTTTTCTTATGGAAGTGTCACTGTGGTTTATTGTATGTTTTCTCTTGACAATTGGGTGACATGTGATAAGTTGTTTAGTCGTGGTATGGAGCATAACAAATGCGTCTCTATGATTATATCGAAGTATTTATTTGCAACTGAATGGGGGTCTCTCTTGGAGTGGAAGCTACTTGGTGAACATCAGGCGGGTTACAAGGTGAGGATACCTCTGTAAGTTTAAATTTAGCAAAAAATACTGTATTAATCGTAGAAAATTTGGAGGAGTTAATAGAGAGAGAGCAGCCAATGCATAAATTTGTTGAAAATATTCAATAAACGAATGGACAGATTTGCATTTTTTGTGTCCTGTGGAAATTGTCTTGAAATGTCATTGATTCGATTAATCCATTGTGGATCTGAAGTGAAGGTTCTGAAAAATCAAGGTGACTTGGGAATGATTGGATGGTCTAGTAAATACAAGCTCATTTCGTTAGTTTGGTCATGTTGCTTTGGTATTGAAAATTCTTTTGTTTTTCAAAGTTAGCGTTATATCGACTTCTGGGGAATTACTTTTTGTCGACCAGTGATTCAAGCTATGAAAAATCAATTAGATATGGCACTTTTCTATGTCAGCTACGTGCTTCTTGTTTATTTAGGGATTGACATTCATTGTTTTGTAGAATGAAAGTCTTCGTAATGTACATTTTTTGAGCAATTTAGGTGGTGGTACGACAGAATTGGAAAGTGAGATGGCAGCCCAAAACTTAGAAAAGCTGTAAATTTTGAGTGATTGTGGGAGGGATTGGTTTGTTCGGAATTATTGCTCAACTGTGTTCTATTTGATCGATAATAATTTGCAGAATATGTTCTCGATAATCAAATGAAATATGATTGATCATAGATTAAAAGGTCTTTAAAGTCTCTCAGAAAATTAAGGGTTTTGTGGGCAACTTTGATATTAGGTTATTTCATAGTTAAAGGGCGCGCAGATCTTCCTTCTATTTATAAGTGCTTGTTGCAGTATTCTTTTTGCCTGGGCTCCCGAAAGCTTTTCTCTTTGAATAATCATCCAAAAAACTCAACAATTTGCGAATATTGGCTACCAGTATTCCTTTTTATGACATGGGGTGACCATGGCTACCAGTGTATCTTTGTACTATGGCTGGTATCTGCTTTCTTTCTAAAACAAATTATTCCCTTCTTTTCCAATTAGCAAGTGACTTCAGTGCTTCATATTCCCAAACTAAAGCTTTCTTCTCGGTTGATCGTCGAACCAACCAATTAAGTTTTCTAACCACAAATTGTTCAATTCTGCTTTCCCAACAGATCCCTCCAACGAGAGCTCGATCACCAAAGCTTGGACGGCACAAGTCTTCTACCGCGGCCTCTAACCGTCCCGTCGAAGGCAACTGTTTAACACAGGCCCTCGATTCCAATCCCAACTCGGTGAAGTCCAATGGGGGTGAAGCAGCACACACACTTGACACTCCAGTTTCAAAGAAAAGTACCACCCCAAAGTTCATCACAAGGTTCCCCTCCCAAAAATCTACGGTCAGCGGGCCTGAAACTAAACCCACCACGTCGAAGAACAAACCTCCGAGGACAAAGCGGATGGTCGAAAACAGCAAGGTTGAAGAAACTGAAAACGAAGCAGCAAAAGAGTTCGAGCCGGTGCAAGATTCTCTCGCAGATGCGTGTGCTAAATCCGAGCAGGAAGTTTCAGAAAATAACTCGTCTGATCTGACGATTGCTCCTGGGGAAGTTACCACCGAAGCATGATTGATGGCTTTGAGTTGCCTATTCTTTACTGCTGCGTGTGCACATTTTGTGAATAGAGATGAGGTGGTGATCTCTCCACCATTCGAGTGTGCCGTTTGCATGGTTTGCTTCTACATTTGTTTGCTTGACTTCAAGTTTCCACTGAACTTTTGATTTGTATATTGTTATGATATGTCTGTGGTACTTTTATGCAGTCTTTTGCCTATTATAACAAGAATTGATGCATTTTTGTTGTTCAATTCTCCCTTTTTTTATTTCTTTATAGTACTTTGCAATTATTATAATTTTTTTTTCTCTTCACTGTTGTGAAATACGTCACATCATATCAAATGATTTGAAAATTTTATTGGTTCTATGTTTTTTTATAAAACATTATTTAATAGTAAGATTTAAATTTTTTTCAAGCTTGATTATTGTCTAATAATGGCTTTAGATCTCAGGTAGGTTCGTTTGTAAGCAGTAGCTATTATTCTTGTACAATGGTGAGTAGTTTGGAAGCTGAGTCAGTCTTTTTATTATTAATGCCCATTTTCTGCTTTTATAAATCAAACTTTGGTTATCTTTTAGCACCTTTCATTCACTATATAGTTTGATTATTTAATAGTAAGATTTAAATTTGTTTCAATATCGATTAATTCTATAGTTATATGAAGCGTTTGTTACTTTTTGCCCTCTACTTATTGTTGTTGATTTATTTTGAATCTAAAAAGTTGTTTAAAAATTGCATTGATTTATGCTAAGGCCAGATTTGAGTCGACGAGGAAAGAGTTAGTTACTAGCAAGTTGATCATGGCTTGGATTAACATTTTACGAATCTATTACAGGTTAAGTTTCAATTAGATTGAATCAATTAGTAATCAAATAAAACTAATGATGTACAAATTAATGTAAAGATATTTAGGTGATCAACTAAAAGATATGATTAAATTAATAAATTTATTTATGAATAAAAAATAAAAAATTAATAGAAGATAAGATTATTTTTTTTGTTCAAATATGATTGAAAGTAATAACAAACTAGTTACGACTTAAATGAACAGATTTAATGATAACCTAAATCATAATTAGATCAACTTGAATTTTTAACATGCTCACCAAATTTTTGTAATAGAAAACATTGTTGTAAAATTATGCATGAAAAAAAAATTGTTCAATGTGAATAAACATATTTGGACCGCAGCATATTTTTTTAATAAAAGCATCAATTTCTTGTGTGTATGCAAATAATTCCTATATGACAAAACAAACTGTTGTTATGCAAAAAGGAATTATAATATAAGGAAAATGGGTAATGTTAATTTTTATGAGGTTTTGTTAACATATTTCATAAAAAAAAAAAACATTATTCATGTTTTATCTATATTTTTTTCATTGGCATAAAAATATTTGTTTTTCAAAAACATCTTTGCATTTCTTCATCAATATTTTTTTCTCTTTCATTAATACTCTTTTGAAAAGAATCATTTGTAAAGATCGGTTTTGCCATTTTGCATTTTATAAAATATATATTTCATTGTTATGATAAATATGATTGTTGATTTTACTAAAATCATAAAGATAAGAAAGCCATATTGATGTTAATTGAGTAGTTGATTGCTATTAACTTGATTTGAAATTAAAGGTTTATCAGACTCTTATCATGTCACCCTTGCATAATCAACTTGGTATAAACACAAACCATTTGGATGATAGATTTAATATTTGAATTTGTATTAAACCTCAAAGAAGTAATTCCAATTTGTAATTTTTGCCATCTTATCGCCTAAATTGTGATGCCATTGAGTAGAAAAGTCATTGTACCTTGATGTCCTTGTAGAGGGAGCTCCCAGAGTTCTCACTGAATTACATTTGTCTTAACGAACAAATAGGAGACTTTGGCGAGATGTTGGGCTTTCCACTTGAGGCTTGAGTTAAAGAAAGAGGAAAAAAATTATGGATATTCAAATATAGGTTTTTCCTATGTAACGTTAAGATATAAGAAGTGATGTGAATAAAATGGTTAGTAAGATTAATTAAAGAAAAAGATCTTAACTTAGATCAATTATTTTTTCTAATACCTTGCATTTTTAATTTAATTGCAGATTTTGTTTCAACTATTAGCATATATTTAATATGTTAAATATGGTAGTCATGTTAGTTTGATATTATAAACATTATAATTTCGAATAAAAAAAGGATTTAATGGCTTTAGCAACAGGTTTTGTAATGTGTCATTGAATAAATATTCTAAAATAATAAATAAAAATATTGTTGAATAAAGTTCTAAGATAAATTGAATAGTAATGTTTCTAATTAATTAAATTTTATTTTAATTTATTATGAAATTTTAAATTTAATGGTATTATTAAATTTTATATTATATTTAATTACTATATAAATTAATTAAGTAGGTTTTAAAACCCTCCTTTATTCCTTTTCTCCTAGTGGTTGGCTAAAACTATCCACTCAAACAATATGAGCATAACCACCAATTATAGTTTTGTCTAATTTGATCATATGGTATGATCCAAGGGAACCAAAACCCATTAGAATTGATTTCACTTAGATCCTTTTAAACTTAATCTCTCTAGGATTGCTTGGAAGTGATTCAAGATGAAATAAAGTGACAAAAAAAATCAGAAAATAGAAATGCATATCATAGACAAATCTATAATGTGGCACCAAATAATCTACATCTAATCTTCCTAATTATGAAAAACTCATATTTGACAAGTATTGGTATAACACACTTCTGGCAATTCTTAGACAATTTTTATGATTAATACTGAGAGAGGCCTTTGATCAATGTTGGGGAGAATGTGTTGGAGTATAGGACAAGAATATATCATAACTCTAATAGAAATACATCATGATAGTCTCGACTAGAAAAGCTTTGGTGATAAAAATGTATCAAGATTTGAAAATGGTAATATCAAAATAATCATTATCTATGGAACAAAGTTACACTCACAATCTTCTACAAAAAACTTTGACAACTCTACAATGAACAAAAAATATCTATTCTTTGGTAAGACTGAGCACTCATCACTACAAGTTATACTATAAAGATGACATAAGAAAATTTCTTTTAAACTAATCAATCTTGGAAGGAAGCACAAAATGTATGTTCTTAACATCCATTAGAAGTCCCTCAAAACTTTTTACAAATATAAAGCTAGGAGCAATACATAGAAGGTTTTAATTATTTGTTGTATCAAATCTAAGAATTAATTGATAGGCACAATATCCAATAAGAGTCCCTCAAAATTTTTTGACAAATCTAGTAATATATAGGTCATGATTATTTGTTATATTAAATTCAAAAATTGATCTATAGACACAACAATTTAAACTCCATAATAAAAATAGTTAATAATTAAGATCATGTACAACCATCTGATTAATAATATCATCTAAAATTTTGAATTTGATATCATGCTCAATAGTCTCATTAGAGGGACAAAAGTGTAGTAGAATGATAAGATTAGATGGTTGTGGAGCTAACTCTAAAGTAAATAATTTAAGAAGTGCTTATGGTGAAGGAATAAGTTCACAAGGAGTTGAAGGTATGACCAAATCAATTTTTTTAAGAGATAGAGGTTTCAAGGATGATACAATGTGACATCTTAATATTTGAAAGAACAGGAATTGGTTTGATCATCATACAAGGCTCAATAGTAATCAAGCCAAGGTTGTCGTAGGAAGAAATGCAATGTGTATAGAAAATACATCTTGCCAAATAGGGAATTAAATATTTTCAAAAGAAAATAATACAAGATATTATTATCTAATGCAATATGATATCCAATTAATCTCATACATATATAACTAGCAGAACACTTGTGAGCTATGACAGAGTTGGATATGAGATTCACACTGTTGAACCCCTTTGTGCTCCACGAGTTTGATGAGTACAAAACCATTGTACTAATGTTACTAATGATTTGTTGAGTGTATTTCAAATCATGCTTCTCAAGTGCTCACAGGGATTAGGAGATTGGAGAGCTTGGTCGATTAATCCATGGAGCGATCCACATGAAAAGCATTGTCAAAGTTCATTAGTGGCATGGCTCAAGAACGACTCTCAAACGTCAGCTCATGAGAGTCAATCAGGTTCTCCTTGCGGCGTGGCAAAACCACTTGGAGATTTTCATATACTACATTATCAAAGTTAGATTGTTAAACCCATCCTGTTAATCAATATGTGACACACTTAGGATTGCATTTTTGAGATTCATATGCTTCTCAAGTCCTTGACTTGTATAATCAACATTTTACACTATATTTATTTTGGTTTAAATAAAAATATAATTATTATTATTTATTAAAGCGTTTTCGACTATTTTCGCAAGTGTTAAAGCTTTCAAAATTTTATTTCCGATTTAATTAAAAATTTCGCTTTACGCCAAACCGGGGCAAAAAGGGTTCGGTTAACGCCGAATCGGCTAGGCGAGAACCTAAGGGGACGATTATAAGGGCGTAAACACAAGCCAGAGTTCCTAATTCGGGTCCGGGTCATACTTGACCCGTTATGCTCTAAACAGGTCGGGTTGGGTATTGACTTCCCAACTGCACCTGGGGGCAGCCAACCCCAAATATTTTCGGCTGAAGGCAAAAGAAAGGTGAACTAATATATGCGCTACTTCTCCCTACCAACAGGAAATGTGGGACTAAAACTTAAAAGCGTTTTTCTCTTTTCCTTTCCTGCTTTTCCATTATAAAGCTGAGCAAGAAACCGTTGAGATTCCCAAAGAAATTTTCCGGAGGGCTGTAGGCACCATCAAAAATTGCAGAGTTCCAGTTCTTCCAGGCCATCCAACATATAGTAGCAGGAATCACAAAGGCAAGGGAGCTTATAGTGGAGCAGCGCGACCACCAGTAAAGGATCCTGTTATGGTAGGGCAGCGGACTGGCGATGCCCAAACGACGTTCAAACCAAAGCCAAGTAGGATTGGAATGAGAGCAGTTCCAGAAAATGTGGTCCATGGTATCAATTGCAGGGCAGAAAGGGCATTTGGGAGCAAGAGAGATACCGATTCTTTGGATCTTATGAGGAAGGGGGAGGGCGTCATTTAGAATTCTCCATAGCAGGATAGAAATTTTTGTTGGGATCCTCTTGTGCCACAGGAGGTTGGCGCGAAAATGGCTTTTGAACTGAGGTAGGACCAAGTGGCAGATCTTACCGTAAGCCAACGCGAAGGAGAACTTCCCATAGTTGTCCGTGCAGGACCCAACCCAAAGCCCCACCCAATTGAGCTGGCTCACCAGGTCGTCCGCAGGGGGACGGAAGCGGGTCCGAGCGGCCTGCCTGCAACCCAAATCGTCCGAACCGGACGAAGCAGAGCCGGAGCGGTCCGAACCGTCATCGTCCCCGGCATGCACGAAACGCAGCTGGTGAATAAACCGAACCAATCTTCTCCATCCCGACGAGTCCCCCTGGCGGATAGAAATACCATCTTCCCTGGCGAGGTACGCTTGCAGCACGAATCGGGACCATGGCGTAACAGTATGAAGAATACGCCACCAGATAGACGCAGTTTGAGTGAGGACCTGAGAGCCGAAATTGAAAAGACCGATGCCAGAGCAGTTGGTGGGTCTGGCGAGCTTATGCCAGGCGGCCCAGTGATGTTTATTGCCGAATTTGGTTCTACCCCAGAAAAAATTGGCAAGGATGCTGTTGATGTGGCTGATCACCACTTTCGGCGGGTTCAAAGCAGCCGAGACATAGGAATACATGGAAGAGACCACCGAGTTGATTAGGACCTTTCTGCCCCCCATGGAAAGCAGCCGGTTCTGCCAGGAAGAGATGCGAGACCTGACTGAGTCGATTAGCCTCTGAAACTGACCCGAACGGACAGGCCCAGAGTCAAGGCTGCAGCCAAGGTGGAGAAAGGGCAGCGGCTTGGCTTTGAATCCCAGTAGACGGAACGTCAGCTTTTTAGTTCCAACCGGAGTGGATTTAGCATGAATAATGAAAGATTTATCCCTGTTAAGCTCGAGAGCAAAGGCCTGAAGGAATAGTTCGAGGTGGTTGAGCAGAGCCCGAAGAGAGTTTCTGTTGCTAGTAGTGAAGATGATGAGGTCATCCGCAAAAGCCAGATGCGAGACAGGGGCACGGCCCGGGATGGAAGAAAACTTCATAACCTCACCGGAGTTATAGGCGTGACGCAGGACCCGACTAAACGAATCCAATAATATGATGAACAGAGCCGGCGAAAGGGGGTCCCCTTGACGAACGCCACAGCACAGCTGAAAAAACCCTTTAGGAGAGCCATTTATAAGGACAGAGATGGTCATTGAAGCCACGGGCCCGAAGGACAGCGCGCAAGAAATCCCAGTTAACACTGTCAAAAGCAGACTTAAAGTCGATTTTGAGAAGGAGATTCCGGTCTTTGCGTCGTCTGTTGATCCGGGTTAACATCTCCTGAACCAGCAACAGGTTGTCGGTGATATTCCTCCCCTTGACAAAGGCGGACTGCTCGGCGGAGATGAGCCCAGGAAGCAAAGGGGCAAGTCTGGAGAAGAGCAGTTTGGTGAACAGTTTGCTACCCACGTTGCATAAAGCGATTGGGCGAAAGTCATTTGGGGAGGAGGCAGCCGGGGACTTGGGGATCAAGCAAAGCCACGCCGCGCCAAGGGCTTTAGGGATAGCAGTACCAGATAGGAAGTCGTTGCAGGCGTCGACCAAATCCTGAGCCAAGAGCAACCAACATTGCTTGAAGAATTTGACCGTGAAGCCATCCGGTCCAGGAGCACTCGAATCCGCCATGGCCGATAGAACCCCAAACAGCTCAAGGGCGTCCGTTGGACGAGTAAGACTCGCATTCTGGGCCGGTGAGATGGAGTGCGGCGAGTGCGACAAAATGGAGTCAACGGCAGAATTGCAGATTGGTCTGTCCTTGTACAAATTACAGAAGCGGGAGACGAGAAATTGATCCAGTTCCACCCCTTCCGACCAAGACCCGTCCGGCTTGATCAGCTTGTGGATGCCAAGGGAATGCTGCTTCATCTTAACCGTGGCATGAAAAAAATTGGTGTTGGCGTCACCCTCATTGAGCCAACGCAGCCCTGCCTTTTGACGCCAGTACTCCTCCTCTGCTTTCAGGCGCAGCTGCAGGGACCTGTAAGCAGAATCGAGCCTAGCCGCATTAATCGAGTTGGGGCATGAGTCAAGAGCTGCTTCAGCATCCTGAACCTCCTGCTCTTACTGGTTCTTCCTTTCAAAGATGTTACCAAAGGCAATCCTGTTCCAGGTCTTGAGCTCTGCTTTTAGTCGAGCCAGCTTACCAGCAAGTTTGAACATCCCGGAGGCGGCGATTGGGGCAGACCACGAAGTCTTAACCAACTCCGCGAAGTCAGGGTGTTGCAGCCAGATGTTGAGGAAGCGAAACGGCCTCGCCCCGGAGGGGCGTGGAGACAGAACGTGGAAGAGCAAAGGTGCATGGTCGGATGTTGTCCGCGGGAGGGTCTCGATTTTCCCATTAGGAAAGACATAGAGCCAGCGGTCATTACAGAGGAAATAGTCCAATTTCTTGAGCCTAATCCTGCCCCGGCATTTGCCCATCCAGGAGAAAGGGCTACCAGTAGTGGGTGGGATGTGAAGATTGGTCTCGAATAACAGGGATTGAAAGTCATTAGCCGCTCTGCTGTCGAAACGCGCCGTCCCCGACTGTTCATCTGCGCGCAGGGTAACGTTAAAATCCCCGCCAATGCACCAAGGATAGCAACCAACGTCGAGCTTTGTTCCTTCTAAGAATAACCACAGCTCCCTGCGCTGAATGTAATTATGCTTACCATATACAGTAGTGACAAAAACTGGGCCGGCCGAAGCCCCAATAATGGATAGTTGCATCGTAACTGCTTGATCCGACCCACGGATGACCGATAAGCGGCACCGGGATGACCAAAGCAGCCAAATTTTCCCTGACGAGGCACTCAACCCATCTTGCAATCCAATTTGTGAACAAATGAGCGGGATGCGATCCTCCCCGACTAAAGGTTCCATCAGGGCAATAAGATCTAACTGGTTTGACCGGACGAGTTGGCGAAGCCTCCTGATGGTAGCCAGGTTACCCACGCCCCTGGCATTCCAAAAGAGGATATTATGCATTAATCTTCGGAGGCGGTTTCGCGCCCGCCGCACTTCGAGTACATGGTGGAGACGAAATCACCAAATTAGTCTTGTTTTTAGATTTCTTAATCTTGGCTTTGATTGAGGCCAGCGGCGGAAAATCCACCTGCGGGCTAAGGTCATCCGTGCTGTCATTAGATCGCGAGCTGGAAACAGTGATGCTGATGATTTTTGGAGGGGGTAATTCCACTGGGCTGTGCTCATTGGGGGGAAAAAACCATCCAGCACGCGGAACAGTCGAGGAAGCAGAGTCGTCCGCCAAACCATGGGTCGTTGAGGACGGGGAGAAAATTGGCTCGGGCCCGCGGTTCTTTTGCAGCTCAAGTTGCAGAGCTAGCAAGCTGGGAACCGGATCACCCTCTTTTGCATTTAATTCCACGGGAACAGTATGAGGTTGCATAACAACCGGTTCACAATCTTTCAATGCTTCCCCAGGGGAGGCTAAGTGAGTCGGGGAATTAGACCGGGCGCGAAACCGGTTCAGCCCCACAGATGGAGGACTGCCGGTTGGACCGCAAAGCGCCGACCTGGTAGATATAATACCATTATCAAAAACCCTGTTCTGACTCCGGGGAGAAGGACAGGAAGATTTGGGCTGCGATACGGGCGGCGATTTGGGCGGTGACTTGGGAGAGGAGCATTGCCCCTTTTCCAAGTATATTTTCTTCGGCGTGGGGCCGGCAGAGCGTGGAGAAGGAAGAGCCAGTTTTTTACCTTTATCAGTTTGGACCGGTTTGCCGTGGACGGGACGATTCCTGCAGTTCTCCTTGGAATGTCCAATGGTCAAGCATTGGTGGCAGTAATATGGAAGATTATCGTAAGAGATAGCTTGCCAGAAACCGCCGGTTTGAACACCAGTGTAGGCGGAGATACGAATCCTACAAGGGAGCTCCTTTGTGACATCCAACTCGACACAAACTTTGGCCACGTGCGGCCTGGAGACGGTCGCCGTCGCCGTGTCGACTTTCAGAGGGTTGCCGATGGCAGTTGCCATCGAGAAAAGGATTGATTTGTCAAATAAGTGCAGGGGCAGGTTGTCGAAAAAGACCCATACAGGCACCGTGGTAGGCTCTGCATCAAATCGGAAGTCAGGGGACCATTTGAGGAGACGCATTGGAAACTCGTTTATGAACCACACCGTCTTCAGCCAGCAGAAAAGGTAATCGTCTTCGTCGGCAAATCGGAGAAGGACATGTCGTGAATTCAGAAGACCAACCGTGACCGCTCCCCGAAAGCCAGCCTTGGCCATCGAGGCGCGAACGACGTCTAGAGGAGGGTGCCCGTAAGAAAATTTGCCCACCAGGGCAAGTCTGTAAGGCTCAGCGAGCTTAAACACCTCCGCAGGGGAGACAGTAATTTCCGGTTCACCAAAGTACACGGTGGTTCGCCGGGGTTTGCAGGGCGGGGGCCTTGCTCCCCCGCCCAGGACTTCCGCAAAGGTTTTTTTTTTTTTTTTTCAAAATTTTATTGATGTAAGAAGAGGTACAAGTGTTTCCGCCTAGCAGAATTACATAAGTCCTAATTTGCTAAGGGTGAGGATTTCTGCAAAAATCCTTCAAACAAGAAAAACGGAAACTACGCAATTTTACTGTTCATCGTCTTCCTCAGCCTTCTCGGAGCGAAACGGAACGCGTTCATTTCGCCTCAAATTTGCACGTTTCGTTCCCTTTCTTTTCTATTTTACAATTGCTTACTCAACTATATCTCATACTCTGCTTAGCTACTTAGATTGAGGTTGAATTTACTGCAAATCTTTTCCGTTATCCAAGCTTCGCCAATCTTGATTTTTCGGACCAATCTTCACCAAATTTGATTGTTGTTACACGCCTTGGAATCTCTATTAGCTTTTCGGAATACAACTTATCAGTGTCGAATTTCTATTGCGTCGAATTTCAGACCAAATCACCTCCGAAACAACTCTTCCGCCTAAAACAGAACAACGCCTCTCGCAAACGCGATTTGGGCATTGTCCTGTTTGGAAAGCGCGTTCAGAGGCGCGTAGTCCTGTTTTGAAGCGCGTTCAGAAGTGCGTTTTTTTTTTAAGCTGCGGTTTGAAAAGTGATTTCTTTAATTATCTTAAGTTTAATTAATTAGATTTAATTGTTAAGTATGAGCTCTAAGTACACAAGGACTTATATTTAAGAGCTCCAAATAATTTGTTTTTTTTTAACGAAATTTATATTGTTGAATTTTTTTAGTTAAACATTTTTAATACTTGTTTAGTAGTTGTGTCACAAATTAAGATTAAAGGATTGTGGTACAGGTTGATGTAAAACTTTTACTTGAAAGCTGAAATCTGTTTTCTTGCCAAAATTATAACAGCTTTGTTGCTGTGAGTGTGCAGCGTGTCTTGCTGCTGTTGATTGTATTTGGTTGGTACCAGT